>JABWPP010000050.1:9102692-10302692 GCA_016920855.1 Puya raimondii
AGAAAGTTCGATCCAAAAGCTTTCATGGACTGGCTTATCAGACATTTCATACCCACTAAGGATATTTACTATCCTTTTATTTGAACTTATCTAGTTGTTAGGAAAGTTGTTTACTTGGAATTTTTTCCCTTGTTATTTGAGATAATCTAGTTTGTTAGGAAAGTTGTTTAAGGATTTTATTGTTAGGATTTTTTTGTTTTGAGCTTATCACTGTCAGGAAAAGCTCTTTAAATATCCTATGCATGGACGATTAGAATAAATGAAGAAGAATGCTATTATTTCCTATGAGATGTGTTATCTAAATTTCGTTCGCATTTATGCGTCGACCGGAGCGAGTCCGTAGGGAGCGAGTCCCTTTATCCTTATCCTTTTCTTTTGCAATTTCTTCTCGACTTGAAGCCCTATTCCCCATCGACTCACCTGCTGCCAGCACTATCAACGCGCCTGCTGCCAGCACATCATCGCCGCCCGCTGCCAGCGTCATGGACACCACCTGCCGCCAGCCGTCGATGCACCTGCTGCTAGCACCATCGACTCCGCCTACTGCCAGCAGCACCGGCTCCACCCGCACTTCCTTCACCTCCCATTGTTGATGCCGTCGCCGAGTGTTTCCATCGTCATCGCCTTCTACCATTGACCGATCGCTGCGCTTGAGCCTTCCGAGATCAATTCGTCGTCAAGAACTCGCCCTCAATTTCTTTGACCGCCAAACCTGGATCCACTCCTATCTCTTTATTTTTATGTTACTTTTTATTTTCCTCTCCATTTTCCCCTCTAACCCGTTTGATCCCTTCCCTTTCTCTGGTCCCAGCAGGTTGCAACCGTCGGATAGGCCGTAGCCCCAACCACAAATCGAGCATCTTGCGGATCCCTTGTGCGCTTGTTCTTAATAATATCTCTTGCGAGCCCGACAGGTTTGATTCGAACATCTCAAGTCCTTAATTATTTTCAATTCCTCGCCTTGCATGCGTCGCTCTGTAGGGTGATATTGAAATTATTAATTTGTTGAGTTTCGAACATAACTCCTGCTGTGCTAAGCATCATATTGCGCTCGCGAAATTTATAGAATTTATAAACCTAGGATTTGTCCCGGTTACATTTAACTTTATAATCTTTTATCCTCAAATCCTGCATCAAAATATATTTAAAATTTATTTGTGTGTATTATATTAAATTTTAAAAGATTTATAATCTCACCCTCCTTTTATAGAAGATGTTTATATTCAAAAAAATTCAACTAACCAAACAAACAAAATAGAAAAAATTGTTTTTAATTTTTTTCTCACCAACTAAACACGCATACATGAAAAACTATTTTTCTTTTCCACCGAATCAAACAATAGAAAGTAAAAAAAAAAATTTCACACAAAATTTTTTTCTTCAGAAAATAGTTTTCTACTAATTTTCAAGGAACCAATTAGGCCCTTAATCAAGGGTATTTTGATTTTAAAATTTGAGCTAATTATTTACTTTAATAAATCTTTAATTGTGAGAATTGCATGAAGTATTCTGATTAAACCTGTGAAGATAAACGATCGACACATTCAAATTTTGAAGTCAAAGTGTCGTTGGCTGACTCAAATCAAACAAATTAAAAGGTGGATAGTAAAATTAGATTTTTTTAAAGGTTAGGAGCTGTTTGGTTTCTTGAAAAAGTGTGAAAAAAAAATTCAAGAATAATTTTTTCCATGAAAAATCAGTTTTTTCAGTATTTTGTCCGTTTGGATCTAGGAAAAATAAAGTTTTGTGGAAAACTTTTTTCTTTCCCATATTCTATGAAAAATTAGTATTTTCGTTTTTCTTAAAAAAAATCTAAAAACGAAAATACTAATTTTTCATGAAATATATAATTTTTTTCAAAAATATTTATTTTTCTTTAAACCAAATGGGCGAAAATTGGGAAATAAGTTTTTCACGAAAAAAATATTTCTTGGAATACTTTTTTTCGGACTTTTTCGAGAAACAACAGCTCCTTTAAGTAGCGAACTTAAAACGGTCCACATAAGTTCTGTACGTTTCTATCTTCAAATTTTAGCTGGTGATTTATGAATCAGTAAAAGTTTAGACAGTTACATTAATTGCAACTAACCCATTTGACTATTAAAAACCTAACTTAGAAATTTTAGTAACAAGAGTTAGCTATAAACACAGTAGAAGTTGGAGGACCAGTACTTTACTCAAAGAAAGGAACAGCTACGTATTTTCCTTTGCATACATGCAGGGGTCAAACCAAACATCTTTTATTTTAGCTTCCATGGTGGAAAGCATAGGAAACGAACTACTGCTTTTTCAAAAAGTTGAAACGTTTCTTTTTTGGGGCCTAAGTTCAGTGAATTCGAGCTTATTGCAGCAGCAGCAGTCGCGTGTCGACCAAAGTAGCTGAAGAAAGGTTCTTCCTGTCAGAAAGCTACATATCAACTTGTGCCGGGCACGTTTCTTATACGACTTCTGCAACAATTTGATTAAATGGTAGATCGAGATAGAATATCTATCACCACCGACCACTAAATCGGCAGATCAAATAAAACGAGATAAAAGCGAATAGTTCGTCACGTGATTTGACGTAGATTATCCGTGTATAGAAAGCAATAACATTATATATAACAGTGCAAATACACCACTTGAATTTTTTTCTATTTATTTTTAAGTCACCTGATTTTGGATTTCTGACTCGATGGTTCTGAATAATTTTGATTCGTACTTGTGATTATGTGTGCACGTGTAGGGACTAGTTTGGTACCACCGCGACTAAAGTCCTGTTTGGATGAATAAATATTTTATTCGTTGCACTCATTTAAATTTACTCAAGAAATATACAGTATTTAGTAGATGATCTGAATTTGATTAAATGTCTAGAATAGATATTATGTTTCGCCTTCTAGTTTTTTTTTTTTTTTTTTTCAGAACAAGATATGATCTGTTTGAATGTCGGAATAACTTATCTAATAATATTATATTTGATATGAAAATTTTTATTATGATTGAAAATTAGGAACGTACTTATAATAAAATAATACATTCGAACTTCAAGTCATTTTTTTGAAACAAAATAAATCACCTTGTAGGTGAGTATCCTACCAATCATGAATACCAAATCTTTTATTAAAGAGCAAAATTAAACTCTTTACTTTCAATCATACAAAAAAGTAAAAAATTATACTGAACAAGTTATCAGTGAATATCTTAACCAACATCCAAATTGAGCCTAGAAATATTCGCCGTCAAACTTGAAAGGTCTAAAAAATTTAAAAGCACTTCCAATTTTTCTTCCAGATTGAAAGTGTTTTAAATTTGAACAATGCTACCTGTATACCCTAGGCTTCCTATATATGATTAGGATTCATTCATTCACTAGCCTGATCTTCTTTTTTTTTCACTACAGATGCAAAGGATTTTTCTTAAATCTTTTAGTTACAAAAGTGTAAGATGTACGCCCCTATATGGAGTGTTAAGGCAGTATTTTTTTTTAATTTTCTTGGATATTTTGAAGTATAAAATATTTTTATTTGATAGTTGTAAAAGCTGTTATATTTTATTACAAATATATATATAGAGAGCACTCTCAACTTATTTTTTTATTTTTATTTTTATTTTTTTTGGCGTGACTCTCCTAGTCCTTTGCTTGCAATTCTTATATTTAAGGTATTTTCTCTGGCAACAAAAAAATAAGAAACTAAACATAAATTTTTTTGTCATCAAATTTATTTATTTATTTATTTATTTATTTATTTATTTATTTATTTTTTTTTTTTTTTTTTTTTTTAACAAGTTCTCATCCATTAGCTGACGGGAATACATTGCCAGCTAGCCGATAATAACAACAAGAGAATTGTTCTCCCACCGATATTTCAAATTATACATAATTAGTGTTTGAAAAAAATTTAAAATAGCAATGATACCAAACAAGGCCGTAAATTTTGAATTTTTAGAATGAAATAATTTTGAACAAAAAAAGATTAAGGATCAAATTGAATAACTTTGATCACATTTAAGCAAATAAAATTAGGTCAATTAATGGTTGATAGCTAATAAATTAGTAAATTTGATAAATTTTTTAACTTAATTAAGTATAATATCACATAATAAAAATTACACACTAATTTTTACCATTCAAATGTCAAATTCGTTAGAATTTTTAGAGACTTCTTTTCTATCAAGATTCAGTTTCCTCTAATTTCAAAACGAAAAAAAAAGGTTTGCTCTTTTCTATTCAGTGCATGGTTTTTTAATGGATTGGGTCGGGCCCATCCACCATGGGCGATCCAAAATCCAATTCAAAAAACCAACATTTCTCATCTTTTAATATAGCTAGATTTGTACCCTTGCCATGCACAGTCATATTTGTAATAATAATTTAATTATGTTTACAAATATGCATTTGAAAATCTAAGAAAATTAATTATCTTTACCAATTAATAGTGACTGGAAAGTAGAAAATATAATAAGAAAAGTATACTAATAATATGTACCCAAAATAGATGATTGTGAAAAAATAAATAATAGACCAACAAAAGACATATGTTGTAACGCCTTAATAGTCCCACATCGAATAAAAAACTGATTCTGATTAGAATATATGAGGCCTCACACACTAGTAATAATAATTGGGCGTAAGTATTTTGGGCCGAACGAGTTATTGTTGCTAGCAGTCGGAAGTGTGAGAGCTAAGTGTTATGCGGGGCGGGACAAAATGCTACACCAACGGATTAATCTCCTGTTAATTCTGATTAGAATATATGAGGCCTCACACACTACTAATAATAACTGGGCTTAAGCATTTTGGGCTGGTGGTTCGGGCCCAACGAGTTATTATTGCTAGCAGGTCGGATCGTAACATATGTACATGTATAATTAAAAAACAATCTCCTTAATTTCTGCATAAAATATTCATCTGATTTTGTGATTTCGCAAGTTCAGTCTAATTTTGTGAATTTCATAGATTCGATCTGCATTTTCAGAAAACTGACCAAATTACCGGTGCGTCCAAAATATATTGACAGCATATGTATCAAATCCTTTTGAAGGGTGCATTCACGTATCTCGAGAAAAAAAAAGACTAATAACAGAAGCAGCAGACTATCTATATTTTTCAAAGTCTGCCCAAATTGCTATCTCCAACGCGAATCATGCATTTCTATTGGCACTATTCGGCGTTTTCTTGTAAAACTCTTTTTAAAAAATCGAAGTCCTGAAAATAAAAGTATTAAATATAATAAGAAAAGCAGAAAGAGTGCAATATCTTCTCACATAGTGCAATTCAAATATAAACGATACAATATGGGCCGGTCGATCATATGGGCCGGTGAGTGCAACTCAAGAAGAATAAGAATAAAGAAGAAGAAAATGAAGAATAAGAACTCGGGTTGATCGTAGATCATTCAATGAGTCCGAATGGTGAAATTTTTTTTAATGGTTTCTTAGATAATTAAAGATTTAGTAATCCTTGGGGAAAACCCTAATTCGGTCATCGTGATGATTTACTTTAGGTTGTGACTAATGAATTCTTAACCAATTAACTACCAACTCCGTTGTGGATATAATAATTGTTGGCTAAGAGCTGACTCTTTGGGTTACTTAACTACAAATAAAATTTATCCTTCTTGATAATTTATTGCAATATTCGGTCAGGTATTAATATTTAAATGCATGAGCTTGATAATTAAATATTTGCATTTATCTTTGTTTGTATGATTTGCTTGATCTGTCACATATGTTGCTCTCGCATGGACTGATATGTAGGTAATGTATTCCTAGAAAATCCTAGATTATTAGAGATACGATCAAACTATATGAACAGATGATATATCTGAATTATATGCATGCATATGCAGGATTAATACCAATCATAGTACTCTTCTTTTAATTTCTTATCAAGAATATTTGTATGAGAACTTGATGATAGCCATTAAATTGAGTATGGATATTAACTACTATGAAACATTGATTGGCATTTCTAATCTATCTCTTGGACCTTGCACTGACTACTCTTTGCCAGTTTATGTATAGTGGGTGTTTGACCTAACTTTTGAAAAGTAATTTCGGATCCCAAAATAATTTTTGGCTCAATAGAGCATTTGACAATCTCGTTTCTAAAATTTGATTCTGATTCTTAGAATTAGTTTTCTGATTTTTCAGGCCCAAATTCAAAAGCAGCTAAAAACCTACTTCGTGAAATCTTATTCTGATTCTGGACTCAAATTTAAATTTTTATTTTTATTTTACATACAAATTTTAAATTTTAATTCAAATTTAAATTTTAAATTTTAATTCAAATTTTAATTTTAAATTTTAATTCAAATTTTAATTTTAATTTTAATTCAAATTTTAATTTTAAATTTTAATTCAATTTTTAATTTTTAATTTCAATTCAAAAATTTAATTTTAAATTTTAAATTCTATATTTAAATTTTTAAATTTCAAATTTTAACTTTCAAATCTCAAATTTAAAATTTTAAAATTTAAAATTTTAAAATTAGTATAAAATTTAAAATTTAAAATTTTAGAATATCAATTTAAATTTTAAATTTTAAATCTTAAATTTTAAATTTTAAATTTTAAATTATAATTTTTAATTTTGAAATTGCAAATTTCAAATTTTTAAAATTCAAAATTTTTAAAATTTTAAAATTTTAGTTTTGAATTTTAAATTTTAGATTTTACCTTTTAAATTTTGAATATTCAAATTTTAAATTTAAAGTTTAAAATTTTTAAAATTTAAAGTTTAAAATTATATATTTCAAATTAAGATTTTAAATTTGAAATTGAAATAATTTTAGATTTTAAAAATTCAAAATTAAAATTTTAAATTTTTGAATTTCATATTTATATTTTAATTACGATATCAAATTTCAAATTTTACGCAAATTTAAAATTTAAAATTTTAATTTTTAATTTTAATATTTAAATACAAATTCAAAATTTAAATTATTTTAAAATAAAATTTAATAAAAAAAGTATTATTTGCACATATTAAAATAGTTTTAGAAAATAACTTCAAAAAAATCACTTTCCATTTAAACTTAGCCAAACACTTCAGGAATCACTTTTAAACCAAAATCAATTTGCCAAACCAAAATTTATTGTTCAGAAATCACTTTTTCAGAATCTATGTCAAATGGGCCCATAGGTTGTTGGTGCGTGAAAGGAGTGGTGTTGTCAGTATCCACGACGGAAACGGGTACAAAGCCACACCACAAATCCAAGCCCGAGGATGGAAATGCACACACTTTAATAAACTGGACCTTCACAAATTAGTAAGGTCGTAGTTTGACTTGTGGTTAAAACTTAGTATTGATACCTGAAGGTTTCTGGATTGAGTTGGCTTTGCTTTAGCGCAAATTGGGTGTGAAAACTGAATTCTAAGTAGAATTTTACTAAAACTAATGTTTCGGAGTGCTTCCGAATATCCGGAAGAAGTTGTGGGTGTCCAAAAGTGGCAGAGCTGAGAAGGGGTGATGTTTTGGAAGTTCCAGATGATAAATCGGACACCCAAAAGTTTCGGGTGGAGTTCCAGATGCCTGGAAGTTCAGTAAAGCTTAGTCTGAAAGGTTAAGGTCACTGCTCACGCGGTCTTGCGCGTTCCCAGAAGTAATGTGGACGCTACGAATAAGCATAATCGAGTAAGTGTGAAGCGGTGAGTAGGTGACTCACTATGTGTGTTTCGAATGCCCAAGGAAGTGATCCGAGAGCCTGAAAGTCTGAGTTAGCATTGCTAATTAGGTTCCGGAAGCCCGAGTGAAATTCTAAGCGCCCGAAACCATCGAACTAATAAGATATCGGACAACCGAAAGTGGTTCCGAGCACCCAATACCTGTTTGGTGGTTTGTGGATAGTTTGAGGGCTTAAATGCTACTATCACAGGCCTATAAATAGGCCATTACTCCTCAGCAGCTCCTCCTTCACTTCTTTGTTAAAACATAGCATTTTCTCATTCATTCGCCTTCCTTTCTCTCCTTTTCAAAGTTGTGGATCCTCAAAAGGGAAGGCCCAGAAGTTAATTCTCTTTTCTGTTGGTGATTTTTGTTGAGGCATAGCTATGAGATAGCTATAAAGGAAGAAGGAAGTTGAGGAAAGATCCCTGGAGGTATTTTGTACGAACTACTTGGGTGATAGGTGAGTAATAGTATATAAGTTAAAGTTGGTGCCATGAATAGCTATATAGGGCTAATAATGTCAAAAGGTTGTGAAATATGATTTTGTACTAGGAGCTAAGGATTGGAGGTGTTGGGTTGCACTACGAAGAGAGCGGAGGGGCTGGGAGTAGCATACTTTTCTTGAAGCTTGACTAGGTGGGTATCTCGTCGCCGAAACCAGCAAACTAATTAATTGCTATGTCTATACGCACTTGTTTCCTTGATGTATTGTTAATCCTGTTGACATGGTAATGGTGGCTAAGATCTATATTGGATGTTATAGGGAATGCTAGAGCGTTGGGCATTGAGTTGGGTTTATTACTTGATTGAGATCATGTGATAATGTCAATTAAGTAGTATACCGTTAACACATTGAACCTCGTATCCGTATACTGCATGTCCTACTGCTTGAGATGCATAATATTCTTGAGTCTTGTTATTCATACTTAGTGACATGTAGAAAGTCTTGTTATTCCTACTTAGTGACATGTAGAAGAGATACTGTGACTAACAGTGAACATGCATGGGTTCCTGTGTTTTAATAATGCCATGGAGCAAGAAAACTATGAGAAAATGTGAAAAACGCCAAGGGACAGATGAACTATGAAAAAGACAATAAAATGTGTATTGAAAGTGTCAAGGGACAAGTAAACAGTGTGATTTATAAAAAGGTAATGTGACTTATGATTTTGTTGATCATTGCATGTCTATAGCCTGTAAGAGCTGAATTGGACTCAATGTATCTTATACCTAGTTGGGGTAGCGCGGCGCGAGTAGGCCCTCTGAAGGTGTCAGACAGTGTGAGTCATTTGTTGTTTAGTGTCTGCATACAACCCTGGGGGTGGTGAGGGTTGGTCATGAGATGCAGCCATTGGCCGATCTAACTTATAAGTAGTGGGTCAATTGACCCCACTTATTCCTCCCCCAAAGAGTCTCCACATCTCTAAAAGTGGAATACATTTTATAATTAACTTTATTTTATTGACTAATTAACCCAATTTTTAATAAATAAGTAAAGACCGTCTTTTACTCTCATGTGGCACCTTTAACAATTTTATAAATTTGAATCCCAATTTAAAAAAGCACCTATTAAAATATAAAAAAAATATTTTACACTTCTTTGAAAATAATAATGGTTTGGGTGAAAAAATAACCCCATCTATTGATGCGTCGAAAATAATTATAATTCAAAATGATATATGTTCTTTTCATACGCAATATTTCTTAACAATTATATTTAATAATTTTTTAATATTTTTATATTTATTTTTTATTTTATATTTGACCTTTTTTTAAAAATATTTAGATCCGCCACTGGATGCGGCACATGCTTAACCAGACTTAATTATGAGTCGATCGGTGGAATTTGTTGTATAGTATTTATTATTATCGATTTATCCTAATTGAGTCATATGAGACATGATTTACAGTTTTCAGTATTTATTCATAGAGACATGATAGCGGTATTTATTTTCAATTCAGTATATCATGTGATCTTATATTCAGTTCAGTAGCTTATACTATGGATGCCTCTAATAGACCTAGTAGTGTAGATCGTCGCTATCGTCGACTGTACCCACTGAAAAATATTTTTTAGTAGTTCTCACACTTTCTGATTGTTGTTTTTATATTCGGAGCCCTCAGTGTCAGCTATTGGTCAAGGTAAGAGTATTGCGAGCTAGATAGCGTCTCCTATCCTGAGCTTGTACTAGAGGAGGACTATAGCCAGATATACTAGCTAGCTATACATATGGTTTTGGAGAAAGAGAGACATATATTGTTTTCTATTTTTGTCATGCAGATGATTTATGTACAGTGGTAGCTATAGATACATTGACTAATATATGTACTTTTATAGGGTAAATTGTACTGTTACCCCCTGAACTTTTGGTGGAGTTTCACTTTACCCCCCAAACTCTTAAAATAGACATCTAACACCCTAAACTCTAATATTTCATTCATGTTACCCTTTCCGTCAGTTTTCCGTCAAGCTCCGTTAACCGAAAACTGACGAAAGGGGTAACATGAATGAAATATTAGAGTTTAGAATATTAGATGTCCATTTTATGAGTTTGGGTGGTAAAATAAAACTCCATCAAAAGTTCAGGGAGTAATCGAAAAATTTGGTTCTTGGGAAAAAAATTTTAACAAAAAATATTTAACTATGTTAAAGGGATAGTTTCAAGAAAAATATTTTAAAAAAAGAGCAAATGGATTAAATCGCTTACGCAGGCAGGGTGTACGGCCGATATCTGAAGGATGAGATGATATTTAGTATCTCTTAATCTAACATCACTAATTTTATTTTAAAATTTTTTATTTTATTATAAAATAATATTATATTTTTATATTCAAAATTTCTAATTGGTTAAAAAGAAGTATAAAATTTTGATTTTAGGCTATAATAAAATTACGTTGCATAATTTCATAGGGAGTAAGTGCATTCTCTAGAATAATACTTCTAGAGATACATAGAATTAACTGAAAATTAAAATCTCTATATCCGAGTGAGGATACTTATTCTAAATCAACCACATTAGCGAGTACACCGGGAGAGTAGGGTGTTTGAGCATCGTAGCTCGCTAGCTAGTGTCTCTCTTTTCTTATCTTTAAGCCACTCTAATTTATTTTTTTTGCTATTATACGATAAAATGTAGGGTAATTTCTGGTATGATTTATTTTAGGATAAAAAAATATATAAATTCAAAACTTTGCATGATCACTAATTTGAGTGTCAGTAGTCAATCCATAAATAATCTATTCTAATAAAATAATGTATCTTGGGCTAAATTGCATTGTTACCCCCTGAACTTTTGGTGGAGTTTCACTTTACCACCCCAAATTCATAAAATGGACATCTAATACCCTAAACTCTAATATTTCATTCATGTTACCCCTTCCGTCAGTCTTCGGTTAACAGAGCTTGACGGAAAACTGATGGAAGGGGTAACATGAATAAAATGTTAGAGTTTAGGGAGTTAGATATCTATTTTAGGAGTTTGGAGGGTAAAGTGAAACTCCGCCAAAAGTTCAGGGGGTAACAGTGCAATTTACCCTACTTTTATGTATACACTTCTTGTACATTCTTTGGACAGGTTGATTGTATACGCTTTGTGGGTGTAGAGCGCGTCCTCATATATATGGCGGGTCTGTTAGCATAACCGTGGGGCTTCCACTGTAACTTAGGCTATGACACACATTGTAGATCATCAAGAGAGATCAAGAAAGAATATATTGTTTCCTTATGTGTTATAGGAAGATTTAGTCTCATACATATATATGAGCCTAAAATAATCCTATTAGGATTATCATTCAATATAAGACAATATTTTAATTAGATTAGGATAAATATTATATAGTCCATAAGGGGAGAAATTCTAGTCTAATATATACCAACATCTCCTATTTGCCCCTGAGGGATCGTAGAATAAGAATTGGTATTATTGTCTTCATTTTTCTCTTGGAGATCTTAACAAGTGCATACACTACAAAAAATAGTGTATTTACTACAAATTTAAAATTCACATGTCACCAAAAAAGTTTTTAGTTACAAGACAAAATAAAAAACTGTCACAAAAAATACTAAATTTCAAATAAAAAGGGACTTGAACCCAAAACGTTTGAGATTCCTCAACTCCTCTCAACCACCATACCATAATAAATATTTTGCAAAAATTAACTTGTCAATAATAGTATTTTTAGTAACAATATTTTTTTTTTTTCGTGGCAAAATTTATTTGCCACGGAACCTACTGTGACAACTTATAGTGACGATATTATAGTCACTAAAACTATTAGTGACAAATTTTTTATTTTTGGTGACAATTTTTTACTATCACTTATAAATAATTTTCTTGTAGTGATATAAGAAGGGATGCAGTGTGGGACCTCCAAAGTGCCTCTCTTGATACCTGAACCTTGTCAGTTCTTCACATGACTGATCATAGTACATCTCACTCTCCAAACCCGACCTAGACTAATCAAGTAAATTAGAACCAAAGCTTTCAACCCAAGGCTACAATGGTTCATTGTATACACAATTTCTCAGACCTTTTAAGAAGACGCCTTGCAAGAAAAAATTACTATATATAGATTTATTTAAAATACATTCTTGTGCAAACAATAGTAAGCCTGGGTTAATTAGAGGTCAAAGTGCAGGCATATCACGTATAAATCGATGGATACTTCTCATTCTACGTACCCATGTTAAAGAAGTATGGAACTTATCACTTTCTCAAAATACGCCTATCATGCTGAATCATAAGCATAACAATAGGCACGTAAATTAAAATAGCAGGCACCAACCAACTACTTTCTATCATGGAACAACGAGTCTACAAGGAACTAAAGTCACCTACAAGACCAACTGAAATATCACATAACGACAATTCTAGGGTGATCATGTCGCTTTATGTAGTGAGGTCCTAGAGAACCTGCAACACGTGGGGTGTATATCGATCATAGCCACTCCATGAGCCCTTGAACAATTGTAGTTGAATAAAACACACCACACAGTGAAAGGGCAACACCTACCATCCCTTATGAGCCACGTGGATGATATGTATATATATATATTAAGGTGCAATACTATCACCTATGCCGATTCTCAGTTCATCATGAGAACTTTATTCCGATTAGACCGAATATGACTTACTAGAATCTAACTTGAGATGTCCATTCGGTCTAAGTGACTTGCCTAAAGGCCTAATCACATCGAAGATTTGCCCAAAGACACAATCTGCTACTAAGATTATATGGTTGGAGTGGCATGGCTAACTATTTGCAATGCACAAGCCTCATCGTCATCTAGCCCTTATGCTTAGCGGGAGGTACTGCCTGCCACAAAGCATACCTGAGTTCACCGGCTAATTTAATACCAAAAACTTGACATAGTGTTGTAAAATAGCACAACATGTGTCATTTTGTGCAACACATATAGTATACCAACAAAAACACACATATGCATCACACGAGCAATAGGTGTAAAACAAATTATGACATCCATGACCAAATAACTAAACAACATTACAAGAGGATTATCAAAAGTACATTATGCTCTTATATCTAAGCAATCAAAACTCTCAAAGCCAATGAAATCTCATGACCCTTACATGAGATAAAAATAAAGCATCACGGAGAATTGGCTTAACTAGTGAGTTAGCCAATATATCCTTGGATTGCACGTGAGATATCACTATCTTTTCTGTAGATTGTAAGTGTTAATCGACTGTCCCAAAAGCGCGTCCTGATAGGAAGAGCGCACCTATTGCACTTAAGCTACAACACTATACTCACGGGCTTCGACCTGACTCAACCTACCTAGACATTAAGTCTATTATTGGATCTCTTGCCGTTAGGTCTATAGTGGACCGCAACCCCACTCAACTACTTGAGCCCACCAAACAAAACTTACTAGCCTCCTAGGCCTATTGTCACGGGGCAAAACGTTGGACCTATTTTAACCAATAATAAATAGCCAACACTTCCCTTTTATTTACTATGAGATGGACATAATGGTAACTAGTGTCAATATGCTTACTTCTATCATAGAACTTAGCATTTTTGGAGAAATCGGCAAGAAATGCACTTAGGAAGTTGAGCATGATATAACGACCCCAAGAGATCATCTCTCGCTAATCTCGACATTCCTTATCTATTATGCTAAAGAACAGAATTATCAACTCGGGCATCATCAAAAGAGATAGAGAAATGTAGTGAAGAAGTACAATTAACACAACAATCAAATAGAAAAACAATTCAAAAATTAGCACAAGGCATACAAAATGTCAAAAAATTTAATAGAGGCCTTATTTTTAAAAACCTGTAGTATCAAATGAATCAGAAACAAAAACTAAAATAGAATCTACAATCCTTCATATTCCAGTGGAATATAAAACATCATTGAGAATCAATATCCGGCTAGTCCGTATTCAAAGGTGGTATTGTCCCACTCCGATCACCTTCTCCTTGGCATCATCTAGAAATATTATTTGTTGTCCTTAGGAATGCTTTGGAATCGGGTGAAATCATTTTGGTCAAAAGTTATGAGGCCTCTGAATCTACAATCAAAGTAAGACAATTCGAATCAGCAAGACGAGCCTTAGTGCAATTGATGCGGACCGGGTCCCCTTTCGGGTGTACGAATGCCGTCGACACCGCAAACGCACGCGACTTGAGCATGTGGCTCGATCAATCCTGACTGGGTTCCGATTGAATCACAACTATTAGTTTCTAGAAGTATCTAGGATTATGTGATTTTGTTTTAAAATTTTGTTTCTTTGAGTAAGTTGAGATTTTAGTTTATTCTGTTAGGATAGGTTGAAATTTTATCATGAGATTTTTATTCTGTTATAAGTTGAGATTTTATTATGAGATTTTTATTCTGTTAGGATGATTGTTTAAATTGAGATTTTATTTTGAGCTTATCCATTTGTTAGGAAAGCTCTTTAAATAAGTTTATGTATGGAACGATTAAGAATAATGAAGATGAATATTGTTATAGCCATTGAGATGTGTTCTCTATTTTCCTTCGCATTTATGCATCGATTGGAGTGAGTCCGTGGGGAGTGAGTCCGTGGGGAGCGAGTCTTTTTATTTTTTTTCCTGCCGGCTGCATCCATCACCTCCACCGTCACCCCCCATCGACTTCACCTCTGCGCCCGAGCCATCTCCCGTTCATTTCGACGTCAATGATCCCGTCACGACGTCTTGTTGCCGCTTGCGGACATCTCCACCACCGCTTGCCTCGCCGCTACTGATTGCTGTGCCCGAGCCACCTCCCGATCATTTCGACGTCAATGATCAAATCGATGCCATCTAGCTTGTCCACGGAGCACAATAGTTTTTCCCTTTTGTCCTTTTGATTATCTTATCTCAATTTCCTTTATTATTCTCCCTCTTCCCGACCCCTTTCCCTTAAATAACCATCCTTTGTTTTGTGTCCGTAGATGGTGCCCAAGGAGAGGCTTGGATAGGCGGTTCTATTTCAGTTTGGAGTTACTAATATCGCCTACAGAACATTGACAGGTTAAATCGATCATCCTCAATTTCTTAATTAATTTTAGCTTCATGTTATCTATAGGCTCGTTCTTTGTTTTTTTTCTAAAACTTTTTTTTTGTGAGTCCGAATTGTGGGTCCCGTAGTGTCGCATTCATCATGCATTAGAGAACCTTTAAATAATAGAATTTGATTGCATCTAATATTTTATGTTTACACCCGTCCTACATCAAATTTGGTATTAAAGCCCTAAGTTAATGAATGAACCTTAGAAGTGGTAGGATTTATCAACCTTTGCCGATGTCCTCAGACCCCGCGACAATGGAAGAAATTTTATAGCAATTAGCCGCTTTGAACACTAAACTAGATGACATAGGGAACCATGTTACCAACCTAGAAATGAATCCTGAAAGGCTCCCAACACAAAACAATGACACTGTAGGAGTAGAACAACAGGGATCTGCTGCACGCACTGCACAACCATGTGATGATATCAACGTTCGGAATGTCTTTCAACAAACGCCCCCAAGATTCAATCCTCTTTTTCAAGGAAATGAAAATTTTATTTTTCAAGATGACATCACAAAAAGGGTTAAAATTGATGCACCCAATTTTGACAGAAAACTTGATCCAAAATTATTCACAAACTGGCTCGTCGACATGGACCAGTATTTCGACTGGTATGATATTTCTGATAGTCGAGGGGTTCGTTTTACTAAAATGAAACTCACCGGCATCGCCAAGCAATATTGGATTGGCATTGAAAGACACGTTGAGCAGATTGGCTTAGAGCCCATCACTTTGTGGGCAGAGATGAAGGCTAAATTGAGAGAGTACTTGCCATCTACGTACAAGCAATAATTGTACGATCAATTGAACACTTTAGGCAAGGTTCTCTGTCAGTTGCTGATTGTATGGCCAAGTTTGACAAGATGGACGACAGTTGTGATATTTAAGAAGAAGAGGAACGAACCATTTCACGATTCCACCACAAGTTGTGCGGGGAGTTGCTGCACAAAATTGCGTCGCACAGGGCCGCAACTGTCGAGCAAGCTTTTCAACTCGCCTTAGAATATGAGAAATATTTAAAAACACATCGACAATTTGTTGGAAAATTGAATACGCCAAACGCAAATCCAAATTATATTAAAGCAAATAATTTTCAAAATCATCAAAATTTCGATTCTACTGGCAAGGGTTTAGCTATAAATGACACTAAATAAGGGCGCACACAAGATAGGTGTTATAACTGTCGCCAGATGGGTCATTACGCTTACAAATGCCCCAAGCGAAACATGTTTGTTCAGCCGAATGGCGATGAGTTGGAAAACTTAGAGGAAGTCCCACAAAGAGTCAATGAAATTCCTAATGATGAGGAGGTGTTGGAATCTGTTGGCATTCGGTTAAACCGAATCGGGTGCCCATGATCGGGCTCGATCCGACGGTTATTATGTTGTCTAATTAGGTTAGAATTAATCTCGCTTTTAAATTGGAAATCTAATTAGAGATAAATCCTAGTCAGATTAGGATAACGTAATATAAACCGATTTGGCCTTATCTTTACTTGTCCATTAGAATTTTGGAATCCCTTATAAATATACGGGCTATCTCTCATATGATACGTGACAAGAAAAATAGAGAGAAAACACATCCTCCATTAACCTATTATTCTAGAGGGTCTTGAACGGTGGATTAGAGATCGTGCTCGTTTGTAGTTCGATCCACCGCGAGTTTAGAGCGATTGAAGATTTTCGTGGACGATCCAAGAACATGTGAATCAACCTCTTCGATTCGGGCTCATCGCGTTCTAGCGCGAATCGCTTCCGCAAAAGGTACGAACGATCCAAACCATACTTCCGCTGCGTTCTACAGAATCGAACGAGAGGGTCGAAGAAAACGTCGTCTTACAAGTCGTGCGTTATATTTTAACACAACCTAGGAAAGAGAATGATTGGAGGCGACTTCCATATTTCACACCTTTATGGAATGTGGAGACGAGAGTTGCAAGGTTGTTATTGATGGTGGTAGTTACATTAATGTAATATCAGAAGCCGCCATAGTTCGTCTAAACCTAAAGACCGAGCCTCACCATAACCCTTATAGTGTTGCATGGGTAGACAAGACCACTAACCTGTAAAACGGCGTTGCTTGGTTCCGCTTCATTTTGCCACCTACTCCGACCTGATTTGGTGCGATGTCCTCCCTATGGATGTCGCTCATGTTCTTTTAGGAAGGCCATGGCTATATGATTTGTCTGTCATTCACTATGGACAACCCAATACCTATGTTTTTGCTCACAATGGCAAGAAAATTATTTTGAGCCTAGCAAACCCTTCTTCACAAAATCTTCATCAAAAAACTTGAATCCTACCAAAGATTTTAAAAATCCACCATTAGAGTTTGCGAAAACAAAACCCCTTCATATTTTAAACAAAAAAGAGTTTTGTAGAGAAATTGACTCAAAAATTATCTACGCTTTAATTGTGAAGGAGACTGCTGAGTTGATTGATTTTTTTGAGACCTCTTTAGTAATTAAGGACCTCCTTGCTGAGTTTAGTGAAGTCGCGCCAGAAGAATTACCTGATGATCTTTCCCTACTTAGAGACATACATCATGCTATAGGTTTGGTTCTAGGGTCATCCTTACCTAACCTACCGCATTATTTAAATGAACCCTAAGGAACACGCTGAATTAAAGCACCAAGTAGGAGAGTTGATTAAGAAGGGCTTTGTACAAAAGAGCATGAGTCCCTGCATGGTACCGGCACTTCTTACACCAAGGAAGGACGGAAGTTGGCGTATGTGTGTAGACAGCCGTGCTATTAATAAAATCACGATTAAGTATCGATTCTTGATTCCCCGCTTGGATGATATGTTGGACATGATGGCAGGGGCAACTATTTTCACAAAACATCTTCATAGCGGTTACCACCAAATTCGGCTTAGGCCTAGGGATAAGTGGAAAACTACTTTCAAGACGAAAGAAGAGTTGTATAAGTGGCTTGTTATGCCATTCGGTTTGACCGATACCTTGAGTACTTTTATGAGGGTAATGAACCAAGTTTTTCGATCCTTTATTGGCAAGTTTGTCATAGTATATTTTGATTATATTTTAATCTACAGTCCTGCTGAAATGAACACTTAATTTACATCTGACGGGTTTTTGAAATTTCGAGAAAGGAAAAACTTTTTATACATATGAAGAAATATTTTTTTATGCAACCCCGTGTTATTTTCTTAGATTTTATTATGTCAAAAGATGGGGTATGGCCTGACCCAGAAAAGGTCAAGGCTATTAGGAAAGCCATAATCGAAAAATATACATGATGTAAGGAGCTTTTATGGCTTAGAAATTTTTTATCGATGATTCATCAAGGGTTTTAGTATTATAATGGCCTCGATTACTAACTGTTTAAACAAGGGTGAATTTAAATAGACAAAATCAACCACAAAAGCTTTTCCAGGAATTAAGTATTTGATGACAAAGGCGCCGCGCCCGTTTTGAAATTACCAAATTTTGAAACGATTTTTGAAGTTTCTTGTGATGCCTCTGGGGTGGGAATAAGTGGGGTATTAACCCAAGGAGGTCATCCCGTAACTTATTTTAGCGAAAAATTAAATGAGGCTAAACAAAAGTATTCTTGTCACGCCCCGTCGGGCCTTTAACACCAACTAGGTGGAAAGGATAACCGCACGGGCGCATGCCTCAGACCCGCCGAACGGATAGAGCCTCTTCTACCCGCCCAAGGCGTCACAACACAAGCTTATCCACGAGGTTCCAACTAGGAACGGAGTACAAGAGTTGCACAAGAAAAGTATCAACATAAAGAAGTTCTACTTCTATTACATCACATTACACATTTATACATGCCCAAAATTTTCTTTTCTTTCTTTTCATTCCATACACCATGTTCCAAAACTATGGAATACATAAGTTTCAGACATGTAATGGAAATCCCCTATACTATCAAAGTCCAAGACTAGGGGTACAACTCTATGTATCATCAAAATGGAAGGGCCGCTATCTAGAGAGTTAAACCCTTGCCTCGCTCCGCCGCCTCACTCGCGGAAGGACCTGAAAAACGTGGGGTGAGAACTATAAACATAGTTCCCAGTGGGTAAGGCCACCCAAGAGAGAAGCTCGACCCACCAGGTCCAAAGAAACACCATATGCATAAGTTAGATCACAAATAACTATGCAACACTTATTTACATGCTTGTAAGTAAACATAAAGGATGCAACCAAATAAAATGTAACTTATCATTCTCTCCTAGGTTTCATCCTATATTTCACATTCACTAAGTTCAATTACTTGTCATTTACTTATGGTTTCGGAATCGCCGCCTCACCATAAGGGTTCCAACATTCAAGGAGTGAACTCGTCACCTCCTAGTTCGAGTAGCAAACTCGTCGCATACTCGGGATAGCAAAATCGTCGCATACCCCATCTCAACACCGCCATCACATGGCATGGGTAGCGAACTCGTCGCATACCCGGGATAGCAACCTCGTCGCACATCCCATTTCAACACCGCCATCACATGGCATGGGTAGCGAACTCGTCGCATACCCGGGATAGCAACCTCGTCGCACATCCCATTTCAACACCGCCATCACATGGCATGGTAGAGAAATCGTCGCATACCCGGTGTCACGCCCCGCCGGGCCTTTAACACCAACTAGGTGGAAAGGATAACCGCACGGGCGCATGCCCCAGACCCGCCGAACTGATAGAGCCTCTTCTACCCGCCCAAGGCGTTACAACACAAGCTTATCCACGAGGTTCCAACTAGGAACGGAGTACAAGAGTTGCACAAGGAAAGCATCAACATAAAGAAGTTCTACTTCTATTACATCACATTGCACATTTATACATGCCTAAAATTTTCTTTTCTTTCTTTTCATTCCATACACCATGTTCCAAAACTATGGAATACATAAGTTTCAGACATGTAATGGAAATTCCCTATACTATCAAAGTCCAAGACTAGGGGTACAACTCTATGTATCACCAAAATGGAAGGGCCGCTATCTAGAGAGCCAAACCCTTGTCTCGCTCCGCCGCCTCACTCGCGGAAGGACCTGAAAAACCTGGGGTGAGAACTATAAACATAGTTCCCAGTGGGTAAGGCCACCCAAGAGAGAAGCTCGACCCACCAGGTCTAAAGAAACACCATATGCATAAGTTAGATCACAAATAACTATGCAACAATTATTTACATGCTTGTAAATAAACATAAAGGATGCAACCAAATGAAATATAATTTATCATTCTCTCCTAGGTTCATCCTATACTTTACATTGACTAAGTTCAATTACTTGTCATTTACTTATGGTTTCGGAATCGCCGTCTCACCATAAGGGTTCCAACATTCATGGAGTGAACTCGTCACCTCCTAGTTCGAGTAGCGAACTCGTCGCATACTCGGGATAGCAAAATCGTCACATACCCCATCTCAACACCGCCATCACGTGGCATGGGTAGCGAACTCGTCGCATACCCGGGATAGCAACCTCGTCGCACATCCCATCTCGACACCGCCAACTCATGGCGTGGTAGCGAAATCGTCGCATACCCGGGATAGCAAAATCGTCGCACATCCCGTGTCAACACCGCCAACTCATGGCATGGTAGCGAAATCGTCGCCTACCCGGGATAGCAAAATCGTCGCACATCCCGTTTCAACACCGCCAACTCGTGGCATGGTAGCGAAATCGTCGCCTACCCGGGATAGCAAAATCGTCGCACATCCCGTTGTTCACATTTTTCACTTGCCAACCTAAGTCTCATGACCTTAGGTTCAAGTCACTAAGTCTCACCTATGTTCAATAATACTAGGTTTACTTTCTTATTCTCAACCTAGGTTCAATGACACTAGATTTCATTCTCACATGTTCCAACCTATGTTCAATAACACTAGGTTCTATTCTCACATGTTCCAACATATGTTCAATGACACTAGGTTCTATTCTCACATGTTCCAACCTATGTTCAATAACACTAGGTTCTATTCTCACATGTTCCAACGTATGTTCAATGACACTAGGTTCTATTCTCAAATGTTCCAACCTATGTTCAATAACACTAGGTTCTATTCTCACATGTTCCAACCTATGTTCAATAATACTAGGTTCTATTCTCACATGTTCCAACCTATGTTCAATAACACTAGGTTTACTTTCTCATTCTCAACCTAGGTTCAATGACACTAGGTTTCATTCTCACATGCAACCATGCAACAAGTATAGATAATTGAATTATACTTGAATTCTATATCATGCAATAGGAGCTCATTGCTCTACCTATCATGATTTTACCTTTGCCAACATGCAAGTTCTAGGGTTCACAACACATACCATTTTATTTTTAAATGGATATTTACCCTAAATATGGAAGTGACCTAATCACTTCGGTAAACACAAACCCACCTCAAGAGCTTTCAAATTCTTGTATTCTTCAAGCCCCTAAGTGTCCAAGTCTTGAGTTCTTGCTTCAACCCAAGCTTCTACAAGAAAACGGTTCGTTACTCGTTACGAACCCTTAAATCAATTCAATACTTGAAATCAAGTGTTCCAACATAATTTTCTATGCCTCAATTGCAATTTCCGAATGTCCAAATATTTTTAGAACCTCTCATGACAAAAGCCCCAAATCTACCTAGAGTTTGCATGCATGCATGCCAAACCCTAGATTTCATGGCCAATCTTCCACCTTTTGTGGTTAAGATTGCCTAGGGTTTCCAAAAACCTCATCTTGAAGGATTAAATCCAAGGTTTAAACCCTAAATCACAAGAACTCACCTCAAAGCCCTAGCTCCCAAGCTTCTTATTGCACCAAGAAGCTTCTTTGCACCTTGGAAGTCCTTTTCCAAGCTCCAATCCACCACTTCTCCAAGCTTTGGAGAGATCTCTAGAGAGAGAAAGTGAGGGAGAGGGAGAGAGAATGAGAGGAAAGTGAAGAATAAATGAGGAGAGAGACCTCAGCCCCCCCTACATAACCCATTCACTGCGAAATTACCAAAATACCCCTCACTGGGCATTCTGCCTCAGCCGGGTCCGGACCTTGCAAGTGGGGTCCGGACCCCGCACTGATAACTGACCAGCGCGCAGGCCGGGTCCGAACCTTGGTGTCCGGGTCCGGAACCCGTACGCACCCCAACTCGAAAACCAGCTCGGGTCCGGACCGTGACATCCGGGTCCGGACCGTGGCTGCCCGCGGACTTCATTGTCCGGACCCCAGCTCCCAGGGTCCGGACCCCGTGAGCAGTTTTGCTCCAGTTGGTCCATTTTCCAATTTTTTTTAATTTCTGGGTTTCCACTCGCACCCACAATGTTCCGAAACCTTCGGAACCCAATTCCACACCAGCCATTATCGGCTTCCATCGAACTTTATCAAATTTAGTAAAGTTCGATACAACGCACCGAAATTCAAGGTGCTACATTCCACCCCCCTTAAAGAGAGTTTCGGCCGCGAAACTAAATCATACCTCAGCTGGACTCAGCGAAGAGGTAAGGAAACCGCTCCTTCATTGAGCTTTCCAATTCCCACGTAGCTTCTCGCTCACCGTGGTTTGTCCATTTCACCTTTACATAAGAAATTTTACGGTTCCTCAAACTTTTCACCTCGCGATCCATGATACACAAGGAAAATTCCTCATAAGTCATATCCTCATTAAGCTCCATAGGTACATACTCGAGGACGTGCGCCGAATCATACATGTACTTGCGGAGCGTCGATACATGGAACACATTGTGTATCCCCGCAAGTTCCGCAAGTTTCGACGGCAAAGCTAGCCGATATGCCACGGATCCCACACGCTCCAAAACTTCATAAGGTCCAATGTAACGGGGACTCAACTTACCCCGAACACCAAATCGCTTTACCCCTCTCATGGGTGATACTTTCAAGAAGACGCGGTCTCCTACCGCGAATTCCAAATCTCGTCGACGTCGATCCGCATAACTCTTTTGTCTAGATTGCGACGTCGATAAGCGTTCGCGTGCCAAGCGGACCTTTTCCTCCGCTTCACGCAACACATCCGGTCCTAAGACCCTTCTCTCGCCGACTTCGCTCCAATAAATAGGAGAGCAGCATTTTCTTCCATACAAGGCTTCAAACGGTGCCATACCGATGCTAGATTGATAGCTATTATTATAAGCGAACTCAGCCATCGGTAAATGTATAGTCCATGCACCCTTGAAGTCCATCACACACGCTCGCAGCATATCCTCCAAAATCTGAATTGTCCTTTCCGATTGACCGTCAGTTTGAGGATGAAATGCTGAACTGAAATCGAGCCGTGTACCCAAAGCTTCTTGCAAGCTTTTCCAAAAATGCGATGTAAAACGGGGATCTCGATCTGAGACTATCGAAGTCGGGACCCCGTGTAACCGCATAATCTCGTCCAGGTAGACTTGTGCTAACTTGTCTCCCGACCAAGTGGTGTGGATTGGCAAAAAGTGTGCCAACTTTGACAAACGATCCACCACCACCCAAATCGCGTCGTGGCCACCTTGCGATCGAGGTAGGCCCACAACGAAGTCCATTGCTATATTCTCCCACTTCCAAACTGGAATGGGCAACCCTTGCAATTTTCCCGCCGGAAAGCGACGCTCGGCCTTCACCTGTTGGCATACTAAGCATTGTGCCACAAAGCGTCCAACATCAAGTTTCATCCCCGGCCACCAATAATGTAATTTGAGATCCTTGTACATTTTGGTGCCGCCCGGGTGAATCGCATAGGGAGAAGTGTGAGCTTCTTTCAAGATCTCCCCACGAATATCCTCGACTTTTGGCACGCACAATCGATTTCGGAATCGAATTGCGCCCTTCGAGTCTACATGAAAATCACCGGCGCGCCCGCTCTCGATAGTACTCCGCACCTTTTGGAGTTCCGGATCACTGGATTGCTTTTCTTTTATTTGCTCCAACAAGGTCGGCCACACATCGAGATTCATGAGTCTTGCGGGGACGCCCGGGGCCACGATCTCCAAGTCAAACCGGCCCATTTCCTTGATCAACGGCATTTGTCCCGTCATCTCAATTGCGAAGTTCTCCACGGATTTTCTACTGAGCGCATCGGCCACCACATTGGCTCTACCGGGGTGGTACAAGATGGTTAAGTCGTAATCCTTTATCAACTCCAACCATCTCCGCTGCCTCAAATTCAACTCCTTTTGAGTGAATAAGTACTTTAAGCTTTTATGATCCGTGTAAACCTCACAATGTTCCCCGTATAAATAGTGTCTCCACAATTTAAGCGTGAAGATCACCGCTGCAAGCTCTAGGTCGTGGGTGGGGTAATTCTGCTCATAGCTCTTTAGCTGTCGAGAGGCATATCCTATTACTTGTCCTCTTTGCATAAGCACACACCCAAGACCACACCGTGATGCATCACTATACACCACAAAGCCCTCCCCCGCAATCGGCAAGGCGAGAACCGGAGCCGAAGTCAACCTTTCCTTTAGCTCCTTAAAGCTTTGGTCGCATTCCTCGCTCCAAACATATTTGGCCCCCTTGCGGGTAAGACGCGTTAGTGGACCGGAGATTTTTGAAAACCCCTCCACGAACCGCCGATAGTACCCCGCAAGACCCAAAAAGCTTCGTATTTCCGTGACATTGGTCGGGCGAGGCCAATCCTTGATTGCCTCAACTTTCATAGAGTCCACCGATACTCCTTCCGTGGAGATCACATGACCTAAGAAAGCGGCCTCACGAATCTAAAATTCGCACTTCTTCAACTTGGCGAACAACTTGTTCTCTCGAAGAACTTGAAGCACAATCTTTAGGTGCTCTTTATGTTCCTCTTCACTTCGAGAGTAAACAAGAATATCATCTATGAACACAACCACAAATTGATCCAATAGTGGTTTGAACACACGGTTCATTAAATCCATGAACGCTGCCGGGGCATTGGTAAGCCCGAAAGGCATAACCGTGAATTCATATTGTCCATACCGCGTCCTAAATGCGGTCTTATGCACATCCTCCGGTTTGATCTTCAATTGGTGATAACCGGATTGCAAATCAATCTTTGAATACACCCGAGACCCTTGCAACTGATCGAACAAGTCATCAATTCGGGGTAACGGGTACTTATTCTTGACGGTCACTTTATTCAACTCGCGGTAATCTATACATAACCGCAGCGAACCGTCCTTTTTCCGCACAAATAAAACAGGGGCTCCCCAAGGTGACACACTTGGCTTTACGAAACCCTTGTCCATTAAATCTTGCAATTGTGCTTTCAATTCCTTCAGTTCCGCGGGTGCCATCCTGTACGGGGCCTTAGAAATCGGTTCGTACCCGGGAGCAAATCGATCACGAATTCTATTTCCCGGTCCGGTGGCATTCCGGGCAACTCCGTCGAAAATACATCCGGGAACTCTTGAACTATAGGAATGTCCTCGAGCCCCAACACTTCTTTTCGGTCATCCACTACCGTCGCCAAGTAGGCAATGCAACCACTAGCAATAAGCTTCCTTGCTTGCGACGTGGACACCATTGACGTAAGAGTGAACTCTTGCAACCACGGTACACAAACTCTTTGTGCCCGGGTTCTCTAAACCTCACTATCCGGCTCTCACAATCAATAGTAGCGTGATATTTCGAGAGCCAATCCATTCCTAGGATTAAGTCATACTCATTCATTCGACTTAACACCAGCAAATCAGCTGGCATGATCCAGTTTTTAACTGATGTACACAAAAGGTGTGTTCAGGTACTTGCACAGTTCTTGCATGTGTGGCATCTACAATTTTTATTCCGTGTGCAATAGCAAATGATCGAGCAATGAATGAATGCGATGCACCAGTATCAAACAAAGCTCTACATCGAATGCCTTTAATTAACACAATACCTGCCACGACATCATCCTGGGCAGAAGGCTCCTCCACCTGTGAGGCGAATACCCGTCCACTGGGCGCTGGCCGCTGGCCCTCCATTGGTCTCAGCGGCTGAGTACGGCCTACCGACATCGCCGCGGGTGGGATGCCTGCAAGCTGTCTCGGCAGTGCAAATGCCGATGCCGACGACGGTGCTCGGCCATCATCCATCGGGCAATTGTATCGCATATGTCCCGGCTGTCCGCATTTGTAGCACTGGCCCTCACGATAATCACATTGTTGAGGGTTGTGGGGGCCGCTACAAATCGGGCACTGAGTCGAGGGTCGATTCCGCCGGGACCCTCGAGACTGGTTCTGCGACTGCGAGTGCTTCGGGGGCCGCTTAGAGCTAGATTGCCCACCCGAGCCACTCGCCGGTCGTTTCTTTCCTTTTTCCTTATCCTTCTCCTTCTCTCTTTTCCAAGATTCGCGCTCCTCGCGCGCGCAAGCATTCCCGTGCTCTACCCAAAGAGCACGGTCCAAGACCTCCACAAAGGGCTTTATCTTGAGGGCGTGAACTGCCCGAAAGATCTCCGGTCGAAGCCCGCGCACAAAACAGTCGACCTTGTCCAACTCTCCGCGGACAACGTGCGGTACACAATTAATAATGTACGAAAACTCCCTCTCGTACTCGCGCACGGTGCGGTTCCCTTGCTTCAACTTTCGGAACCTTTTTTGAAGTTTTCTTTTCTCGCTATCGGGGAAGTAGGCAGCGAACACCATGCCCCGAAATTCCTCCCACGTCGGTGGTGGAAGGCTAGAGAGTCGATCACGTCGGACTCCCTTCCACCACACCTTCGCCGATCGCTCCAAACAATGAGCGGCGAGGTGCACCTTGTCCCTCTCCAAGGTATACAAATCCTCGAAGAGCGTCTCCAACGCGTCCATCCACGTTTCCACGTCCCATGGATCTACGTTCTCCGCGCTAAAGATAGGCGGGTTGAACTTCTTAAACCTCATGAGAGCCGCAAATGCGCGCTCTCGCTCCGCATCCTCCATCACGGAGTCGGGCATAGGAGTACCCGACCCACCGGCTACAATCGGTGATGCCGGTGGCGCCACAGCCGGCGCCGATGTCACCTCCTCAGCCGGTGCCGAAGCAGAGGCCGGAGGTACTTCCAACCTCTCCTCCCTAATCGCAGCCGCTTGCTGCGCCATCTCGTCTTGGAGCTTTTTAATTTGCTCCTCCTGTCGCTGCATGGCTTCGGCCTGCCGCCGAACCACGCCCATCAACTCGGTCAACTCATTACGAAGACCCGAGTTCTCACCCTCCCCGAGTTGTTCGGGAGCCGCGCTCGATTCTCCGAGCCCAGCCCTCGTAGGAGGCCGTCCACGTACCATTATCTCCTGAAAACACAACGACTTTGGTCATTTCATGACCTTCAAAGTCATTCGCAACACTATATTTCACGAAAATAAACGTGAACCCAATCTAGGCGAAAGTCACACAAGGGTCCTTATTCCCCTCACTTGGTTTCATGTTGTCGGCCGCCAACATGAACACTCTTGGTGAAGAATAAGACACACCTCGAATCTACCTCTATTTCCAACTAAAGGTATAAGGACATAACCCAATCTCTTATCTTTCGCCACAATCAAACATCTCGTCACTCACGAGCCTACACTCCTAGGGTCTTTTCCATCCTAGGATTTTCTTAGGTCCACATAGACCGTTTCTATGCTCTGATACCACCTCAGTCTGTCATGCCCCGCCGGGCCTTTAACACCAACTAGGTGGAAAGGATAACCGCACGGGCGCATGCCCCAGACCCGCCGAACGGATAGAGCCTCTTCTACCCGCCCAAGGCGTCACAACACAAGCTTATCCACGAGGTTCCAACTAGGAACGGAGTACAAGAGTTGCACAAGGAAAGCATCAACATAAAGAAGTTCTACTTCTATTACATCACATTGCACATTTATACATGCCCAAATTTTTATTTTCTTTCTTTTCATTCCATACACCATGTTCCAAAACTATGGAATACATAAGTTTCATACATGTAATGAAAATCTCCTATACTATCAAAGTCCAAGACTAGGGGTACAACTCTATGTATCACCAAAATGAAAGGGCCGCTATCTAGAGAGCCAAACCCTTGCCTCGCTCCGCCGCCTCACTCGCGGAAGGACCTGAAAAATGTGGGGTGAGAACAATAAATATAGTTCCCAGCGGGTAAGGCCACCCAAGAGAGAAACTCGACCCACCAGGTCCAAAATAACACAATATGCATAAGTTAGATCACAAATAACTATGCAACAATTATTTACATGCTTGTAAATAAACATAAAGGATGCAACCAAATGAAATATAACTTATCATTCTCTCCTAGGTTCATCCTATACTTCACATTGGCTAAGTTCAATTACTTGTCATTTACTTATGGTTTCGGAATCGCCGTCTCACCATTAGGGTTCCAACATTCAAGGAGTGAACTCGTCGATCACCTCCTAATTCGAGTAGCGAACTCGTCGCATACTCGGGATAGCAAAATCGTCGCATACCCCATCTCAACACCGCCATCACGTGGCATGGGTAGCGAACTCGTCGCATACCCGGTATAGCAACCTCGTCGCACATCCCATCTCGACACCGCCAACTCATGGCGTGGTAGCGAAATCGTCGCATACCCGGGATAGCAAAATCGTCGCACATCCCGTGTCAACACCGCCAACTCATGGCATGGTAGCGAAATCGTCGCCTACCCGGGATAGCAAAATCGTCGCACATCCCGTTTCAACACCGCCAACTCGTGGCATGGTAGCGAAATCGTCGCCTACCCGGGATAGCAAAATCGTCGCACATCCCGTTGTTCACATTTTTCACTTGCCAACCTAAGTCTCATGACCTTAGGTTCAAGTCACTAAGTCTCACCTATGTTCAATAACACTAGGTTTACTTTCTCATTCTCAACCTAGGTTCAATGACACTAGGTTTCATTCTCACATGTTCCAACCTATGTTCAATAACACTAGGTTCTATTCTCACATGTTCCAACCTATGTTCAATGACACTAGATTCTATTCTCACATGTTCCAACCTATGTTCAATAACACTAGGTTCTATTCTCACGTTCCAACCTATGTTCAATAACACTAGGTTCTATTCTCACATGTTCCAACCTATGTTCAATAACACTAGGTTTACTTTCTCATTCTCAACCTAGGTTCAATGACATTAGGTTTCATTCTCACATGCAACCATGCAACAAGTATAGATAATTGAATTATACTTGAATTCTATATCATGCAATAGGAGCTTATTGCTCTACCTTTCATGATTTTACCTTTGCCAACATGCAAGTTCTAGGGTTCACAACACATACCATTTTATTTTTAAATGGATATTTACCCTAAACATGGAAGTGACCTAATCACTTCGGTAAACACAAACCCACCTCAAGAGCTTTCAAATTCTTGTATTCTTCAAGCCCCTAATTGTCCAAGCCTTGAGTTCTTGCTTCAACCCAAGCTTCTACAAGAAAACGGTTCGTTACTTGTTACGAACCCTTAAATCAATTCAATCCTTGAAATCAAGTATTCTAACATGATTTCCTATGCCTCAATTGTAATTTTTGAAGGTCCAAATATTTTTAGAACCTCCCATGACAAAAGCCCCAAATCTATCTAGAATTTGCATGCATGCAAGCCAAACCCTAGATTTCATGGCCAATCTTCCACCTTTTGTGGTTAAGATTGCCTAGGGTTTCCAAAAACCTCATCTTGAAGGATTAAATCAAAGGTTTAAATCCTAAATCACAAGAACTCACCTCAAAGCCCTAAGCTCCCAAGCTTCTTCTTGCACCAAGAAGCTTCTTTGCACCTTAGAAGTCCTTTTCCAAGCTCCAATCCACCACTTCTCCAAGCTTTGGAGAGATCTCTAGAGAGAGAAAGTGAGGGAGAGGGAGAGGGAATGAGAGGAAAGTGAAGAAGGAATGAGGGGAGAGACCTCAGCCCCTCCCTACATAACCCATTCACTGCAAAATTACCAAAATACCCCTCACTGGGCATTCTGCCTCTGCCGGGTCCGGACCTTGCAAGTGGGGTTCGGACCCCGCACTGATAACTGACCAGTGCGCAGGCCGGGTCCGGACCTTGGTGTTCGGGTCCGGAACCCGTACGCACCCCAACTCGGAAACCAGCTCGGGTCCGGACCGTGACATCCGGGTCCGGACCATGGCTGCCCGCGGACTTCATTGTCCGGACCCCAGCTCCCAGGGTCCGGACCCCGTGAGCAGTTTTGCTCCAGTTGGTCCCTTTTCCAAAATTTTTTTAATTTCTGGGTTTCCACTCGCACCCACAATGTTCCGAAACCTTCGGAATCCAATTCCACACCAGCCATTATCGGCTTCCATCGAACTTTATCAAATTTAGTAAAGTTCGATACAACGCACCAAAATTCAAGGTGCTACACCCGGGATAGCAAAATCGTCGCACATCCCGTTTCAACACCGCCAACTCATGGCATGGTAGCGAAATCGTCGCATACCCGGGATAGCAAAATCGTCGCACATCCGGTTGTTCACATCTCACACTTGCCAACGTAAGTCTCATGACCTAAGGTTCAAGTCACTAAGTCTCACCTATGTTCAATAACACTAGGTTTACTTTCTCATTGTCCACCTAGGTTCCATGACTCTAGGTTCCAATCTCATGTCCAACCTATGTTCAATGACACTAGGTTCCATTTTCACATGTTCCAACCTATGTTCAATGACACTAGGTTCCATTCTCACATGTTCCAATCTATGTTCAATAACACTAGGTTCTATTCTCACATGTCTCAACCTATGTTCAATAACACTATGTTCCAATCATACATGCAACCATGCAACAAGTATAGATAATTGAATTATACTTGAATTCTATATCATGCAATAGGAGCTCATTGCTCTACCTATCATGATTTTATCTTTGCCAACATGCAAGTTCTAGGGTTCACAACACATACCATTTTATCTTTAAATTGATATTTACCCTAGACATGGAAGTGACCTAATCACTTCGGTAAACACAAACCCACCTCAAGAGCTTCCAAATTCTTGTATTCTTCAAGCTCCTAAGTCTCCAAGCCTTGAGTTCTTATTTCAACCCAAGCTTCTACAAGAAAACGGTTCGTTACTCGTTACGAACCCTTAATTCAACTCAATACACGAAATCAAGTGTTCTAACATAATTTACAATGCCTCAATTGTAATTCTCGAAGGTCCAAATATTTTTAGAACCTCCCAAGGCAAAAACCCTCATTTAACCTAGGTTTCACATGCATGCATGTAGAACCTCAAAATTTCTTGGCCAATCTCCACATTTTGTGTTTTAGATTGCCTAGGGTTTCCAAAACCTCATAACAAAGGATAAAGTCCAAGGTTTGAACCCAAAACGTGAGGAACTAACCTTAATCACGAGTTTCCCAAGCTTCTTCTTGCACCAAGAAGCTTCTTTTCTCCTTTGGAAGCCTTTTCCAAGATCAATCCACCATTTTCTCCAAGTTTTGGAGAGATCTCTAGAGAGAAAAAGTGAAGGAGAAGGAGAGGAGAAGTGGAGGAGGAAGATGACTGAGAAAGAGGGTATTCCCTGCCTTTCTAACACTCCCTCGAGTGTGAAAAGACCCATTTGCCCCTCTCCACACTTCACTACACACAACCAGCCAAACTGGATTTTCGTAACACTGTATACCGGTATGTGCATGTGCATTCCGCAGAACCCGAGAGCTGGGTTTACTGTTTCGACCATCGCATTCCGGTATACCTCGTCACATACCGGTATACGGTGACAGTTCCGGTATTTCCCGGAGAATTCCGCAAAACCCGAGAGCTGGGTTTTCGGTTTCAACCATGGCATTCCGGTATACCTCATCACATACCGGTACTAATCACTTCAGTACCGGTATGGAGATCCACATACCGGAATCCAGTGCAGACTTCACAAGTTCAACAGTTTTAACTTTTCGAAATCCGTTTTCGCACCTCGTTTGCGCCGAAAACACTTCACACGTCCCAAACTTGGCCGAAGCCTCACATATAACCTCTCATGCTATTTTTCCACCGGAACTCCACAATTTGTAGAAGTTCGGTACGATGCACTGAAATTCAGTGTACTACATTCCTCCCCCCTTAAAGAGAGTTTCGGCCGCGAAACTGAATCATACCTCAGCTGGACTCAGCGAAGAGGTAAGAAAACCGCTCCCTCATTGAGCTTTCCAATTCCCACGTAGCTTCGCGCTCACCGTGATTCGTCCATTATACTTTTACATAAGGAATTTCACGGTTCCTCAAATTCTTCACCTCGCGATCCATGATACACAAGGAAAATTCCTCATAAGTCATATTCTCATGAAGCTCTATAGGTACATACTCGAGGACGTGCGCCGGATCATACATGTACTTGCGGAGCGTCGATACATGGAACACATTGTGTATCCCCGCAAGTTTCGGCGGCAAAGCTAGCCGATATGCCACGGATCCCACACGCTCCAAAACCTCATAAGGTCCAATATAACGGGGACTCAACTTACCCCGAACACCAAATCGTTTCACCCCTCTCATGGGTGACACTTTCAAGAAGACGCGGTCTCCTACCGCGAATTCCAAATCTCGTCGACGTCGATCCGCATAACTCTTTTGTCTGGATTGCGCCGTCGATAAACGTTCGCGTGCCAAGTGGACCTTTTCCTCCGCTTCACGCAACACATCCGGTCCTAAGACCCTTCTCTCGCCGACTTCACTCCAATGAATAGGAGAGCGGCATTTTCTTCCATACAAGGCCGCAAAAGTTGCCATACCGATGCTAGATTGATAGCTATTATTGTAAGCAAATTCAGCCATCGGCAAATGAGTAGGCCATGCACCCTTGAAGTCCAACACACACGCTCGTAGCATATCCTCCAAAATCTGAATTGTCCTTTCCGATTGACCGTCAGTTTGAGGATGAAATGCTGAACTGAAATCGAGCCGTGTACCCAAAGCTTCTTGCAAGCTTTTCCAAAAATGCGATGTGAAACGGGGATCTCGATCTGAAACTATCGAGGTCGGGAGGCAACCGCATAATCTCGTCCAGGTAGACTTGTGCTAACTTGTCTCCCGACCAAGTGGTGTGGATTGGCAAAAAGTGTGCCGACTTTGACAAACGATCCACCACCACCCAAATCGCGTCGTGGCCACCTTGCGATCGAGGTAAACCCACAACGAAGTACATTGCGATATTCTCCCACTTCCAAACTGGAATAGGCAACTCCTGTAATTTTCCCGCCGGAAAGCGACGCTCGGCCTTCACCTGTTGGCATACTAAGCATTGTGCCACAAAGCGTCCAACATCAAGTTTCATCCCCGGCCACCAATAATGTAATTTAAGATCCTTGTACATTTTGGTGCCGCCCGGGTGAATCGCATAGGGAGAAGTATGAGCTTCTTTCAAGATCTCCCCACGAATGTTCTGAACTTTTGGCACGCACAATCGATTTCGGAATCGAATTGCGCCCTTCGAGTCTACATGAAAATCACCGGCGCGCCCGCTCTCGATAGCATTCCGCACCTTTTGGAGTTCCGGATCGCCGGATTGCTTTTCTTTTATTTGCTCCAACAAGGTCGGCCACACATTGAGATTCATAAGTCTAGCGGGGACGCCCGGGGCCACAACTTCCAAGTCAAACCGGCCCATTTCTTTGATCAACGGCATTTGTCCCGTCATCTCAATTGCGAAGTTCTCCACAGATTTTCTACTGAGCGCATCGGCCACCACATTGGTTCTACCGGGGTGGTACAAGATGGTTAAGTCGTAATCCTTTATCAACTCCAACCATCTCCGCTGCCTCAAATTCAACTCATTTTGAGTGAATAAGTACTTTAAGCTTTTGTGATCCGTGTAAACCTCACAATGTTCCCCGTACAAATAGTGTCTCCACAACTTAAGTGCGAAGACCACTGCTGCAAGCTCTAGGTCGTGGGTGGGGTAATTCTGCTCATAGCTCTTCAGCTGTCGAGAGGCATATGCTATTACTCGTCCTCTTTGCATAAGCACACACCCAAGACCACGCCGTGATGCATCACTATACACCACAAAGCCCTCCCCCGCAATCGACAAGGCGAGAACCGGAGCCGAGGTCAACCTTTCCTTTAGCTCCTTAAAGCTTTGGTCGCATTCCTCGCTCCAAACATATTTGGCTCCCTTGCGGGTAAGACGCGTTAGTGGACCGGAGATTTTTGAAAATCCCTCCACGAACCGCCGATAGTACCCCGCAAGACCCAAAAAGCTTCGTACTTCCGTGACATTGGTCGGACGAGGCCAATCCTTGATTGCCTCAACTTTCATAGAGTCCACCGATACTCCTTCCGCGGAGATCATATGATCCAAGAAAGCGACCTCACGAATCCAAAATTCGCACTTCTTCAACTTGGCGAACAATTTGTTCTCTCGAAGAACTTGAAGCACAATCTTTAGGTGCTCTTTATGTTCCTCTTCACTCCGAGAGTAGACAAGAATATCATCTATGAACACAACCCCAAATTGATCCAATAGTGGTTTGAATACACGGTTCATTAAATCCATGAACGCTGCCGGAGCATTGGTAAGCCCGAAAGGCATAACCGTGAATTCATAGTGTCCATACCGCGTCCTAAATGCGGTCTTATGCACATCCTCCGGTTTGATCTTCAATTGGTGATAACCGGATTGCAAATCAATCTTTGAATACACCCGAGACCCTTGCAACTGATCGAACAAGTCATCAATTCGGGGTAACGGGTACTTATTCTTGACGGTCACTTTGTTCAACTCACGGTAATCCACACATAACCGTAGTGAACCGTCCTTTTTTCGCACAAATAGAACAGGGGCTCCCCAAGGTGACACACTTGGCTTTACGAAACCCTTGTCCATCAAATCTTGTAATTGTGCTTTTAATTTCTTTAGCTCTGCGGGTGCCATCCTGTACGGGGCCTTAGAAATCGGCACCGTACCCGGGAGCAAATCAATCACGAATTCTATTTTCCCGTCCGGTGGAATTCCGGGTAACTCCGCCGGAAATACATCCGGGAACTCTTGGACCACAGGAATGTCCTTGAGTCTCAACACTTCCTTTCGGTCATCACTACCGTCGCTAAGTAAGCGATGCATCCACTAGCAATAAGCTTTCTTGCTTGCGACGTGGACACCATTGACGCAAAGAGCGAACTCTTGCAACCACGGTACACAAACTCTTTGTGCCCGGGTTCTTTAAACCTCACTATCCGGCTCTCACAATCAATAGTAGCGTGATATTTCGAGAGCCAATCCATTCCTAGGATTAAGTCATACTCATTCATTCGACTTAACACCAGCAAATCAGCTGGCATGATCCAGTTTTCAACCCTCACTGGACAACCTACACACGCGTGATGTACACAAAAGGTGTGTTCAGGTACTTGTACAGTTCTTGCATGCGTGGCTTCTACAATTTCTATTCCATGTGCAATAGCAAATGATCGAGCAATGAATGAATGCGATGCACCAGTATCAAACAAAGCTCTACATCGAATGCCTTTAATTAACACAATACCTGCCACGACATCCTCCTGGGCAGAAGGCTCCTCCACCTGCGAGGCGAACACCCGTCCACTGGGCGCTGGTCGCTGGCCCTCGGCTGGCCTCGGTGGCTGTGTACGGCCAGCCGACATTGCCGCGGGTGGGATGCCCGCAAGCTGCCTCGGCGATGCAAATGCCGATGCCGACGACGGTGCTCGGCTATCATCCATCGGGCAATTATACCGCATATGTCCCGGCTGTCCGCACTTGTAGCACCGGCCCTCACGATAATCACATTGTTGAGGGTTGTGGGGGCCGCTACAAATCGGGCACTGGGTTGAGGGTCGATTCCGCCGGGACCCTCGCGATTGGTTTTGCGACTGCGAGTGCTTCGGGGGCCGCTTAGAGCTAGACTGCCCACCCGAGCCACCCGTCGGTCGCTTCTTTCCATTTTCTTTTTCTCTCTCCCAAGACTCGCGCTCCTTGCGCGCACATGCATTTCCGTGCTCCACCCAAAGAGCACGGTCCAAGACCTCCGCAAAGGTCTGTAGCTTAAGGGCGTGCACCGCCCGAAAGATCTCCGGTCGAAGTCCGCGCACGAAACAGTCGACCTTGTCCAACTCTCTGCGGACAACGTGCGATACGCAATTAATAATGTACGAGAACTCCCTCTCGTACTCACGCACGGTGCGGTTCCCTTGCTTCAACTTTCGGATCCTTTCTTGAAGTTTCCTTTTCTCGCTATCGGGGAAGTAGGCGGCGAACACCATACCCCGAAATTCCTCCCACGTCGGTGGCGGAAGGCTAGAGAGTCGATCACGCCGGACTCCCTTCTACCACACCTTCGCCGATCGCTCTAAACAATGAGCGGCGAGGTGCACCTTGTCCCTCTCCAAGGTATACAAATCCTCGAAGAGCGTCTCCAATGCGTCGATCCATGTTTCCACGTCCCATGGATCTACGTTCTCCCCGCTAAAGATAGGCGGGTTGAACTTTTTAAACCTCATGAGAGCTGCAAGTGCGCGCTCTCGCTCCGCGTCCTCCATCTCAGAGTCGGGCATAGGAGTACCCGACCCACCGTCTACAATCGGTGATGCCGGTGGCGCCACAGCCGGCGCCGGTGTCACCTCCTCCCGCGTGTAATTCCCAAACAACGAAATCACACAACGAGCCTTGCGGAATACACAAACGACTACCACAAAAGAGATAGCCATCCCGAATGACAAAATCTGGGTTAGCGGGTTTGTCTTCTGAAGCTACGGAGTAGATTTTGCTAAAATCCGGACATGAGGAATATTCTCCCTTAATGTTGTTGAACCCGATTACACTCCCGCCAACTTTATGCAAGGTTGTTACGATTCGACTAAATGCATCAACAACTTTATTATCTATCCCGGCTCGATGTTTCAAATTGAAAGTATATTCTTGAATAAACTCAACCCACTTTGCGTGCCAAAAATTTAAATATTTTTGTGAGTTCAAGTACTTCAGAGCTTGGTGATCAGAAAATAAAATAAATTCTTTATTAACAAATAATGTTGCCAATACCTTAGAGCTTGAACCACAGCATATAATTCTTTGTCATAAGTAGAATTGTAGTACACTGAATTTCAGTGCATCGTACCGAACTTCTACAAATTGTGGAGTTTCGGTGGAAAAATAGCATGAGAGGCTATATGTGAGGCTTCGGCCAAGTTTGAGACTTGTGTGAAGTGTTTTCGGCGCAAACGAGGTGCGAAAATGGACTTCAAAAAGTTAAAACTGCTGAACTTGTGAGTCTGCACTGGATTCCGGTATGTGGATCTCCATACCGGTACTGAAGTGATTAGTACCGGTATGTGATGAGGTATACCGGAATGCCATGGTTGAAACCGAAAACCCAGCTCTCGGGTTTTGCGAAATTCTCCGGGGAATACCGGAACTGTCACCGTATACCGGTATGTGACGAGGTATACCGGAATGCGATGGTCGAAACAGTAAACCCAGCTCTCGGGTTCTGCGGAATCCTCCGGGGTATACCGAAACTAACACCCGTATACCGGTATGCACATGCACATACCGGTATACAGTGTTACGAAAATCCAATTTGGCTGGTTGTGTGTAGTGAAGTGTGGAGAGGGGCAAATGGGTCTTTTCACACTCGGGGGAGTGTTAGAAAGGCAGGGAATACCCCCTTTCTCAGTCATCTTCCTCCTCCACTTCTCCTCTCCTTCTCCTTCACTTTCTCTCTCTAGAGATCTCTCCAAAACTTGGAGAAAATGGTGGATTGATCTTGGAAAAGACTTCCAAAGAAGAAAAGAAGCTTCTTGGTGCAAGAAGAAGCTTGGGGAACTCGTGATTAAGGTTAGTTCCTCACGTTTTGAGTTCAAACCTTAGATTTTATCCTTTGTTATGAGGTTTTGGGAACCCTAGGGGCAATCTAAAACACAAAATGTGGAGATTGGCCAAGAAATTTTGAGGTTCTACATGCATGCATGTGAAACCTAGGTTAAATGAGGGTTTTTGCCTTGGGAGGTTCTAAAAATATTTGGACCTTCGGGAATTACAATTGAGGCATTGGAAATCATGTTAGAACACTTGATTTCGTGTATTGAGTTGAATTAAGGGTTCGTAACGAGTAACGAACCATTTTCTTGTAGAAGCTTGGGTTGAAACAAGAACTCAAGGCTTGGAGACTTAGGAGCTTGAAGAATACAAGAATTTGGAAGCTCTTGAGGTGGGTTTGTGTTTACCGAAGTGATTAGGTCACTTCCATGTCTAGGGTAAATATCTATTTAAAGATAAAATGGTATGTGTTGTGAACCCTAGAACTTGCATGTTGGCAAAGGTAAAATCATGATAGGTAGAGCAATGAGCTCCTATTGCATGATATAGAATTCAAGTATAATTCAATTATCTATACTTGTTGCATGGTTGCATGTATGATTGGAACCTAGTGTTATTGAACATAGGTTGAGACATGTGATAATAGAACCTAGTGTTATTGAACATAGGTTGGAACATGTGAGAATGGAACCTAGTGTCATTGAACATAGGTTGGAACATGTGAGAATGGAACCTAGTGTCATTGAACATAGGTTGGACATGAGATTGGAACCTAGAGTCATGGAACCTAGGTGGACAATGAGAAAGTAAACCTAGTGTTATTGAATATAGGTGAGACTTAGTGACTTGAACCTAAGGTCATGAGACTTAGGTTGGCAAGTGTGAGATGTGAACAACGGGATGTGCGACGATTTTGCTATCCCGGGTATGCGACGATTTTGCTACCATGCCATAAGTTGGCGGTGTTGAAACGGGATGTGCGACGATTTTGCTATCCCGGATATGCGACGATTTCGCTACCATGCCATGTGATGGCGGTGTTGAAATGGGATGTGCGACGAGGTTGCTATGCCGGGTATGCGACGAGTTCGCTACCCACGCCATGTGATGGCGGTGTTGAAATGGGATGTGCGACGAGGTTGCTATCCCGGGTATGCGACGAGTTCGCTACCCATGCCATGTGATGGCGGTGTTGAGATGGGGTATGCGACGATTTTGCTATCCCGAGTATGCGACAAGTTCGCTACTCAAACTAGGAGGTGACGAGTTCACTACTTGAATGTTGGAACCCTTATGGTGAGGCGGCGATTTCGAAACCATAAGTAAATGACAAGTAATTGAACTTAGTCAATGTGAAATATAGGATGAACCTAGGAGAGAATGATAAGTTACATTTCATTTGGTTGCATCCTTTATGTTTATTTACAAGCATGTAAATAAGTGTTGCATAGTTATTTGTGATCTAACTTATGCATATGGTGTTTCTTTGGACCTGGTGGGTCGAGCTTCTCTCTTGGGTGGCCTTACCCACGTGGAACTATGTTTATAGTTCTCACCCCACGTTTTTCAGGTCCTTCCGCGAGTGTGGCGGCGGAGCGAGGCAAGGGTTTAGCTCTCTAGATAGCGGCCCTTCCATTTTGGTGATACATAGAGTTGTACCCCTAGTCTTGGACTTTGATAGTATAGGGGATTTCCATTACATGTTGGATATCTTGGTCGAGACAAAACCATCTCTATGGTTGAGGATCGATTCTTTTGGCTGAACCTCAAGCAAGATGTTGCTCACATCGTGGCACAATGTGGGAAGTGTCAAAGGGCTAGAGGCGGCCGAAAGAACGTAGTATTGTACACACCTTTACCGGTACCACAGTCTCCTTGGCAAGACCTGAGCATGGATTTTATTTTGGGTCTACCAAAAACTATTAGAAAACATGATTTGATCCTTGTTGTAGTTGACCGCTTTTCTAAATTGGCACCCTTCATTCCTTGTCACAAACATCTGATGCTACTCATGTAGCGAAACTTTTTGTTGCTGAAATTGTACGTCTTCATGGGTTACCAAAATCAATCGTGACTGATAGGGATGTTTGCTTTGTTAGTTATTTTTGGAAAACATTGTGGAGAATTATGGGCACAAAATTGCTTTTCTTATCTTCACATCACGGACAAACTAACGGTCAAATGGAGGTAGTCAACAGGAGTTTGGGAAACCTACTTCGATATCTAGTTGGTGAGAATGTTAAGAATTGGGATCTTCTCTTCCCACAAATTGAATTTCCATATAATAGCTCAATTAATCGAACAACCAGAATGAGCACTTTTAAGATGGTGACAGGATATGATCCAAACAAACCGATCAACTTAATCCCTCCTATAAAACAAAGACCTAGTAAACATGCATCTTCATTGGCACAATATATGCGGGACTTACATTATGAGATTCGACGGAAATAGTTTTAAGTAATGAGAACTATAAGAAAGTCATTGATAGACACAGGCACGAGGTTGAATTTAAAGAAGAAGACTTGGTGATAGTGCGGATTACACCGGAAAGGCTTCCGCATGGTGCTATTAGAAAATTACATGCAAGAAATATGGGTCAATTTACATTTCTTAAGAAAATTGGGTCTAATGCTAATATATTGGATTTACCATCTAAGATGGGTTAGATGGGAATTAACCCCACTTTTAATGTTGAAGACTTCACCTTATACTATCCAGATACACAAAATTCATGTCCAAAGTCCCCACCTCCGCTTGTTCTGAGTATCCCATTTCAAGAAAAACGAGATGACATCGAGAATCCTTGACGATCAGATTGTGTCGACGAGGGATGGCGGAGAGCACAGCTTTTTGGTCAAGTGGTTATATCGACCGGACAACCGGAAGAAGATGCAACGTGGATTTCGTAGAATGAGCTTCAATGACTGGATCAAAATCTGTATGAGAAGTACATCTCGAACAATTCGACGGAGTCGAATTTTTCAAAGGCAGGGAGAGTTGATGCTGACCGGGTCCCCTTTCGGGTGTACGAACATCATCGATGCCGCAACACAACTTGACATGTGGCTCGATCAATCCGGACTGGGTTCCGATTGAATCGCACCTATTAGTTTCTAGAAGTATCTAGGATTATATGATTTTGTTTTAAAATCTGTTTCTTTAAGTAAGTTGAGATTATAGTTTATTCTATTAGGATATGTTGAGATTTTATTACGAGATTTTTATTCTCTTAGTATCGTTTGGTTCGGGGATAAGCAAAAAGTGACTATTCTAGGGATAGGTATAAATTGAGGTATAAGCGGGGATTAAATCAATTTTGCGTTTGGATGAAAATTGGGTTATTTCTGGGAATAAGAAAAATAGCATTTGGTTAGATAAGATGGAATAAGAATTAAAGTGGGTAGTTATAAATAAAAAATAATGATATTATATCTAATTAATTAATACAAAATATTAATTAAGTAATAATTCAACTTATTAATCTACTAATTAATTATGAATATTGCTAAAAAAACCCTTAATATTAATTAATAAATTAATTTGTAATTAATAATTTAATTAATCACAAGTAATTTAATATATTAATAAATAAATAAATAAATTAGTTAATAATAGTCAGATAATTAATCAAGAAATTAATTAAATTACTCAAAATATTAATTAATTAATCAATATAAGTATTAGTTATTGACTAAAATATAATAAATAATTAATTATTTAATCAGCAAATTAATTAAAATAATGAATTAATTACTCAAATAATTAATTAAATATTTATTAGAGTAAAAAATTAAGTAGTTAATTAGTAAATAAACTAATATATAAAATATTAATTAAATAATATTTTATTATAAATCTAGCTTGGATATTTTATTATTTTGTTATTAATTAAATATACTATGTTTATATAATTTATGTTTAACTAAATTTAAAATCTTAATTAAGTTTGGAATTAAGCTGAGAATAGCGCTATTCCGCCAAAAGGGTGGAATATTTTATCCCAGCTATTCCGGAATAACCGAGAATAGTAAAGTTTGACCGGAATAAAATATTCCGGCAAAACTTCATCCCGTTTGGCGGAATAGCGGGGATAACTAAAGTTATCCCCGCTTAACCCCCCCAACCAAACAGGGCCGGATAGGTTGAGATTTTATTATAAGATTTTTATTCTGTTAGGATGGTTGTTTAAGTTGAGAATTCATTTTGAGCTTACCCATCTATTAAGAAAGCTCTTTAAATAAGCCTATGTATGGAACGATTAAAAATAATGAAGATCAATATTGTTATAGCCATTGAGATGTGTTCTCTATTTTTCTTCGTACTTATGCGTTGACTGGAGTGAGTCTATGGGGAGCGAATCTCTTCATTTTTGTTTCCTGTCGCCTGCATCCATCACCACCACCGTCACCCACCATTGACATCACCTCTACGCTTGAGCCATCTCCCGATTATTTCGGCGTCAATGATCATGTCACGACGTCCTGTTGTCGCCTGCAAACATCTCAACCACCGTCTTGCCTCGCCGCTACCGGTTGCTATGCCCGAGCCACCTCCCGATCATTTCGACGTCAATGATCAAATCGACACCATCTAGCTTGTCCACCGAGCACAATAGTTTTTTCCTTTTATCCTTTTGATTATCTTATCTCAATTTCCTTTATTATTCTCCCTCTTCCCGACCCTTTTCTCTTAAATAACCATCCTTTGCTTTGTGTCCGTAGATAGTGCCCAAGGAGAGGCTTGGATCCAATCGATTAAGAATGGGCGGTCCTATTTGGGTTTGGAGTTACAAATATAGCCTACGGAGCATTAATGGGTTAAATCAATCATCCTCAATTTCTTAATTAATTTTACCTTTGCATTATCTACCGGCTCGTTCTTTGTTTTGTTCTAAAACTTTTTTTTTTGTGAGTCCGAATTTTGGGTCCCGTAGTGTCGTATTCAACTTGCATTAGAGAACCTTTAAATAATAGAATTTGATTGCATCTAGTATTTCATGCTTACACCCGTCCTACATCAGCAATCCAAAGAAGGAAAAAGAATAGATTGATCAAAGATAGCATAAGCACGACAGGATACCTCAAACTTGTTACAGCCCTTAAATACAGCCCTCTTGTTCGCATATTCAGCAAACGTTGTGGCCTTTTCCTTTGAAAGGATATTGTTGCTTCTGTTTGGAAGACTGGTTTCGGTTAGCAAATTGTTGGTTTCTTTTCTTCTTGAACTGCTTCTTCGTTAGCTTCCAAATTGTATTCTTTCCTTTTTATCAAAAATTCCCTTGTCCTACAAGACGAGAGCAGTAGCTACAGCTTCAATAGTTTCAAGATCAGCCTCCAAGATAAGATGATGTGATAGGTTTTCAAAAAATTGTATTTGATTTGTTATGAATCAGCACTTTCTTCATAGTGTCCCGAGAATCTGGCAAAGATCTCAACACACCAGTAATCTACTGCATAGAGGAAAGTGGACATTTAGCCTCTACAAGATCACGATTCATGTTGCCCATCAGTCTAAGATGATCGGCCATAGAGGCTATCACTCCTCGGGCTCGAGCGGAGGCACTCCCGGTAGCGTGCCCACATCCGCCGTGTGCAGAAGGCTCCCCAACACACACCACGACATATAACAACAAATCAATTCATACAAACAACAAGAATTTCGTACAAGCTGGAGTATCAAAGCATAAAACTTATATTCTATTACAACTCAAATCCCAAATTGATCTATACAAGTTAAATCCAATAATACAATTTTCCAAAATATTAAGGTTCCACACCAAACAAGAAGGGTGGAGAGCTAGCTACTGCGCAACCTCTTGTCACGATCACCCACAGAGGATAAGGAAAACTCTGAAAAAGAAGCAACAAGTGGGGATGAGAGCTATATAACGTAGTTCCCAGTGGGTACAATTGCTGTAAGAAGCATTCTATCCAAATGGTCTAGTAGAGCCAAACTAATGAAATAAAAGATAGTAAATACAGAATAATAAATTCCCATAACAAGAAAAATTTACTATCATGCTTCTACTATTGAATGTGTTAACCCCTATCTTTACATGCATTAATTTACATGAATATAAGTGGACTACCCAATATCCACTTATCTCAACGAAAACAAGGTTCATTCAAGTTTGCACCTTGCTTAGTGGAACGTCGAACAAAACAGGAATCTACATCGGCACTCAACAGTTAGGGCGAGACGAACAATCACATCCTCACTAGATTATACCTCCGGAGGGCTATAGTTTGTAGGGAGCTCGAGCAAACCTCATAAGCTAAAATGCTCATTGAACTTATTTTGGCTTTTACAACTTACAATCATATGTCCACTCTCATTATGTCATGATTGAAACATATACAAAAAATTTTAAGCTACATTGATATTTTGTCGAACACTTTATGTACACTTTCATGATTCAAAGCTCTACATGTCATCTTGCCTTGTCTAATTGATGTCCTACTGTCATACCATGCTTACTAAGTATGTTTAACCCAAGTAACATAATTAACAACAATTACAAGGCATGCATGAATAAAATTTCCAACTTCAATAGCTAGGTTTTCTATCCATGTTCAAGAATCATCAACTAACATGAAATCTCTACTTTGGCTAGAATTTTCTTATACAAATATAGAATAGAAAACAACTATAAACCAAAAGAAAGAGACACAGAGAGAGATAACTCATTTCGGAGACTTAAACCCACTGCTTCTATGGAAAAGTTCATCTTAAACCCAATTGAAGTCATTGAGTCCACCAATGAATCCTACAAGAGGGTTTCTAACCCATCAATACCATTTAAAAACCTCCAAATTGAAAACCCCCAAATCTAAACACTAAAATCCACATTCTACAAAATCCCCCAAACACTCCCAAAATCACACTATTTAAATTGTAGAGGAACATGAGCTAACCTCTTCCAACCTCTATTTCCTAGATCAACCCTTTGGACTTAGGGTTGGGCTCTCCAAGAACTTTTCTTTCTCTTCTCTTGCTCTAACTCCAAGCTTGGGTCGAGGTTGAGCTTCCAAAAAAAGAAGAGTAGTAGTGAAGGCTTTAGAGGAGTCAAGTAGTGGAGAGGGAGAGGAAGAAGAAGATGGTGAAGAGGGAAAGAACAGTGTTTCTCTCTTGTAGGCTGAGAGAAATGAGGGAGAGAGGGTGAGAGAAAGGTACTTATAGCTGCACAATACTCCCTCTCAACAAACAGTCTGCATACACGTGAGTACTGATACTCGAATTTAAGTACTGGTACTCCCTTACTTAGTACCGGTACACCTTCGAAGTTTTACAAAACTCGAGAGTTCAAACAGCAAAAAAAGCTCAAGGTGTACTGCTACTCTATCTTGGATACTGGTACACGGCAGCCAGTACCGATACACAACCGGAGTTCTGCAAAACTCGAACGTTCCCTCACTAGGTTTTCTATTGAATACTGGTACCCACAAATTTCAATACCGGTACTGAAGTTGGAAATGGCCAGATGCAGGTTTAGTTCAGGAATTTTATTTTTTGCGTCATTTTTGCGCCAAAACAGTTCCAACCCAACTCAAACTCTCTCAAAACCTCTCAAATGGCACCATAAGCCAATTTACACTGGATTTTAGTAATTTGCAAAGTTTAGTGTACTATAGAGGCACTGATGGACATCTTGCATGGTTTAAATGATATAGCCAGAGCTCTTATGTGTGAGACATCTAATTTTCAAAAAGCTTTCTTAACTGTCGACTATATTTTCTTAGCAATCTTATAAACTTCAAACTGCTTAATCAAGTCGTTACGCATGCTACTCAGCATCAGGTAACAAGTAGTTTTATTATCTCGAGCCCATGAGTCATATCGTCTAGAGCGTTGAGGGGACTATTGTCAGTCGGCTTCTCTATTGAGTTCTCAAGATGATTAGTCAGGCCGTACTCATGGAGAAGATATTGTATCTTGCGCTGCCAAATATTATAATCTGACCCTTGCAAGGTCTTGCTCTTCAAGACATTGGCCAGAAAACTTTTTGATGCCACTTAAACTATGGTGTAACTATATAATTAGTTGCTAATATAATTAGTTGATAATAATTAAATCCACTATACTTTTCTAGACATATGCTTAGTCTTTTATGTTTCAAATTTCTAGTCCTTATCCCATTCGGCCGAATATATATATATAAACACACACGCATACATTCATACATACATAACTAATTTTGGTTAGTTCGGTATGTGAAACAGAATTGTTCACAATATTATCAATATACACACGCACTAGCAAATTGGACATGCAATGCACGTCACACACAATTAAAAGAGCAAAACTTTTAGTCAAACACAAAAGATTTATTCGACATCCAATAAAACCTTAAATCCAAAAATTTTACCCTAAAACAAAAAGGCCTCCTATTCAAAGTTCATAAAATCGTCATACTGAGAGCATTGTCAAGGGTGATGGCATCGTCGTCCTCACACGCCAGATCAAAGCTTATGCCAAATCCTCGATCTACTCGCTGCTGATCAGGGATCCTTCTCCTCCGTCAGCATCAGTGGCGGAGACCCCTCGAGAGCCCTCCAATCTATGAATAAGGAGGGCCTAGCTCCTCTGCAACATCTATGGCGAGTCGCCGCAGATGACCACGGCGATGGAGGGAGGCGGCTCACGAGGTAAGAGTAGGGTGGCCGCGGTAAAGGGAGGGGGGCCTCGAGAGATGAGAGTAGGGTGGCCGCGGAGGAAGAACGTTAGGATTTCATTCGGGAGAGGAAGATGGAGAGGGATAGATATGAAAAGAGATCCTAGGAAGGAAAAGAAAGATTGGGGTTTTGACGTGGGAAATAGAGAAGGATTCCGCACATAATCATTGTGGGAAAGAGAGAGGGTTCGTTGGAAAGGAAGTGAATCTTTTAGGTGTGATTTAGGAAATCAAACCGATGAGGAGGAAATAAATTTAAAAAATGGATAAGTTCGTCATAAAAAGTGGCAGATATTTTATCTGTCTTTCGTACGATGAGATCCAACGGTTTAAAATAAGAATATGATAATATATTAAAAATATATAAAAAGATCAAACAGTTGCCATATCTATAATATAAATTGAATGAATAATACTATATAAACATAGTTGACATTACATTTTAACCCAGGTATATTTTTGAAAAAAAAAATAGAGAAAATAACTTTCTCCTTTTATAGGAGTATGAATAAAGATGTTCACAAATATGCTGGGCATAACTTACATGTTTATGCTTACACCTTTTTACTAACTTTGTGTAATTTATCAATTTGCATTAGTATTCGTGCATAATATGCATGGCAACCTAAATTTTAATTTTATATAAACCGACTTAACAAATGTAATAGTACAAAAAAAAAATTGTTAAATGTCAAAGGGCCAAGTTATCACCTAGTTTAATTTCAATTATAATCAAATAAAAAATTTAATAAATAAATAAATAAATAAATTTGCATATTAGTTAGTTCCCATAAAAAAGAGCTTGTGCGCTTCACACACACACACATGCACACACGCACACACACAAAAAAGAAAAACACTACGGCCTAAATTTATAACTTGCTCATGCAAGTTGTTTCAACAGGTCAAGTGCATTTAGTACAGCTGTAATTAACAAGTTCAACATGAACCACAGTCCAAGATTAAATAGATTAATAGTAAACCTGATGCAATATTTATCACCTAATTAGTAGAAAACATAAGATCTTCCTTAAAAGAGCCAGAACTCATACTAAATCAAAATCATACATAAAACCCTTTGTCCCTTCTTTAATTATTTATTTATTATATAAGTACTGTAGCCATGGACATTAATTATAGAAATAATATTTAATGCGCCCTTCAAAATTTTAAAAATATTTTATTTATTCTTGAAGGATCAAAATATTCTTATTAATTTTTTTAAAAAAATTTCAAATTACCTACTGCACGTGTACCTAAGAATTGCAATCTCTAGTGCGGCCCCGCCATAGCGGCGGTGGCGGCGCACTCGCCGGAGGGCGTCAGTGCATCCCTTCTTGCTGCGGCGAGTTCGGCAATGAAGAGATGCGGGAATGGCATCGTTGCTAAATGGCCGTGCATGTGGACGGCATGGCGTGGCCAATGAACGGTGCTGCGCATGTAGGTACGTGGCATGGCAAAATTATGAAAGAGAAGCAATTTCTAAAATACTAGCAATGTAACCGCGCTTTACAGCGGGTATAATTTGCAAGTTCGTAATTAAATTTAAATGATAATTTTATAGAAAAATTTAGTATATATAAATATTCCTTACAGCGAAATAATTAAAATCTGAATATGTAAGAATTTTTTGTACATTATATGAAGTTAAAAGTATGTAATTAATTTTATGTAGTTTAGGGATTTAGATTTTAAATTTTGAAGTTGAAAATTTGGGAATAAATATTATAAATTTTAAAATTGTAAAATTTCATATTTAGAATGTGAAATTTGGAAGTCAAAATTTTGATATCCAAAATTTTGAATTTTATAGTAGAAAATTTAAAACCCTCAATATATATATATATATAGGTGGGGAGAGAAAGGAGGGGAGGGTTTTGGGGGACACGTGTCATCCCCCAAACCCTCTTAAATAGAAGTACACCGATGCACCCAAGAGTTCCTTATAGACCACACATATATCCACAATCAATGGTGTACGGTGCACCGGATGTACCGAGTATTTGAGCCGGGCACATGTCCAAACCCTCTTAAATCGAAGTACACCGGATGCACCCAAAAGTCCCCCATAGACCATACATATGTCCACAATCAATGGTGTACGGTGCACTGGATGCCCCGAGTATTTGAGCCGGACACATGTCAATAAAAGAACAATACCCCACGCACTTTAGTATATACTAGCGATGTACCCGCGCTTTGCTGGGGATACATGAGTATGTTCTTAAATTTATTTATGAAATATAATATGTATTAAAAATTTTGTTTATAGGTATATTAGATTCTTGGGGTTACATAAACTTCAAAATTTTCTGAAGCACACCAACTTTAGAGGAATTAAGTATAATTTTTGTAAAATTTAGACTTTCCACAAATAATTGACAAAAATTGATTGGTGCGATTTGCAAGTTTGTATAAGTAAAATATGCGTCAGAAGTGTTATGAAATATCATCAAGCATATATTCAATTTTGATAGAAAAACAAAAAAGGAAAATTATCATCAAATACCTATTTATTTTTCTGTGCGGAAAGAAAATATAAAAGACAATATATATTAAGTAACGAAAACACAAAATATAATAGAAATCACGTAAATAATTGGCGTATATTGTACCTTTTTTTTAACTTCATTCCCAGAGCAGCCTATGAAGGAACAATAAAAAGGAAGAAAAAGACTATCAAAATAATTACTTATATGTTTTGAAATGAATTCAACAAATCTTACAACCATTTAATTAAAAAAATACAACAACTAAAAGTTATAAATTAATTACATGCATATTAAAAAAGAATATAATCTGAAAGGAGAATATACCTGATGGAGAGTTGAAGAAACAAATGCTGTAAAAAAGTTGAAAATTACCATACATATATATAGGTGAATAAATACTGTAATTTTCTTATGTTTTTGATTTACCAAAAGAGATAAAAAATTTGTAAGTAAGACATGTAGAAAAAAACTATTAGGTGTACGTCAACATAGAAAGCCTCCAAGTGGTGAGGAAAAAAATCCAAGTGTCACAAAAAAATATAGGTGTCAAAATGTGCAAATGTCATGCGTAAAATTTTAAGGAGAGAGAAAGGAGGGAGCGATTTTAGGGACCATGTCATCCCCAAATCCGAGAAAGAGAGAGAAAGAGAGAGAGAGGGAGAGTGGTCTATGATACACTCCAAATTCCTCTTTTATATATATATAATATAATATATAATATAATATATAATATATACAAAGAGAGAGAGGAGGGGAAGTAGGTGTACGGTGCTCCAGGTCCATCGAAAGCAACACATGGACACGTGTCAGCACAGTAAGATTAGCCCACGCACTTTAGTATATAGTAATAGATTTAGTATATAGTAATAGATTATGTCACGATACGAATTATGCTACAATACTATCGGCATGCTACCAAATTGTTTACGATGATAGCACATTCGAATCAACGATCGGCTCCGTTAGACAGACATAATCTACACTATTAAAATTATCTAAAAATTAATTTTTCATAATTTTTTAATATTATTTACCTTCAAAACGAATAGTCTCAAAATAAACGACTGAAAATAAAAATCTCATAAAAATAATAAAAAATTTAAATTTCAGATCATAGTTACTGATCTTGCTCTAAATAATAAAAATGTATATATATATATATATATCAAAATTTTACTAGATTTGAATTCTTTTACACTGTTAAATTTATAAATGCATCATATTGGCCATTCAAATTGTCAATTTTGAGACATTTTGATCACTAATTAAAAAATAACACAAAAATATAAAATTTCATTTTCAGATACTTCTAATAGTGTAGATCATGTCTAACTGAGCCGATCGTCGATTTGAATGTTCCATCATCACAAGCAACTTAATAGTATGGAGGCCTTCCTGCTACCAATAACATACAAGCTGGACTCGTCATGGTACATATATTAGCCATGCGACATCTTATAATGTGTATCATGCAGGGTTCGCTCTGCTTTTTTTTTTTTAAGATGTCAATTTATCATCTTTATAACATATAGCATAACATTCTGCTTTAGCTATACACACAAAATACATCACGGCATTTAATCTCTAAATATTGTTTCTTAATTTTTTATTATTAAATTAAAGGAGATCGATTGGAGCACTTATAATTGATCGCTTTTTATAACCTTCTCTGATACCAATATTGGTGCGCGAGCGAAAAGATGCTATCAATATCCATGAGGGAAACAGATACAAAGCCACACCGTAATCCTAGCCCAAGGATGGAGAGACACGCGCCATAAATCACCGAGAGAGATTGACGAAGAATATATTATTTACTTATGTGTTATAAGGAGATTTAGTCTTATATATATAGAAACATAATATAATCCTATAAGGATTATTATTCAATAGGAGACTAAATATTCTAATAAGATTAGGATATATATTAAAATATTTCAAAAGGGAAGAAATTCTTATCTAATACCTGAAACAAACTATAATTGGTGGAAAAATGGTTGTTGTTCTCAATAGAGAACACACTAAACCAACTCTTGATATATAAAGTTGTTGAATACAAAATATGATCCCACTATTCTTGGGATTACGATATTTACATAAATACATTCTATAAATGTACAACCTTTGAATTCAAATATTTTCTATTTTGCCATCCTTGAGAGATTACCATTCTTGAGTTTCCTCAATTGCTCAAGATTTGAATGCTTGTCATAGTTGGTAGTTCCTTGATTTTGGAATTTGATTCATCCATAATTAATTTCTTAATTGTATCATCACTTGATCCCCCATTACGCCCCCTCAAGCTTATGGGAGGTGCACGCACCATTAGTTTGTCCTTGAGAAAATTAAATCGACGAGTGGATAGCCCTTTAGTAAAGATATCAGCAATTTGATCTTGTGATGCGACATATTGAACATCGAGATCTTGTCGAACAACCTTTTTTCGTACAAAATGATAATCAACTTCGATGTGTTTAGTTCGAGCATGAAAGATAGGATTATAGGCAAGTCGGATAGCACTAATATTGTCACAATAAATAATAAGTTTAGAATGTAGAAATATGTGAAGATCTTTAAGAAGCAATCGTACCCAAGAAAGCTCGGCAGTAGTGTGGGCAAGAAAGCGATATTCAGCCTTCGTACTAGAACAAGATACTGTAGGTTATTTCTTTGCACACCAAGATACTAAACATGGACCAAGAAACACACCGAACCCACTTGTAGAGCGGCGATCATCGAGATCGCCTGCCCAATCGGCATCATTATAGGCACGCAAATTAAGATCGCCAATACCAATATGGAGTCCATGGTCCACTATTCCTTTGAAAAATCGAAGAATTCTTTTAACAGCAATTAAATGTTCAAAAGTTGGTGCATACATAAATTGACAAGCCTGATTGACAGAGAAGCTAAATCTGGTCGCGTCATGGATAAATATTGAAGACCTCCTACAATACTCCGATAGAACATTGCATTATCAAGAGAATTGCCTTCAGTGAGAGAGAGCCTCTTATGAGAAGAAACTGGTGAAGTGCATACTTTCGCGCCATCTATATATGCTCTTGTAAGAAGATCAATTGAGTATTTCGATTGAGATAAAAAGATGCTATTTGAATCTCGATGTACCTCGATACCAAGAAAATAATGGAGAGGACCAAGATCTTTCATGGCGAACTGAGCGCCAAGTTCATGAATAAGTTTATAGATAGAAGTTGAATTACTGCCGGTAATAATGATATCATCTACATATATAAAGAAGAATAAGGATGTCATTTTGAGAAGTATGGATGAAAAGAGAAGTGTCAGCATCGGCACCATAAAATTCCAACGCAAGTAAATATGTTGTAAAGCGCTCAAACCAAGCACGAGGTGCTTGTTTTAGCCCATAAATTGATTTATGGAGCTTACAAACATGATTCGGAGCAAGAGGATCAATAAAGCCTGGGGGTTGTTGCATATATACTTCTTCTCATAGAATACTATGCAAAAAAGGTATTGTGGACATCTAGTTGGCGTATGGGCCACCCAAAATGAACAGCAATAGCCAGCACAACTCGAATAGTGGAAGGTTTGGCAACAGGAGTAAAAGTTTTACTGTAATCAAGCCCAGGTTGTTGATGATAACCTATGGCTACCAAACGGGCCTTATATCTTTCAAGGCTACCGTCAGCCCGTCGTTGTATTCGATAAACCCAACGACAGCCAACAACATTCTTATCAGGAGTATAAGAAACAAGAGACCATGTACCGCACTTTTGCAATGCATTAAATTCGGCAGCAATTGCGTCTCTCCACTCAGTACTTTTAGAAGCTTGACTATAGCAAGTTGGCTCAATATCTGTAGTAATGGCAAGTAGCGCTTTGGGTAAAAGATGGCGAGTGGCTTTCAAAGTGAGCAATTACTTTCTCATGATAATACCAGACTTAGATCTAGTTTGCATAGGATGAGAATTAGAATTAGTAGCAATATTATTGGTGGTCAACTGGTCTATTGAAGTGTCGTGTGCAGTTTGGGAGGTTAAAGGAATTTGATTTTGTAATGGTGGTTGGTTTGGTATTTCGGGTGAAGCACTTGGAATTTCTTGATTGGGTAATTGGGGAGGTGTAGATGTTGGCAAGAAATGAGGTGATGAAAGGGGTAGCCAAGCATGAAGAACTCCAGTTGGTTCGAGATCCACTTTATCCAACGACCGTGTAGAAGGACGTTCTAAAGATAAGTTATTAAAGGGAAAAGGTGATTCGTTAAAAACTACATGACGAGAAAGATATACACGACCTGTAAAAGGATCAAGACATCGATAACCTTTGTGGTCCAAACTATAGCCAATAAAAACACATTTCAATGATTAAGGTTCTAACTTGTGATGAGAATAAGGGCGTAATCAGGGATAACATGACAACCAAAAACTTCGAGAAAAGAGTAGTTAGGTTTGCGAGCAAACATTTTTTCCCAAGGAGAAATATTATTTAAACGTTTTGATGGCATTCTTTTAATGAGAAAAATAGCTGTTCGAAAGGCTTCCACCCAATATTTAGAAGGCATGTGGGCATGAAAAAGAAGAGAAAGTTCAGTTTCAATGATGTGTCGGTGTTTTCTTTCAGCAGTACCATTTTGTTCAGGTGTATGTGGACAAGAAAGCTGATGAGAGATACCATTTTCATGTAAAATTTTTTTGAAACGATTATTCATAAATTCTCCACCCCCGTCGGAGCGAATGATTTTGATTTTTCGATCAAGTAAATTCTCAATTTTGAATTTAAAATCAATAAAAATTTCATAAACATCAGATTTTGAACATAGAGGAAAGAGCCATAAATATCTGGTAAAATCATCAATAATAACTAAATAATATTTAAAACCACTTATTGAAAGAATGGGAGTAGGTTCCCAAACATCCATATGTAAAAGTTCCAACGTAGAAGAAGTAGGGGTGGAAACGAGCCGAGCTCGAGCGAGCTTACCTCAGCTCAAGCTTGGCTTGAAATTAATTTCGAGCCTAAATTTAGGCTCAAGCTCGGCTTGAAATTAATTCGAGCCGAGCTCGAGCGAGCCTAACTTCGAGTCGAGCGAGCTCGAGCCCTAAACGAGCCGCTTGAAATTCTTAACATCATGCAATCTATAGTTTAATTTTTATAAAATATTATCTAAAATTTGATACAAAAAATGTCTAATAGTTCAACGCACAAAATGAATGCATGAAATACGATATTATAATATTAAAAAAAAAGAGGGAAGCGACTCTGCGACCAAGTGAAAGAGAGAGGGAGAGAGCAATTAGAGTAGAATTTTATTTGTTTGGTTTTGTAGGCCAGCAAATGTACACAATAAGTTAAACTCTATACACATATAATTAAAATATATAATATATATTATTATATATAATTAATATAGAGTCCGGCTACTATGCTATCGATAGTACCTAGCGCTTTGTGCTATCGAATTTTTCGCCGTTAGATTTACAGTTTGATCATTTCCACCCGTTAAATCATACTATTCAACCAACCACCTACTCAACCCTAGAGGATTACTATCATCCTAACGACACATCTCTTCATCCACGGGTCGAAAATCTAATAGCACAAGTGCTTGGTATATCTAATAGGCTAATTAGGCTACTAATTAATAGTATAGTAGCCTAATTAGCCTATTAGATAATAGTACCAAGCACTTGGTGCTATTAGATTTTCGGCCCTTGGATGAAGAGATGCGCCGTTAGGATGATAGTGGTCCCCGGTTAGGATTGATAGTGATTTTCTAGGGTTGAGTGAGTGATTGGTTGAATAGTATGATCTAACGGGTGGAAATGATCAAAATGGTAAATCTAACGGAAGAAAACTCGATAACACCAAACGTTTGATACTATCAATAATATAGTAGCCGGACTATATATATATTCGAGCTTTTCGAGCCTAATTCGAGCGAGCCCAGTAATACTCAAGCTCGGCTTGAAATAAATTTCGAGCTTTTTTTTCTGTTCAAGCTCGGCTCATTTAATTTCGAGTCGAGCTCGAGCGAGCCGAATATCGAGCCGAACGCGAGTCGAACACGAGCCGACTCGCTCATTTGCCAGCCCTAAGAAGAAGATACATAAGTAGAAGGAATAAAAGGAAGACGATGACTTTTGGCAAGTTGACAAAAATCACAAAATTTTATTTCTTTTATAGAACCTTTCAAAAAGATATCTGAATGTGTAGACAAATAATGCAAAGTAGTAGCAGATGGATGGCCAAGCCTATGATGCTAGACTGAAGAAAAGACCCTTTCGCCAATAAAAGCAAAAGAACTTGATTTATTCTGATTATTTTTGGAGGACTTAATGGGATATAATCCATTTTCACTCGGCCCTTGGAAAAGCGTATTTTCTGACTGTTTGTCCTTCACACAAAAACCATGAGAGTCAAAAGGAAAGTAACAATTGTTATCTTTAGAAAACTGGTTGACAGAAACCAAGTTGGTTGATATTTCAGGAACATGTAACAAATTATTTAGTTGGAAAGGTTGAGATGAGGTATGAAGTATGGATGAACCAGTGTGAAGAATGCGCAAACCTTGTCTATTGCCTACAGATATTTTGTCACTTCCTTGATAGTCGGTGCGAACAGTAAGGTTGGAGAGATCAGAGGTTAGGTTGTTGGTGGCTCCAGTATCAGCATACCAAGTTTGATCAGCAGAGAGAGAAGTTATTGTTGCCACCATTGCTTAAAGGCGCTGAGGAGGAGCACGCCTTTGATAGGCAAAGTCCATTCGATGGTGACAGTCGAGTGCAATGTGGCCAATTCGATTGCATATCTGGCAAGTGGGATGTTGCCAACCATTTACATTAGCGTTGTTGTTGCGTGGAGGTTGGCCTCCACCACGGCCGTGACCACCACGTCCTCTTCCACGTCTCCTGCCATTATTAGTATTGCGCCCTCGGCCATAATTAGAGCCAAGGTTGTTTTGAAAAGAATTGTTTTGTGCGATGAAGGCAGTAGATTCATGAGTGATGGAGGATTGAAGTTGACGTCTGTCACGCCCCGGATTACAGCGGAAGTCCGGATTACATCAACAGACCCGTCGCATGCACAAGGATACACCTTATACATACGAAGCGTCAATAAATTTTGTCCAACAAAAATTAACTAGAATCTAACAACAGTAGGTATCAGAATAAAATAAAAACTATATACTATAGCAACAGTGTAAATATACAATCATCACCACGCCAGTCCTCAAAATGATACAATATCTCTGACCACTCCAAACCTCAAAATACTGTACAGGCTGCTATATACACTGATAGGTGGTCCAGCTACACACACAAATAGGGTAGAATATGCCAACTATTCGTGATCCTCTTACCTCGATCAGTCGCTGGTGCTGAAGGCTCTAAAATAAAATATTAATAAATATGGTATGAGAACTATAATCAATAGTTCCTAGTGGGTACGGTCGACAATGCCAACGGTCTACACCACTAGGTCCATAAGAGGCAGAAATAGTAAATAACTGAGCAGTATAAATGAACAGGTACTAATATGAATAATGGCTGAAAGGAACTACTATTATTATGCCTCTATAATATAACTGAAACTGTAAATCATGTATTTCATGCATCAATTAGATACCGAATAAAATACTGTAATAATACCCAATCATAATGACCGACTCAAAAGTAAGGTCTAGCGCACGCCGCCTCGTGTCCAGCACCCACCTATAGTGGTTCGCTACCACGCAGGCGACTGTCTGGCCCATGCCATAATAATACCTCATAGCCTAACCTCCGGAGTGGCACTTGCGGGGTGCTACCCCAACCAAGTATAGTATCACTGTCAAGCTCAAAGTAGCATGCAGGCTGTAGTCAAATGCGATGGTCAAACAGATCATGATAATATTGTCATAGGTCTGAAATACAGTTATAGTCTCACACTATCTGTCACTCCTAAAAACATGCATGTCTCAATATACTCTACAGGTAAGTGTCAAAATACTATTATTATCTCAACTATGTCAATAGTTCATTTCATAGGCTAAATAATATAATATGGACATAGAAGTCAGTCCACCAATTTTGACAATACGGAACTCACCTATATCGTAAATCCAAGAAACATAATGGCAGTCAGGATAGTGAGATGATAGCTACTGCTCTCCTAGCCTAAATGACAGCCACAAAGTCAGCTCCTAAAACGTATATAAAAAAAATCAGTTTCTAACTCTCAATTTCTACAAAAATCCCTCAAAAGAGTCTAACCTAACCCCGACGTCAAAACACCGAAAAAAATCACGCCCGCGCCGACTCACTAGCTTTAAAAACCAAGCTTGCCCTCTCTCTTCTTTTTCTTTTTTTTTCCTCCTCTCAACCGCCTCTCCTACCCTCTCTCTCTCTCTCTCTCTCTCTCTCTCTCTCTCTCTCTCTCTCTCTCTTAACAACTAAGGCAAAGGATAAGGATGAGAGCCTCGTGGACTACATCTACATAAAAAGGCAAAATGCCTTTAAGCCCCTCAAAAAATAAATATTTCAATCTTAGTCCCCTATAAATTAAATCTTGAGTTTTTGAGTCCGTTTTTGTGTCTATTTTGCGTCAAAACGTCCTCAACTCAATCAAGCACTGTAAAAATAATGCTGACTAAAAATTCATACTACAACCTTGCCAATTTGCTAAGGTTCAATATATCACATTTTCCCCTCCTTTAAAAAAGTTTCGTCCTCGAAACTTAAAATATACCTCAAGTCGACTGCTCAAATAACTAGGGATAAGATTCTCGCATCACATTCTCAGGCTCCCATGTCGCCTCTCGCTCTTCCTAGTGACTCCATAGTACCTTCACATAAGGAATAACTCAGTTTCGTAATTCTTTTACCTTCCATGGTAGGATTCGAACCAGTCGCTCAACATAGCTGTAGTACACTGAACTTTAGCAAATTGCGAGGTTCTAGTGTGAGATTAGTGATTCGTACTAATCTGGAGGTTTTGGTTTTGTTTCGAGCTCTTGGGAGCGTTTTCGGGACTTGAGAAGTGCGAAAACGGACTTCGGGAGTCGAATTCTGCAAAACTGCAGGTTTGACACTGCATACCGGTATGTGCTGATCGCATACCGGTATTGGAGTGTGGATACCGGTATGTGACCTTGGTATACCGGAATCCCTTCGCGTGGCCGCTTGGCCGAGGCTCGGTTTGCGGGATTTCTGGCCGGATACCGGTATGCCCATACGCATACCGGTATACAGAACCAGAAATTCTGTTTTTGAGCAGTTTGCGAATGTTGGCTTTTGGAGGGGTGTTAGGGCAATTGTTACATCATAACACTTAACCCCCACACCCTCCCCTCTCAGCCATTTGGGCTGAGGACTTAGAGAAAAGAGGTAAGGTATTCTCCCTCTCTCTCTCTAGGATTTCTTGGGTTTTAGTGATTAAACCTAGGGTTTGATCTCTTCTCTCTTTCTCTTTTGCATACAAGCCTTCTAGCTTGTTCTTGGTGGACTTGGTGGAGAAAGAGAAGAGCTTGGTTGAGGTTTATCTCCAACTTGGCCTCCTTGGATCTTGTTTGGAGCTTAATAGAGGTGAGTTTTTTCCTCTCTTGAACCCCCTATTGTAGTTTATTTGGGATTTTTTTGTTGTAGAAATTCCATTGTGGGAAACCTAGGGTTTATTTTAGGGTTTCTCAATTTCGGGATTTTGAGAGGGAATTGATGGGTGTAGAATGTTGTGTTAGGTTGGATTTGAGGCCTCCTAACTCTATTTTGGACTTTGGACAAGAAATTCTTAGTCTAAGGTATTTTCACCTTTTTTCCTCTTGTATGTATGTCACTTTTCGATTTTCGTCGTTCGATGTTCTAACCCCATAGGAATCTCCTTTAGGGCGCTAGAAATCGAGGGGACAACTTCGTTTTCGGATACTGCGAAGTTCCGAAGGACTTCGGGTGGGTTTGACCTCACCGAAATGGGTGAAATCCCTCTATGTCTTCAGTTTTATTAAAAACTCAAGATTGTGCATTTACATGTTAAATGTAGCATTATGACATTGTTGGAATCATGACATATAGGTGTCATTCATGAGAGTTGCATGTACCTTGTAGGGGTTGATAGCATGCATGGATTAAGCTTGGATAATGATTTTGTAGCATTTCATCTTATTATATGTAGAAATGCATGTTGGATAAGTGAGATATATTGTGGGACACTAGATGTATAGTAGCATATGAGATTTGATCATGATGTATATATATTGGCTTTTAGTAGCATTAGTCATGGCATATGACAAACCTTTGAGAATGTTAAACTGAGTATATTGTATATTACTTAGGTGAATAACAAGTGGACATTATGACATAGTGTTGGACTCTTAGTCACTACTTGGCATTCCATGTTTTTAGACATGATGAACGTGACACTTATGCAGTTGATTATGCTTGTTGGCCAATTGTGCTCATTCGCACATGCTTGTGAGGGTCGCTCCCTACAAGCCGGCACTCCGGAGTTAGCCTTGCGACCTTGGTCGCCCGTGCAGGTTTGGGCGCCGAAGTGGATCGCCGTTGGGGGAGAGTCTCATTCTTGCGAGAGAATGTTGACTACCACGGGGCCATTAGGCACGGCACAAGCGGGACAACCTCGTCCCCTATGGATTGGGTATCTACGATGCATGTGGTAGTGGACATGGCATGGCATATAGTGAGATTATGACATTTGAACATATGTAGCTAGTATATTGCATATTCACCCATGTACATGAGTAGAGGAGTTACTTGCATTGTAACATGATCATGATTAGAATATCACATGTTTATAACTTATGGTAGAGGCATAGTAGTGTGGAATTTTAAATGTATGCATATTTTTATACTAATCCTACTTCTGCCTCAGTTGACCTAGTGGTGGTGTATTCCGCTCCTCTCGGCGGCTTACCCACTGGGAACTATTGAATAATAGTTCTCATCCCCCTGGGGTTTGTTGTTTTATTTCAGAGCCATCCACTGCGGGAGAGGCTAGGGACCGCGGCAAGGGCATTGCGAGTAGCTAGATCGCGAGGGTGCTAGCGACTAGGTGGCGCACCTTTCTTTATGTTTTTAGTTGAGAGGTGTTTTTGTATCGACCTCTTTTGTAGGGACTACCCTATGTCCCTTTTTGGGTTTATGTTGTACTAAACTCTTGTAGTAACTTTACTTGTTTAGTATGTATGCTCTGATTATCATGATAGGTTTACTTGTTTATTCCTTTCATTCATGTTGATTATTAGACGCCTTGTGTGCATGTTGGTTGTTTGTGTACACGGCGGGTCTGTGCATGCGCCCGGGTGGGCTTCCGCTGGGGCCCCGGGGCGTGACAGATTATAGTGGTATCAGAGCCTAGGGTTAAGTCATTGTGGACCTAGAAAACCTTAGGCAGGTTGGACTATAGGACTTGGACTCGTGAGAGACGAGATTGTTTTTAGCGAAAGTAACACAATTGGGTTGTGTCCTTATTCTCCAAGTAGTTGGAGTTTGATCGAAGTGTGTGACGCCTAACTCTTAGGAGGTCACGTTGGCGGCCGACAACGTGACATCGGGAGTTAGTTAGGAGCTCACTTCATTTACTTTCGCATGATTGGGGACTTTATTATCTGAGTGGGGTTTCGTTAGCGTGAGTTTTCTAACTTGCGCATTCTATGTTATTGTAGCTTGTTATGCCGACTACTCGTTCTCAATCGACCGAGATGGCAGCGGCAGCCGACACAGAGGATGTGGAGACCTCTGCAACCTCCGGATCCAGTGAGGTCCGTGAGTTGAGAGACCAGTTGACGACGTTGACGGGTCTGGTGGCACAGCAGGCGACTGCGGCTCAACAGCAAGCCGACGCCGCACGTCGACAGGAGGCAAGGATGAAGAGGATGGAGGAGTTATTACTTCAGCAGGCTTCTACCAGGACTGTTCAGGATCCTACGCCACCTATGCCAGTTGGGGGTGCGACTGTTGGAGCATCGGCGCCTATCCCTGGGCCGAGCCCCGTGGCGCCCAGTGCCGAGCCGAGGGAGGAGGCGGCTATGACACCCCCGATTCGGGCATCGCCGGCGAGGACGGTTTTGCCTTTGATGGTTGTCGGGACTGAGCGAGACAGGTTGATGGAGCGTTTGAACGAATTTCGGCGATGTAACCCTCAAGTCTTCGATGGCGAGAAAGCGGATCATTGGACGGTGGAGAAGTGGGTTCTCCACATGGAAAAGCTCTTTCATGACACTTTTGTGGAGGAGCAATATCAGGTATGGTTAGCCACGTATCATCTTGACGGCGCGGCATATCGTTGGTGGGCGGACATTCGGGATGACCCGAACACTGACTTGGCGGCCATTACTTGGAGCGGGTTCAAGGACCTTTTGTTGTCAAACTACTTTCCTCCAAGTGTCAAGAGGCAGATGGAGAGGGATTTGCGCAGCTTGCGTCAGCGGGATATGACGGTGACAGAGTATGAACGAGAGTTTTCTCGTCTTCTGCATTGCGTACCTTACGTGGTGAGGAATGACGAGGATAAGGCTCGTATCTTCGAGGCGGGCCTTCGACCGTCGATTTATAGATTGGTGCAGGCGGCAGGGTTGCAGACCTACCGAGAGGTGGTGAATCGCGCCTTAGTAGTGGAGAAGGGCGCGGAGATTGCGAGAGAGGAGATCGAAGCTTGGGACCGACTGAAGGGTAAAAGGCCGGCGGGCGAGGGAGGCAGCAAGAGTTACTCCAAGAAACCGCCGAAGCACCCGAGGAGTCAATCGGGTGGGCGCGGCTCGGCTCCACCGCGCGGGGCACCGAATTACCGGAAGCCGCCACGTTGCGTCATTTGTGGTGGTCCTCACATTCCACCACAGTGCCCGCAGCGAGTGGGCAAGTGCTACCTGTGTGGTCAGGAGGGCCACTTTCGCTCGGAGTGTCCGAGAGGTTCTTCCCCAGCCCCGTCATCGGCATCAGCACCGACATCACCGGGACAGGGTCGTGGGACCCCAACTACTCGCTACTCAGCGGGGCGACCGCCCTTTCAGCAGCAGCAGCAGATCGAGGGATCCCGACAGGCGCCTAGTGGGCGTATGTTTGCGGCTCAGGCCGTGGAGGCGACAGCAGCCGAGGAGGTCGTCGCAGGTATCATTTTAATTAATGGAATCAGAGTTAGAGCTTTATTTGACACTGGTGCATCTCATTCTTTTATTGATCGGCTGTTTGCCGAGTTGCATGGCATCGAGATTGTACCTACCTTGCATCCGAGACATGTTGTCATCCCCGACCACATTTTGGACATACGGGAGTTTTGCCCTAGTTGCCCTGTTAGAATAGGGGATTGGATTATGCCGATTGAATTGCTAGTTTTGCGGAAGCTTGGCGAGTTTGACGTAGTATTGGGCATGGATTGGCTCACAAAATACTACGCCACAATCGATTGCAAGGATCGGATTGTGACTTTTCGGGAGCCCGGAAAGGATGAAGTTGTGTTTCGAGCGTGCAAGAGTTCGCTGTTCGCGATGACTATCTCTTCTGCACGAGCTAAGCACTTGATTCGGAGTGGTTGTGTAGCTTATCTTGCTAGCGTGGTGGTGAAGGATGGAGACACCCCGCGGATTGAGGACATACCCGTTGTGCGGGAGTTTGTTGACGTGTTTCCGGCGGATCTTCCGGGTATGCCGCCGGATAGGGAAATTGAATTCGTGGTGGATCTCGTTCCCGGGACTACCCCGATTTCAAAGGCACCCTATAGGATGGCACCTGCCGAGCTGAAGGAGTTGAAAGCGCAGCTGCAAGACTTGTTGGATAAAGGCTTCATCAGACCAAGTGTATCACCTTGGGGAGCGCCGGTTTTATTTGTGAAGAAGAAGGATGGATCTCTTCGCCTATGCGTGGACTATCGTGAGCTTAATAAGGTTACGATCAAGAATAGATATCCTCTACCGAGGATTGACGACTTGTTCGATCAACTGCAAGGATCTTTGGTGTATTCCAAGATCGATTTACAATCTGGTTATCACCAACTCAAGATCAAGGCTGAGGATGTACCCCTGACGGCTTTTCGAACACGGTATGGACATTATGAGTTTACTGTTATGCCGTTTGGGCTTACTAATGCCCCGGCAGCTTTTATGGATTTAATGAACCGTGTCTTTAAGCCTTACTTAGACAGGTTTGTAGTGGTGTTTATCGACGACATCTTGGTGTATTCTCGAAGCGACGAGGAACATAGAGATCATTTGAGGCAAGTATTGCAAGTACTTCGGGAGAAGAAACTTTATGCTAAGTTGAAGAAGTGTGAATTTTGGCTCCGCGAAGTATCCTTTTTGGGACATGTAATTTCGGGAGATGGTATAGCCGTGGATCCTAAAAAGATTGAGGCGATCAAGGATTGGCCTAGACCAACAAATGTGACCGAGATTCGGAGTTTTATTGGTCTAGCCGGCTACTACCGGAGGTTTGTCGAGGGATTCGCTAAGTTGTCTATGCCTCTCACTCGACTCACTCACAAAGGGACTAAGTTCATTTGGAATGACTTATGTGATAGAAGCTTCTTGGAGTTGAAGGAGCGCTTGACCACCGCCCCGATCTTGACCTTGCCGGTTGCGGGAGCAGGGTATGTGATTTATAGTGATGCTTCACTTAATGGTTTGGGTTGTGTTTTGATGCAGGACGGAAAAGTAATAGCTTATGCTTCCCGTCAACTTAAGGATTATGAAAAGAATTATCCAACCCACGATTTGGAATTAGCGGCTGTGGTGTTCGCTTTGAAGCTTTGGCGTCATTATCTTTATGGCGAGCGTTGTGAAGTCTACACCGACCACAAGAGCCTAAAGTATCTGTTCACACAGAAGGATTTGAATTTGAGGCAACGAAGGTGGTTGGAGTTACTTAAAGATTATGATTTGACTATTCTCTACCACCCGGGGAAAGCAAATGTGGTGGCGGATGCTTTAAGTCGCAAATCGATGGAAAATTTAGCGATGCTACTTGTTAGCGGAATTGCGACGATTGAATTTGGAGGTCGTAGCCCCCGACACACCCGCGAGGTTGATGGCTTTGGTAGTGCAACCTACCTTACTTGATTTGATTAAGGAGAAGCAAGTTCTTGACCCAGAATTGCAAAGGATTCGGTCCAAAATCAGCGAAGGCCATGCTAATGGATTTCTTGTGGACGATCAAGGAATGTTACGATTCCTGAATCGTCTATGTGTACCGGCTGAAGCGGAGATCAAGGAAAGGATTTTGACCGAAGCTCACCGAGCGCCCTATACCGTGCATCCGGGTGGCACAAAGATGTACAAGGATTTGAAATTGCATTATTGGTGGCCCGGAATGAAGAAGGACGTTGGCGAGTTTGTAGCTAGATGTTTAACTTGCCAACAAGTGAAAGCTGAACATAGACTCCCCGCGGGAAAACTTCAGAGTTTACCGATACCAGTTTGGAAATGGGAGCGTATTACTATGGACTTTGTTTCTGGATTGCCTCGCTCTCAAGCCGGGCATGATGCAGTGTGGGTGATAGTGGATCGATTGACTAAATCGGCACACTTTATCCCTATACATACTACTTGGGCAGGGGAGAGACTTGCACAAGTCTATCTTGACGAAGTGGTGCGGCTTCATGGAGTACCTACATCGATCGTATCGGATAGAGACACTAGATTTGTGTCGCACTTTTGGAAGAGTTTACATGACGCTTTGGGTACTCGCCTGGATTTCAGCACGGCGTTTCACCCCCAAAGCGATGGCCAATCGGAGCGTACCATTCAGATCTTGGAGGACATGCTTCGAGCTTGTATCATGGACTATCAAGGAGGTTGGCATCAACACCTACCTATGGCAGAGTTTGCTTATAACAATAGTTATCAAGCAAGCATTAAGATGGCACCTTTTGAAGCTCTCTACGGGAGGAAGTGTCGATCACCACTTCATTGAAGTGAAGTGGGCGAGAAGTTAGTTTTGGGTCCCGACGTGCTACAGGAAGCCGAGGACAAGGTTCGCATTGCTCGACAAAGATTGATTTCCGCTCAAAGTCGCCAAAAGAGCTATGCTGATAAGCGTCGGCGGGATTTGGAGTTCCAAGTAGGAGACCATGTCTTCCTAAAGGTATCGCCGACAAAGGGGATTAAGAGATTTGGTATTCGAGGAAAGCTTAGTCCTCGTTTTATTGGACCCTTTGAAGTGTTGGAACGGGTAGGCCCGGTAGCATATCGGCTCGCTTTACCGCCGAATCTATCGGGAGTGCATAACGTGTTCCACGTATCTTTGCTCCGGAAGTATGTTTTCGACCCAACTCATGTGTTGGACTCCACTCCATTGGAATTGCATGAAGATTTGAGTTTCGAGGAATACCCGGTGAAGATTCTAGCTCGCGAGGTGAAGAAACTCAGGAATCGAGAAATCCCTTATGTGGTGTGCTTTGGAGCAACCACGACGAGCGCGAAGCGACTTGGGAGTTGGAGAGCTCACTGTTGGAGCGATACCCCCATCTTTTTCAGATGGAATTCTAAGGTATTTGACTTCTAGTTTCGCGGACGAAACTCCTTTTTAGGAGGGGTGTATGTAGTACACTGAACTTTAGCAAATTACGAGGTTCTAGTGTGAGATTAGTGATTCGTACTAATCTGGAGGTTTTGGTTTTGTTTCGAGCTCTTGGGAGCGTTTTCGGGACTTGAGAAGTGCGAAAACGGACTCCGGGAGTCGAATTCTGCAAAACTGCAGGTTTGACACTGCATACCGGTATGTGCTGATCGCATACCGGTATTGGAGTGTGGATACCGGTATGTGACCTTGGTATACCGGAATCCCTTCGCGTGGCCGCTTGGCCGAGGCTCGGTTTGCGGGATTTCTGGCCGGATACCGGTATGCCCATACGCATACCGGTATACAGAACCAGAAATTCTATTTTTGAGCAGTTTGCGAATGTTGGCTTTTGGAGGGGTGTTAGGGCAATTGTTACATCATAACACTTAACCCCCACACCCTCCCCTCTCAGCCATTTGGGCTGAGGACTTAGAGAAAAGAGGTAAGGTATTCTCCCTCTCTCTCTCTAGGATTTCTTGGGTTTTAGTGATTAAACCTAGGGTTTGATCTCTTCTCTCTTTCTCTTTTGCATACAAGCCTTCTAGCTTGTTCTTGGTGGACTTGGTGGAGAAAGAGAAGAGCTTGGTTGAGGTTTATCTCCAACTTGGCCTCCTTGGATCTTGTTTGGAGCTTAATAGAGGTGAGTTTTCCTCTCTTGAACCCCCTATTGTAGTTTATTTGGGTTTTTGTTGTAGAAATTCCATTGTGGGAAACCTAGGGTTTATTTTAGGGTTTCTCAATTTCGGGATTTTGAGAGGGAATTGATGGGTGTAGAATGTTGTGTTAGGTTGGATTTGAGGCCTCCTAACTCTATTTTGGACTTTGGACAAGAAATTCTTAGTCTAAGGTATTTTCACCTTTTTTCCTCTTGTATGTATGTCACTTTTCGATTTTCGTCGTTCGATGTTCTAACCCCATAGGAATCTCCTTTAGGGCGCTAGAAATCGAGGGGACAACTTCGTTTTCGGATACTGCGAAGTTCCGAAGGACTTCGGGTGGGTTTGACCTCACCGAAATGGGTGAAATCCCTCTATGTCTTCAGTTTTATTAAAAACTCAAGATTGTGCATTTACATGTTAAATGTAGCATTATGACATTGTTGGAATCATGACATATAGGTGTCATTCATGAGAGTTGCATGTACCTTGTAGGGGTTGATAGCATGCATGGATTAAGCTTGGATAATGATTTTGTAGCATTTCATCTTATTATATGTAGAAATGTATGTTGGATAAGTGAGATATATTGTGGGACACTAGATGTATAGTAGCATATGAGATTTGATCATGATGTATATATATTGGCTTTTAGTAGCATTAGTCATGGCATATGACAAACCTTTGAGAATGTTAAACTGAGTATATTGTATATTACTTAGGTGAATAACAAGTGGACATTATGACATAGTGTTGGACTCTTAGTCACTACTTGGCATTCCATGTTTTTAGACATGATGAACGTGACACTTATGCAGTTGATTATGCTTGTTGGCCAATTGTGCTCATTCGCACATGCTTGTGAGGGTCGCTCCCTACAAGCCGGCACTCCGGAGTTAGCCTTGCGACCTTGGTCGCCCGTGCAGGTTTGGGCGCCGAAGTGGATCGCCGTTGGGGGAGAGTCTCATTCTTGCGAGAGAATGTTGACTACCACGGGGCCATTAGGCACGGCACAAGCGGGACAACCTCGTCCCCTATGGATTGGGTATCTACGATGCATGTGGTAGTGGACATGGCATGGCATATAGTGAGATTATGACATTTGAACATATGTAGCTAGTATATTGCATATTCACCCATGTACATGAGTAGAGGAGTTACTTGCATTGTAACATGATCATGATTAGAATATCACATGTTTATAACTTATGGTAGAGGCATAGTAGTGTGGAATTTTAAATGTATGCATATTTTTATACTAATCCTACTTCTGCCTCAGTTGACCTAGTGGTGTATTCCGCTCCTCTCGGCGGCTTACCCACTGGGAACTATTGAATAATAGTTCTCATCCCCCTGGGGTTTGTTGTTTTATTTCAGAGCCATCCACTGCGGGAGAGGCTAGGGACCGCGGCAAGGGCATTGCGAGTAGCTAGATCGCGAGGGTGCTAGCGACTAGGTGGCGCACCTTTCTTTATGTTTTTAGTTGAGAGGTGTTTTTGTATCGACCTCTTTTGTAGAGACTACCCTATGTCCCTTTTTGGGTTTATGTTGTACTAAACTCTTGTAGTAACTTTACTTGTTTAGTATGTATGCTCTGATTATCATGATAGGTTTACTTGTTTATTCCTTTCATTCATGTTGATTATTAGACGCCTTGTGTGCATGTTGGTTGTTTGTGTACACGGCGGGTCTGTGCATGCGCCCGGGTGGGCTTCCGCTGGGGCCCCGGGGCGTGACAATAGCTCATGTCCTCAGTCACCTCCAGAGAAACATAATCTAATACATGTGATGAATCAAAAATATATTTCCTCAAGGCTGAGACATGAAACACATTATGTACACCTGCTAAACTTTTCGGCAAAGCTAATCGGTATAAAACACGTCCAACTCGCTCTAATATCTCAAAAGGTCCAATGAATCGTGGACTAAGCTTTCCACGCATTCCAAACCTCTTTATCCCCTTAGATGGCGAGACTTTGAGAAATACATGATCTCCAAGCTGAAACTCTAAGTCTCAACGCCGTGTGTCAGCATAGCTTTTCTGTCGACTCTGGGCGGTCTGCAAATATTGTCAGGCAATTTTAACATTTTCTTCTGTATCCACTAAAATATCTGGACCCAGAGTTTTTCTCTCACCACTTCACTCCAATATAGTGGTGATCATTTTGTGGGGGGGATTAAAAATTTTAAATGCTGTCGCATGAGGCGAGGGGATTAAAATGTTATATGTTGAAAAACCAAGATTAAAGGTTCTATACTCCTTAGGAATCATAAAGATTTCTAATTAATTACACCTATTCGCATTTAGGCAACCTCCGATTAAGCTGGTCAATTATGATAATTAGTAAAACAGAATATGCTTTTTTATTATTATTATTATTCTTGTACATCAGTGTACAAAAATAAATACAACTGAAAAGAGAAAAATCGACAATCATCATCTCTCTCCTTCTCTCATATGATTAGTGTCTCGTCAAGGTATTTCTCCAAGCATTATGAGCCATGCATCATGCATAAGCTGTCTTTGGTATTTCATCGAGCATTTGACACGCACATAGGTAATACATTATGTGCAAGCTATCTTTGGCATATCATCGAATGTGTGGCATGCGCACATGAACAATGCATCATGCTCAAGTTTTCTCTGACATTCCATTATGTGCACACCGTCTTTGGCATTTTATCGACCGCTTAGCACGCGCACATAAGCAATGCGCTATGCACAAATTCTTTCTGGCATTTTGTCTAACAGTTGGCACCATACATCATGCACAAGTTATTTTTGACAAAAAGCCAATTAAAAAGAGCGGCAATCAATAATTTGATTGGCGCTTTCCGTCGACGGCTAAGCGTCAAACGGATGGTAGTCGCCGTCTTGCTCCACAGCCGACGGCTAAGCGTCAAGCGGATGGTTGTCGTCGTCTACCGTTGGCGGCTAAGCGTCAAGCGGATAGTCGTTGTCGTCGCCGTTGTCGTCGCCGTCTTGCTCTATCGCCGACGGCTAAGCGTCAAGCGGATAGTCGCCATCGTCGTTGTCGTTGTCGTCGCCGTCTTGCTCTACCGCCGACGGCTAAGCATCAAACGGATCGTCGTCGTTGTCGTTGTCGTCGCCGTCTTGCTCTACCGCCGACGGCTAAGCGTCAAGCGGATAGTCGCCGTCGTTGTTGTCGTCGCCGTCTTGCTCTACCGCCGACGGCTACGCGTCGGGCGGATAGTCGCCATCGTCGTGCTCTACCGCCGACGGCTAAGCGTCAAGCGGATAGTCGTTGTCGTCGCCGTTGTCGCCGCCGTCTTGCTCTACCGCCGACGGCTAAGCGTCAAGCGGATAGTCGCCGTCGTCGTTGTCGTTGTCGTCGCCGTCTTGCTCTACCGCCGATGGCTAAGCATCAAACGGATCGTCGTCGTTGTCGTTGTCGTTGCCGTCTTGCTCTACCGCCGACGGCTAAGCGTCAAATGGATAGTCGTCGTCGTCGTTGTTGTCATCGCAGCAACAGCAAGCGGGTGGCCACCTCCTTGGTCGATGATGACGCGACAATAGCAAAAGGGTACGTCCACTACTCCGGGATCAGCGACGACGAGGCAGCGGCAGTCAACGACGGTGTAGAAATAGCGACGAGCGGTCGTCTCTTATTGGTTGACGATGACCCGGCGTAGTAGTGGTTGACGACGGCACGAACTAATTTCCATGCAGTCCGGTGTGCGTGGAAAACTCGATGTAGGGAGTACCTTGACTAGGAGAGAAGAGAGAAAGAAAATAAGAATGAGAGGATCTAAACCCACCTTTCTATTTGGCTTCTTTTTTTTATCCAAGTTTCTTTTCTTCTTCCTTTTTTTTTGTGAGTAGAATCCTCCATTGGCATTTTTGTTCACTTCTCTTTATATAGAGAGAGGGTGGTGGAGGTTTATGGTGTAGAGGAGAGTAAATAATGGAGAAGTGGAGGAGTGGAGTGAATGGTGGAGAAGTGGATGGAATGGTGGAGAAGTGGAGTGAATAATGAAGAAGTGGAGGGAATGGTGGAGAAGTGGAGTGAATAATGGAGAAGTGGAGGGAATGGTGGAGAAGTGGATGAAATGAAGGAAATGGTGGAGGAGTGGGTTTAGTGAAATGGGAGAGAAATTATAGGAAGTGGGGTAGTGATGGAGAGGTGGGTTTAGTGAAGTGGTGATCTTTTTTTTTTTTAATCTTTTTGTTTCTTCTAACAAATGCCCCCCACCGGAATGTATATGAGAGCAAAGCTTGAATGTACATCTCCGGTGCCAATGTTTTTCTTTCAATGCGCTCATTACCACGTTATAGCTGGGTTCAGCAGCATTGGAGTTCAGGCCGAGTAGTTGGTGAAGCTGGTACTCGGCAGTGTCGGAGTTGAGGTCGAGTAGTTGGTGAAGCTGGTACTCGGCAGCATGGGAGTTGAGGTCGAGTAGTTGGTGAAGCTGGTACTCGGAAGCGTCGGAGTTGAGTTCGAGTAGTTGGTGAAGCTGGTACTCGGCAGCATGGGAGTTGAGGTCGAGTAGTTTGTGAAGCTGGTACTCGGCAGCGTGGGAGTTGAGGTCGAGTAGTTTGTGAAGCTGGTACTCGGCAGCGTTGGAGTTGAGTTCGAGTAGTTGGTGAAGCTGGTACTCGGCAGCGTTGGAGTTGAGTTCGAGTAGTTGGTGAAGCTGGTACTCGGCAGCGTGGGAGTTGAGTTCGAGTAGTTGGTGAAGCTGGTACTCGGCAGCGTGGGAGTTGAGTTCGAGTAGTTGGTGAAGCTGGTACTCGGCAGCGTGGGAGTTGAGTTCGAGTAGTTGGTGAAGCTGGTACTCGGCAGCGTGGGAGTTTCCACTGGGGATGAAGAAGGTCAACAATAGTATGTCTTCAGAAATCGACCATTAATTGGAGGCAAAGGATGTCTCCCTTCACAATCAATAAGTTGATAGGCCCCGCCATCAAACACTTTTTCGACGACATAAGGTCCTTCCCACTTAGGCTCGAATTTTCCTTTGAGGCGCTGGCGTGCCATGACAGGTCTTCTCTGGACAAGCACTAAATTTCCTGGCTTAAAAACTCGTCCTCTAACTACTTTGTTATAGGATTGTGCCATCTGAGCTCGATAAAGTTCAATTTTTTTGTTGTGCTACTAGTCTTTGACCTTCTAACGATTCTAGCTCGGCCAGTCTAAGTTTTATCTGTTCCTCTTCTGTAAGCTTCTCGTGCACCGCAATTCTTAAAGAGGGGAGCTCTACTTCGAGAGGTAACACCGCTTCTCCTCCGAATACTAATGAATATGGAGTCATTTGTGTTGGAGTACGAATTGTTGTGCGATAGGCCCATAAAGCTTCTTGCATTTTCTCATGCCAATCGCGTTTGTTTTTAGAGACTGTTCGTTTAAGAATTTTTCCAAGTGTTTTGTTAAAGGCTTCTGCGAGGCCATTTGCTTGTGGATAATATATGCTAGAGAAACGCCAATCAATCTTGTATTTGGCCGCGAGCCGATAAACTTTCTGAGATTTGAATGCAGGCCCATTATCTGAGATTACACGATTCGGAATCCCGAACCTGTAAATGATATGATGTTCAAAGAAGCTAACAATATTATCAGCTTTGACTTCTCTTAACGGTATAGCTTCTGCCCATCGCGAGAAGTAGTCAGTTGCCGCCAAGATAAACCTGTGGCCTCGTCTTGAGGGCGGCTCAATTGGTCCAATCACATCTGTTCCCCAAGCTGCAAATGGCCATGCAGGGATTGTGGGATGTAATGATGCTGGAGGGCGATGAGGTATTTCACCATGAATTTGGCACTGATGACATTTTTTGGCATATTCGATACAATCGCCAGCCATCCTAGGCCAAAAATAGCCTACAATTCTTAGCTTGTGATACATTTTTGGGCCAGATTGATGTGCACCACAAACCCCAGCATGAACCTCTTCCATTGCCTTTCGTGCTTCTTCATATGACAAACAACGGAGCCACATATTTTCACATGACCTTCTATACAGGACGTTGTTGTGAAAAAGATATTGTGGTAAGCGCTTTTGAAGCCTAATCCTTTCTGTAGGATCATCAGGAAGTTTTCCATGTTTAAAATATTCAACAAAAGGCAGTCTCTAATCCCCATGATCAGTGGATGAATGATCGACTTGGCCAACCTCGATCCATTCTGGAACAGTGTCAAGCACCGACGGCAATAGAAATCTTTGCTCGATGTGAATGTCTGCGTCGTCTCCGAGTGGTAAAGTGAGAGCCGTAGCTAGTTTAGCTAAAGCATCAGCCTCAACATTTTCTCGTCGTGGGATGTGTTTGATTTCGATAAATGCAACCTTCTCCATCAAATTACGGACCATTCTATGATAAGACATCAGTTCTGGCTTTCGAACTTCATAAACACCCAGAACTTGTTGGATGACGAGCTGCGAGTCACCATATACGTGCAGATAGAATATCTCCGTATTAAGGGCTGTGATCAAACCAAAAATGAGGGCCTCATATTCAGCTTCATTGTTCGAGCACTCTTGCTTAAGAAGTGAAAAAGAATGGTATATGACCCCTTTTGTAGGTGTAACAAATACAATTCCAGCACCCGCCTTCCGTCTTGGTGGATCACAACCAACTACTGGAATGGTACGCGATGCGCCATCAAAATACATCTGCCAATGTGCCCCCAGATGTTCAGTGGTCATTACTTCTTCATCTGGCAGATCAGTTATGAGGGGTGAGTCATCAGGGAGTTGGGTGAGCAGCTAGAAAATCCGCCAACGCTTGCCCTTTTATTGCTTTTTGTGGCACATAGGTAATATCAAATTCCATCATTAACACTGCCCATTTAGCAATTCGGCCCATCAAAGTAGGTCTATTTAGGATATATTTGATTGGATCAGCTCTAGCAACGAGCCTAATCTCATGGGACAGCATATAATGCCTCAATTTTTTCAATGCAAAGATCAGAGCAAGACAAAGCTTTTCAATGGGGGAGTATTTATGTTCAGCTCCTACCATCATTCTGCTTAGATAGTAGCATGCAACTTCTTTTTCGTCAGCATTATTCTGAGCAAGAAGTGCTCCTAGAGGAGCTGGCATTGCTGTGATATACAAGACAAGTGGTTTGCCTTTAATTGGGGCCGCTACCACTGGAGGACTGAGTAAATATCGCTTTATACTGTCAAAAGCTTTTTGACAAGAGTCATCCCATTCAAACCCAGCTCCTTTTTTTCATTAATTTTGTGAATGGATGGATGCGCCCTGAAAGATTGGATATGAAACGTCTAATATAGGCAAGTCTTCCCTGTAATGACCTTAGCTCCCTCAAATTCTTCGGAGGTGGCATTTCTATGATGGCTTTTATTTTGCCAGGGTCAATTTCAATGCCTCGATGCCGAACTATAAATCCAAGAAATTTGCCCGATGTGACCCCAAAGGCACATTTGAGTGGATTCATTTTTAACTGATGCTTTTTTAAGCGTTGGAAGACAACTCGAAGATCTTCCATATGATTGCTCCTTTCTCGAGATTTGACCACGAGATCGTCGACATAACATTCGACTTTATGGTGTAGTAGGTCGTCAAAAATGACCGTCATTGCTCGCTGGTATGTTGCCCCTGCGTTTTTTAGGCCAAATGGCATAACTTTGTAGCAGAAAATCCCTTTTGGCTTACGAAAAGCTGTGTGAGGAGCGTCCTCCGGCGACATCTTTATTTGATTGTATCCAGATGAGCCATCCATAAATGACAGTGCATCGTGTCCTGTAGTTGAATCTACCATAATTTCAGTAATTGGCACTGGAAATTCATCTTTAGGACATGCTTTATTCAAGTCACGAAAGTCCACGCATATGCGAATTTGGCCATTCTTCTTTCTAACTGGCACTATATTTGCCAACCAGGTAGGATATTGGACTTCTTCTATAAATCCGGCACTGATCAATTTATCAACTTCGGCAATAATTTGATATTGTAAGTCTGGGCGAAATCGTCGTTGTAATTGCTTGACGGGACTGGCCTTTGGATCAATCGACAATCGATGCATAGCTACGTCAGGGTTAAGCCCAGGCATCTCCTTATAGCTCCAAGCAAAACAATCCCGGTGCTCTATTAGAAAATTCTTGTATTGTTCCTTTTCCTCATCAGATAATGACGCACTAACAAAAATAGGCCGGGGGTCATCCTCAGTGCCGAGGTTAAGTTCAAATAGCTCATCGACTGTTGCTTGTCCTCCATCTTCAAGCTCTTTAGGTGCGGGGGTAGCGTCGACAATCTCTCCAGTACATGTCTTTAGAGGGCTATCATAAGGACTTGCAAATATGTCTTGAGAAGACGCTGCAGGAGAATTGTTCTGCCCCCTTATTTCAGAATTTTCAAATGTGAGATTTACGTTGTCAATAGGCCAGAGCAAAAGCTCTTCTTCATCAGATTCAGAAGAATCGCCAAGAACTACAGTAGTGTGATTACAAAAACGACATGGCCATTTAAGTGAAGGCTCAACGTACCCCAGTCCTTGTCGGCGACGACGCGCTTCTATATCTTGCGTGTTGTCAGAGGGAACCCATAACTTCTCAAATATAGAGGGAGTATGGGGCAATCGCCCTTCGTCTGTAACTTGCATGCCTGCCCGACGTAGTAAATGTTTAAGTCGATCATCCTTCACCCTGGTAATTGTTGATGTTTCCTCATCCTCTTCTAATGGGAAGGGTTCAGAATACCTCACAGCTTTAGAAGTCTTATAAAGCAATATAGGTTTGCGCCCCGGTATAGAGGAATGGATAACTCGCACACAAACATCTTCTATGGTTGTCAACGTTTGACTTGAAAGAGGGAAGGAGAAATTTTGTAGCTCATCAGGGACTTTTGACACAAAAATTGTCATTGTTTGAAAATGCTCACTACTTTCATCCTCGGAGTCACTTCCCAGTAAAATGGGATGATTAAGATTTTGGTGACTATCACGTTTAACGTTCTTCTCTTGCTGAAGGGTTCGAAATGAGTTGGCATTGATCATATTATATGTTGGAGGTGGAATGTTGGCATATTTCTTTTTGTTTAGATTCAAAGCTAATCTCGAAGAGGATGGAGCAGCTTCTGAAAAGAATTGAGCATCAGCATAATGGGAAAGTTTCCAAGAGAAAGGGTTAGGATTTCTAGAAATTCTTTTTTGTCGGCCGTGCTCATCCGTGTACTTGAGGCATTGATGAAGAGTCGAGGGCACAATTTGAAACTCATGGATCCAGGGTCGCCCTAGTAACATCGTGTAAGAGGTATTGGCATCAATAACATAAAACCTCACTAATGTTTTTAGCTCTTGTAAAGAGAGCATTAACTGGATCGAACCCAAGGTATGTTCATCAGATTTGTTAAATCCTGAAATAACGACATTTTCTGGTTCAAGATCATCAACAGAATGCCCTAATACTCGCAACGTTTGAAGCGGAAGTATGTTAACTGCAGATCCTGGGTCAACCAATATGCGTTTGAGAGCGACCCCTTTAACGTGTCCCTGTACATATAAGGGACGATTGTGTTTTTGGTTTGGGGTCATAAAGTCTTCATCAGAAAATGTGATTTGATTCACCTCTTCGTCAATTTGATTCACGAGATGAATTTCAGCCATTACTGTCTCATAGGGTTCAGGGTTAAGAAGAGCTTCTACCAAGGCTTCTCTTAATTCCTTAGCCATCGTTAAGGCATCAAAAATACTAAGAAGAGCAGGAATTCTTTTCAAATGTGCGATAATATTATAATCCACATTACTCTTCTTGCCATGAGGTGCAGAGATGTGTTTTTGAGGCGGCTTTAATGTGCTCTCAGATTGTTTTTCTTTATCTTGGCGCATAGGTGGATCTGAAAGCTGCTTCCCTCTTCGAAGTTCCATACCATCAGCTTCAAAGTTTTGCCGGTAAATAAGAGTATCTTCATTTAGAGCTGTTGCTTCTTGTGGAAAAAGCAACACTTCATCATCGGAGTCTGATAAAGATAGTGTTTGAATTGACGCCATATTACAAGAAACCTGCAGAGGCGAAATAGAGACAGAATTCACTTCTAGCTTTTCAGGTGTATTCAGGACTTTAGGAGAAAGTGCAAATACCCCATTCTTGACAGATTTTTCCAACCAATCTTTAAATGTGATGCAATCTTCAATTGTGTGCCCAACAAATCTATGGTAGGGGCAATACAAAGGGTCGTCAGTCTTATTGACTTGCTCTGGTCTAGCTGGATTTGGTAGAGTGAGTCTTTGAGACTTATGAGCTTGTCGAAACAGTTTTGGAACGGCTTCTCGTCGGAAAGAGTAGACCCTATTCAATCTTTGCTCAAAAGTTAGCCTATCATGTTTAGCCGAAACTTCATCTCCCCCAATTATTATGGCTTTTCCTTTATCAGTGGAAGGTTGGTTAGAAGAGTTGGTCGCGTCACTGTTGCCAAACCCTTTAGCTGGAGGATTGCTTGCTCTTCGCACTTCATTAGTTGAGGCACTTCTAGTTGGCTGGGGCTTCTTAGTTTTATCTCCAGAAGAAAATCCTTTATACATAGCCAGAAGTTCAGGGCTTTTTCTATACTGAGCTTCTAATTCAGCTTCTGTTTGAGATAGGCTTTGAAAGGACCTTGGGGTTTTCGAAATAATTTGCACCGCTAGCCAAGGATGCATCCCCCCTATACAAAGTCGAATTGCTTCCTCGGTGCGAATTTCTTGCGAACAATTAATGCTGGTATTTTTCCATCGAGTAATGTACGCCTCAACCTTCTCATCCCTTTCTTGTCTAAGATCGGCCAACTCTCTAAGAGTAATTTCTCTCTTTGTAGAAACAAAGTGAGACTTGAATTGAGCCTTCATCATTAGCCAATCCTGAATAGAGCCGGGTGGTAACTTTGAATACCATTGGAAAGCCGCTCCCTTTAAAGATAATGGAAATTGGCGCAATAGAAGTGAACCATTTGTGATTGTGTCTCCACAAGCTGCCTCAAAATGGGTGAGGTGTTCTCGAGGGTCTCCCGTTCCATCAAACATTTGGAAGTGAGGTCTGGTATACCCTGGAGGGAAGGGGACTAAGTCATGCCAAGCTTGGTATGGCTTATCACTTTCGCTCAAGAGTGGTTCGTTATCTTGGGCTAGTTGTTTGAATTTCGCAACCACTGCCGAATCAATGAATTTTTGTAGAGCTTCAGGGTCCATAGGATTTGCCGTTGCTACTTGGGGCTCCCTTAAATCCACTCTAGCCTGCCCTTGCTTCAACAGGCGGAGTTGCTGAAATTCCAACTTGTTCAACCTGGGAGGGTTCAGATCTGGATTGTTGAACTAGGCGTTGAACCATATCGCACAACATTTGTACTTGTCCTTTAAGTTGTTCAAGCTCCTCATCTCGTTGAGAGACTTGCATCTCGTTACTGGTAGTGTTTGCTTCTTCAGTCATATTAGTAGCAAATACTATATCAGCTCGGCGAAAGGAAGACAACGTTGTTGCAACTTCCTCTATATTGATATTTTGATATTCTATTCCTTCTGTATCTCCTTGCTATCCTGGACTATCAGGGTTGTCGACAGCTAACCTTTCACGAGCAGCTGCTTGAAAACGAGTTCTAAGTCCCGACCTTGTGGCTATACGTCTCAATTCTTCAGGATCTTGAGGTAGTTCAAATAGCCTTCTAAGGTTCTCAACACCTTCATTGGTGTCAGAGTCTTGCCCCCGGTCAGAGTCAGCTCCAATAGTGAAACAAGAGAACCTCAAAGGGGCTGGATGGATATTAATTTGTTGTCGACGGTATTGTCGCATCCGAGCTCTTCTGTCATTTCGCACTTGTGCTGGAGACTTGTTAGGCCAATTGCTTCTTTGGGCATTCGGTGCTCGCCAAGCATGAAGTTGTATGAAGTTGGAAGTATGCGGTGCTGGAGTATTTCTTGAAAGACCGGCAAATTTATTGCTTGTTTTCTTCACCCTCATAGAGCACGTTAATTGAAGGGCTTGAGTTTTCATTTGAGTTTGGCATGTAGATTGATGGCCTCGAAGCATTATTTGCTTCTTTTGGGATGAATAACTAACCCCAGAAGATGAGGCCCCCAATGGTATCTTTCCTTTAGCAAGAAATGATTCATTATAGTGTAGGGGCATGAGCCTAGTTTTAGAAGCAACTCGAGTAGCAAGCTGAGTTGGCATAACAAAGCTAGAGACATTTGATGCGTTATTAATCATAGGTCCTTTTGCTTTTCCTTTATAGGAAGCTTGCCGAATTTTGTCAATTTTAGGAACTTGCCCCCAGCACCTAGCATTGGTGTTTGAAGTGACCTTATTTGTTGATATCCCATGCTTTATGTTCTTAGGATAAGATTTTGTTGGGGCCTTCATTGTTTGCTTTGGGATCATAACAAAATGATTTGAGCCATTTCCATTTTGTTGAGTCATTTTCGAGTTCGACTTTTGCATAACAGTCCGTTGTCTAGAATCACGAGTCTTTTCTTGCTTAACTGTTTGCTTAGTATGTTCAGAAGTATTCACATTGACATCTCCGCACCATACGACAACAACAGGCGGAAACGATCCAAATTGGATTTGAAAGCTTGCAATAGCTGTTATCTCGAAATGTGCTTTTGCTTTTCCTCCTGCAAAAAAAATGTTACAACAATTAGCAACGGTATGAAGCAGAAGAATAAATTATCATATGACCAGCAAAGATGGGAGGAGGAGTATATCCCCAGCGGAGTCGCCATTTTGTGGGGGGGATTAAAAATTTTAAATGCAGTCGCATGAGGCGAGGGGATTAAAATGTTATATGTTGAAAAACCAAGATTAAAGGTTCTATACTCCTTAGGAATCATAAAGATTTCTAATTAATTACACCTATTCGCATTTAGGCAACCTCCGATTAAGCTGGTCAATTATGATAATTAGCAAAACAGAATGTGCTTTTTTATTATTATTATTATTCTTGTACATCAGTGTACAAAAATAAATACAACTGAAAAGAGAAAAATCGAAAATCATCATCTCTCTCCTTCTCTCATATGATTAGTGTCTCGTCAAGGTATTTCTCCAAGCATTATGAGCCATGCATCATGCATAAGCTGTCTTTGGTATTTCATCGAGCATTTGACACGCACATAGGTAATACATTATGTGCAAGCTATCTTTGGCATATTGTGAGAATCCGAATTTTTGGGAATTTGAAATCCTCAGTGTTCCTCTCCCCCATTACTGTGTTTTTGATCAGTATACGTATATATATACCGGTATTTATATATATATATATGTATATAAGTGATTTTAGTGGATTTTAATAGTTGTTGGTTTTTCGTCGCGGAGAGTGAACGGCTAACGGCGCGATCCGGAGTCCGAATCTGACGAACCAAAATGGTGAGTTCGATGTCTCGGCAGTGCTGAACGCGATGGCGCGATCTGCGTCGTCGTGCGGCGAGCGGATAAAAAGTTATCCCAACTTGATCGCCGAGAGGTCGTATGTCACGTTTATCGTTTCGCGTTTTGGACCCCGTTTTTCGCACCGTTTCGCGCGAATTCGATTTTGGAGGGGTGAAATGGGTTTTTCCCTGCTGTGGGAGGGGGAACAGTGGCTGAGAGGGTAGGTGAGTGCATTTATGGAACCTCACCCACCCCCTCTCTTTGTCCCTCTCACACTCAACCTCTCCCTCTCACTCCCTCACTCTCTCTCTCCCACACTCTCACACTCTCTCTTCCCCTCAGCCTGGGCCAGAGCCCGAGCTCCCCCTGCCCCTTTGGCCTCCTCCCCGAGCCTTGCCGGCCGCCGCCGGCCACCACCTGGCCGGAGCATCCCCGGCCACCCCTCTCTCTCCTTTTTTTCTCTTTTTCTTCTTCTTCTTCTTCTTCTTCTTCTTCTTCTTCTTCTCTGAGGTGAGCACCCAGGGGGAACCCATGCGTGAGCCCCCCTGAGGTGACTGGGCTGCTGGTGCCGCCGGAGCCGCCGCTGGGCTGCTGGAGCTGCTGATGGAGGAGCTGCGGGCCGAGCATGGTGGGGCCGCGCCGCCGCCGCCTCCCGACGCCGGAGAGGGTGAGCTTGGTCACCCTCGGGACCTCCGGCGCCGCCTCCTCCTTCCCCGGCCATCGCCGTGCCGCCGTGCCGCCGGAGCGCCGCCGGAGCCGCCGCGGGCTCGGTGTAGCCAGCTAGGGCATCCGCAGCTTGGGTTGCTCCGCCGCCGCCGCCACCCGCCGCCCTTTTTTGTCGCGGTCACCTCCCAACCGACGGCCGGCGACCTCCTCTTGCCGGTGCTCGCGTCGCCGCCGGCCGCCGTCGCCGTTTGTTGCCGGAGCCGCCGTGCCCTGTCTCGGGTTGCCAACCCGAGAGCAGGCTTGCTCCCCGCGCCGCCGCCGCCGGTTCCTGCCGCCTCCTGAGGTGAGCCCCCTCTTCCCTATGACCCTCTCGACTGACAGTGGCCGCCGCCGGCCTTGCTTGCCGGCCGGCAGCCGGCCGGAGCTAGTTGCTCCGGCCGGGGTCTGGTTTTTACTGTTGTTGGCCGCGCCGAGGATTTTGGAGCCCCTGGTGCTTCCCGAGGCCCGGGAAGGTGAGCATGAGGATCATGGCATCTCACTGATCATCATGCTCACCTCCATTTTGGTTTTGCTCGAGCCGCTTCGTCATTCGGCCTTTGTCGGGTCATTTTGGACCTTGGCGCCCTATTTTTATGCAATTGATGGGCCAGCGACTGTTCTTGTCGCAGTGGGGCTGCGAGCACGGCCTCCGTTGCGTCGTTGCCTATCCGCTGGTGCTTGCGAGAGGTGGTGCGGACGAACGGAGTGCTCGAACGGCCTAAATTATGCTTGTTTAGTATGTATGTCTCGCTGTTTTTATGCTTTTTCCCGGCTCGCGACTTGTCCTGTCGCAGCGGGGCTGTGAGCACGGTCTCCGTGACGACGATACCTATCCGCTGGTGCTTGCGGAAGGTCGAGCGGACGAACGGATTGCTCGAACGGCTTAATTTAGTGCTTGTATGTATGTGTATGTTGATTGTTTGGGGACTTTGGCGTTTGTGACAGCGTAGCGACGCTGTGGGCAGCAAGGGTAAGGTCTTGGAGACCCTGTGGACTGGTTGTCCAACCCCCTCGCCCTTCGTGTAGTTTCGGATTTGTTTCCGACGCGTTTTTCGATGAAATAATCGGCAAAACGCGCGTTTGTAGTTGTGCGACTCGCTCGCTGTTTTTGCAAGCGACTTGGCTTCGTCATTCAGCCTTGTTGGCTGTTCCTCAACGCTGTCCCGAAGTTCCGAGGACAGCGGTTGAGCGACGAAGGGTTCCGGTGCCATTTCGGCATTTTTCGGGAACCCGGGAGGCCTTTTCGGGTGCGTTTTTAGTCGTGACACCCCGAGCTTGCGCTCGCTGTCCCAGCACTTGGTTTTACGTGTTTGGGGACAGCGAGGGACGTGTTCGATGGTTTAGTACCCCCTCGGGGGCTTGGTGTGGTTTCGGGATCGTCCCGGCGGTTTTTCGGGCGATCCGTCGGGTCGGGATGTGAGAGCTTTACGTTTAGCGTCGACTTGGTGGACCTTGACCGTGTGAGTCTTTCGTAGGTCCCGTCGCGGTTCCCGAGAGCCGTCGGTGTTAGTTTGGATCTTACCTACAGGTGGGTACTTCGACCCGGAGTCGGTTCAGTGGACTACGGTGATACCTTTCTATCCCTTCCTTTGCTTTTCTGTTAGTAGTTCACTTGACTCCCGTAGACTCTACTCATATGCGTGCTTGGATAGTAGAGTAGTGTGGTTTGCATGTTCTTTGAGACGACCCAGTCGGTCGGTGGGGATCGCTTGTCATTCTGAGCGATCCTAGTGTGGTTTGCATGTTCTTGAGACGACCCAGTCGGTCGGTGGGGATCGCTTGTCAGTCTGAGCGATCCTAGTGTGGCTTGCATATTCCTTGAGACGACCCAGTTGGTCGGAGGTGATCGCCTGTTGTTCCGAGCGATCCTAGTTGTGGTTTATTGGTTGCTTCTCGGCTTGTTGCCGTTCTGTGGATTGAGCATATGCATCGATCGTCACAGCTCTCCCCCGCACTTCACGTACACCGCGGTCTGATCCACCGTTTAGAGGTGTTCTTTTCCGGAAAAGGGTCGTGAATTTCTACCGACCCGTGGCCCCGAGCATTGCGTCGGGATGGATGGTGCCGTTGGATTGAGCAGGGTGACAGTGCCAGGGCCACCCCCTGGTGGCTATAGATTGGGTTCACTTTGTGGTTATCCCCTTTGATGCATACTAGTTGCTTACAGTAGCATTGTTATTTCTGTTATAGGTTCAGCCTCATATTTACTTTTGCTACTGTTTACCATATCTTTCTTTTGTTGACCCTCGTGCCGGTGTGTACACCTCGCCTTCGTCGGCTTGCGGTACCCACTGGGAGGGGAGACATACGTGCATGTTCTCACCCCCCACCCCCATTACAGGTTTCAGGTGAGCAGGGTGGTGAGTGTCGGGACGCTGCGAGGCACGCCTAGATAGTAGCTCTAGAGGTTCCGACTCGTGAGGCTACATCCCCAGATTTGGTTATTCCCCTACCTCTATTTGATAGATGTAATGTGTGGTTCAGTTACCCCGTTGTAAATTCTAGCATGCTTATGTTGTGGATTCATTCTATATGCTTGTGTGATGACTGCATGCTTGGACTAGTTGATTGTATCCTTGTTTTTCAATCGTTTTGTTATCTAGCATTTCGGTTTTCTACCCCTCGTGGTAGCGTCGTAAAACAAGGTTTCCGTGTGGGAAACGGTTTTCAAATGGATTTCTGATTGCTCGGTTTTGTGATTTCAAAAAGAGAGTTCTCGTGTGGAGAACAGTTTTCAAATGATTCTTGAATGTTTGAAATTAGGGTTTCAAATAAAGCTTCTGGGTAAGGAGCAGCTTTCTAGAATGTTTGTTGCTTGTGCATTGCATCATCCTTCGCTTAAGGACCTGCTTAGATTCATACAGATTTAAGGACGGCTAGCTGTATGAATCTTTGGTGTTGTTGTGCTGTTGGGATGAATGAATAGTGGTTGTGATCCTGTTGTTTGTTGTTGGACGCCGTGCAAATACAGGGGAGGCTCTGTCCGTGTGTACAGTGGACCCTGTATTTGTGGCGGGTCTGTACGTGGCGCGGGCTAGGCTTTTCAAAAAAAAATTTAGCACGTTTTTCCGCATCTTGAACTAGCCCGGGGCGTGACAGATTAAGATGGTATCAGAGCGTAAAGGGAACAAACACTCATTCATTCATTGACTTGTAACTGAACCACTGGTTAGGCTGACCCCTAGGAAGACCTAGGATGTATAGGCGCGCGAGTTCGAGGGGTTTGTTTTCGGCTTGTGTTTTGTGGTGTTGCCAACTGGTTATTGGCTTTGACCTTGGGATATTTCGTCTTTTTTTTTATAAGTACGTTGGCTGCAGACAACGTAGTGTCGAAAGTTAGGACGAAATACCCTATCCCTTCTTGGGGACTTTCTGGATTGGGTCGGTGCTTTCCTTTGCAAGACTTTCTCTCGCTCTTGGCCGTCTTGCGGAAAGCCGTGTGTTGGTCATCCCCGTTCTAGTGGTGAACCTTGAGCTAATCCTGGCGTGGTTCTTGCGCAGTTGATTTGTCGTCACTGCCTTTGGTTTGACTCCGGTTGAGTCAGGGTTGCCTTTTAGCTCGGTTTCGGGATGACGGGAGCCTGGATGTTCGCTCCGAGGTCTCTGTGCTTGTGTTCGCGTGCTGGGTTTTCGCCGCGTCTTTCGTGTAGCTATGCTTTGGAGCGCGTGTCCGATCTTTTGGGATCTGATGTTCGGCATCGTTGGTGTTTGTACCGCTTGTTGCGATTGGAAATCCTGTACACCTGAGTGATGGACTCGCAAGGTTTTCGTCGGTCGGATTGTGAGTCGAGCTTATCGAGTTGACGGTGTTGTTTTAGTACCCTCTACCGCAGACCTTCGATCTCTTCGACCGGCTCCAGGGAGCCTCGGTTTTCTCGAAGTGTGTTCTGCAGCCAGGTTATCCTTGGTTGAGGATCAAGGCCGAGGACGTTGCGTTAACGGCCCTCCGGACTCGTTACGACTTTACGAGGTCACGGTTTTGCCGTTCGGTTTGACGAACGTCCCGGCAGCTTTTTGGTTTTGATGAACTGGGTTTTCGGCAGTTCTTGGATCAACTTGTCGTGGTCTCCTTTGACGACATACTGATCTCTTCGAGGAATTTCCTTCTTGGTTCGCATTGTGACGCAGGCTGGTTTTGTGGAAGAACCAAGGAAGGTGGACCTTGTAGTGGTTTGACCTGTTCCGACTTCTGTGTCAGACAGAGTTTAGGAGCTTCCTCGGCTTGGGCGTTGTTGCTGGCGATTTGTTGAGGGTCCTTCTCAAGATCGCCGCCCCTTTGAGCATGCTGTCGAGGAATGGCGGGTTGTTCCTGTAGACTCCCTCCTGGTTGATGAGCTTCTAGGACCCGATGGACTGTTTGACCCGTGCCCCTATCTTAGCATTGTCGCAGCCTGGTGAGGTTGTTATGGTCTTCTGCGATGCATCTTGGACGGGATTGGGGTGCGTGCTCATTCAGCATGAGAAGGTTATCGCTTGCTTCGCGCTAGTTGATGGACTATGAGAGGATCTATCTGGCGCTCGATCTCGAGTTAGCAGCAGTGGTGTTCGCTCTCAAGCCTTAGAGACACTACCTGATTGGAGCGCATTGTGAGATCTTCACGGATCCCCTGAGTCTGTTGTATCTCTTCAAGGAGCCGTCTCTTTTGATCACCGACCAGGAGAGATTGGTGGTGGAGTTTCGTCGACCAGAGTTGGAGACTTTACCTTGTGGAGCTACCGCTTAGTTGTTGCCCTTGGAGGTGCTACCCACCTTGACGGATCAGATTTTCGGTGGACGACTGATGGATCCGCACTGCTGAATGCGAGCAGGACAGAGAAGGTGACTTCGTGCTACATGCTGTTGGTTTCCTTTGGGGATGGAGTTGTGTGCCCAGTGTTCAGGATTTGAGGTAAGAGTTTTGGCTGAGGCACACCAGTCGCCGTACACCGTTCATCCTGGAGAGACGAAGATGTACCGCGACTTGTGGTAGAGTTTCTGGTTGTAGCTCAGCATGTGGCACTGTGCCAGGTTTGTCAGCAAGTGAAGGCTGTACATCATCAGAGAAGCTTCGACCGTTACATATACCTGTAGGGAAGTGGGAGCGGATCACCTTGGTTTTCGTCACCGGGTTGCCTCGTTCTCAGCGAGGTCATGTTGCGATCTGGGTTTTTGTGGAATGTTTGACGAAAACAGCTCACTTCCTACCAGTACATTCGTTTTTAGTCTTGGAATCGACTGGCGCAGCTCCACTTGGATGAGTTCGTCGGGCTGTCTGGGGAGCCAGTGTCGATCGCTTTGGACTGGAGTTCTCGCTTCGTTTCCCAGTTCTGGAGGAGCTTGCTGTAGGCACTGGGGACGAGGCTCAACTTTAGCTCAGTTCAACCCTCAGAGTGTTGGGCAGTCGGAGCGAGTCTTCTAGACTCTCGAAGTTATGCTCCGGGCATGCGTTTGGATTTTGGTGAGGTGCCTGTGAGGTTTTTGGCTCGCAATGTGAAACAGTTGAGGAACCGGAGCTTTCTGTTGGTGAGACTGCGGTGGATGAGTCGCGAGGAGCGCGAGACTTCTTGGGAGCTAGAGTCTGCTTCGTGTGAGCGGTATCCGCTGTTGTTCGCGGATAGTGTGTGGGTAAGTTTCGGGGACGAAACTTCTTGTTAGGTGGGAGTGATGTGAGAATCCGAATTTTTGGGAATTTGAAATCCTCAGTGTTCCTCTCCCCCATTACTGTGTTTTTGATCAGTATACGTATATATATACCGGTATTTATATATATATATATATGTATATAAGTGATTTTAGTGGATTTTAATAGTTGTTGGTTTTTCGTCGCGGAGAGTGAACGGCTAACGGCGCGATCCGGAGTCCGAATCTGACGAACCAAAATGGTAAGTTCGATGTCTCGGCAGTGCTGAACGCGATGGCGCGATCTGCGTCGTCGTGCGGCGAGCGGATAAAAAGTTATCCCAACTTGATCGCCGAGAGGTCGTATGTCACGTTTATCGTTTCGCGTTTTGGACCCCGTTTTTCGCACCGTTTCGCGCGAATTCGATTTTGGAGGGGTGAAATGGGTTTTTCCCTGCTGTGGGAGGGGGAACAGTGGCTGAGAGGGTAGGTGAGTGCATTTATGGAACCTCACCCACCCCCTCTCTTTGTCCCTCTCACACTCAACCTCTCCCTCTCACTCCCTCACTCTCTCTCTCCCACACTCTCACACTCTCTCTTCCCCTCAGCCTGGGCCAGAGCCCGAGCTCCCCCTGCCCCTTTGGCCTCCTCCCCGAGCCTTGCCGGCCGCCGCCGGCCACCACCTGGCCGGAGCATCCCCGGCCACCCCTCTCTCCTTTTTTTCTCTTTTTCTTCTTCTTCTTCTTCTTCTTCTTCTTCTCTGAGGTGAGCACCCAGGGGGAACCCATGCGTGAGCCCCCCTGAGGTGACTGGGCTGCTGGTGCCGCCGGAGCCGCCGCTGGGCTGCTGGAGCTGCTGATGGAGGAGCTGCGGGCCGAGCATGGTGGTGGGGCCGCGCCGCCGCCGCCTCCCGACGCCGGAGAGGGTGAGCTTGGTCACCCTCGGGACCTCCGGCGCCGCCTCCTCCTTCCCCGGCCATCGCCGTGCCGCCGGAGCGCCGCCGGAGCCGCCGCGGGCTCGGTGTAGCCAGCTAGGGCATCCGCAGCTTGGGTTGCTCCGCCGCCGCCACCCGCCGCCCTTTTTTGTCGCGGTCACCTCCCAACCGACGGCCGGCGACCTCCTCTTGCCGGTGCTCGCGTCGCCGCCGGCCGCCGTCGCCGTTTGTTGCCGGAGCCGCCGTGCCCTATCTCGGGTTGCCAACCCGAGAGCAGGCTTGCTCCCCGCGCCGCCGCCGCCGGTTCCTGCCGCCTCCTGAGGTGAGCCCCCTCTTCCCTATGACCCTCTCGACTGACAGTGGCCGCCGCCGGCCTTGCTTGCCGGCCGGCAGCCGGCCGGAGCTAGTTGCTCCGGCCGAGGTCTGGTTTTTACTGTTGTTGGCCGCGCCGAGGATTTTGGAGCCCCTGGTGCTTCCCGAGGCCCGGGTAGGTGAGCATGAGGATCATGGCATCTCATTGATCATCATGCTCACCTCCATTTTGGTTTTGCTCGAGCCGCTTCGTCATTCGGCCTTTGTCGGGTCATTTTGGACCTTGGCGCCCTGTTTTTATGCAATTGCTGGGCCAGCGACTGTTCTTGTCGCAGTGGGGCTGCGAGCACGGCCTCCGTTGCGTCGTTGCCTATCCGCTGGTGCTTGCGAGAGGTGGTGCGGACGAACGGAGCGCTCGAACGGCCTAAATTATGCTTGTTTAGTATGTATGTCTCGCTGTTTTTATGCTTTTTCCCGGCTCGCGACTTGTCCTGTCGCAGCGGGGCTGTGAGCACGGTCTCCGTGACGACGATACCTATCCGCTGGTGCTTGCGGAAGGTCGAGCGGACGAACGGATTGCTCGAACGGCTTAATTTAGTGCTTGTATGTATGTGTATGTTGATTGTTTGGGGACTTTGGCGTTTGTGACAGCGTAGCGACGCTGTGGGCAGCAAGGGTAAGGTCTTGGAGACCCTGTGGACTGGTTGTCCAACCCCCTCGCCCTTCGTGTAGTTTCGGATTTGTTTCCCGACGCGTTTTTCGATGAAATAATCGGCAAAACGCGCGTTTCTAGTTGTGCGACTCGCTCGCTGTTTTTGCAAGCGACTTGGCTTCGTCATTCAGCCTTGTTGGCTGTTCCTCAACGCTGTCCCGAAGTTCCGAGGACAGCGGTTGAGCGACGAAGGGTTCCGGTGCCATTTCGGCATTTTTCGGGAACCCGGGAGGCCTTTTCGGGTGCGTTTTTAGTCGTGACACCCCGAGCTTGCGCTCGCTGTCCCAGCACTTGGTTTTACGTGTTTGGGGACAGCGAGGGACGTGTTCGATGGTTTAGTACCCCCTCGGGGGCTTGGTGTGGTTTCGGGATCGTCCCGGCGCGGTTTTTTTTTTCGGGCGATCCGTCGGGTCGGGATGTGAGAGCTTTACGTTTAGCGTCGACTTGGTGGACCTTGACCGTGTGAGTCTTTCGTAGGTCCCGTCGCGGTTCCCGAGAGCCGTCGGTGTTAGTTTGGATCTTACCTACAGGTGGGTACTTCGACCCGGAGTCGGTTCAGTGGACTACGGTGATACCTTTCTATCCCTTCCTTTGCTTTTATGTTAGTAGTTCACTTGACTCCCGTAGACTCTACTCATATGCGTGCTTGGATAGTAGAGTAGTGTGGTTTGCATGTTCTTTGAGACGACCCAGTCGGTCGGTGGGGATCGCTTGTCATTCTGAGCGATCCTAGTGTGGTTTGCATGTTCTTGAGACGACCCAGTCGGTCGGTGGGGATCGCTTGTCAGTCTGAGCGATCCTAGTGTGGCTTGCATATTCCTTGAGACGACCCAGTTGGTCGGAGGTGATCGCCTGTTGTTCCGAGCGATCCTAGTTGTGGTTTATTGGTTGCTTCTCGGCTTGTTGCCGTTCTGTGGATTGAGCATATGCATCGATCGTCACAGCTCTTCCCGCACTTCACGTACACCGCGGTCTGATCCACCGTTTAGAGGTGTTCTTTTCCGGAAAAGGGTCGTGAATTTCTACCGACCCGTGGCCCCGAGCATTGCGTCGGGATGGATGGTGCCGTTGGATTGAGCAGGGTGACAGTGCCAGGGCCACCCCCTGGTGGCTATAGATTGGGTTCACTTTGTGGTTATCCCCTTTGATGCATACTAGTTGCTTATAGTAGCATTGTTATTTCTGTTATAGGTTCAGCCTCATATTTACTTTTGCTACTGTTTACCATATCTTTCTTTTGTTGACCCTCGTGCCGGTGTGTACACCTCGCCTTCGTCGGCTTGCGGTACCCACTGGGAGGGGAGACATGCGTGCATGTTCTCACCCCCCACCCCCATTACAGGTTTCAGGTGAGCAGGGTGGTGAGTGTCGGGACGCTGCGAGGCACGCCTAGATAGTAGCTCTAGAGGTTCCGACTCGTGAGGCTACATCCCCAGATTTGGTTATTCCCCTACCTCTATTTGATAGATGTAATGTGTGGTTCAGTTACCCCGTTGTAAATTCTAGCATGCTTATGTTGTGGATTCATTCTATATGCTTGTGTGATGACTGCATGCTTGGACTAGTTGATTGTATCCTTGTTTTTCAATCGTTTCGTTATCTAGCATTTCGGTTTTCTACCCCTCGTGGTAGCGTCGTAAAACAAGGTTTCCGTGTGGGAAACGGTTTTCAAATGGATTTCTGATTGCTCGGTTTTGTGATTTCAAAAAGAGAGTTCTCGTGTGGAGAACAGTTTTCAAATGATTCTTGAATGTTTGAAATTAGGGTTTCAAATAAAGCTTCTGGGTAAGGAGCAGCTTTCTAGAATGTTTGTTGCTTGTGCATTGCATCATCCTTCGCTTAAGGACCTGCTTAGATTCATACAGGTTTAAGGACGGCTAGCTGTATGAATCTTTGGTGTTGTTGTGCTGTTGGGATGAATGAATAGTGGTTGTGATCCTGTTGTTTGTTGTTGGACGCCGTGCAAATACAGGGGAGGCTCTGTCCGTGTGTACAGTGGACCCTGTATTTGTGGCGGGTCTGTACGTGGCGCGGGCTAGGCTTTTCAAAAAAAAATTTAGCACGTTTTTCCGCATCTTGAACTAGCCCGGGGCGTGACAGATGTGGGGCGTCACAGTTGGTATCAGAGCCAATTACCAGCCGGAAGTGTGAGATGGGTCTCGGCTGAGCCGGGTCTGAATGACAGGCTAGCGAGACGTCTCACATCGCCTTGTACTTGTGAGTCTGAGCCTGACGAGGACGTCAGGGCTTAAAGGGGGGGAGATTGTGAGACCCCAGATTAGTCCTATATATGAGATATAATATGGCTAAACTCTCAACCCGGCTTAAGCATTTTCGGCGGTGGCTAGGCCGAAGAGGTTGAGAGAGTTAAGCGTGCTAGGACGGGAGTAGTCCTAGGATGGGTGACCCCCTGGGAAGTTGGGGCGTCACACATATCATCGAATGTGTGGCATGCGCACATGAACAATGCATCATGCTCAAGTTTTCTCTGACATTCCATTATGTGCACACCGTCTTTGGCATTTTATCGACCGCTTAGCACGCGCACATAAGCAATGCGCTATGCACAAATTCTTTTTGGCATTTTGTCTAACAGTTGGCACCATACATCATGCACAAGTTGTTTTTGACAAAAAGCCAATTAAAAAGAGCGGCAATCAATAATTTGATTGGCGCTTTCCGTCGACGGCTAAGCGTCAAACAGATGGTAGTCGCCGTCTTGCTCTACCGCCGACGGCTAAGCATCAAGCGGATGGTTGTCGTCGTCTACCGTTGGCGGCTAAGCGTCAAGCGGATAGTCGTTGTCGTCGCCGTTGTCGTCGCCGTCTTGCTCTATCGCCGACGGCTAAGCGTCAAGCGGATAGTCGCCGTCGTCGTTGTCGTTGTCGTCGCCGTCTTGCTCTACCGCCGACGGCTAAGCATCAAACGGATCGTCATCGTTGTCGTTGTTGTCGCCGTCTTGCTCTACCGCCGACGGCTAAGCGTCAAGAGGATAGTCGCCGTCGTCGTTGTCGTCGCCGTCTTGCTCTACCGCCGACGGCTACGCGTCGGGCGGATAGTCGCCATCGTCGTGCTCTACCGCCGACGGCTAAGCGTCAAGCGGATAGTCGTTGTCGTCGCCGTTGTCGTCGCCGTCTTGCTCTACCGCCGACGGCTAAGCGTCAAGCGGATAGTCGCCGTCGTCGTTGTCGTTGTCGTCGCCGTCTTGCTCTACCGCCGACGGCTAAGCATCAAACGGATCGTCGTCGTTGTCGTTGTCGTTGCCGTCTTGCTCTACCGCCGACGGCTAAGCGTCAAATGGATAGTCGTCGTCGTTGTTGTCATCGCAGCAACAGCAAGCGGGTGGCCACCTCCTTGGTCGATGATGACGCGACAATAGCAAAAGGGTATGTCCACCACTCCGGGATCAGCGACGACGAGGCAGCGGCAGTCAACGACGGTGTAGAAATAGCGACGAGCGGTCGTCTCTTATTGGTTGACGATGACCCGGCGTAGTAGTGGTTGACGACGGCACGTACTAATTTCCACGCAGTCCGGTGTGCGTGGAAAACTCGATGTAGGGAGTACCTTGACTAGGAGAGAAGAGAGAAAGAAAATGAGAATGAGAGGATCTAAACCCACCTTTCTATTTGGCTTCTTTTTTTTATCCAAGTTTCTTTTCTTCCACCTTTTTTTTTTGTGAGTAGAATCCTCCCTTGGCATTTTTGTTCACTTCTCTTTATATAGAGAGAGGGTGGTGGAGGTTTATGGTGTAGAGGAGAGTAAATAATGGAGAAGTGGAGGAGTGGAGTGAATGGTGGAGAAGTGGAGGGAATGGTGGAGAAGTGGAGTGAATAATGAAGAAGTGGAGGGAATGGTGGAGAAGTGGAGTGAATAATGGAGAAATGGAGGGAATGGTGGAGAAGTGGATGAAATGAAGGAAATGGTGGAGGAGTGGGTTTAGTGAAATGGGAGAGAAATTATAGGAAGTGGGGTAGTGATGGAGAGGTGGGTTTAGTGAAGTGGTGATTTTTTTTTTTTTTTAATCTTTTTGTTTCTTCTAACAATCGACACTTTCTTCCATACAATACCTCAAACGGAGCCATTCTGATACTTGCTTGATAACTATTATCATATGCAAACTCCGCCATTGCCAAATGTTGATACCATCCACCATCATACTCGAGGACACATGCTCTCAACATATCCTCCAATATCTGAATCGTCCTCTCGGACTGTCCATCTGTCTGTGGGTGAAAAGCTGTACTGAACTGTAACTGGATCCCCAAAATCGTCTATAAAGCTCTCCAAAAGTGTGCTACAAATCTCGGATCTCGATCTGACACTATAGAGGTAGGAACTCCATGTAGTCTTACGATCTTATTCAAATATATCTAAGCAAGTTTCTCTCTAGACCACGTCACTTGAACTGGTATGAAGTGACCAGATTTAGTCAATCTGTCCTCTATCACCCAAATTGCATCATGTCCACCCTGTGATCTTGGTAAGCTAGTTACAAAATCCATAGTGATCCTATCCAATTTCCATTCAGAAATTAGAAAATTTTGCAATCTGCCAGCAGGTACCCGATGTTCTGCTTTTACTTGCTGACAGACCAAACACCGTGATACAAATCTCCCAATATCTCTTTTCATACCATTCCACCAATAATGTGTTTTTAAATCCTTATACATCTTCGTTCCTCCAGGATGTACATTATAGGGAAAACTATGTGCTTCTCTCAATATCTCCTCACGGATCTCAGCATCCATAGGTATACATAAACGATCCTGAAATCTCAATACTCCCGAAACATCAACACTAAAGTCCTTCACTTGTCCACTCGCTAATTCTGTCCAAATTTTTGCCAAATGCAGGTCAACGCCTTATTTCTCTTTAATCCTTTCTAGCAGATTGGGTTGCAAAATCATAACCATAAGTCTTGCAGAAACTCCAGGGAGTACAACCTCCAACTCTAATCGCCTCATCTTCTCTAACAGTGACGCCTGACTGGTAATCATCATACTCAAATTCTGTACTGATTTACGGCTTAATGCATCTGCCACTACATTAGCCTTACCGGGATGATAAAGTATAGTTATATCATAATCCTTCAGTAATTCTAACCACCGGCACTGTCTTAAATTCAGTTCTTTCTGCATAAACAAATACTTGAGGCTTTTGTGATCAGTGTAGATTTCACAATGTTCTCCATAAAGATAGTGGCGTCAAAATTTTAATGCAAAAATTACGGCAGCTAACTCCAAATTATAAGTAGGATAATTTTTCTCATATTCTTTCAACTGTCTGGAAGTATAAGCAATTACCCTATCATTCTGCATCAATACACAACCCAATTCACTCCGTGATGCATCACTATAAATAACAAATCCCTCACCCATAATAGGAAGGGCAAGGATAGGAGCTGACATCAATCTATTTTTTTAATTCTTCAAAGCTCCTTTGGCAATCCTCACTCCAAATATACTTAATGCCTTTTTGAGTAAGTTGAGTGAGGGGTGTGGAAAGTTTTGTAAAATCTTCTACAAACCGACGATAATAACCAGCCAACCCCAGAAAACTTCGCACCTCTTTTGTAAAATCTTCTACAAACCGACGATAATAACCAGCCAACCCTAGAAAACTTCGCACCTCAGAAACACTCGTCGGTGTAGGCCAATCTCGAATTGCTTTAGTTTTCTTTGAATCAACTGCAATTCCATCAGCTGAAATTACAAGCCCAAGAAAAATAAACTCCCGTAACCAGAAATCACACTTTTTCAGTTTAGCATAAAGTTTTTTTCCCTCAAAATCTGTAATACAGTCCTCAAATGCTCCTCATGTTCAGCTATACTTCGGGAATATATCAAGATATCATCAATAAATACGACCACAAACCTATCCAAAAACGGTTGGAACACCTAATTCATCATATCCATAAACGCGGCTGGAGCATTTGTTAATCCAAATGGCATTACTATTTTATAATACCCATACCGTGTTCTAAATGCCGTTTTGGAAACATCCACAGGTTTAATCTTCAATTGATGATACCCTGACTGCAAATCTATCTTGAAATACACACAAGATCCTTACAATTGATCAAACAAATCATCAATGCACGACAATGGATACTTATTCTTAATAGTCACCTTATTCAATTCTCGGTAATCTACATATAATCTGAGTGATTCATCTTTCTTGTTCACAAATAACACTGGTGCTCCCCAAGGTGACACACTGGATCGAATAAATTTTTTGTCCAATAAATCTTGTAATTGTGCTTTCAATTCCCACAATTCTTCTGGAGCCATCCTGTAAGGTGCCTTTGAGATTGGCGCAGTTTCTGGGACTACGTCAATCACAAACTCTATCTCCCTATCCGGTGGCATGCTAGACAACTCAGAGGGAAACACATGTGGAAACTCTCGAACTACAAGAATGTCCTTGAGTTTCGGTGATGCTATAGAGACGTCCACTACTGCTGCCAAAAAGGCTACACATCCACGATTCATCAACTGTTTTGCCTTTGATGTAGAAATCATCGTGGCAAACAAAGTACTCTGACAACCCCTATACACATACTTCTCCTGACCTAGCTCGCGAAATATCACTGTCCTATCCCCACAATTAATCGTCGCATAATAATGAGCCAACAATCCATCCCTAACACAATGTCAAAGTCCTGCAACTGTCTCAAGACTAATAGGTCTACGGGCATAATCCACTACCCTAACTGCACTGGACACAACATGCAACAGTCTCCCACATGCAAAGTATGATCAGGAATATGAACCTCATGTACATGCTGTAATGTTTCTATCTCTAGTTCATGCAGTAATGCGAATGCTCGACTAATAAAAGAATGAGATGCACCAGTATCAAATAATGCTCGAACTCTAATGTCTCTAATCAAAATAATACCTGCAACCACCCTATCGGCTGCTGATGCATCCTCCACCTGTGCAGCGTAGACACGCCCACTTGGCGCCTGTGACTGCCTCTCGGTCGAGCGTAAGGCTGAAGCTCGATCAATAGGAACATATGCCGATATGGCTCATGCTGTTTGTCTAGAGGTAGAAGGGGAAGAGGCTAGCAATGGGGCTGGAGCGGTACCACGGGGATACACTGCCCAAACATGTCCTGCCTGCCCGCAATGAAAATATCTGCCAGCTCGCTGAGCACACATATGAGGTAAGTGTGGTCCACCACAAATCGCACATCTCTCCCGTCGCCGCTGCTACTGTTGTGGTCCCCCAAACCTCCATCCCATAAAGGACCCACGACCCTGGAAGCGAGATCGTGAATACTTTGGCGGTCTCCTCGAATTAGACTGCTCCTCACTACTCTCTGCTAGTCTCTTCTTCTCCTTCTCCCTTTCCCACATCTCTGTCTGCTCCTTCATTACTGTCGCACCCCTCTCAACTCATAAAGCCATCTCAATCACCTCATCTAAAGTCCGAAAATGCTGCGACTGTACAAATTGATAAATCTTTGGTCGCAGTCCTCTCTCAAATAAACATGCCTTATGCCGCTCATCTCGTACTGCAAAGGGTACGCAGCTTAGAACCCGAACAAACTCCCTCGCATACTCTTGTATAGATCGATCTTTCTGTCTCATCTTCTTCGGATCATCTTCAAGTTTTTCCTTCACACTATCAAAAAAATAGGCTCCATACAACATCTCTCGAAACTCCGCCCAAGTCAGATTCTCAGACCTGTCTTTATGTGTCCTTAACCACCAAGAATGAGCATCTCCCTCAAGACAATGTACTGCCAAGTGTACTCTATCCCTCTCTAGAATGTACATATCCTCAAAGAGCTTCTCCAAAACTCTTACCCAAGCCTCCACCACCCATGGCTCTACACTCAGACCATTGAATCTCGGCGGATCAAATCTCCTAAACTCAGCCAACCTCGCACGTGCCATTTTCTGCTCTACCTCTAACATCTCCTGCCTACCCTATATCGTCACTCCAGTCGGTCTCACCCTCTCAGTAATAGTCTCTACTTGGGGTACCACTACTCTAGGAACATCTACCGGAGCACCCAATGGTGGAGCATCCTGTACTGGCCTCTGCTGTGAAGTACTAATCTGCTGTGCTAACAACTCACATAACCTCCCCATCATCCCTGTCAGCCATCTGCTCCCGGAGCTCCCGTATCTCACTAGAACCATTCTGACCATGTTCCTCTAGCTGTAGGGCAGATCCTATAGGTGACTGTGATCGCTGCTCCATCCTGATCACCTGAAATCAAAACACAGATTAGTCACACTAAGTCTCGCAACTCAACCCATTCAAACGAAAGTCTAGAAAAACATCCCTTTTCCTTTGTGATGTTATGTTGTCTGCAGCCAACATAATCATCCAGAAGGAAAAGGCATATCTTCTTTAATCACTCCTCAATTCTCTCTGAAGAGGTTGCATAATTCAATTTATTGACTTTCGCTACAAATCACTTCTATCTCGTCCTATATCCTAGGGGTCTGTCCAGCCTAAAGTTTTCTATGTCGAATATCCTAGGCTCTAATACCAACTTAATCTGTCACGCTCCGGATTATAGCTAAAGTCCGGGTTACGTCAACAAACCCACCGCATGCACACAGATACACCTTAAACATACGAAACGTCCATAAATCCTGTCCAACAAAATTTAACTAGAATATAACAACAGTAGGTATCAGAATAAAATAAAAAGTATGTACTATAGCAACACTGTAAATATACAATCATCACCACGCCAGTCCTCAAAATGATACAATATCTCTGACCACTCCAAACCTCAAAATACTGTACATGCTGCTATATACACTGATAGGTGGTCCAGCTACACACACAAAGAGGGTAGAAGATGCCAACTATCTGCGATCCCCTTATCTCGATCAGTCGCTGGTGCTGAAAGCTCTAAATTAAAATATTAATAAAGAGGGTATGAGAACTATAATCAATAGTTCTCAGTGGGTACGGTCGACAATGCCGATGGTCTACACCACTAGATCCATAAGAGGCAGAAATAGTAAATAACTGAGAAGTATAAATGAACAGGTACTAATATGAATAATGGCTGAAAGGAACTACTATTATCATGCCTTTATAATATAACTGAAACTGTAAATCATGTATTTCGTGCATCAATTAGATACCGAATAAAATACTGCAATAATACCCAATTATAGTGACCGACTCAACAATCAGGTCTAGCCTGCGCCGCCTCACGTCCAGCACCCACCTATAGTGGTCCGCTATCACGCAGGTTACTGTCTGGCCTATGCCAAAATAATACCTCATAGCCTAACCTCCGGAGTGGCACTCGGGGGCGCTATGTCACGCCCCGTCAGGCCTTTAACACCAACTAGGTGGAAAGGATAACCGTACGGGCGCTTGCCCCAGACCCGCCGAACGGATAGAGTCCCTTCTACCCGCCAAAGGCGTCACAACACAAGCTTATCCACGAGGTTCCAACTAGGAACGGAGTACAAGAGTTGCACAAGGAAGCGTCAACATAAAGAAGTTCTACTTCGATGACTTTGGATTGGATAGTGGACTGTGAGTGCAGATTATGCGGCGAGTTGACATTGATTATAAATTTCGGCACGCTTTAGACATTAGTTGTGACCAGTACCCAAAGGATGGGTGGGATGTAAGATATATATATATATATATAATATATATATATATATATATATACCGCAAATAGGGCATATAGGTAGCATTTTCCTTTTTTACATTAGGAAACAATGTATAAAGGACCTCTAAACTTTAGCTTTTCGGTAAACAGGCACGTTAACTTTCAATTCTAGTAATTAGACTTCTTAAACTTTATCAAACAATTCAATTAATAGACCCTTTCTTTAATTAAAGTTATTAATTACACTATCATTTTGATCGTATATATTGTCTATAATATTATAAAGCTTCAAAACAAAAAAAAAGTATTCTAACATGTTAAAAAAATGATAAAAATTAAATTCGGCTCAACTTAATCTTGATTGTCATGTTTAATTATCAAAATTGAAAAATAAAAAATAAATTATTTATATTTTGAAGTCTTACAGAGTTATATGCATGACATCCAATCAAAACGACTATATAATTAGTAAGTTCACTTGATGAGAGGAGCTTATTAAACTATTTGTTGAAGCTTAGGACATGTAATTGTCGAAATTGAAAGTTTGGGCGCGTATTTGCAAAAGAGCTAAATGTCACGGACTTAAGCTAAATCACTTGTTTAGCCCGTGCGGCGCTCGCCTTCCTTCGCGAAGTGAGCAAGCCTACCTCTCTACTTGCTAAGTTAGGACCTACTCGCCCTAGACTAAGTACAAAAGAGAGAGAGAGTGAAGAAAGCTCTTCTATTACTTGAGTAGAAAAATTACAAATGAGGATTCTGAGTTGAGGGGGTGGAGGCCACAACTATTTAAAGGCCACTCGCCGCCCATGAGCTAAATGAAAAGATGCCAAGTGGCATAAAGCTACAAGCCAAAATGGGAGGCTACAAGCTCCCAAGAGTCCTAATAAATACACCTAGAAACTCTAAGAGACTCTTCGGCATCCGTACCATCAGCCTCAAGATCCGCAAAGAAGCTTCTAGAAGATTAGGGCAAAATCTCTGACAGATATCCGCTTTGGAGTTTGGATGATTGCAAAGGGAAATCTTGGAGAAAACTTCTAAGTCCTGACAACCTCCCCCACCTAATGCGCAGACGCCCTCGTCGCGCGCTAGTGTTGGAAGTCATCGATCGGCTTCTGATACTTCCAGAGAGTGTCGGCCTTCTCCCACCTTGCTTCGCCATGCGGGAGGTTCTTCCACTTGACAAGGTACTCGATGCTCCTCGAGACGCCGCGACGATGAATGGTGCAAGTGTCCAGCAAGGTTTCGACCTCCTTGTCGATGGCAGTGGTCATGGTGGCGGAAGCGCGCTGCGACACGCCTCGGCTCGGGTCCTCAGCGTCTTTATGGTAGGGCCACAGGCAGCTAGCATTAAAGACGGGATGGATTTTCAGGTTGGCGGGGAGTTGCAGCTTGTAGGCCGCCTTGCCCGCCCGCTTCACCACGGTGAAGGGCCCTTCGTACTTTCGCAAAAGCCCACGGTGCACTTTGCGAAAGTCCTTGAACTGTTGAGGTTGCAGCTTGACCAAGACTCGATCACCCTCGGCAAACTCCAAGGGCCGTCGCTTGACATTGGTCCACTTCTTCATTCGGCGGGCCGCCTTCTCGAGATAGGCCCTCGCAATGTCCCCCTTCTCCTGCAAATGAGAGATGAATTGGAGGGCCATAGAGCTGCGGCCCTGCTCGCCCGCAGCAGCGGAATGTGGAGTGAGTGGCTGCCTCCCCGTCGCCAACTCAAACGGGCTAAGGTTTGTTGACTCGCTCCGCCGCAGATTGTAGAAGAACTGGGCCACGTCCAAGTGATGCACCCAGTCCTTTTGGTTGGCACTAACATAGTGCCGCAAGTATTCCTCCACCAAGGCATTCACCCGCTCCGTCTGACCATTCGTCTGCGGGTGGAAGCTAATGGAAAAGAGTAACTCCGACCCCAAAATCCCAAACACCTCCGTCCATAACTTGCACGTGAACCTAGGGTCGCGGTCACTCACAATGCTTTCGGGGACGCCCCAAAGCTTCACCACATTGCTGACGAAGAGCCGCGCTGCTTATGCAATCCGCCGGTGCCGCTATGAAGGTCCCGTACTTGGAGAATCGGTCCACCACCACGAGGATGGACCCCAACGCCCCCACCTTGGGTAAGGCGGAGATGAAGTCCATGAAGACACTCTCTCATAGACGCATCAGTGTAGGCAAGGGCTCGAGGAGGCCCCCTGGCTTCTGGCGCTCCACCTTGTCTTGTTGGCACACAAGACAGGTCCGCACGTATGCCTCCACGTCATCGTGCATGCGAGGCCAATAGTAGGCGGCCTCGAGTAGCGCCATGGTCCGCTTCTGCCCGAGATGTCCAGCCCAATTGGAGTCATGACACTCCTTCATGAGCTCGCAACGAAGATTGCCCTACCTGGGCACATAGATGCGACGCCCCATGGTAAGGAGCAGCCCATCGCTAAGCCAGAATCGCTGCGCCTTGCCCTCCTTGACGAGTCGCACGAGTCCTTGGACCACAGGATCTTCGCAAGTCCCTTCGCAGATTCGCTCCTTGACCACGCCTTGGAGCTGGCACACCACCGCCAACTCCGCCTTGCGGCTGAGTGCGTCAGCCACATGATTCTCCTTCTCGGGCTTGTACATGAGCTCCATGTCAAACTCTGCCAGGAAGTCCTACCACCGCGCCTGCTTGGGTGACAGCTTCTTCTGAGTGAGGAAGTAGCTCGTTGCGACATTGTCCGTCCGCACAACGAACTTGCTTCCAAGGAGATAGTGCCGCCAAGTCCTGAGGCAGTGCACTACGGCGGTCATCTCCTTCTCTTGCACCGTGTACCACCGCTCAGTGTCGTTGAGCTTGCGGCTCTCATAAGCGATGGGGTGCCCGTCCTGCACGAGGACACCGCCGATAGCGAAGTCCGAGGCGTCAGTATGCACCTCGAATGGGCAGCTGTAGTCAGGAAGACGCAGCACTGGATCCTCCGTCACCGCCCGCTTCAAGTTCTCGAATGCCTCCGCGCATCGAGGGGTCCAATCTCATGACTGGGTCTTCTTGAGCAAATCTGTCAACGGGGCCGCTCGAGCGAAGTAGCCCGCGATGAAGCGGTGATAATAGTTGACGAGTCCGAGAAAGGATCGCAGCTCAGACACCGTCATGGGTGCCTCCCACTCGCAAATTGCCCGTACTTTCTGCTCGTCCATGCGGAGTTGTCCTCGGCCTATCCAATGGCCAAGAAAGTGCGCCTCATCCTTCGCAAAGGAGCACTTCTCCCGCTTCACATAGAGTTGGTTGTCCCGCAGCACTTGGAAGACCGTCCGCAGATTCTCGACGTGCTCCTCCAGAGTTTTGCTGTACACGAAGATGTCGTCGAGGTACACTACCACAGATCGATCGAGGTAGGGGTGGAATAGCTTGTTCATCAGGGTGCAGAAGGTCGCCGGCGCATTCGTCAGGCCGAATGGCATGACGAGGAACTCGTAGGCTCCATACCTCGTCACGCATGCCGTCTTCTCCTCATCGCCCTCTGCGATGCTGACCTGGTAGTACCCCGAGCGAAGATCCAGCTTGGTGAAATACTTCGCTCCACCGAGTTGGTCGAACAAATCCGCCACTAGCGGAATAGGGTACTTGTTCTTTACCGTCACTTTGTTGAGCGCCCTGTAGTCAATATAGAGCCGCAGGCTTCCGTCGCCCTTCCTTTGGAACAAGACTGGTGCTCAGTAGGGTGCTTTCGATGGCCTGATGAAGCTCGCATCGAGGAGGTCCTTCAACTGTCGTTGTAACTCCTCGAGCTCTGGCGGGGCCATGCGGTATGGTGCCTTCGCTGGTGGCTTAGTTCCTGGCTCGAGCTCGATCGCATTGTCCACCTCCCGCCTGGGTGGAAGTTTCTTAGGCAACTCCTAGGGCATGACGTCCTTGAACTCCCCCAGGATTGCATCGATCTCTGCTGGAGGGCCCTCCTCCTCGAGGTCCTCTCCGCTCACCTCGCGGATGGCCGCAAGGTAAGTGATTTCTCAGTGCTTCACCCCCTTCTGCAATTGTAGAGCAGAGAGGGTGTGGGTTGCCGCCGGCTCACCGCGGCTCGCCAAGACCATGCACGGGGTTGCCTCCTCCATGATGCTCAAGGCCCCGAGATACGGCATCGGAACCGCTTTCGATGAAGCGAGGAAGTCGATGCCGAGGATGACTCTGAAGTCGTCGATGGTCGCGGCGGTGAAGTTCAGTGTACCTGTCCAGGGTCCTACAGCGATCGTCACCCCTTTGGCTACCCCCGCAACAGGCTGTGCCACCTAGTTGACAGCTTTAATCTTGCTCGTGTCCTTCTCGAGCTTGAGACCTAGCCGCTTGGCCTCATCTTCAACAATGAAGTTGTGGTTCGCTCCGGTGTCCACGAGCGCCCGAGTGGCCCTCCAGTTGAGGGTCACGCATTGATTTAAAAAGCGCGCCTCAGGCGCGCGCCTAGGCGCCTAGGCGCTAGGCGAGGAGGCTGGCGCCTAGGCAGCCCCTAGGCGGGCGACCTCGCCCAGGCGCACGCCTGGTGCGCCCAGGTGCACGCCTTTCTTCAGACGCAAGGCACGCCTAATGCTTTGAGGCTCGTGGGTTTGGAGTTTGGGTTTGGATCCAAGTGATCCAACTAATCCGTTAAGAGTATTAAAAAAAAAGAAAAAACTCAGATGTAGGGCTGAGAACCCTAAAACAATTGATCGAACTCCTGAAATTTTTGCTCGAGCAAGCATACGACATCACCTCTCTCTCTCTCGTTCTCGCTAGGTGGTCTCTCTCTCTTTCTCGCTGGTGGAGACCTCTCGCTGGGTGGAATCATCGCTCTCTCTCTCTCTCTTTCTTGCTCACTCTCCCACGCTCAACCCGTCGCGCCCTCTCACTTTCTCCTTAGGTGCGGTTGTCTCAACCTCTCGCTTTCTCTCTATTTTTTTCTTCTTTTTTTTTGTTGTAAACAGCATCTCTCTCTCTCTCTCTCTCTCTCTCTCTCTCTCTCTCTGTTTTATATGCTTCTTCTTTTTTTTGGTGAACAGTAAGCATTTTTTTCTTTTTTCCCTCTGTTTTCTCTTCTTCTTTTTTGGGTAAACAACAAAACTCACTCACTATCTCTTTCTCTCTCTGTTTTGTGTAAACAGCAAACACATCTTCTTATTTTTTAATAAACAGTGAACGTACTCTATGTTTTCTATGCTTTTTCCATTTTTTGGGTGAACAGTAAACTTTTTTTTGGTAAACAACAGTCTTTATTCTGCATTTTTTTTAAAAAAAAAATAGTGAACGCACACACGCACACACTCTCTCTTTTCTATGTTTTTTTCATTTTTTGGATGAACAGTAAACACTTTCATCTTCTTTCCCACTTAGTTTTTTTTAAAAAAAAGCAGTATTTTTGTTTGATAAATGATAAAAAATTAAATAATATAGGACCATATATCACTGTTTCAACTTGGGAAAAAAACTCTTAAAAATTGCATTTTTGCTGACTTGAAAATTATGCTAAAACATTGCTTGTTTTTTAGATTCTCTTTTCCATATTTGTGGAGTTCCAAGTTGCTGTTGAATTTCTTGAATGGATTCAGAAGCATCCAAAAGAGACCCTGCATGGAAGTATGTACATTTAGCTGATCAAAGAAATAAAAATGATCTTATATGTAATTTTTGCGAAAAAGTAACAAAAGGAGGAATTTACCGAGCAAAGCAGCATATTGTTGGAGGCTTTCGTAATGCAAAAGCATGCTCCAGTTGTCCACCACATGTGAAAGAGGAAATCAAAGACTTTATGATAAAAAAAAGTATCGGAGAAAGAGCAAAGTGGATTCATGGCTGACTTTGAAGATGTAGATAATTTCAATGACGATGAAGAGGAAAATGATGTTGAGGAATTGAACTCTGGAGGGAAAAGAGTGCAAAGCAAAAGTAGCGGGTGTAGCATTGGTAGTAGTAAAAGTGCATTAAAAAATCCGAGGCAAAAGGGACCATTGGATTTATATTTCAATTCTAATGCGGAGAAGGTAGTTCAAGCTAGAAAGGAAGGAAAGATGAAGCAAACTACTATTAATGAAGTTTGTAGGAAAGAGTTAAGAGAAAAAGCTTGTAGAGATATAGCAAAATGGTTTTATGATGCTGGAGTACCTTTCAATGCAGCCACTTATGATAGCTTTACTGTAGCAATCGAATCCATTGGACAATATGGCCCTGGCATGAAACCACCTTCTATGTATGAATTACGGGTTCCTTTTCTTCAAAAAGAAGTTCAAAAAATGAGGAATTCATTGAAAGGCTATATGGAGGAATGGGCAAAAGACCGGATGTACTATAATGTGTGATGGGTGGAAGGACAAGAGGGAAAGGACACTTATAAATTTTCTTGTAAATTCTCCGATGGGCACTGTATTCATTGAATCTATTGATGCCTCTGCTTTCACAAAAACTGGAGAAGAGATGTTTAAGTTATTCGATAGTATGGTAGAGCGTATCTGTGAGACCCCAGATTAGTCCTATATATGAGATATAATAGGGCTAAACTCTCAACCCGGCTTAAGCATTTTCGGCGGTGGCAAGGCCGAAGAGGTTGAGAGAGTTAAGCGTGCTAGGACGGGAGTAGTCCTAGGATGGGTGACCCCCTGGGAAGTTGGGGCGTCACAGTTGGTATCAGAGCCAATTACCAGCCGGAAGTGTGAGATGGGTCTCGGCTGAGCCGGGTCTAAATGACAGGCTAGCGAGACGTCTCACATCGCCTGGTACTTGTGAGTCTGAGCCTGACGAGGACGTCAGGGCTTAAAGGGGGGGAGATTGTGAGACCCCAGATTAGTCCTATATATGAGATATAATAGGGCTAAACTCTCAACCCGGCTTAAGCATTTTCGGCGGTGGCTAGGCCGAAGAGGTTGAGAGAGTTAAGCGTGCTAGGACGGGAGTAGTCCTAGGATGGGTGACCCCCTGGGAAGTTGGGGCGTCACAGTATCGGAGAGCCGAATGTCATTCAAATTGTGACCGATAGTGCATCAAACAATGTTTTAGCCGGTAAGAACTAAGAAGTCATACTAATTTTAAATTATTTTTAATTTTACATTACTTTGTGGAATATTTGCTTAACTTGAAATATATGTGAATATTTAATAGGAAAATTATTGGAAGCAAAGCGACCAAATTTGTATTGGTCACCTTGTGCTGCTCATTGCATTGATTTGATACTTGAAGACATTGGGAAGATGCCCGAGATGCATAGAACATTGAAAAGGGCAATGACATTGAATAGTTATATTTATACTCGCACAGGCGTAGTCAACATGATGAGACGTTTCACAGGCCAAAGAGAGTTGCTTAGGCCTGGTGTTACAAGATTCGCAACGGCCTTTCTTACACTTCAGCGGCTATATAAGCAAAAAAGCAACTTGAGAAAGATGTTCACATCTGATAATTGGACCAAGAGTAAATGGGCAAAGGAACAAGCGGGCAAAGGAGCAACTAGCATTGTAATGATGCCCACATTTTGGACTAGTATTATCTATATTCTTAAGATTTTTGGTCCTCTCGTTCGTGTACTTCGGCTAGTCGATGGTGAGAAAAGGCCGGCAATGAGTTACATTTATGAGGCAATAGATAGAGCGAAGGAAGCAATTGCAAGGTCTTTTAAAGAGAGGGAGGAGAAATATAGTGAAGTTTTCAAAATTATTGATAATAGATGGGAATGCCAACTTCATCGCCTTTTACATGATGCTGGTCATTTCTTGAATCCCGAATTCTTTTATTCAAATTCAGAAATCCATATAGATGAAGAGATTATGGCGGGATTGTGAGACCCCAGATTAGTCCTGTATATGAGATATAATAGGGCTAAACTCTCAACCCGGCTTAAGCATTTTCGGTGGTGGATAGGCCGAAGAGGTTGAGAGAGTTAAGCGTGCTAGGACGGGAGTAGTCCTAGGATGGGTGACCCCCTGGGAAGTTGGGGCGTCACAGTTGGTATCAGAGCCAATTACCAGCCGGAAGTGTGAGATGGGTCTCGGCTGAGCCGGGTCTGAATGACAGGCTAGCGAGACGTCTCACATCGCCTGGTACTTGTGAGTCTGAGCCTGACGAGGACGTCAGGGCTTAAAGGGGGGGAGATTGTGAGACCCCAGATTAGTCCTATATATGAGATATAATAGGGCTAAACTCTCAACCCGGCTTAAGCATTTTCGGTGGTGGATAGGCCGAAGAGGTTGAGAGAGTTAAGCGTGCTAGGACGGGAGTAGTCCTAGGATGGGTGACCCCCTGGGAAGTTGGGGCGTCACAGGGGTTATATAAAGCCATGCAAAAATTGATTCCAAGTGCTCAAGAGCAAGATAAAGTATGCGATCAACTAAGTGTGTATCGTGAAGCACATGAACTTTTTGGAACCAACATGGCAATTAGACAAAGAAATACGAAGTCACCAGGTATATTAATTCTATACTGCTAATATTAATTAAAAATAGTCATGTACATACATTTTTATTAATCTAAGATTTGAATGAATAGGGGAGTGGTGGAAATTATTTGGATCATCAACACCGGACTTGCAAAAGTTTGCAGTTAGGGTTCTTAGCCTCACTTGTAGTGCTTCCGGTTGTGAGCGAAATTGGAGTGTTTTTGAACATGTAAGTTGCAAGATCAAATCATCTTATTTAATACTTAAAACTTTATATTTTCTTTATTTCAATAAAATTGTTTGTTTATTTTGCAGCTTCATAGCAAGAAAGAAATATGCTCACACAAAATTGCTTAAATGATTTGGTGTATGTACGGTATAATAGAGCATTGAAGCGGCGGTATAAATTGCGTGATACCATCGACCCTATCTCAATGAGTGAAATTGATGATAGCAATGAATGGTTGATTGGAAAAATGGATGAAAACAATGATGATGAGAGGGAAGATGAAGATCATGTTTGGGAAGATGACAATTTGACATGGAGTATTGTGGCAAAAGCAGCATGGGTGGATGAGCCTTCACACCGTACTAGATCACACAGTTCCACAGCTTCCACCAAGTACATTGGTAAAGGAAAGAGAAAAGCTTCAGCTTCTCGAACTCGGAATGTTAGTACCTTCATAGATGATGACGAGCCTGATTTTGATGATTCTCTCGAAACGAAAGATGAAGAAGAAGAGGAAGGCATTGGAAATGACAAATCTGATGAAGGAGAAAAGTATTCTTCATCAAGTCATGAAGATGATGATTGATGAATGAGGACTAAATAAGACTAATTAATATTTTCAGTGTGGCCCATTTTGGATCGATTGCTCCAAGCCTTAACCTCGAATACTTAGTTTTCATATGATGCTCTTTTGATGCTTTTTGTCTTGAAACTTAACTTTTTAACTTTTTATGCATGCTACTTGCCTACTTTTTGATGATCTTGTGCTTATAATTGATATCTCTTTAATATCCTATTAGTTTGTGCACTACTAGTCAGCTTCATGCTTGCATTTATTTAGAGACAAAAAGGTATGTTGTTCTCTATTTTAATACTTTCTGCATGTGTTATTTTGTTTCTAGCATTATTATAATCATATTTTTGTTGTTTATTTTCATCTTTTTCATCTTTTTTTCCCCACGATGTGATTATTTGGTTATTATATTATTGTGTAATATGATTTTTAAAGAGTATTTATTGTCCTTTAACAATTGTTAAAGAGTATTTATTTGTTTATTTCAATTGTGCGCCTGACCTCCCTCAGGCGCGCGCCTGCGCCTAGGCTCCAAGAACCCTTTGCGCCTAGGTGCGCCTTGGGCTTTTTAAAACACTGGGGTCACGTCCACGAACAGCAGCTCCTTCTTGAGCGGCTTGCTGCTGCTCGCCTATCCCTGTATCGCGCTGACGAGCCGCAGCGCGCCCATCTTCATCTCCGCCTCATCCTGACCTTCCTCGGCTTGGATGGCGTTGACGGTCTTCTTCTTTGGGCAATCCCGCGCCCAATGATCAGCTCCGCAGATATAGCAAGAAATCTTCTTCTTCTGCGGAGGGGTCTTTCACTCTTGGCCCTTGTGATGCTCGCGGCGATCTCCCCCACCTTTGGCCTTGCCCGCCTTAGGTGGCTTGCCACGAGTTAAGTCCGGCTTCTCATACTCTGGCAGCTTCTCCGCCAAAGCAATAGCGGAGCTCACGTCCTTGACGTCTCTCGCCACGAGCTCCTTGTTAGCCCATGGTTGGAGACCGTCGAGGAAGAAGAATAGTCTGTCCTCCTCAGCTATGCTAGTGATGGCAAGCATCAGCTTGGAGTACTCCTTGATGTACTCTTTGAGGGTTCATGTGTGCTTGAGCCGTCGAAGTTGCCTCCGCGCCAAGCACTCGACGTGCTCTGGGTAGAACTGTGCCTTTAACTCGCGCATGAAGTCCTCCCAAGTCTTCAGCTCACATTGGCCCTTCGCGGCCTCTGCGGAACGCCGTCGCCACCATAGCATTGCGTCGTCGGCGAGGTACATGGAAGCGGTTTGGACCTTGTCATCCTCGTCCTTCAACCGCAGCGCCTTGAGGTAGCGCTCCATGTGCCATAGGAAATTATCGATTTCCTTCTCATCACGCGTGCCCTTGAAGCATTGGGGCTCAGGGACGCGAATCTTTGGGGTGTACTCCTTCAGCGTCTCGACGCCATGAGCCACCGCCTTCTCGAGGATCGCGACCCTCGTCTTGAGGTCATCCACCTCGTTGCTGTGGGAGACAATCTCCTCGATCAGCGCCTTTCTGTCGTCGTCACGACGGGTCAGGTCATGGCGAAACTGCTCGAGCTACTCACGAAAAGTTGCCATGGCAGCCGCAACGCTGTCCTCCATGACATGCAGTCCGTCCTCCATCATCCCCACATGGCGGGTCAGGACGGAGTAGTGCTCGTCCGCTTTGGCAACGGAATCCTCCACCAGGTTCATGTTGTCTTCAAGCGAGGCGGACTCTCTCGCCAGAGTCCGCAGCTCCTTGCTCTTGCCACGCTTGCCTCCACCTCTCGGTTCGGGCACAACGTCAACGATGGCAGCATCCGACGTCGACATAATTTCCAGCGATGAACTCGCTCTGATACCAACTGTCACGGACTTAAGCTAAATCGCTTATTTAGCCCGTGCGGCGCTCGCCTTCCTTCGGGAAGTGAGCAAGCCTACCTCTCTACTTGCTAAGTTAGGATCTACTCGCCCTAGACTAAGTACAAAAGAGAGAGAGTGAAGAAAGCTCTTCTATTACTTGAGTAGAGAAAATTACAAATGAGGATTCTTAGTTGAGGGGGTGGAGGCCAACTATTTAAAGGCCACTCGCCGCCCATAAGCTAAATAAAAAGATGCCAAGTGGCATAAAGCTACAAGCCAAAAAGGGAGGCTACAAGCTCCAAGAGTCCTAATAAATGCACCTAGAAACTCTAAGAGACCCTTCGGCATCCGCACCATCAGCCTTGAGATCCGCAAAGAAGCTTCTAGAAGATTAGGGCAAAACCTCCGACAAATATCCGCTTTGGAGTTTGGATGATTGCAAAGGTCTATAGGACCGTTTCTAAACATCCCTGGTGGTCGATAAACCACCTCTGTGTTGTAGAGGCTTCCCAATTAGGATGATTGGAGAGGGTTGAGTGGTGGTTGAATAGTATGATCTAACGGGTGGAAATAATCAAAGGGGTGGATCTAACGGCGGAAAACTCGATAGCACCAAGCACTTGGTACTATCGATAATAAGTAGCCGGACTCTCTCGTTCTCTCTCTCTCTCTCTCTCTCTCTCTCTCTCTCTCTCTCTCTCTCTCTATATATATATATATATATATATATATATATATATATATATATATATATATATAACGAGGTTACTATGCTATCTATAGTACCGAAGCTATATATATAGAATGAGGCTATTATATTATCTATAGTACCGGAGCTCCGGTACTATAGTCTTATTTTCGATCTTAGAGTGTTCAATCAATAATCCATACCATTAAATATGATCTAGGGTATTGGCTTAAATGGGCCAGCATCCTGCCCTGTGGCGGGAGGCCATGTTGGGCCGAGTCATGTTCAAAATGGCATGAGGCTGGGTGGGCCGAGTCATGTTCGAAGTGACGTGAGGCTGGGTGGGCCGAGTCATGTTCGAAGTCACGTGAGGCTGGTGAGGCCGAGTCACAATCAAGACCCGTGGGCGCTGTATCTGTACGCTTTAAGTGAGTTGGTTGCGTATTTCTAACAGCTCGAGCTTTTGGGATTAATGGTTAGCGCCAACGATCCGACAAGTGGTATCAGAGCCAGTGGTCACGGGTTCGATTCCCGCATGCTGCGAATATGTGCAGGTGCTGGAGGGGGGATTGTTGGCTTAAATGGGCCAGCATACTGCCCTGTGGCGCGAGGCCATATTGGGCCGAGTCATGTTCGAAATGGCATGAGGCTGGGTGGGCCGAATCATGTTCGAAGTGGCGTGAGGCTGGTGGGGCCGAGTCACAATCGAGACCCGTGGGCGCTGTATCTGTACGCTTTAAGTGAATTGGATGCGTATTTCTAACAGCTCGAGCTTTTGGGATTAATGGTTACCGCCAATGATCCGACATAGGGTACATGAAGTTCTTAGAATTAAAATTTTAATTTTTTTCGCTATCGTTTAATTAATAAGTAAATCATGTCAAAATGAACGGTGAAAATTGAACAATCTTTAAAATTTGATGATAAAATTTTTGAATTCAAGATCAAGTATCCCAACCTTGATCTGAATAGTTTAAAGTACTTTCTATTAAAATTTGAATAAATTTAGATTCTTTTATACCATTAAACTACAAACTCGCCACAGTAGCCTTTGAAAATTGATGATTTTGAAATGGTTTGATCATAAAGTAAAATATGTCAAAAATATGTCAAAAAAAAATAAAATTTTATTCCTATTTTATCTGTGTGGATCGTTGATTTGAACATTCTAAAGTTGAAAATAAAACTATAGTACCGGAGCCCTGGTACTATAAATATTACAGGAGCCTAGCTATATATATATATATAACGTGAGTTCCTGTCTAATCTTAGTTCTAACTTTGTTTTTGTGACGGCTCCGTCTCCAGAGATAAGGAAATGGACTGAAAATATCCTACTCTTTTGCATATCGTGAATGAGAAGGAATCATAAGAAAGAACCACCGTCTGTAATTCATTTTTGGAAATCCAAAATTATGGCAGCTGGTAAGATTTTAATATTAACATGGTATAACACCCTCAGCTTTTAGTTTTTTGATTAGCACCCCTCAACTTTTGATTTTTTATTTCAATTTTTTATTTAATTAATGTTTAAAACTTTGTTAAACTTAATATCTATTAATTAGTATAATTTATCTGCTAAAAATTAATACTACTTATCAAATCTGGTGAAATTTAGACTGAATTTTAATTTTTTTTAAACAAAAATCACTTAATTGTAGAAAATTAGAAGTTGAGGAAAGGTGTGAATTAGCAAACAAAAGTTGACAGATTCAATTCAGAATGCCCTTTAGTTGAGGGAGTCTCCACACATTTTGACCTTTTCGATGAAAAAAGTCCACACCTGAGCATCCTAAGCACAGGGGCATTCTCTACCACCGCAGGTGTAGGAATCTTTGCACTTGGGATGATCCCGCTACTCATTAGCGGCAAAATGAATCCGCACCTTTCACATCAGACAGCATGGATCAATCTCGACAAGTGACGGTGTGTATTAACTATGTGCCATCAATGAGTGGAGGGATCACGTGCCCCAGTGTGCTGCAGTAAATTCTACGTACGGATTGTAGAAGATTCTGTGCATGGGTTGTAGAGAAAACACTGCCTAAGTATACATATATCCTCGAGTTGGTACCTGAAAAGCACAGGCTCGGTCCATTAGCCCCTAAATTTGAAAAAAGAAAAAAATTAGTTGGACCGTCTCATAATCCACTTTGACATAGTTTTGAGATTCATACCATATATACATATGCACATTGCACGACGATTTGACGCTCGTATTTGAGATTGTCTCTATTAAATTTTTGTTCTAAATGAAAAAATTAATAGGGACGATTCCTAATATGAGACCATTCTATAAGCGTTCATATAACTTTAAGGTTTATATCGCATGCGTAATGAACGGCGAATGAAATGATCTTATGCTGGAGCCTATCCCCACTAAGTTTTTGTTTTAAAAGTTTGGGGCATTGGACTTCTAATCTAATTAGCTTAAAATAGAAATCACCTTGCACATGTCCACTTGTGCACTCAAAATTGTAACTATAAAATTTGTGCTACAACGTTCAAAGAACTTACGTTTAAGAGATCATAAACCAAAAAAACTTCAAGAATCAAAAGTAGAAAAAAATTATTAAAAGTATAAAAAAATCATTATTATATTTGTGAGGAAAATATATAAGCCTTTGGAATGTCATTGAATGCATTCGAAAAATTAAACTAGAACTTGGGGACCACTAAGAATTCTAAATGCAAGATCCATGTATGATGCAACGGATATATGTAATAATTTTTTGTATAAACTTCAAATTGTTCCCTGTAATTTAGCTTATTTTTACTTTGTCATTCCATAGTTTAAGAAGTTTTACTTTGCTCCTTTGTGGTTTAATTTTTATTTCACCACAAAATACAATATGAAATAGGATGGTAAAATAAAAATATAAGAAAACCTACAGGGTACGTGGCAAAGTGCAAAATGCGCTAAACCACAGGGGCAAAGTGATACTTTTAAAGCTATGAGGTGGCAAAGTGAAAATGAATTAAACCACAAGGGGGCAAAGTAAAACTCTTAAACCATAAGGTGACAAAGTGAAAATGAGCTATACTACTCGGGGTAATTTAAAGTTTATATACTATATATATATATATATATATATATATATATATATATATATATATATATATATATATATATATATAGTTGAGTTGGAATGCTATTAGTAGCAAACGGGTTCTGTTGCCACCCATTTATTTTCGATGATGGAGCCTCCAAATCGACAATCGGCACCGTTGAACATGATCTATACCACTTGAAGCATCTAGAAACCAAATTTCATATTTTTTCGATACTGTTCTCTTGTCCATCAAGTGGACACAAAAATGAACAGCTGAAAATGAATATCCTTTAAAAGGTGGTGATAGGAATCTTGTAACCAAGATCAAGAGTATAGATCTTATTTTAAATAGTTTAAAAAATTTTCTAACCAAAATTCAATTGATTTGGATATCTTTACACTGTTAAACGAGAAAACGTTTTATATTGACCATTAAAATTATAAATTTTGAAACCCTTTGATCATTAGGTTAATAAAGTCGAAAAGATTTGAAATTTGATTTCTAAATGCTTCAAGTGGTATAGATCATGTTCAACGGTGCCGATCGTCGATTTGGATGCTCCACCATCGAAAATAAATAGGTGGCAACGAAGCCCGTTTGCTACTGATAGCATTCCAGCTCAACTATATATATATATATATATATATAGAGTTAGGCTAGAATACTTGTGGAAGTACCGGGGCTCCGGTACTTCCACGTCGTTTTCGATGTTGGGACTTTCGAATCGACGATCGGCTCCGTTAAACTTGATCTAGAGTATTTGAAGTATCTAGAAAATAAATTTCGCGATTTTTCGATATCATTTGCCTGGTGATCGAAAGGGCTCAAAATCAGCAATTTCAATGGTCGTGGTGAGCCGTTTGCAAGTTTAACGGTGTAGAAATATCCAAATCACGTAAAATTTTGATAGAAAATTCTTTATACTATATAAAACAAGATCAATATCTTTGATCTAAAATTTTAGAGTCATATTATCACATTTTGTGAGATTTTTATTTTCAGCCATTGATTTTGAGCCCTTTCGATCACTAGGTAAATGATATCGAAAAATCGCGAAATTTATTTTCTAGATACTTCAAATACTCTAGATCAAGTTTAACGGAGCCGATCGTCGATTCGGAAGTCCCAACATCGAAAACGACGTGGAAGTACCGGAGCCCCGGTACTTCCACAAGTATTCTAGCCTAACTCTATATATATATATATATATATATATATATATATATATATATATATATATATATATATATATATCTTTTTTGCACATTGGAGGTAAAAAAAAAAAAAAATCCTCGAGCTGCTCAACCATCATATGAAGAGTGGTCGAATGTCTTTATCTTTAGTAACTTTATTCTTGTAATCAAGAGGTCCATTTTATTTCTAAAAATCATTAATGATTGGAAACCGTTTATCTAAAAAATAAGTAACATAACAAGTATTTGTCTTAAGAAAAAATGGTACATGTTACACCCTCTCATTTTGAAGTTTAAATCTTTTTTAAATTTTTAGTATTTTAAAAAAAAGCTTGATAAGATGAGGGCCAATTCTTGAGTCTTGAATGAAAGAGTCTAAGATGCATATCCATTTTTGGAACGTAGGTAGCAGTGCGATTGTTATAATCAAACTTAGAACGGAAGTCACGACTTTGTGTAAATCCTCGCCTCCAATCGTTAATCTGTTTTGTTTTAGTTGATTTTGAAGGTTGAACTTGTGGCTTCGAAGAAGTCATCAACGCTGACATTGTTGCCATGCATCGAAATTCCTAATCGGTCTTTTGATTTCGCTGCAGTGGAAAGTGAAGTTAAGTAGGGCTTCTTTCAAAGAGTCACTTCGCCAGATGAGTATGAGGAACAATCTTGCCCCATTGAAACAGAAAGCACTAATAAATGACTTCCATGACGTGTCAGAAATGATCACCGTCAAGCACAAGATTCAAAGCTGGAATCTTAAAACTCTTGTTAGTTGGGATAGAGCATCCTATCCTGTTGATTCTCCTTTCCCACCGCCTCGAGCTCTCGCTTTCAGGGTGGATACAGCAAGAAATTGACTGTATGCAATATTTGAGAGGAGCACATGCAACAAAATCGAGTATTGGCGACAGGAAATATCAAGTGACAAGATGCATCGCCGTCAAAAAATAACTGTTTTCGGCGAGTTTTCCATATATTGAGACAACAAGTGTCGCCCCAAAATCGTGGGAAATATTTGGGCAGCAGCTGCACGCGGCAACTACTTTTGTGGCCGTGAAATTCTTTTCGCAACGACATCTCATTTTGCGGTGACGATACATGCTGTCGCAGATACAACATTTTTCTGTAGGGAGATGGAGACTTTTTTGTGGCAACGGCCGCTCGCACCGTCGGATGTTGCAAGGGCGGCCTGCAAAGTACGTTGCACTTCGAGCAACGGCAGGTACTAACTGCTGACGGTCTTGTTTTGGACAATTAGTTGTTTTTTGGAACTGTTAATGAATAGCTAGTACCAAATGTACATCTTTTCTTGTCCTAAATATGTTGGAATGTGTAATGTGGAAAAATAGCATTAATTAATTGCACAATTGGCTCCTGACCTTTACCTGTTTGTTCATTTTTGTCTCTAACCTTCTTTTTTTTTAAAATTAGATCCCTAATCTTTATCTTTTATTTTAGTATCCAAATTTCTGTTAATTTTGATAAAAAAGCCCACACCAACTCCATTAATGTCTTGTCTATTTATATAGATCACAGTCATAATCCGGTAGCTCCTGATCAATCTCGGTACCGAGATGTTCAAGATTCTGGAAGAGCTTAATTAGTAGTAAGTGTTGGATGTAGGAGGTGGAATTAAATCTTCTATGCAACTGCTACTTACAAACCAATTGGAAAATAGACAAAACTAATTTTAGAAGTGGAATATTTTATTAATTGTATAAAAAAACTGAAATACAAGTGCCTCTTTTATAGGCATGTTGACAAGTCATGTTACCACATATTTAGCTCTCATGATCTATGTTCCCATTACTAACAAACCACTAACTCACATTACTATAAAGTAGAAACTAACACTCCACTAATTAGATCATGGATAACATGCCCCTAAACCACTTCTCCTAAATTATAGACCACTTTGAACACTAACTAGATCATGGAGAATGTGTCCATAGACCACATCTCCTAAATTCTAGATCAGTTTGAATCATGCATTAACATGTTCAACACTCCCCCTTGATTCAAAGTCACATACACCAAGAAGCGATCTGAAGTAGGCAAACTTGTTATAAGGGAGTGACTTGGTAAAGATATCTGCAACTTGTTCATGTGTATTGCAATACTTCAATTCCACTAGTCCTTCAGCCGCCAAGTCGCGAATAAAATGGTGACGTATGTCGATGTGCTTTGTTCTTCCATGGAATGTTGGATTCTTTGTCATTGCTATTGCCGCTCGGTTATCGCACAATATTTTAGTAGCTCCTCCTTGAGGTTGACCAAGATCTTCAAGTAGTCTCCTTAGCCATAAAGCTTGGCAAGCCGAAGATGCCGCAGCCACGTACTCCGCTTCAGAAGATGATAGAGCCGTTGTAACCTACTTATTCGAACTCCACGAAATAGCTCCCGATCCAAGAGTGAACATATTGCCAGAAGTGCTTTTTCTATCATCCAAGCAACCTGCCCAGTCACTATCCGAAAATCCAAACAAGTTAAATCTAGTTACATATGTATACCAAATTCCATAGTTAATCGTCCCGGCAATGTAACCCAATATTCGCTTAGCTGCTCCAAAGTGATGCTTGGTTGGATTATGCATGAACCTGGAAACAACACCAATTGAAAAATGCAATATCCGGTCGAGTATGTGTCAAATATATTAGGCCACCAACCAAACTTCTAAATAATTTTGCATTTGCCATTTTTGTACCATCTTCAAGCCTCAGCTTCTCATTGATGTTCATAGGAGTGGCTGCCTCTTTGCAAATTGCCATTTTAAATTTTTTCAACAAATCTTTAGCATATTTCTCTTGTGATATAAAAATTTCATCCTCATTTTGCTTAACTTCAAAACCAAGAAAATAGTGCAACAAGCCCAAATCTGTCATCTCAAAATATCCCATCATGCTTCTTTTAAATTCTTGCACATGTAAATTAGAGGAACCCATGTATATCATATCATCAACATAAAGGCAAACTAAAAGAAAATCATTACCTTTCTTCTTTAGATAAAGTGTGTTACGGATTTTATATTGGCATATTTCGTGAAGTGAGTCGGAGTCTTGAAGGTTCAAAGAAGAAAAGACGAAGATTGAAGACTCGAAGACTCAACGTATGAATTCACGATGCTTGGTAAGTTTAAATAATCTTGATGATGATTTATGATCATTTATAAGTATTTTGAAGACATTAGAATAGATAAAAATTGATTTAAAATATAAAAAATGAGATTTTCAACTTCCAGGATCCGGACCCTGAGGTGAGGTCCGGAACCCGTACGCCTCCCTGGCTGTCACGCAGGGAGGGTCCGGACCCTGAGGGATGAGGTCCGGACCCTGAGGGCGGAGGTCCGGACCCTGAGGGCTGAGGTCCGAACCCCAGGCTGTTTCGCAGAGCGGGTCCGGACCCTGATGGCTGCGGTTCGGATAATGAAAAGCTGAAACGTTTCAGAGTCCGGACCCTGCAATTCAAGGTCCGGACCCCGACCCGTCGCGAATCTTTGGAAAGTTATTTTTTCAATCCTACTCTGATTCTAATGTCTCCCAAACCTAAAAATAAGATGGTAGATTTCTTAAAATTATTTTTGCAATCCTTATTTGATTCCAAATCGTTTTAAAATTTGTTTTCAATCCTAGTCGAAATTGGATTGTTTCCAAACCTTTCTAAAAAACTGTTTTTAATCCTAATCTATTTCGGATTGCTTCTAAACCTATAAATAAAATGTGGGGGTGTCTCTAAAATGTGGTTAAGCATAGATTATCTTTTAGAAACCCTAGAAGCTTGTAGGTAACCGTTTTCCTCATCTTCTACATCAAGCTTCTCTCAAATTGATTCATGGTGCCCTAATTCCTAATATTCATTTAGAATCAATTTGAGAATTGCTTAGAGACTATTCCAACAGATCTTCAATGATATTCTAAGTAATAAAACATCATCATTTTTATTGTTCTTGCTCCGGATGGAGTGCGCTCGTGGATTCGAGTAAGTGTCGTGGATTCGACGTGTTGAAGGCTTCGTGGATTCGAAGTTGGGCGTCTCGTGGATTCGAGGCGTGGCGTCCATGGATTCGGACGTGGGGCGTGGACAACCCGTTGGTGCGCGTGATCCGCTGAAGAGAAGGGAGAGGTTAAGTCCGTGGAGTCGGTAATCACCTTGTAATTCTTTACTCTTAGTGGATTATTTTTTCGCGTGTTGGTCCCGTGGGTTTTTCTCCAAGGTGGAGTTTCCCACGTAAATCTCGGTGTGCTGATTTTATTTTCCGTATTACTTTATCGCATTGAGATTTGTGATTTTTGTTATACACCTATTCACCCCCCTCTAGATGATTGATATACTCTAGATAGATCCTAGGGCACCCCCTATCTTACAATTGGTATCAGAGCGGGATCTAGGCTTTATCTTTCATAATGGGTGAAGGAGGTAACATATTTAGGCCACCGTTATTTGATGGAACCAATTACGCCTATTGGAAAGTCCGGATGAGAGCTTTCCTCATCGCAATTGATGAGCGAGTATGGCAAACCATTGAACTTGGATGGAAACATCCAACCGAAGTGGTTAATGATTTGACCGTTCCTAAATCTCGGACTAAGTGGTCGAAGGATGAAATCGATCTATCTTCTTTTAATGGTAAGGGTATTAATGCGTTATTTAATGCTTTATCTCAAACCGAGTTTACACGTGTCTCGGCGTGTGAAACGGCTAAAGAGATTTGGGATACCTTACAAGTTACACATGAGGGTACAAGTCTAGTTAAAATACAAAAGCTTCAAATGCTTACGAGTCAATTTGATTCTATTCGCATGGAGGAGCATGAATCGTTTATTGATTATTTTACTAGACTTCAAGATATAATCAATACATGTGCTAACTTGGGAGAGAAGATCCCAGAATCTAAGGTCGTTAGAAAAATCCTTCGAACACTTCCGGAGCATTTTAGGGCTAAAGTAGCGGCTATTGAAACGATCAATCATCCGGATGATATGAAAGTTGAAGAACTAGTAGGTGCTCTTCAAACTTACAAAATGACTTTTCCTACTAATCAATCTTCTTCCAAGTCTTTTTCTAAAAGTACAGGTGTTGCACTTAATACAACAAAGAAGGAAGACGAGGATACCGAATCCGACGATGAAGTTTCTCTCGCAAATTTCGAACATCAAATGGCACTTCTTACCAAGAAGTTTCGTCGGAAGTTTAGGAAGAACCAAGGCATTCAAGCTTCATCCTCCAATCGAAAGCCTTCTTCTAACGGATCTTCACATTCTAAATCCTCTAAAGAGAAGAAGATTGCAAAGTCTTCTAAAGAAAAGGATGAGTTTGAGGGAGAAATCTAGTGTTACAAATGCCGAGGCTATGGCCATATCTCCACGGATTGTCTCACTAAAAAATCCTATAAAAAGAAGGTGCTACAAGCTAGAACTTGGGATGACTCTACTTCCAATGATTCGAGTTCTAGTGAAGAAGAAACCAATGATACTATTGCCTTATCTTCACACGTTTCTTCTTCTCCTTTTGCTTTTTGTTTTTCATCTACTATTGCTAACCCTTTTGCTTCTTCCTCTGTGCATGAAACGTCGAGCGACGATGGCTCGAGTGAGGGAGAGTCGGATGATGAGGGCTTAGCCGAGGCATACCAACAACTTCTTGATGAATCAAGGAAAATTGCTAAGCATAACAAAAAGTTGAGGAGGCGCTTATTAGAAATTGAAGACGAAAACAAAAGCTTGAAAGCAACTACTAAAGCTCTTGAGGATGAACATGACACATCTTTGAAGAACAATGGAATCTTCAAGGAGAAGCTAAACCAATCGGAGACTATGATCAAATCATATCAAGATAAGATTGGTTTTCTAGAGCAACAATACAAAGAAGTTCACACATCCAACCAAGTTTTGACCAAACAAGTCCATCAACTCAAGTCCGACATACAAAAATTCTCCTCCGGTTCAAAGAAACTTGATGATATGCTCGGATTGGGTCAAACAAGCAAACTTGGACTTGGATATGAGCGGACATTTGTTGAGAAGGTAAAAAATTTTATTCCCAAAGTCTCAACAAGTGTAAAAGAGAAAGTATGCCATAGATGCGGGAAGAAGGGACATATAAAGAAGACATGCCATAGAAAAGGAGAAACACATCATCCGTCATCTTCTCAACATCTATCGGCATCTTTCATCACTCGACAACCTTCACGATTTCAAAAGCAACATCAAAAAGGTCGAGTACCCAAGGTCAACCGTAAGTCAAAGCCACAATAATCAAATCCTCAAAAGCGGAATGCGATGGTGAGACCCACGGTTGATCAAAAGTCAAAACAAACCGTGCCAAACGTCAACAAACCAAGACAACCAACAATCCGACAAGTTTGGGTTCGGAAAGGTGATATCTTTCCTTCTCTAAAGTCTTAATTTGTTTTGACTTAGTGTAGTGCTTTGATCGGTTTCTATTGCATATCTTTTGTTTATTGCATTACACGTTTTGGTGCTTTTATTGTTACGATTTTTAGATTCTTTGAATGATTAGAACATTAAATAGTGCCTTGAACATCAATAGGTTCACTTTCATTCACTTCTAATTAATCTCATATTAATTATCGGTTTTACTTTATTTTCATTATATTTGAAGATAATTTATTATGAGAATTCTTAATACTTATATTCATCAAATTTAGGTAATCTTGTGTAATCTCTAGGAGCTTAACCTATCTCGGTTGTGTGTGTTGAATTTGATGAATAGTCATTCTCTTATGGACTAAAATTTGTCACATGTTCTTTCAACTAAGAGATTTCTTAAGCGAGGGGGAGTTATTATTATATTAAAAAAAAATGCTCATATGATTTGAAAGATGTGGAAAGAGTTGCATCCTTAAAAGGAGTGTGAAAACTACCACCACATGGAGGAAAGAGCTACCACCCCGGTCGTCCGGTTAGTGTGTGCAGCTACCACATGAGAATTGAATTGCATATCCGAAAAAAATATATATATAAGTGCAAAAGCATGCAAAAGAAAAAATGTCACAAATTTTATTTTTCGGAGTTATAAGATAGTCCACATACACGAAAGATGCTCAAAGAGCCACCCCCTATGCGATGTTTGTTTTATCTCAATTTTGAACGTTTATGCGACAATTTCTGTCTCTTTGATGAATCCCTTAAGTCATCTTCATAATCCGTTTACATCTTGATAGCTTTTGAACCTTTAGATTATTTTTGATGACTTGATTTTGAAGTTTATATGAATTAAGAAATCGTGTAATATTTTATCTACATTATGGTGATTGTGTAGTAAAGTTCTTCATTCTTATAAAATTAATAGGGATTGAAAGAAGTCAATGTGAATTTATACTCCTCATGCACTAACAATGTTTGACATTTTATCACAAGTGGTTTCAAAATTGAAAAATATTTTGAACTTGTGTTTTATTTAATTTCTTTCAACTCTCTCTATTTTTGGGTGTTTTCTTTTGGCAATTTTTGACAAAAAGGGGGAGAGAGGTGATGAACTTAGACGCATGAACAAAGAGGGAGAGATTTAGATATATTTTTTCTACTAACTTTGTTCGTGGAGAATAAAATTTTTTTGTAGGTCTTTCAAGACTTCAAGACTCCATGTTTGTCTAAGTTATAGAGTTTGTTTTTAGGAGTTACAAAATTGTAATTTTGAATTTTATTTGGATCTTTCACGCGAGAAGTTCATTGTTTTGGTGATGACAATGAATTTCAATTTTGGAGAGATGAGCATCGTGAGTGTTTTATGTAATTTTGGGTTTTGTCACGAAATTGCCAAAAGGGGAGATTGTTACGGATTTTATATTGGCATATTTCGTGAAGTGAGTCGGAGTCTTGAAGGTTCAAAGAAGAAAAGACGACGATTGAAGACTCGAAGACTCAACGTATGAATTCACGATGCTTGGTAAGTTTAAATAATCTTGATGATGATTTATGATCATTTATAAGTGTTTTGAAGACATTAGAATAGATAAAAATTGATTTAAAATATAAAAAATAAGATTTTCAACTTCCAGGATCCGGACCCTGAGGTGAGGTCCGGAACCCGTACGCCTCCCTGGCTGTCACGCAGGGAGGGTCCGGACCCTGAGGGATGAGGTCCGGACCCTGAGGGCGGAGGTCCGGACCCTGAGGGCTGAGGTCCGGACCCCAGGCTGTTTCGTAGAGCGGGTTCGGACCCTGATGGCTGCGGTCCGGACAATGAAAAGCTGAAACGTTTCAGAGTCCGGACCCTGCAATCCAAGGTCCGGACCCCAACCTGTCGCGAATTTTTGGAAAGTTATTTTTTCAATCCTACCCTGATTCTAATGTCTCCCAAACCTAAAAATAAGATGGTAGATTTCTTAAAATCATTTTTGCAATCCTTATTTGATTCCAAATCGTTTTAAAATCTGTTTTCAATCCTAGTCGAAATTGGATTGTTTCCAAACCTTTCTAAAAAACTGTTTTTAATCCTAATCTATTTCGGATTGCTTTTAAACCTATAAATAAGATGTGGGGGTGTCTCTAAAACGTGGTTAAGCATAGATTATCTTTTAGAAACTCTAGAAGCTTGTAGGTAACCGTTTTCCTCATCTTCTACATCAAGCTTCTCTCAAATTGATTCATGGTGCCCTAATTCCTAATATTCTTTTAGAATCAATTTGAGAATTCCTTAGAGACTATTCCCACAGATCTTCAATGATATTATAAGCAATAAACTATCATCATTTTTATTGTTCTTGCTCCGGATAGAGTGCGCTCGTGGATTCGAGTGAGCGTCGTGGATTCGACGTGTTGTAGGCTTCGTGGATTCGAAGTTGGGCGTCTCGTGGATTCGAGGCGTGGCGTCCGTGGATTCGGACGTGGGGCGTGGACAACCCGTTGGTGCGCGTGATCCGCTGAAGAGAAGGGAGAGGTTAAGTCCGTGGAGTCGGTAATCACCTTGTAATTCTTTACTCTTAGTGGATTATTTTTTCGCGTGTTGGTCCCGTGGGTTTTTCTCCAAGGTGGAGTTTCCCACGTAAATCTCGGTGTGCTGATTTTATTTTTCGCATTACTTTATCGCATTGAGATTTGTGATTTTTATTTATACACCTATTCACCCCCCTCTAGGTGATTGATATACTCTAGATAGATCCTAGGGCACCCCCTATCTTACAAAGTGTGGGTTCATTCTCACTTCTCTTAAATTCATTTTGACAAAAATATGAGTCGATCTTGGTGTACCATGCCCGTGGTGCCTGTTTCAATCCATATACGGCTTTCTTCAGCTTGTACACCTTATCCTCATTGTCACTGACCATGAAACCTTCAGGCTGACAAACATAAACTTCTTCTTCCAATTCACCATTTAAAAAGGTAGACTTATCATCAAATTGATAAATAGGAAATTTTAATTGAGCAGCTAGAGATATAATGGTTCTTACAGTTTCAAATCGGGCAACGGGAGAAAAAGTTTCTTGAAAATCTATGCCTTGCTGCTGTGCATACCCTTTTGCTACTAGTCGGGCTTTATGCTTTTGTATGTTTCCATCTGCATGTTATTTAGTCTTAAAAACCCATTTCAAACCAATCACATTTTTACCTTCAGGTAGGTCCACTAACTCCCACGTTCCATTTTTCTCAATAGCTGCCATTATCTTCCTTCATAGCATTGCGCCATGCCTCCTCCTCACTTGCTCCATCAAAACTTATAGGATTTGAAATAAATAAAGCAAAATTACTAGTTTCATAAATTTCTTCCAATGACTTGAATTTTCAAGGAGGGCTTTCACTCGTGGATTTGGAAGAAGTCGAGCTGATGCTACTTGGTGAGGTTGGTGGAGATGAACTCGTTGGAGAAGTGCTTGTACTTGATATTGTCGAAGGTGTTGAATCTGCTAGCACATCATGAGGAACTTGAATTTGTGACTCCTCTTGCTTTTCATTCCATTTCCAACTTGCATTTTCATCAAATAACACATTTCTGCTAATAACAACTTTGCCACTAATTGGGTTATATAATCGATATGCTTTAGATTGTGGGCAATAACCAATAAAAATGCATATTTCAGACTTCTTATCAAGCTTGTGACGATTCTCATAATTAATCAAAGCATATGCGATAGATCCAAAAAATTTTAAGTGGCTTACCCCTGGCTTTTTACCTTTCCAAGCTTCATAGGAAGTCATATTAAGGACAGCCTTGGTAGGAGAAATGTTTAATAAGTACACTGCTGTTGCAACAGCTTCAGCCCAAAAATCATTCGGAAGGGTCTTTCCTTTTAGTAAACTCCTAGCCATCTCTACGACTGTGCGGTTCTTTCGTTCGGCTATACCGTTTTGTTTTGGCGTGTATGGAGCAGTGAGTTCCCTGTAGATGCCATTTTCATCACAAAAACAGTTAAATTCATTAGATAAAAACTCACCACCTTGATCGGTACGAAGAACCTTTAAAGAGTAGCCACTTTGCTTCTCCACCAATGCCTTAAACTTTTTGAAAGCTTCGAATGTTTCTGACTTGCAGTTCAAAAAATAAACCCAACTCATTCGACTATAATCATCTGTGAATAGTAAAAAATATCGACTTTCACTCAAGGATTGAGTCCTCATAGGCCCACAAAGATCTGCATGCACAAGTTCAAGAGAACATCTTGCTCTCCATGCCTTTCCAATTGGGAATGGCTTTTTACATTGCTTTCCATATATGCATCCTTCACATACACTATCAAAAGAATTAATCTTAGGTAACCCAAACACCATATCTTTTTGATTTAACAACTTCAAACCATTTATATTTAGATGCCCATAGAGGAAAGTGGACATTCAGCCTCTACAAGATCACGATTCATGTTGCCCATCAGTCTAAGATGATCGGCCATAGAGGCTATCACTCCTCGGGCTCGAGCGGAGGCACTCCCGGTAGCGTGCCCACATCCGTCGTGTGCAGAAGGCTCCCCAACACACACCACGACATATAACAACAAATCAATTCATACAAACAACAAGAATTTCGTACGAGCTGGAGTATCAAAGCATAAAACTTCTATTCTATTACAACTCAAATCCCAAATTGATCTATTACAAGTTTAATCCAATAATACAATTTTCCAAAATATTAAGGTTCCACACCAAACAACACCAAACAAGAAGGGTGGAGAGCTAGCTACTGTGCAACCTCTTGCCACGATCACCCACAGCTGATAAGGAAAACTCTGAAAAAGAAGCAACAAGTGGGGATGAGAGCTATATAACGTAGTTCCCAGTGGGTACAATTGTTGTAAGAAGCATTCCATCCAAATGGTCTAGTAGAGCCAAAATAATGAAATAAAAGATAGTAAATACAGAATAATAAATTCCCATAACAAGAAAAATTTACTATCATGCTTCTACTATTGAATGTGTTAACCCCTATCTTTACATGCATTAATTTACATGAATATAAGTGGACTACCCAATATCCACTTATCTCAACGAAAACAAAGTTCATTCAAGTTTGCACCTTGCTTAGTGGAACGTCGAACAAAACAGGAATCTACATCGGCACTCAACAGTTAGGGCGAGACGAACAATCACATCCTCACTAGATTATACCTCCGGAGGGCTATAGTTTGTAGGAAGCAAACCTCATAAGCTAAAATACTCATTGAACTTATTTTGGCTTTTACAACTTACAATCATATGTCCACTCTCATTATGTCATGATTGAAACATATACAAAAATTTTCAAGCTACATTGACATTTTGTCGAACACTTTATGTACACTTTCATGAGTCAAAGCTCTACATGTCATCTTGCCTTGTCTAATTGATGTCCTACTGTCATACCATGCTTACTAAGTATGTTTAACCCAAGTAACATAATTAACAACAATTACAAGGCATGCATGAATAAAATTTCCAACTTCAATAGCTAGGTTTTCTACCCATGTTCAAGAATCATCAACTAACATGAAATCTCTACTTTGGCTAGAATTTTCTTATGCAAATATAGAATAGAAAACAACTATAAACCAAAAGAAAGAGCCATAGAGAGAGATAACTCATTTCGGAGACTTAAACCCACTGATTCTATGGAAAAGTTCATCTTAAACCCAATTGAAGTCATTGAGTCCACCAATGAATCCTACAAGAGGGTTTCTAACCCATCAATACCATCTAAAAACCTCCAAATTGAAAACCCCCAAATCTAAACACTAAAATCCAAATTCTACAAAAATCCCCCAAACACTCCCAAAATCACACCATTTAAATTGTAGAGGAACATGAACTAACCTCTTCCAACCTCTATTTCCTAGATCAACCCTTTGGACCTAGGGTTGGGCTCTCCAAGAACTTTTTTTTCTCTTCTCTTGCTCTAACTCCAAGCTTGGGTCGAGGTTGAGCTTCCAAAAAAAGAAGAGTAGTAGTGAAGGCTTTAGAGGAGTCAAGTAGTGGAGAGGGAGAGGAAGAAGAAGATGGTGAAGAGGGAAAGAACAGTGTTTCTCTCTTGTAGGCTGAGAGAAATGAGGGAGAGAGGGTGAGAGAAAGGTACTTATAGCTGCACAATACCCCCTCTCAACAAACAGTCTGCATACACGTGAGTACTGATACTCGAATTTAAGTACTGGTACTCCCTTACTTAGTACCGGTACACTTTCGAAGTTTTACAAACTCGAGAGTTCAAACAGCAAAAAAAACTCAAGGTGTACTGCTACTCTATCTTGGATTCTGGTACACGGCAGCCAGTACCGATACTCAACCGGAGTTCTGCAAAACTCGAACGTTCCCTCACTAGGTTTTCTATTGAATACTGGTACCCACAAGTTTCAATACCGGTACTTAAGTTGGAAATGGCCAGATGCAGGTTTAGTTCAGGAATTTTATTTTTTGCATCATTTTTGTGCCAAAATAGTTCCAACCCAACTCAAACTCTCCCAAAACCTCTCAAATGGCACTATAAGCCAATTTACACTGGATTTTAGTAATTTGCGAAGTTTAGTGTACTATAGAGGCACTGATGGATATCTTGCATGGTTTAAATGATATAGCCAGAGCTCTTATGTGTGAGGCATCTAATTTTCAAAAAGCTTTCTTAACTGTCGACTATATTTTCTTAGCAATTTTGTAAACTTCAAACTGCTTAATCAAGTCGTTACGCATGCTACTCAGCATCAGGTAACAAGTAGTTTTATTATCTCGAGCCCATGAGTCATATCGTCTATGAGCGTTGAGGGGACTATTGTCAGTCGGCTTCTCTATTGAGTTCTCAAGATGATTAGTCAGGCCGTACTCATGGAGAAGATATTGTATCTTGTGCTGCCAAATATTATAATTTGACCCTCGCAAGGTCTTGCTCCTCAAGACATTGGCCAGAAAACTTTTTGATGCCACTTAAACTATGGTGTAACTATATAATTAGTTGCTAATATAATTAGTTGATAATAAATCCACTATACTTTTCTAGACATATGCTTAGTCTTTTATGTTTCAAATTTCTAGTCCTTATCCCATTCGGCCGAATATATGTAGTACACTGAATTTCAGTGCATCGTAATGAACTTCTACAAATTGTAGAGTTCTAGTGAGAAAATGGCATAAGAGGCTATATGTGAGGCTTTGGCCAAGTTCGGGACTGTGCGAAGTGTTTTCGGCGCAGTTGAGGCGCGAAAATGGATTTCGAGAAGTTAAAAACTGTGAACTTGGGAAGTCTGCACTGGATTCCGGTATGTGAACTCCAATACCGGAATTGGAGCTTGGTATACCGGTATGTGAAATGGTATACCGGAATGCTGTGTTAAAATCGAGAAACCCAGCTCTCGGGATTGCGGAATTTTTCGGGGTATACCGGTATGAGAAATGGTATACCGGTATACAATGTGCGAAACAGTGAGACCAGTTCTCGGGATTCTGCAGGATTCCTGAGGTATACCGGTATGCATATGCGCAAACCGGTATACAATGTCCAGATTTTGGCTGGTTGTTGTGTTGTTTGTGGAGAGGGGCATTTTGGTCTTTTCACATGCGTGGGGGTATTAGAAAGGCTGGGAACACCCCTCTTTCTCAGAGATCATCTTCTCCACTTCTCCTCTCCATCTCTCTCACTTTCTCTCTCTAGAGATCTCTCCAAAACTTGGAGAAAAGGTGGATTGATCTTGGAAAAAGCTTCCAAAGGAGAAAAGAAGCTTCTTGGTGCAAGAAGGAGCTTGGGGATTTCGTGATTAAGGTTAGTACCTCACGTTTTGGGTTCAAACCTTGGATTTAATCCTTTGAAATGAGGTTTTTGGGAACCCTTGGCAATCTAAACCACAAATGGTGGGTGTTTGGCCATGAAATCTAGGGTTTGGCTTGCATGCATGCAAACCCTAGGTAGAATGAGGGCTTTTACAATGTGAGGTTCTAAAAATATTTGGACCTTCGATAATTGCAATTGAGGCTTAGGAAATCATGTTGGAGCACTTAATTTCACATATTGAGTTGAATTTAGGGTTCGTAACGAGTAACGAACCGTTTTCTTGTAGAAGCTTGGGTTGAAGCAAGAACTCAAAGCTTGGACACTTAGGAGCTTGAAGAATACAAGGATTTGAAAGCTCTTGAGGTGGGTTTGTGTTTACCGAAGTGATTAGGTCACTTCCATGTCTAGGGTAATTATCCATTTAAAAATAAAATGGTATGTGTTGAGAACCCTAGCATTTTGCATGTTGGCAAAGGTAAAATCATGATAGGTAGAACAATGAGCTCCTATTGCATGATGGATATTTCAAGTACAATTCAATTATTGATACTTGTTGCATGGTTGCATGTGAGATTTAAACCTAGTGTTGTTGAACATAGGTTGGAACATGTGAGATTGAAACCTAGTGTTGTTGAACATAGGTTGGAACATGTGAGATTGAAACCTAGTGTTGTTGAACATAGGTTGGAACATGTGAGATTGAAACCTAGTGTTGTTGAACATAGGTTGGAACATGTGAGATTTAAACCTAGTGTCATTGAACATAGGTTGGACATGAAAATGAAACCTAGAGTCATGGAACCTAGGTTGAGAACGAGAAAGTAAACCTAGTGTTATTGAACCTAGGTGAGACTTAGTAACTTGAACCTAAGATCATGAGATTTAGGTTGGCAAGTGAGAAATGTGAACAACGGGATGTGCGACGATTTTGCTATCCCGGGTAGGCGACGATTTCGCTACCATGCCATGAGTTGGCCGTGTTGAGACGGGATGTGCGACGATTTTGCTATCCCGGGTAGGCGACGATTTCGCTACCATGCCATGAGTTGGCCGTACCGACACGGGAATGTGCGACGAGTTTGCTATCCCGGGTAGGCGATGATTTCGCTACCTCGCCTTGAGTTGGCGGTGTCGAGAGGGGATGTGCGACGAGGTTGCTATCCCGGGTATGCGACGATTTCGCTACCCATGCCATGCAGTGGCCGTGTTGAGACGGGGTAAGCGACGATTTTGCTATCCCGAGTAGGCGACGATTTCGCTACTCGAACTCGGAGGTGACAATGTCACTCCTTGGATGTTGGAACAATTATGGTGAGACGGCGATTCCGAGACCATAAGTAAATGACAAGTAAATGAACTTAGTCAATATGAGGCATAGGATGAACCTAGGAGAGAATGATAAATTATATGTCATTTGGTTGTATCCTTTATGTTTATTTACTAAGCATGTAAATAATTGTTGCATAGTTATATATGATCTAACTTATGCATGTGGTGTTTCTTTGGACCTGGTGGGTCGAGTTTCTCTCTTGGGTGGCCTTACCCACTGGGAACTATGTTTATAGTTCTCACCCCCCATTTTCCAGGTCCTTCCGCGAGTGAGGCGGCGGAGCGAGGCAAGGGTTTGGCTCTTTAGATAGCGGCCCTTCCATTTTGGTGATGCATAGAGTTGTACCCCTATTTTGGACTATGATAGCATAGGGGATTTGCATTCTTGTATGAATGTTGTATATTCCATAGTTTTGGAACATGGTGTATGGAATGAAAAGAAAAATTTGGACATGTATATTGTGCCATGTGATGTAATAGAAGTAGAACTTCTTTATGTTGATGCTTTCCTTGTGCAACTCTTGTACTCCGTTCCTAGTTGGAACATTGTGGATAAGCTTGTGTTGTGACGCCTTGGGCGGATAGGAAAGACTCTATCCGTTCGGCGGGTCTGGTGCATGCGCCCGTGCGGTTATCCTTTCCACCTAGTTGGTGTTTAAGGCCCAGCGGGGCGTGACAATATATATATAAACACACACGCATACATTCATACATACATAACTAATTTTGGTTAATTAGTTCGGTATGTGAAACAGAATTGTTCACAATATTATCAATATACACAAGCACTAGCAAATTGGACATGCAATGCACGTCACACACAATTAAAAGAGCAAAACTTTTAGTCAAACACAAAAGATTTATTCGACATCCAATAAAACCTTAAATCCAAAATTTTTACCCTAAAACAAAAAGGCCTCCTATTCAAAGTTCATAAAATCGTCATACTGAGAGCATTGTCAAGGGTGATGGCATCGTCGTCCTCACACGCCAGATCAAAGCTTATGCCAAATCCTCGATCTACTCGCTGCTGATCAGGGATCCCTCTCCTCCGTCAGCATCAGTGGCGGAGACCCCTCGAGAGCCCTCCAATCTATGAATAAGGAGGGCCTAGCTCCTCTGCAATATCTATGGCGAGTCGCCGCAGATGACCACGGCGATGGAGGGAGGCGGCTCACGAGGTAAGAGTAGGGTGGCCGCGGTAAAGGGAGGGGGGCCTCGAGAGATGAGAGTAGGGTGGCCGCGGAGGAAGAACGTTAGGATTTCATTCGGGAGAGGAAGATTGTGACGCCCCAACTTCCCAGGGGGTCACCCATCCTAGGACTACTCCCGTCCTAGCACGCTTAACTCTCTCAACTTCGGCCTATCCACCACCGAAAATGCTTAAGCCGGGTTGAGAGTTTAGCCCTATTATATCTCATATATAGGACAACCTGGGGTCTCACAATCTCCCCCCCACCTTTAAGCCCTGACGTCCTCGTCAGGCTCAGACTCACAAGTACCAGGCGATGTGAGACTCGTCTCGCTAGCCTAAACCGACCTTGTGGTGAGCCGCGCTCCACCCACAACAGCCAACAGCATGAGAGCCTCGCTCTCCCCGCTATATACCTGGCTCAGCCGAGACTCATCTCACACTTCCGGCTGGTAATTGGCTCTGATACCAACTGTGACGCCCCAACTTCCCAGGGGGTCACCCATCCTAGGACTACTCCCGTCCTAGCACGCTTAACTCTCTCAACCTCTTCGGCCTATCCACCACCGAAAATGCTTAAGCCGGGTTGAGAGTTTAGCCCTATTATATCTCATATATAGGACAACCTGGGGTCTCACAAAGATAGAGAGGGATAGATATGAAAAGAGATCCTAGGAAGGAAAAGAAAGATTGGGGTTTTGACGTGGGAAATAGAGAAGGATTCCGCACATAATCATTGTGGGAAAGAGAGAGGGTTCGTTGGAAAGGAAGTGAATCTTTTAGGTGTGATTTAGGAAATCAAACCGATGAGGAGGAAATAAATTTAAAAATTGGATAAGTTCGTCATAAAAAGTGGCAGATATTTTATCTGTCTTTCGTACGATGAGATCCAACGGTTTAAAATAAGAATATGATAATATATTAAAAAAATATAAAAAGATCAAACAGTTGCCATATCTATAATATAAATTGAATGAATAATACTATATAAACATAGTTGACATTACATTTTAACCCAGGTATATTTTTGAAAAAAAAAATAGAGAAAATAACTTTCTCCTTTTATAGGAGTATGAATAAAGATGTTCACAAATATGCTGGGCATAACTTACATGTTTATGCTTACACCTTTTTACTAACTTTGTGTAATTTATCAATTTGCATTAGTATTCGTGCATAATATGCATGGCAACCTAAATTTTAATTTTATATAAACCGACTTAACAAATGTAATAGTACAAAAAAAAAAATTGTTAAATGTCAAAGGGCCAAGTTATCACCTATTTTAATTTCAATTATAATCAAATAAAAAATTTAATAAATAAATAAATAAATAAATTTGCATATTAGTTAGTTCCCATAAAAAAGAGCTTGTGCGCTTCACACACACACACATGCACACACGCACACACACAAAAAAGAAAAACACTACGGCCTAAATTTATAACTTGCTCATGCAAGTTGTTTCAACAGGTCAAGTGCATTTAGTACAGCTGTAATTAACAAGTTCAACATGAACCACAGTCCAAGATTAAATAGATTAATAGTAAACCTGATGCAATATTTATCACCTAATTAGTAGAAAACATAAGATCTTCCTTAAAAGAGCCAGAACTCATACTAAATCAAAATCATACATAAAACCCTTTGTCCCTTCTTTAATTATTTATTTATTATATAAGTACTGTAGCCATGGACATTAATTATAGAAATAATATTTAATGCGCCCTTCAAAATTTTAAAAATATTTTATTTAGAATGTGAAATTTGGAAGTCAAAATTTTGATATCCAAAATTTTGAATTTTATAGTAGAAAATTTAAAACCCTCAAAATATATATATATATATATATATATATATATATATATATATATATATATATATATATATATATTTAGATTTTAAATTTTAGTTGGGGGAGAGAAAGGAGGGGAGGGTTTTGGGGGACACGTGTCATCCCCCAAACCCTCTTAAATAGAAGTACAGTACACCGATGCACCCAAGAGTTCCTTATAGACCACACATATATCCACAATCAATGGTGTACGGTGCACCGGATGTACCGAGTATTTGAGCCGGGCACATGTCCAAACCCTCTTAAATCGAAGTACACCGGATGCACCCAAGAGTCCCCCATAGACCATACATATGTCCACAATCAATGGTGTACGGTGCACTGGATGCCCCGAGTATTTGAGCCGGACACATGTCAATAAAAGAACAATACCCCACGCACTTTAGTATATACTAGCGATGTACCCGCGCTTTGCTGGGGATACATGAGTATGTTCTTAAATTTATTTATGAAATATAATATGTATTAAAAATTTTGTTTATAGGTATATTAGATTCTTGGGGTTACATAAACTTCAAAATTTTCTGAAGCACACCAACTTTAGAGGAATTAAGTATATTTTTTGTAAAATTTAGACTTTCCACAAATAATTGACAAAAATTGATTGGTGCGATTTACAAGTTTGTATAAGTAAAATATGCGTCAGAAGTGTTATGAAATATCATCAAGCATATATTCAATTTTGATAGAAAAACAAAAAAGGAAAATTATCATCAAATACCTATTTATTTTTCTGTGCGGAAAGAAAATATAAAAGTCAATATATATTAAGTAACGAAAACACAAAATATAATAGAAATCACGTAAATAATTGGCGTATATTGTACCTTTTTGTAACTTCCTTCCCAGAGCAGCCTATGAAGGAACAATAAAAAGGAAGAAAAAGACTATCAAAATAATTACTTATATGTTTTGAAATGAATTCAACAAATCTTACAACCATTTAATTAAAAAAATACAACAACTAAAAGTTATAAATTAATTACATGCATATTAAAAAAGAATATAATCTGAAAGGAGAATATACCTGATGGAGAGTTGAAGAAACAAATGCTGTAAAAAAGTTGAAAATTACCATACATATATATAGGTGAATAAATACTGTAATTTTCTTATGTTTTTGATTTACCAAAAGAGGTAAAAAATTTGTAAGTAAGACATGTAGAAAAAAACTATTAGGTGTCAACATAGAAAGCCTCCAAGTGGTGAGGAAAAAAATCCAAGTGTCACAAAAAAATATAGGTGTCAAAATGTGCAAATGTCATGTGTAAAATTTTAAGGAGAGAGAAAGGAGGGAGCGATTTTAGGGACCCTGTCATCCCCAAATCCGAGAAAGAGAGAGAAAGAGAGAAAGAGGGAGAGTGGTCTATGATACACTCCAAACTCCTCTTTTATATATATATAATATAATATATAATATATACAAAGAGAGAGAGGAGGGGAAGTAGGTGTACGGTGCTCCAGGTCCATCGAAAGCAACACATGGACACGTGTCAGCACAGTAAGATTAGCCCACGCACTTTAGTATATAGTAATAGATAGATTTAGTATATAGTAATAGATTATGTCACGATACGAATTATGCTACAATACTATCGGCATGCTACCAAATTGTTTACGATGATAGCACATTCGAATCAACGATCGGCTCCGTTAGACAGACATAATCTACACTATTAAAATTATCTAAAAATTAATTTTTCATGATTTTTTAATATTATTTACCTTCAAAACGAATAGTCTCAAAATAAACGACTGAAAATAAAAATCTCATAAAAATAATAAAAAATTTAAATTTCAGATCATAGTTACTGATCTTGCTCTAAATAATAAATATATATATATATATATATATATATATATCAAAATTTTACTAGATTTGAATTCTTTTACACTGTTAAATTTATAAATGCATCATATTGGCCATTCAAATTGTCAATTTTGAGACATTTTGATCACTAATTAAAAAATAACAAAAATATATAAAATTTCGTTTTCAGATACTTCTAATAGTGTAGATCATGTCTAACTGAGCCGATCGTCGATTTGAATGTTCCATCATCACAAGCAACTTAATAGTATGGAGGCCTTCCTGCTACCAATAACATACAAGCTGGACTCGTCATGGTACATATATTAGCCATGCGACATCTTATAATGTGTATCATGCAGGGTTCGCTCTGCTTTTTTTTTTTTAAGATGTCAATTTATCATCTTTATAACATATAGCATAACATTCTGCTTTAGCTATACACACAAAATACATCACGGCATTTAATCTCTAAATATTGTTTCTTAATTTTTTATTATTAAATTAAAGGAGATCGATTGGAGCACTTATAATTGATCGCTTTTTATAACCTTCTCTGATACCAATATTGGTGCGCGAGCGAAAAGATGCTATCAATATCCATGAGGGAAACAGATACAAAGCCACACCGTAATCCTAGCCCAAGGATGGAGAGACACGCGCCATAAATCACCGAGAGAGATTGACGAAGAATATATTATTTACTTATGTGTTATAAGGAGATTTAGTCTTATATATATAGAAACATAATATAATCCTATAAGGATTATTATTCAATAGGAGACTAAATATTCTAATAAGATTAGGATATATATTAAAATATTTCAAAAGGGAAGAAATTCTTATCTAATACCTGAAACAAACTATAATTGGTGGAAAAATGGTTGTTGTTCTCAATAGAGAACACACTAAACCAACTCTTGATATATAAAGTTGTTGAATACAAAATATGATCCCACTATTCTTGGGATTACGATATTTACATAAATACATTCTATAAATGTACAACCTTTGAATTCAAATATTTTCTATTTTGCCATCCTTGAGAGATTACCATTCTTGAGTTTCCTCAATTGCTCAAGATTTGAATGCTTGTCATAGTTGGTAGTTCCTTGATTTTGGAATTTGATTCATCCATAATTAATTTCTTAATTGTATCATCACTTGATCCTCCATTACGCCCCCTCAAGCTTATGGGAGGTGCACGCACCATTAGTTTGTCCTTGAGAAACTTAAATCGACGAGTGGATAGCCCTTTAGTAAAGATATCAGCAATTTGATCTTGTGATGCGACATATTGAACATCGAGATCTTGTCGAACAACCTTTTTTCGTACGAAATGATAATCAACTTCGATGTGTTTAGTTCGAGCATGAAAGATAGGATTATAGGCAAGTCGGATAGCACTAATATTGTCACAATAAATAATAAGTTTAGAATGTAGAAATATGTGAAGATCTTTAAGAAGCAATCGTACCCAAGAAAGCTCGGCAGTAGTGTGGGCAAGAAAGCGATATTCAGCCTCCGTACTAGAACAAGATACTGTAGGTTATTTCTTTGCACACCAAGATACTAAACATGGACCAAGAAACACACCGAACCCACTTGTAGAGCGGCGATCATCGAGATCGCCTGCCCAATCGGCATCGTTATAGGCACGCAAATTAAGATCGCCAATACCAATATGGAGTCCATGGTCCACTGTTCCTTTGAAAAATTGAAGAATTCTTTTAATAGCAATTAAATGTTCAAAAGTTGGTGCATACATAAATTGACAAGCCTGATTGACAGAGAAGCTAAATCTGGTCGCATCATGGATAAATATTGAAGACCTCCTACAATACTCCGATAGAACATTGCATTATCAAGAGAATTGCCTTCAGTGAGAGAGAGCCTCTTATGAGAAGAAACTAGTGAAGTGCATACTTTCGCGCCATCTATATATGCTCTTGTAAGAAGATCAATTGAGTATTTCGATTGAGATAAAAAGATGCTATTTGAATCTCGATGTACCTCGATACCAAGAAAATAATGGAGAGGACCAAGATCTTTCATGGCGAACTGAGCGCCAAGTTCATGAATAAGTTTATAGATAGAAGTTGAATTACTGCCGGTAATAATGATATCATCTACATATATAAAGAAGAATAAGGATGTCATTTTGAGAAGTATGGATGAAAAGAGAAGTGTCAGCATCGGCACCATAAAATTCCAACACAAGTAAATATGTTGTAAAGCGCTCAAACCAAGCACGAGGTGCTTGTTTTAGCCCATAAATTGATTTATGGAGCTTACAAACATGATTCGGAGCAAGAGGATCAATAAAGCCTGGGGGTTGTTGCATATATACTTCTTCTCATAGAATACTATGCAAAAAAGGTATTGTGGACATCTAGTTGGCGTATGGGCCACCCAAAATGAACAGCAATAGCCAGCACAACTCGAATAGTGGAAGGTTTGGCAACAGGAGTAAAAGTTTTACTGTAATCAAGCCCAGGTTGTTGATGATAACCTATGGCTACCAAACGGGCCTTATATCTTTCAAGGCTACCGTCAGCCCGTCGTTGTATTCGATAAACCCAACGACAGCCAACAACATTCATATCAGGAGTATAAGAAACAAGAGACCATGCGCACTTTCGCAATGCATTAAATTCGGCAGCAATTGCGTCTCTCCACTCAGTACTTTTAGAAGCTTGACTATAGCAAGTTGGCTCAATATCTGTAGTAATGGCAAGTAGCGCTTTGGGTAAAAGATGGCGAGTGGCTTTCAAAGTGAGCAATTACTTTCTCATGATAATACCGGACTTAGATCTAGTTTGCATAGGATGAGAATTAGAATTAGTAGCGATATTATTGGTGGTCAACTGGTCTATTGAAGTGTCGTGTGCAGTTTGGGAGGTTAAAGGAATTTGATTTTGTAATGGTGGTTGGTTTGGTATTTCGGGTGAAGCACTTGGAATTTCTTGATTGGGTAATTGGGGAGGTGTAGATGTTGGCAAGAAATGAGGTGATGAAAGGGGTAGCTAGGCATGAAGAACTCCAGTTGGTTCGAGATCCACTTTATCCAACGACCGAGTAGAAGGACGTTCTAAAGATAAGTTATTAAAGGGAAAAGGTGATTCGTTAAAAACTACATGACGAGAAAGATATACACGACCTGTAAAAGGATCAAGACATCGATAACCTTTGTGGTCCAAACTATAGCCAATAAAAACACATTTCAATGATTAAGGTTCTAACTTGTGATGAGAATAAGGGCGTAATCAGGGATAACATGACAACCAAAAACTTCGAGAAAAGAGTAGTTAGGTTTGCAAGCAAACATTTTTTTCCCAAGGAGAAATATTATTTAAACGTTTTGATGGCATTCTTTTAATGAGAAAAATAGCTGTTCGAAAGGCTTCCACCCAATATTTAGAAGGCATGTGGGCATGAAAAAGAAGAGAAAGTTCAGTTTCAATGATGTGTCGGTGTTTTCTTTCAGCAGTACCATTTTGTTCAGGTGTATGTGGACAAGAAAGCTGATGAGAGATACCATTTTCATGTAAAATTTTTTTGAAACGATTATTCATAAATTCTCCACCCCCGTCGGAGCGAATGATTTTGATTTTTCGATCAAGTAAATTCTCAATTTTGAATTTAAAATCAATAAAAATTTCATAAACATCAGATTTTGAACATAGAGGAAAGAGCCATAAATATCTGGTAAAATCATCAATAATAACTAAATAATATTTGAAACCACTTATTGAAAGAATGGGAGTAGGTTCCCAAACATCCATATGTAAAAGTTCCAACGTAGAAGAAGTAGGGGTGGAAACGAGCCGAGATCGAGCGAGCTTACCTCAGCTCAAGCTTGGCTTGAAATTAATTTCGAGCCTAAATTTAGGCTCAAGCTCGGCTTGAAATTAATTCGAGCCGAGCTCGAGCGAGCCTAACTTCGAGTCGAGCGAGCTCGAGCCCTAAACGAGCCGCTTGAAATTCTTAACATCATGCAATCTATAGTTTAATTTTTATAAAATATTATCTAAAATTTGATACAAAAAATGTCTAATAGTTCAACGCACAAAATGAGTGCATGAAATACGATATTATAATATTAAAAAAAGAGGGAAGCGACTCTGCGACCAAGTGAAAGAGAGAGGGAGAGAGCAAATAGAGTAGAATTTTATTTGTTTGGTTTTGTAGGCCAGCAAATGTACACAATAAGTTAAACTCTATACACATATAATTAAAATATATAATATATATTATTATATATAATTAATATAGAGTCCGGCTATGTCACGCCCCGGGCTAGTTCTAGATGTGGAAAAACGTGCTAATTTTTTTTTTTTTTTTTTTTTTTTGAAAGCCTAGCCCGCGCCACGTACAGACCCGCCACAAATACAGGGTCCGCTGTACACACGGACAGAGCCTCCCCTGTATTTGCACGGCGTCCAACAACAAACAACAGGATCACAACCACCATTCATTCATCCCAACAGCACAACAACACAGTAGATTCATACAGCTAGCCGTCCTTAAACCTGTATGAATCTAAGCAGATCCTTAAGCGAAGGATGATGCAATGCACAAGCAACAAACATTCTAGAAAGCTGCTCCTTACCCAGAAGCTTTATTTGAAACCCTAATTTCAAACATCCAAGAATCATTTGAAAACTGTTCTCCACACGAGAACTCTCTTTTGAAATCACAAAACCGAGCAATCAGAAATCCATTTGAAAACCGTTTCCCACACGGAAACCTTGTTTTACGACGCTACCACGAGGGGTAGAAAACCAATATACTAGATAATGAAACCATCGAAAAACATGGATACAACCAATCAGTCCAAGCATGCCATCATCACTTAAATCATAAAGAGTAAATCCACAACACAGGCATGCTAGAATATACAAACGGGGTAACTGAACCACACATTACATCTATCAAATAGAGGTAGGGGAATAACCAACTGGGGATGTAGCCTCACGAGTCGGAACCTCTAGAGCTACTATCTAGGCGTGCCTCGCAGCGTCCCGACACTCACCACCCTGCTCACCTGAAACCTGTAAAGGGGGTGGGGGGTGAGAACATGCACGCATGTCTCCCCTCCCAGTGGGTACCGCAAGCCGACGAAGGCGAGGTGTACACACCGGCACGAGGGTCAACAAAAGATAGATATGGTAAACAGTAGCAAAAGTAAATATGAGGCTGAACCTATAACAGAAATAACAATGCTACTGTAAACAACTAGTATGCATCAAAGGGGATAACCACAAAGTGAACCCAATCTATAGCCACCAGGGGGTGGCCCTGGCACTGTCACCCTGCTCAATCCAACGGCACCATCCATCCCGACGCAATGCTCGGGGCCACGGGTCGGTAGAAATTCACGACCCTTTTCCGGAAAAGAACACCTCTAAACGGTGGATCAGACCGCGGTGTACGTGAAGTGCCGGAAGAGCTGTGACGATCGATGCATATGCTCAAACCACAGAACGGCAACAAGCCGAGAAGCAACCAATAAACCACAACTAGGATCGCTCGGAACAACAGGCGATCACCTCCGACCAACTGGGTCGTCTCAAGGAATATGCAAGCCACACTAGGATCGCTCAGACTGACAAGCGATCCCCACCGACCGACTGGGTCGTCTCAAGAACATGCAAACCACACTAGGATCGCTCAGAATGACAAGCGATCCCCACTGACCGACTGGGTCGTCTCAAAGAACATGCAACCCACACTACTCTACTATCCAAGCACGCATATGAGTAGAGTCTACGGGAGTCAAGTGAACTACTAACAGAAAAACAAAGGAAGGGATAGAAAGGTATCACCGTAGTCCACTGAACCGACTCCGGGTCGAAGTACCCACCTGTAGGTAAGATCCAATCTAACACCGACGGCTCTCGGGAACCGCGACAGGACCTACGAAAGACTCACAGGGTCAAGGTCCACCAAGTCGACGCTAAACACAAAGCTCTCACATCCCGAAACCGACGGATCGCCCGGGAAACCCACCGGGACGATCCCGAAACCACACAAAGCCCCAGAGGGGTACCAAACAGCCAACAAGGTCCCTCGCTGTCCCCGAACACACTAAACCAAGTGACGGGACAGCGAGCACAAGCTCGGGGTGCCACAAACATCAAACGCACCCGTAAAGGCTTCCCGGGTTCCCGAAAAGTGCCGATTTGGCACCGGAACCCCACATCACTCATCCGCTGTCCTCGAAACTTCGGGACAGCGATGAGGAACAGCCAACAAGGCTAAACAATGAAGCCAAGTCGCTCGCGAAAATAGCGAGCGAGTCACACAACTAGAAACGTGCGTTTCGCCGATTATTTCGTCGAAAAACGCATCGGAAACAAATCCGAAACTCCACGAAGGGCGAGGGGGTTGGACAACCAGTCCACAGGGTCCCAAAGACCATACCCTTGCTGCCCACAGCGTCGCTACGCTGTCGCAAACGCCACAAGTCCAAAACAAGCAACATAAACATACATACAAGCACTAAAATGAGCCGATCGAGCAAACCGTTCGTCCGCTCAACCTTCCGCAAGTACCAGCGGATAGGTATCGACGTCACGGAGACCGTGCTCACAGCCCCGCTGCGACAGGACAAGTCGCGGGCCGGGAAATTGCATAAAAACAGCAAGACATACAAGCTAAACAATCAAAGTTAAGGCCGTTCGAGCGCTCCGCTCGTCCGCTCAACCTCCCGCAAGCACCAGCGGATAGGCAACGACGCAACGGAGGCCGTGCTCACAGCCTCACTGCGACAGGGCAAGTCACAGACCGGAAAGTTGCATAAAAACAGCGAGCAATTAAGGGTACGAAGCTCGACAAAGCCGAACGACAAAACGGCTTGAGCAAAGTTCCAACAGAGGTGAGCATGATGATCAGCATGATGCCGTGATCATCGTGCTCACCTCTCCGGACCTCAGGGGGCAACAGGGCTCCGGGTACCTCGGCGCGGCCAAAAGAAACACAAAAATAGCCCCCCGGCCGGAGCAACTAGCTCCGGCCGGCTGCCGGCGGGCAACCAAGGCCGGCGGCGGGCAGGGTCGGCCGAGAGGGTCGCAAGGAAGGGGGAGCTCACCCTAGTCGACGGCGGGAGGCGGCGGCGGCGGCGCGGCGAAGCTCCCGGCTCTCGGGTAAAGCTAGGGCACGGCGGCGTGGCAACGGGCGGCGACGGCGGCCGGCGGCAGGCGAGCACCGTCAAGAGGAGGTCGCCGGTCGTCGTCTAGCCGGTGACCGCGATAAGAACGGCGACGGGTTGCGGCGGTGGAGCAGGTGCGGCAGAGGATGCCCTAGCGGCTCCTCAGGAGCTGGCGGCGGCTGCGGCGGCGCTCCGGCGGCACGGCGACGGCCGGGGAAGGAGGGGGCGGCGCCGGAGCTCACGGGGGTGACGATGCTCTCACCCTCCTGAGCTGCGGGAGGCGGCGCTGCCTCGGGCTCACCAGCCTCGCCCTCAGTGACTGCTCCAGCAGTGCAGCAGCAGCTCAGGCAGCTCCCGGCGGCCCTCCGGCGACACGGCGGCGGCGGCAGGGGATCGTGCCACCTCATGGGGCTCCGGCGTGGGTAACCCCAGGGTGCACACCCTCGGGGGGAGGAGAAGGAGAAGAAGAAGAAGAAGAAAAAGGAGAAAAGAGGAGAGAGAGAGGGTTCCGGGGAGCTCCGGCAGCTGGGTGGTCGGCGGCGGCCGGAGATGCACAGGAGAAGGGCTAAGGGGCAGAGGGGTGCTGGTGCTGCTGGCTGCTGGCCCAGGCTGAGGAGAAGAGAGAGTGAGAGAGTGTGGGAGTGAGAGGGGTGGAGTGAAAAAGAAGTAAAGAGAGGGGGTGATGGGTCTAGTCCCATTAATGCCTCCACCAACCCCCCACCTACCCCTCCCTCTCAGCCACAATCTCCCTCCCAAAGTAACAATATCCTCCCAGGCCCCTGCGATTCGAAATCGCGTGAAAAGGTGCGAAAACGAGGACTCGATCGCGAAAACATAAAACGTAACCTTCGAGCGATCTGCGATAAAGATGCAATAACTTTCAAACCGTGCGTCGCACGCCGACACGGATTTGCGCCATTGCGTTCAGCACTGCCGAGACATCGAATTCACCATTTTGGATCGCCCAAATCGGACTCCGGATCGCACTGTTAAGCCGTTCACTCTCCGCGACGAAAATCCGAAACTCTAAAATCCTCAAAAACTCACTTACATATATATATATATAAATACCTATATATATATATATACGTATACTGATAAAAAACACAGTAAAAGGGGAGTGGAACACAGAATTTCAAATTTCCAAAAATTCGGATTCTCACAGGCTACTATGCTATCGATAGTACCTAGCGCTTTGTGCTATCGAATTTTTCGCCGTTAGATTTACAGTTTTGATCATTTCCACCCGTTAAATCATACTATTCAACCAACCACCTACTCAACCCTAGAGGATTACTATCATCCTAACGACACATCTCTTCATCCACGGGTCGAAAATCTAATAGCACAAGTGCTTGGTATATCTAATAGGCTAATTAGGCTACTAATTAATAGTATAGTAGCCTAATTAGCCTATTAGATAATAGTACCAAGCACTTGGTGCTATTAGATTTTCGGCCCTTGGATGAAGAGATGCGCCGTTAGGATGATAGTGGTCCCCGGTTAGGATTGATAGTGATTTTCTAGGGTTGAGTGAGTGATTGGTTGAATAGTATGATCTAACGGGTGGAAATGATCAAAATGGTAAATCTAACGGAAGAAAACTCGATAACACCAAACGTTTGATACTATCAATAATATAGTAGCCGGACTATATATATATTCGAGCTTTTCGAGCCTAATTCGAGCGAGCCCAGTAATGCTCAAGCTCGGCTTGAAATAAATTTCGAGCTTTTTTTCTGTTCAAGCTCGGCTCATTTAATTTCGAGTCGAGCTCGAGCGAGCCGAATATCGAGCCGAACGCGAGTCGAACACGAGCCGGCTCGCTCATTTGCCAGCCCTAAGAAGAAGATACATAAGTAGAAGGAATAAAAGGAAGACGATGACTTTTGGCAAGTTGACAAAAATCACAAAATTTTATTTCTTTTATAGAACCTTTCAAAAAGATATATGAATGTGTAGACAAATAATGCAAAGTAGTAGCAGATGGATGGCCAAGCCTATGATGCTAGACTAAAGAAAAGACCCTTTCGCCAATAAAAGCAAAAGAACTTGATTTATTCTGATTATTTTTGGAGGACTTAATGGGATATAATCCACTTTCACTCGGCCCTTGGAAAAGCGTCTTTTCTGACTGTTTGTCCTTCACACAAAAACCATGAGAGTCAAAAGGAAAGTAACAATTGTTATCTTTAGAAAACTGGTTGACAGAAACCAAGTTGGTTGACATTTCAGGAACATGTAACAAATTATTTAGTTGGAAAGGTTGAGATGAGGTATGGAGTATGGATGAACCAGTGTGAAGAATGCGCAAACCTTGTCTATTGCCTACAGATATTTTGTCACTTCCTTGATAGTCGGTGCGAACAGTAAGGTTGGAGAGATCAGAGGTTAGGTTGTTGGTGGCTCCAGTATCAGCATACCAAGTTTGATCAGCAGAGAGAGAAGTTGTTGTTGCCACCATTGCTTAAAGGCGCTGAGGAGGAGCACGCCTTTGATAGGCAAAGTCCATTCGATGGTGACAGTCGAGTGCAATGTGGCCAATTCGATTGCATATCTGGCAAGTGGGATGTTGCCAACCATTTACATTAGCGTTGTTGTTGCGTGGAGGTTGGCCTCCACCACGGCCGTGACCACCACGTCCTCTTCCACGTCTCCTGCCATTATTAGTATTGCGCCCTCGGCCATAATTAGAGCCAAGGTTGTTTTGAAAAGAATTGTTTTGTGCGATGAAGGCAGTAGATTCATGAGTGATGGAGGATTGAAGTTGACGTCTGTCACGCCCCGAATTACAGCGGAAGTCCGGATTACATCAACAGACCCGTCGCATGCACAAGGATACACCTTATACATACGAAGCGTCAATAAATTCTGTCCAACAAAAATTAACTAGAATCTAACAACAGTAGGTATCAGAATAAAATAAAAACTATGTACTATAGCAACACTGTAAATATACAATCATCACCACGCCAGTCCTCAAAATGATACAATATCTCTGACCACTCCAAACCTCAAAATACTGTACAGGCTGCTATATACACTGATAGGTGGTCCAGCTACACACACAAAGAGGGTAGAATATGCCAACTATTCGTGATCCTCTTACCTCGATCAGTCGCTGGTGCTGAAGGCTCTAAAATAAAATATTAATAAATATGGTATGAGAACTATAATCAATAGTTCCTAGTGGGTACGGTCGACAATGCCAACGGTCTACACCACTAGGTCCATAAGAGGCAGAAATAGTAAATAACTGAGCAGTATAAATGAACAGGTACTAATATGAATAATGGCTGAAAGGAACTACTATTATTATGCCTCTATAATATAACTGAAACTGTAAATCATGTATTTCATGCATCAATTAGATACCGAATAAAATACTGCAATAATATCCAATCATAATGACCGACTCAAAAGTAAGGTCTAGCGCGCGCCGCCTCGTGTCCAGCACCCACCTATAGTGGTCCGCTACCACGCAGGCGACTGTCTGGCCCATGCCATAATAATACCTCATAGCCTAACCTCCGGAGTGGCACTTGCGGGGTGCTACCCCAACCAAGTATAGTATCGCTGTCAAGCTCAAAGTAGCATGCAGGCTGTAGTCAAATGCGATGGTCAAACAGATCATGATAATATTGTCATAGGTCTGAAATACAATTATAGTCTCACACTATCTGTCACTCCTAAAAACATGCATGTCTCAATATACTCTACAGGTAGGTGTCAAAATACTATTATTATCTCAACTATGTCAATAGTTCATTTCATAGGCTAAATAATATAATATGGACATAGAAGTCAGTCCACCAATTTTGACAATACGGAACTCACCTATATCGTAAATCCAAGAAACAGAATGGCAGTCGGGATAGTGAGATGATAGCTACTGCTCTCCTAGCCTAAATGACAGCCACAAAGTCAGCTCCTAAAACGTATATAAAAAAAATCAGTTTCTAACTCTCAATTTCTACAAAAATCCCTCAAAAGAGTCTAACCTAACCCCGACGTCAAAACACCGAAAAAAATCACGCCCGCGCCGACTCACTAGCTTTAAAAACCAAGCTTGCCCTCTCTCTTCTTTTTCTTTTTTTTTCCTCCTCTCAACCGCCTCTCCTACCCTCTCTCTCTCTCTCTCTCTCTCTCTCTCTCTCTCCCTCTCTCTTAACAACTAAGGCAAAGGATAAGGATGAGAGCCTCGTGGACTACATCTACATAAAAAGGCAAAATGCCTTTAAGCCCCCCAAAAAATAAATATTTCAATCTTAGTCCCCTATAAATTAAATCTTGAGTTTTTGAGTCCGTTTTTGTATCTATTTTGCGTCAAAACGTCCTCAACTCAATCAAGCACTGTAAAAATAATGCTGACTAAAAATTCATACTACAACCTTGCCAATTTGCTAAGGTTCAATATATCACATTTTCCCCTCCTTTAAAAAAATTTCGTCCTCGAAACTTAAAATATACCTCAAGTCGACTGCTCATATAACTAGGGATAAGATTCTCGCATCACATTCTCAGGCTCCCATGTCGCCTCTCGCTCTTCCTAGTGACTCCATAGTACCTTCACATAAGGAATAACTCAGTTTCGCAATTCTTTTACCTTCCATGGTAGGATTCGAACCAGTCGCTCAACATAGCTCATGTCCTCAGTCACCTCCAGAGAAACATAATCTAATACATGTGATGAATCAAAAATATATTTCCTCAAGGCTGAGACATGAAACACATTATGTACACCTGCTAAACTTTTCGGCAAAGCTAATCGGTATACAACAGGTCCAACTCACTCTAATATCTCAAAAGGTCCAATGAATCGTGGACTAAGCTTTCCACGCATTCCAAACCTCTTTATCCCCTTAGATAGCGAGACTTTGAGAAATACATGATCTCCAAGCTGAAACTCTAAATCTCAACGCCGTGTGTCAGCATAGCTTTTCTGTCGACTCTGGGCGGTCTGCAAATATTGTCAGGCAATTTTAACATTTTCTTCTGTATCCACTAAAATATCTGGACCCAGAGTTTTTCTCTCACCACTTCACTCCAATATAGTGGTGATCGACACTTTCTTCCATACAATGACTCAAACGGAGCCATTCTGATACTTGCTTGATAACTATTATCATATGCAAACTCCGCCATTGCCAAATGTTGATACCATCCACCATCATACTCGAGGACACATGCTCTCAACATATCCTCCAATATCTGAATCGTCCTCTCGGACTGTCCATCTGTCTGTGGGTGAAAAGCTGTACTGAACTGTAACTGGATCCCCAAAATCGTCTATAAAGCTCTCCAAAAGTGTGCTACAAATCTCGGGTCTCGATCTGACACTATAGAGGTAGGAACTCCATGTAGTCTTACGATCTCATTCAAATATATCTAAGCAAGTTTCTCTCTAGACCACGTCACTTGAACTGGTATGAAGTGACCAGATTTAGTCAATCTGTCCTCTATCACCCAAATCGCATCATGTCCACCCTGTGATCTTGGTAAGCTAGTTACAAAATCCATAGTGATCCTATCCAATTTCCATTCAGAAATTAGAAAATTTTGCAATCTGCCAGCAGGTACCCGATGTTCTGCTTTTACTTGCTGACAGACCAAACACTGTGATACAAATCTCCCAATATCTCTTTTCATACCATTCCACCAATAATGTGTTTTTAAATCCTTATACATCTTCGTTCCTCCAGGATGTACATTATAGGGAAAACTATGTGCTTCTCTCAATATCTCCTCACGGATCTCAGCATCCATAGGTATACATAAACGATCCTGAAATCTCAATACTCCCGAAACATCAACACTAAAGTCCTTCACTTGTCCACTCGCTAATTCTGTCCGATTTTTTGCCAAATGCAGGTCAACGCCTTATTTCTCTTTAATTCTTTCTAGCAGATTGGGTTGCAAAATCATAGCCATAAGTCTTGCAGAAACTCCAGGGAGTACAACCTCCAACTCTAATCGCCTCATCTTCTCTAACAGTGACGCCTGACTGGTAATCATCATACTCAAATTCTGTACTGATTTACGGCTTAATGCATCTGCCACTACATTAGCCTTACCGGGATGATAAAGTATAGTTATATCATAATCCTTTAGTAATTCTAACCACCGGCACTGTCTTAAATTCAGTTCTTTCTGCATAAACAAATACTTGAGGCTTTTGTGATCAGTGTAGATTTCACAATGTTCTCCATAAAGATAGTGGCGTCAAAATTTTAATGCAAAAATTACGGCAGCTAACTCCAAATTATAAGTAGGATAATTTTTCTCATATTCTTTCAACTGTCTGGAAGTATAAGCAATTACCCTATCATTCTGCATCAATACACAACCCAATTCACTCCGTGATGCATCACTATAAATAACAAATCCCTCACCTATAATAGGAAGGGCAAGGATAGGAGCTGACATCAATCTATTTTTTTAATTCTTCAAAGCTCCTTTGGCAATCCTCACTCCAAATATACTTAATGCCTTTTTGAGTAAGTTGAGTGAGGGGTGTGGAAAGTTTTGTAAAATCTTCTACAAACCGACGATAATAACCAGCCAACCCCAGAAAACTTCGCACCTATTTTGTAAAATCTTCTACAAACCGACGATAATAACCAGCCAACCCTAGAAAACTTCGCACCTCAGAAACACTCGTCGGTGTAGGCCAATCTCGAATTGCTTTAATTTTCTTTGAATCAACTGCAATTCCATCAGCTGAAATTACATGCCCAAGAAAAATAAACTCCCGTAACCAGAAATCACACTTTTTAAGTTTAGCATAAAGTTTTTTTCCCTCAAAATCTGTAATACAGTCCTCAAATGCTCCTCATGTTCAGCTATACTTCGGGAATATATCAAGATATCATCAATAAATACCACCACAAACCTATCCAAAAACGGTTGGAACACCTAATTCATCATATCCATAAACGCGGCTGGAGCATTTGTTTATCCAAATGGCATTACTATTTTATAATACCCATACCGTGTTCTAAATGCCGTTTTGGAAACATCCACAGGTTTAATCTTCAATTGATGATACCCTGACTGCAAATCTATCTTGAAATACACACAAGATCCTTACAATTGATCAAACAAATCATCAATGCACGACAATGGATACTTATTCTTAATAGTCACCTTATTCAATTCTCGGTAATCTACATATAATCTGAGTGATTCATCTTTCTTGTTCACAAATAACACTGGTGCTCCCCAAGGTGACACACTGGATCGAATAAATTTTTTGTCCAATAAATCTTGTAATTGTGCTTTCAATTCCCGAAATTCTCCTAGAGCCATCCTGTAAGGTGCCTTTGAGATTGGCGCAGTTTCTGGGACTACGTCAATCACAAACTCTATCTCCCTATCCGGTGGCATGCTAGACAACTCAGAGGGAAACACATGTGGAAACTCTCAAACTACAAGAATGTCCTTGAGTTTCGGTGATGCTATAGAGACGTCCACTACTGCTGCCAAAAAGGCTACACATCCACGATTCATCAAGAGTGCCTTTGATGTAGAAATCATCGTGGCAAACAAAGTACTCTGACAACCCCTATACACATACTTCTCCTGACCTAGCTCGCAAAATATCACTGTTCTATCCCCACAATTAATCGTCGCATAATAATGAGCCAACCAATCCATCCCTAACACAATGTCAAAGTCCTGCAACTGTCTCAAGACTAATAGGTCTACAGGCATAATCCACTACCCTAACTGCACTGGACACAACATGCAACAGTCTCCCACATGCAAAGTATGATCAGGAATATGAACCTCATGTACATGCTGTAATGTTTCTATCTCTAGTTCATGCAGTAATGTGAATGCTCGACTAATAAAAGAATGAGATGCACCAGTATCAAATAATGCTCGAACTCTAATGTCTCTAATCAAAATAATACCTGCAACCACCCTATCGGCTGCTGATGCATCCTCCACCTGTGCAGCGTAGACACGCCACTTGGCGCCTGTGACTGCCTCTCGGTCGAGCGTAAGGCTGAAGCTCGATCAATAGGAACATATGCCGATATGGCTCATGCTGTTTGTCTAGAGGTAGAAGGGGAAGAGGCTAGCAATGGGGCTGGAGCGGTACCACGGGGATACACTGCCCAAACATGTCCTGCCTGCCCGCAATGAAAATATCTGCCAGCTCGCTGAGCACACATATGAGGTAAGTGTGGTCCACCACAAATCGCACATCTCTCCCGTCCCGCTGCTACTGTTGTGGTCCCCCAAACCTCCATCCCATAAAGGACCCACGACCCTGGAAGCGAGATCGTGAATACTTTGGCGGTCTCCTCGAATTAGACTGCTCCTCACTACTCTCTGCTAGTCTCTTCTTCTCCTTCTCCCTTTCCCACATCTCTGTCTGCTCCTTCATTACTGTCGCACCCCTCTCAACTCATAAAGCCATCTCAATCACCTCATCTAAAGTCCGAAAATGCTGCGACTGTACAAATTGATAAATCTTTGGTCGCAGTCCTCTCTCAAATAAACATGCCTTATGCCGCTCATCTCGTACTACAAAGGGTACGCAGCTTAGAACCCGAACAAACTCCCTCGCATACTCTTGTATAGATCGATCTTTCTGTCTCATCTTCTTTGGATCATCTTCAAGTTTTTCCTTCACACTATCAAAAAAATAGGCTCCATACAACATCTCTCGAAACTCCACCCAAGTCAGATTCTCAGACCTGTCTTTATGTGTCCTTAACCACCAAGAATGAGCATCTCCCTCAAGACAATGTATTGCCAAGTGTACTCTATCCCTCTCTAGAATGTACATATCCTCAAAGAGCTTCTCCAAAACTCTTACCCAAGCCTCCACCACCCATGGCTCTACACTCAGACCATTGAATCTCGGCGGATCAAATCTCCTAAACTCAGCCAACCTCGCACGTGCCCTTTTCTGCTCTACCTCTAACATCTCCTGCCTACCCTCTATCGTCACTCCAGTCGGTCTCACCCTCTCAGTAATAGTCTCTACTTGGGGTACCACTACTCTAGGAACATCTACCGGAGCACCCAATGGTGGAGCATCCTGTACTGGCCTCTGCTGTGAAGTACTAATCTGCTGTGCTAACAACTCACATAACCTCCCCATCATCCCTGTCAGCCATCTGCTCCCGGAGCTCCCGTATCTCACTAGAACCATTCTGACCCTGTTCCTCTAGCTGTAGGGCAGATCCTATAGGTGACTGTGATCGCTGCTCCATCCTGATCACATGAAATCAAAACACAGATTAGTCACACTAAGTCTCGCAACTCGACCCAATCAAACGAAATTCTAGAAAAACATCCCTTTTCCTTTGTGATGTTATGTTGTCTGCAGCCAACATAATCATCCAGAAGGAAAAGGCATATCTTCTTTAATCACTCCTCAATTCTCTCTGAAGAGGTTGCATAATTCAATTTATTGACTTTCGCTACAAATCACTTCTATCTCGTCCTATATCCTAGGGGTCTGTCCAGCCTAAAGTTTTCTATGCCGAATATCCTATGCTCTAATACCAACTTAATCTGTCACGCTCCGGATTACAGCGAAAGTCCGGGTTACGTCAACAAACCCACCGCATGCACACAGATACACCTTAAACATACGAAACGTCCATAAATCCTGTCCAACAAAATTTAACTAGAATCTAACAACAGTAGGTATCAGAATAAAATAAAAAGTATGTACTATAGCAACACTGTAAATATACAATCATCACCACGCCAGTCCTCAAAATGATACAATATCTCTGACCACTCCAAACCTCAAAATACTGTACAGGATGCTATATACACTGATAGGTGGTCCAGCTACACACACAAAGAGGGTAGAATATGCCAACTATTCGTGATCCTCTTACCTCGATCAGTCGCTGGTGCTGAAGGCTCTAAAATAAAATATTAATAAATATGGTATGAGAACTATAATCAATAGTTCCTAGTGGGTACGGTCGACAATGCCAACGGTCTACACCACTAGGTCCATAAGAGGCAGAAATAGTAAATAACTGAGCAGTATAAATGAACAGGTACTAATATGAATAATGGCTGAAAGGAACTACTATTATTATGCCTCTATAATATAACTGAAACTGTAAATCATGTATTTCATGCATCAATTAGATACCGAATAAAATACTGCAATAATACCCAATCATAATGACCGACTCAAATGTAAGGTCTAGCGCGCGCCGCCTCGTGTCAAGCACCCACTTATAGTGGTCCGCTACCACGCAGGCGACTGTCTGGCCCATGCCATAATAATACCTCATAGCCTAACCTCCGGAGTGGCACTCGGGGGCGCTATGTCACGCCCCGTCGGGCCTTTAACACCAACTAGGTGGAAAGGATAACCGCACGGGCGCATGCCCCAGACCCGCCGAACGGATAGAGTCCCTTTTACCCGCCCAAGGCGTCACAACACAAGCTTATCCACGAGGTTCCAACTAGGAACGGAGTACAAGAGTTGCACAAGGAAGCGTCAACATAAAGAATTTCTACTTCTATTACATCACATTGCACATTTATACATGCCCAAATTTTTCTTTTCATTCCATACACCATGTCCCAAAACTATGGAATACATAAGTTTCATACATGTAATGGAAATCCCCTATACTATCAAAGTCCAAGACTAGGGGTACAACTCTATGTATCACCAAAATAGAAGGGCCGCTATCTAGAGAGCTAAACCCTTGCCTCGCTCCGCCGCCTCACTCGCGGAAGGACCTGAAAAACGTGGGGTGAGAACTATAAACATAGTTCCCAGTGGGTAAGGCCACCCAAGAGAGAAGCTCGACCCACCAGGTCCAAAGAAACACCATATGCATAAGTTAGATCACAAATAACTATGCAACAATTATTTACATGCTTGTAAATAAACATAAAGGATGCAACCAAATGAAATATAACTTATCATTCTCTCCTAGGTTCATCCTATATTTCACATTGACTAAGTTCAATTACTTGTCATTTACTTATGGTTTCGGAATCGCCGTCTCACCATAAGGGTTCCAACATTCAAGGAGTGAACTCGTCACCTCCTAGTTCGAGTAGCGAACTCGTCGCATACTCGGGATAGCAAAATCGTCGCATACCCCATCTCAACACCGCCATCACATGGCATGGGTAGCGAACTCGTCGCATACCCGGGATAGCAACCTCGTCGCACATCCTATCTCGACACCGCCAACTCATAGAGTGGTAGCGAAATCGTCGCAAACCCGGGATAGCAAAATCGTCGCACATCCCGTGTCAACACCGCCAACTCATGGCATGGTAGCGAAATCGTCGCCTACCCGGGATAGCAAAATCGTCGTACATCCCGTTTCAGCACCGCCAACTCATGGCATGGTAGCGAAATCGTCGCCTACCCCTGATAGCAAAATCGTCGCACATCCCGTTGTTCACATTTTTTACTTGGCAACCTAAGTCTCGTGACCTTAGGTTCAAGTCACTAAGTCTCACCTATGTTCAATGACACTAGGTTTACTTTCTCATTCTCAACCTAGGTCCCATGACTCTAGGTTCCAATCTCATGTCCAACCTATGTTCAATAACACTAGGTTCCATTCTCACATGTTCCAACCTATGTTCAATAACACTAGGTTCTATTCATACATGCAACCATGCAACAAGTATAGATAATTGAATTATACTTGAATTCTATATCATGCAATAGGAGCTCATTGCTCTACCTATCATGATTTTATCTTTGCCAACATGCAAGTTCTAGGGTTCACAACACATACCATTTTATCTTTAAATGGATATTTACCCTAGACATGGAAGTGACCTAATCACTTCGGTAAACACAAACCCACCTCAAGAGCTTTCAAATTCTTGTATTCTTCAAGCCCCTAAGTGTCCAAGCCTTGAGTTCTTGCTTCAACCCAAGCTTCTACAAGAAAACGGTTCGTTACTCGTTACGAACCCATAAATCAACTCAATACTTGAAATCAAGTGTTCTAACATGATTTCCTATGCCTCAATTGCAATTCCCGAAGGTCCAAATATTTTTAGAACCTCCCATGACAAAAGCCCTAAATCTACCTAGGGTTTGCATGCATGCAAGCCAAATCCTAAATTTTATGGCCAATCTTTCACCTTTTGTGGTTAAGATTGCCTAGGGTTTCCAAAAACCTCTTCTTGAAGGATTAAATCTAAGGTTTAAACCCTAAATCACAAGAACTCACGCTCGAAGCCCTAGCTCCCAAGCTTCTTCTTGCACCAAGAAGCTTCTTCGCACCTTGGAAGTCCTTTTCCAAGCTCCAATCCACCACTTCTCCAAGCTTTGGAGAGATCTTTAGAGAGAGAAAGTGAGAGAGAGGGAGAGGGAATGAGAGGAAAGTGAAGAGGAATGAGGGGAAAGACCTCAGCCCCCCCTACATAACCTATTCACCGCGAAATTACCAAAATATCCCTCACTGGGCATTCTGCCTCAGTCGGGTCCGGACCTTGCAAATGGGGTCCGGACCCTGCACTGATAACTGACCAGCGCGCAGGCCGGGTCCGGACCTTGGTGTCCGGGTCCGGAACCCGTACGCATCCCAACTCGGAAACCAGCTCGGGTCCGGACCGTGACATCCGGGTCCGGACCGTGGCTGCCCGCGGACTTCATTGTCCGGACCCCAGCTTCCAGGGTCCGGACCCCGTGAGCAGTTTTGCTCCACTTGGTCCCTTTTTCACAATTTTTCGATTTTCGGGTTTCCACTCTTACCCATAATGTTCCGAACACTTCGGAACCCAATTCCACACCAGCCATTATCGTCTTCCATCGAACTTTATCAAATTTAGTAAAGTTCGATACAACGCACCGAAATTCATAGTGCTACATTCCTCCCCACTTAAAGAGAGTTTCGGCCGCAAAACTGAATCATACCTCAGCTGGACTCAGCGAAGAGGTAAGGAAACCGCTCCCTCATTGAGCTTTCCAATTCCCACGTAGCTTCGCGCTCACCGTGATTCGTCCATTTTACTTTTACATAAGGAATTTCACGGTTCCTTAAATTTTTCACCTCGCGATCCATGATACACAAGGGAAATTCCTCATAAGTCATATCCTTATGAAGCTCTATAGGCACATACTCGAGGACGTGCGCCGGATCATACATGTACTTGCGGAGCGTCGATACATGGAACACATTGTGTATCCCCGCAAGTTTTGGCGGCAAAGCTAGCCGATATGCCACGGATCCCACACGCTCCAAAACCTCAAAGGTCCAATGTAACGGGGACTTAACTTATCCCGAACACCAAATCGTTTCACCCCTCTCATGGGTGACACTTTCAAGAAGACGCGGTCTCCTACCGCGAATTTCAAATCTCGTCGACGTCGATCCACATAACTCTTTTGTCGAGATTGCGCCGTCGATAAGCGTTCGCGTGCCAAGCGGACCTTTTCCTCCGCTTCACGCAAAACATCCGGTCCTAAGACCCTTCTCTCGCCGACTTCACTCCAATGAATAGGAGAGCGGCATTTCCTTCCATACAAGGCTTCAAACGGTGCCATACCGATGCTAGATTGATAGCTATTATTGTAAGCAAATTCAGCCATCGGCAAATGAGTAGGCCATGCACCCTTGAAGTCCAACACACACGCTCGCAGCATATCCTCCAAAATCTGAATTGTCCTTTCCGATTGACCGTCAGTTTGAGGATGAAATGCTGAACTGAAATCGAGCCGTGTACCCAAAGCTTCTTGCAAGCTTTTTCAAAAATGCGATGTGAATCGGGGGTCTCGATCTGAGACTATCGAGGTCGGGACCCCGTGCAATCGCATAGTCTCGTCCAGGTAGACTTGTGCTAACTTGTCTTCCGACCAAGTGGTGTGGATTGGCAAAAAGTGTGCCGACTTTGACAAACGATCAACCACCACCCAAATCGCGTCGTGGCCACCTTGTGATCGAGGTAAACCCACAACGAAGTCTATTGCTATGTTCTCCCACTTCCAAACTGGAATGGGCAACCCTTGCAATTTTCCCGCCGGAAAGCGACGCTCGGCTTTCACCTGTTGGCATACTAAGCATTGTGCCACAAAGCGTCCAACATCAAGCTTCATCCCCGGCCACCAATAATGTAATTTAAGATCCTTGTACATTTTGGTACCGCCCGGGTGAATCGCATAGGGAGAAGTATGAGCTTCTTTCAAGATCTCCCCACGAATATCCTCGACTTTTGGCACGCACAATCGATTTCGAAATCGAATTGCGCCCTTCGAGTCTACATGAAAATCACTGGCGCGCCCGCTCTCGATAGCACTCCGCACCTTTTGGAGTTCCGGATCACCGGATTGCTTTTCTTTTATTTGCTCCAACAAAGTTGGCCAAATCTCAAGATTCATAAGTCTAGCGGGGACGCCCGGGGCCACGACTTCCAAGTCAAACCGGCCCATTTTCTTGATTAACGGTATTTGTCCCGTCATCTCAATTGCGAAGTTCTCCACGAATTTTCTACTGAGTGCATCGGCCACCACATTGGCTCTACCGGGGTGGTACAAGATGGTTAAGTCGTAATCCTTTATCAACTCCAACCACCTCCGCTGTCTCAAATTCAACTCCTTTTGAGTGAATAAGTACTTTAAGATTTTATGATCCGTGTAAACCTCACAGTGTTCCCCGTACAAATAGTGTATCCACAACTTAAGTGTGAAGACCACCGCCGCAAGCTCTAAGTCGTGGGTGGGATAATTTTGCTCATAGCTCTTTAGCTGTCGAGAGGCATATGCTATTACTTGTCCTCTTTGCATAAGCACACACCCAAGACCACGCCGTGATGCATCACTATACACCACAAAGCCCTCCCCCGCAATCGGCAAGGCGAGAACCGGAGCCGAAGTCAACCTTTCCTTGTCACGCCCCACCGGGCCTTAAACACCAACTAGGTGGAAAGGATAACCGCACGGGCGCATGCACCAGACCCGCCGAACGGATAGAGTCCTTTCTATCCGCCCAAGGCGTCACAACACAAGCTTATCCACAATGTTCCAACTAGGAACGGAGTACAAGAGTTGCACAAGAAAAGCATCAACATAAAGAAGTTCTACTTCTATTACATCACATGGCACAATATATATGTCCAAAATTTTCTTTTCTTTCCTTTTCATTCCATACATTATGTTCCCAAAACAATGGAATATACAATTTCATACATATAATGAAAATTCCCTATGCTGTCGTAGTCCAAAACTAGGGGTACACTCTATGTGTCAACAAAATGGAAGGGCCGCTATCTAGAGAGCTAAACCCTTGCCTCGCTCCGCCGCCTCACTCGCGGAAGGACCTGGAAAATGTGGGGTGAGAACTATAAACATAGTTCCCAGTGGGTAAGGCCACCCAAGAGAGAAGCTCGACCCACCAGGTCCAAAGAAACATCATAAGCATAAGTTAGATAACATATAACTATGCAACAATTATTTACATGCTTGTAAATAAACATAAAGGATGCAACCAAATGAAATATAATTTATCATTCACTCCTAGGTTCATCCTATGTCTCATAATGACTAAGTTCATTTACTTGTCATTTACTTATGGTTTCGAAATCGCCGTCTCACCATAATTATTCCAACATTCGAGGAGTGAACTCGTCACCTCCTAGTTCGAGTAGCGAACTCGTCGCATACTCGGGATAGCAAAATCGTCGCATACCCCGTGTCAACACGGCCACCGCATGGCATGGGTAGCGAACTCGTCGCATACCCGGGATAGCAACCTCGTCGCACATCCTATCTTGACACCGCCAACTCATGGCGTGGTAGCGAAATCGTCGCCTACCCGGGATAGCAAAACCTTCGCACATTCCGTGTCAATACGGCTGTCATGCCCCGCTGGGCCTCAAACACCAACTAGGTGGAAAGGATAACCGCACGGGCGCATGCACCAGACCCGCCGAACTGATAGAGTCCTTTTCTATCCGCCCAAGGCGTCACAACACAAGCTTATCCACAATGTTCCAACTAGGAACGGAGTACGAGAGTTGCACAAGGAAAGCATCAACATAAAGAAGTTCTACTTCTATTACATCACATGGCACAATATACATGTCCCAAATTTTTCTTTTCCATTCCATACCTTATGTTCCAAAACTATGGAATATACAACATTCATACAAGTATGTAAATTCCCTATACTATCATATTCCAAAAGTAGGGGTACAACTCTACATACAACCAAAATGGAAGGGCCGCTATCTAAAGAGCCAAACCCTTGCCTCGCTCCGCCGCCTCACTCGCGGATGGACCTGGAAAATGTGGGGTGAGAACTATAAACATAGTTCCCAGTGGGTAAGGCCACCCAAGAGAGGAGCTCGACCCACCAGGTCCAAAGAAACACCATATGCATAAGTTAGATCACATATAACTATGCAACAATTATTTACATGCTTGTAAATAAACATAAAGGATGCAACCAAATGAAATATAATTTATCATTCTCTCCTAGGTTCATCCTATGCCTCACATTGACTAAGTTCATTTACTTGTCATTTACTTATGGTTTCGGAATCGCCGTCTCACCATAATTGTTCCAACATGCAAGGAGTGACATTGTCACCTCCGAGTTCGAGTAGCGAAGTCGTCGCCTACTCGGGATAGCAAAATCGTCACTTACCCCTTCTCAACACGGCCACTGCATGGCATGGGTAGCGAACTCGTCGCATACCCGGGATAGCAACCTCGTCGCACATCCCCCTCTCGACACCGCCAACTCAAGGCGAGGTAGCGAAATCGTCGCCTACCCGGGATTGCAAACTCGTCGCACATCCCGTGTCGGTACGGCCAACTCATGGCATGGTAGCGAAATCGTCGCCTACCCGGGATAGCAAAATCGTCGCACATCACGTCTTTCACGTTTTTCACTTGCCAACCTAAGTCTCATGACCTTAGGTTCAAGTCACTAAGTCTCGCCTATGTTCAATAACACTAGGCTTACTTTCTCTTTATCAACCTAGGTTCCATAACTCTAGGTTCCAATCACATGTCCAACCTATGTTCAATGATACTAGGTTTCAATCTCACATGTTCCAACCTATGTTCAATAACACTAGGTTTCAATCTCACATGTTCAACCTATGTTCCATAACACTAGGTTCAATCATCATGTTCAACCTATGTTCAATGACACTAGGTTTAACCATACATGCAACCATGCAACAAGTATTAATAATTGAATTATACTTGATATGTACATCATGCAATAGGATCTCATTGTTCAACCCATCATGATTTTTACCTTTGCCAACATGCAAATTCTAGGGTTCACAACACATACCATTTTATCTTTAAATGGATATCCCTAGACATGGAAGTGACCTAATCACTTCGGTAAACACAAACCCACCTCAAGAGCTTTCAAATCCTTGTGTTCTTCAAGCTCCTAAGTGTCCAAGCCTTGAGTTCTTGCTTCAACCCAAGCTTCTACAAGAAAACGGTTCGTTACTCATTACGAACCCTAAATTCAACTCAACATGTGAAATCAAGTGTTCTAACATGATTTCCTATGCCTCAATGGCAATTCCCGAAGGTTCAAACATTTTTAGAACCTCTCATGGCAAAAGCCCCAAATCTACTTAGGTTTCACATGCATGCATGTGAAACCACAAAATCTCTTGGCCAATCCCCACGTTTTGTGGTTTAGATTGCCTAGGGTCTCCAAAAACCTCTTGCTAAAGGATTGAATCCAAGGTTTAAACCCCATATCACAAGAACTCACCTCAAAGCCCAAGCTCCCAAGCTTCTTCTTGCACCAAGAAGTTCCAAATCCACCTTAGAAGCTTTTCCCAAGGTCAAATCCTTCACTTCTCCAAGCCTTGGAGAGATCTCTAGAGAGAGAAAGTGAGGGAGGGAGAGGGGGAGGGAGGGAGTGTGAGGAAGATGGAGGAGTAATGAGGAGAGGGACCCCTGCCCTCTATATATAGCCTATCCCCCACGAAATTACCAAAATACCCCTCACTGGGCATTCTGCACCAGCCGGGTCCGGACCTTGAAGATGGGGTCCGAACCCCGCACTGATAACTGGCCAGTGCGCAGGCCGGGTCCGGACCTTGGCATCAGGGTCCGTAACCCGTACGCACCCCAACTTGGAGACCCGCTCGGGTCCGGACCTCAAGTCCCGGGTCCGGAACCCGTACGTTCCCTATCTCGGACATTGGCTCGGGTCCGGACCGTAGCTGCCCGGGTCCGGACCGCAGCTGCCCGCGGACTTCATTGTCCGGACCCCAGCTTCCAGGGTCCGGACCCCGTGAGCAGTTTTGCTCTGGTAGGTCCTTTTCTTCGAAATCTTCGATTTCTGGGTTCCCACTCGCACCCATAATGTTCCGAAACCTTCGGAACCCAATTCCGCACTAGCCATTATCGGCTCTCTCCGAACTTCATCAAATTTAGTAAAGTTCGAGACAACGCACCGAAATTCAAAGTGCTACATTCCTCCCCCCTTAAAAAGAGTTTCGGCCGCGAAACTAAATCATACCTCAGCTGGACTCAGCGAAGAGGTAAGGAAACCGCTCCTTCATCGAGCTTTCCAATTCCCACGTGGCCTCACGTTCACCGTGATTCGTCCACTGTACCTTTACATAAGGAATTTCACGGTTCCTCAAACTCTTCACCTCGCGATCCATGATACACAAGGGAAATTCCTCGTAAGTCATATCCTCATGAAGCTCCATAGGCACATACTCGAGGACGTGCGCCGGATCATATACGTACTTAGGGAGTGTCGATACATGGAACACATTGTGTACCCCCGCAAGTTTTGGCGGCAAAGCTAGCCGGTACGCCACGGATCCCACACGCTCCAAGACCTCGTAAGGTCCAATGTAATGGGGACTCAACTTACCCCGAACACCGAATCGCTTCACCCCTCTCATGGGTGATACTTTCAAGAAGACGCGGTCTCCTACCGCGAATTCCAAATCTCGTCGACGTCGATCCGCATAACTCTTTTGTCGAGATTGCGCCGTCGATAAGCGTTCGCGTGCCAAGCGGACCTTCTCCTCCGTTCACGCAACACTTCAGGTCCTAAGACCCTTCTCTCGCCGACTTCGCTCCAATGAATAGGAGAGCGGCACTTTCGTCCATACAAGGCCTCAAAAGGTGCCATTCCGATGCTAGACTGATAGCTATTATTATAAGCGAACTCAGCCATCGGCAAATGTGTAGGCCATGCACCTTTGAAGTCCAACACACACGCTCGCAGCATATCCTCCAAAATCTGAATTGTCCTTTCCGATTGACCGTCAGTTTGAGGATGAAATGCTGAACTAAAATCGAGCCGTGTACCCAAAGCTTCTTGCAAGCTTTTCCAAAAATGCGATGTGAAACGGGGATCTCGATCTGAAACTATCGAGGTCGGAACCCCGTGCAACCGCACAATCTCGTCCAGGTAGACTTGCGCTAACTTGTCCCCCGACCAAGTGGTGTGGATTGGCAAAAAGTGTGCCGACTTTGACAAACGATCCACCACCACCCAAATCGCGTCGTGGCCACCTAATGATCGAGGTAAGCCCACAACAAAATCCATCGCGATATTTTCCCACTTCCAAACCGGAATGGGCAATCCTTGCAGTTTTCCCGCCGGAAAGCGACGCTCGGCCTTCACTTGTTGGCACACTAAGCATTGCGCCACAAAGCGTCCCACATCAAGTTTCATCCCCGGCCACCAATAATGCAATTTGAGGTCCTTATACATTTTGGTGCCGCCCGGGTGAATCGCATAGGGAGAAGTGTGAGCTTCTTTCAAGATCTCCCTACGAATGTCCTCAACTTTCGGCACGCACAATCGATTTCGAAATCGAATTGCGCCCATCGAATCTACATGATAATCACCGGCGCGCCCGCTCTCGATAGCACCCCGCACCTTTTGGAGTTCCGGATCACCGGATTGCTTTTCTTTTATTTGCTCCAACAAGGTCGGCCATATCTCGAGATTCATAAGTCTAGCGGGGACGCCCGGGGCCACGATCTCCAAGTCAAATCGGCCCATTTCCTTGATTAACGGCATTTGTCCCGTCATCTCAATTGCGAAGTTCTCCACGGACTTTCTACTGAGCGCATCGGCCACCACATTGGCTCTACCAGGGTGGTACAAGATGGTCAAGTCGTAATCTTTTATCAACTCCAACCACCTCCGCTGCCTCAAATTCAACTCTTTCTGAGTGAATAAGTACTTTAAACTTTTGTGATCCGTGTAAACCTCACAATGCTCCCCGTACAAGTAGTGTCTCCACAACTTGAGTGCGAAAACCACCGCCGCAAGCTCTAAGTCGTGGGTGGGGTAATTCTGCTCATAGCTCTTCAGCTGTCGAGAGGCATATGCTATTACTTGTCCTCTTTGCATAAGCACACACCCAAGACCACGATGTGATGCATCACTATACACCACGAAACCCTCCCCCGCAATCGGCAAGGCGAGTACCGGAGCCGAAGTCAACCTTTCCTTTAGCTCCTTAAAGCTTTGGTCGCATTCCTCGCTCCAAACATATTTGGCTCCCTTGCGGGTAAGACGCGTTAGTGGACCGGAGATTTTTGAAAATCCCTCCACGAACCGCCGATAGTATCCCGCAAGACCCAAAAAGCTTCGTATTTCCGTGACATTGGTCGGGCGAGGCCAATCCTTGACTGCCTCTACTTTCATAGGGTCCACAGATACTCCTCCTGCGGAAATTACGTGACCCAAGAAAGCGACCTCACGGATCCAGAATTCACACTTTTTCAATCTGGCGAATAACTTGTTCTCTCGAAGAACTTGAAGCACAATCCTTAGGTGCTCTTTATGTTCCTCTTCACTCCGAGAGTAGACAAGAATATCATCTATGAACACAACCACGAATTGATCCAATAGTGGTTTGAACACACGGTTCATTAAATCCATGAACGCTGCCGGGGCATTAGTAAGCCCAAAAGACATAACCGTGAATTCATAATGTCCATACCGCGTCCTAAATGCGGTCTTATGCACATCCTCCGGTTTGATCTTCAATTGGTGATAACCGGATTGCAAATCAATCTTTGAATACACCCGAGACCCTTGCAATTGATCGAATAAGTCATCAATTCGGGGTAACGGGTACTTATTCTTGACGGTCACTTTATTCAACTCGCGGTAATCTACACTTAACCGCAGCGAACCGTCCTTTTTCTGCACAAATAGCACAGGGGCTCCCCAAGGTGACACACTTGGCTTTACGAAACCCTTGTCCATTAAATCTTGCAATTGTGCTTTCAATTCCTTCAGTTCCGCGGGTGCCATCCTGTACGGGGTCTTAGAGATCGGCGCCGTATCCGGGAGCAAATCGATCACAAATTCTATTTCCCGGTCCGGTGGCATTCCGGGCAACTCCGTCGGAAATACATCCGGGAACTCTTGGACTATAGGAACGTCCTCAAGTCCCAGCACTTCCTTCCGGTCATCCACTACCGTCGCCAAGTAGGCAATGCATCCCCTAGCAATAAGCTTCCTTGCTTGCGACGTGGACACCATCGACGCAAAGAGCGAACTCTTACACCCTCGGTACACAAATTCCTTGTGCCCGGGTTCTCTAAATTTCACTATCCGGCTCTCACAATCAATAGTGGCATGATACTTCGAGAGCCAATCCATTCCTAGGATCAAATCATATTCATTCATTCGATTTAATACCAGCAAATCAGCTGGCATGATCCAATTTTCAACCCTCACGGGGCAATCTACACACGCGTGATGTACGCAAAAGGTGTGTTCAGGTACTTGCACAGTTCTTGCATGCGTGGCATCTATAATTTCTATTCCATGTGCAATAGCAAATGATCGAGCAATGAATGAATGTGATGCACCTGTATCAAACAAAGCTCTACATCGAATGCCTTTAATTAACACAATACCTGCCACGACGTCCTCCTGAGCAGAAGGCTCCTCCACCTGAGAGGCGAATATCCGCCCACTGGGCGCTAGCCGCTGGCCCTCCACTGGTCTCGGCGGCTGTTCACGGCCTGCCGACATCGCCGCGGGTGGAATGCCCGCAAGCTGCCTCGGTGGCGCAAACACCGATGCCGACGATGGTGCTCGGCCATCATCCATCGGGCAGTTGTACCGCATATGCCCTTGCTGTCCGCATTTGTAGCACCGGCCCTCACGATAGTCGCATTGCTGAGGGTGGTGGGGGCCACTACAAATCGGGCACTGGGTCGCGGATCGATTCCGTCGGGACCCTCGGGACTGATTCTGTGACTGCGAGTGCTTCGGGGGCCTCTTAGAGCTAGACTGCCCACCCGAGCCACCCGCCGGTCGCTTCTTCCCCTTTTCTTTTTCTCTCTCTCTTTCCCAAGACTCGCGCTCCTCGCGCGCACATGCATTCCCGTGCTCCACCCAAAGAGCACGGTCCAAGACCTCCGCAAAGGTCTTAAGCTTAAGGGTGTGAACCGCCCGAAAGATCTCCGGTCGAAGCCCGCGCACGAAGCAATCGACCTTGTCCAACTCTCCGCGGCACGCAATTAATAATGTACGAGAACTCCCTCTCGTACTCGCGCACCGTACGGTTCCCTTGTTTCAACTTGCGGAACCTTTCTTGAAGTTTCCTTTTCTCGCTATCGGAGAAATAGGTGGCGAACACCATACCCCGAAACTCTTCCCATGACGGTGGCGGAAGGCTAGAGAGTCTATCCCGTCGGACTCCCTTCCACCACACCTTCGCCGATCGCTCCAAGCAATGAACGGCGAGATGCACTTTGTCCCTCTCCAAGGTATAGAGGTCCTCGAAGAGCGTCTCCATCGCGTCGATCCAGGTTTCCACATCCCATGGATCCACGTTCTCCCCGCTGAAGATAGGCGGGTTGAACTTTTTAAACCTCATGAGAGCCGCAAGTGCGCGCTCTCGCTCCGCATCCTCCATGTCGGAGTCGGGCATAGGAGTACCCGACCCACCGGCTACCATCGGTGATGTCGGTGGCGCCACAGCCGGCGCCGGTGTCACCTCCTCTGCCGGTATCGAAGCAGAGGTTGGAGGTACTCTCGACCTCTCCTCCCGAACCGCAGCCACTTGCTGCGCCATCTCGTCTTGGAGCTTTTTAATCTGCTCCTCTTGTCGTTGCATGGCTTCGGCCTGTCGCCGAACCACGCCCATCAACTCGGTCAACTTATTACGAAGACCCGAGTTCTCGCCCTCCCCGAGTTGTTCGGGAGCCGCGCTCGCTCTCCCGAGCCCAGCCCTCAAAGGAGGCCGTCCACGTACCATTATCCTGAAAACACAATGACTTTGGTCATTTCGTGACATTCAAAGTCATTTGTAACATAACGTTTCACGAAAACAAACGTGAACCCAATCTAGGCGAAAGTCACACAAGGGTCCTTATTCCCCTCACTTGGTTTTCATGTTGTCGGCCGCCAACACGAACACACTTGGTGAAGAATAAGACACACCTCGAATCTACCTCTATTTTCAATTAGAGGCATAAGGACATAACCCAATCACTTATCTTTCGTCATATCAAAGATCTCGTCACTCACGAGCCTACACTCCTAGGGTCATTTCCATCCTAGGGTTTCTTAGGTCAGCCTAGACCGTTTCTACGCTCTGATACCACCTCAGTCTGTCACGCCCCGCCGGGCCTCAAACACCAACTAGGTGGAAAGGATAACCGCACGGGCGCATGCACCAGACCCGCCGAACTGATAGAGTCCTTTTCTATCCGCCCAAGGCGTCACAACACAAGCTTATCCACAATGTTCCAACTAGGAACGGAGTACGAGAGTTGCACAAGGAAAGCATCAACATAAAGAAGTTCTACTTCTATTACATCACATGGCACAATATACATGTCCCAAATTTTTCTTTTCCATTCCATACCTTATGTTCCAAAACTATGGAATATACAACATTCATACAAGTATGTAAATCCCCTATACTATCATATTCCAAAAGTAGGGGTATAACTCTACATACAACCAAAATGGAAGGGCCGCTATCTAAAGAGCCAAACCCTTGCCTCGCTCTGCCGCCTCACTTACGGATGGACCTGGAAAATGTGGGGTGAGAACTATAAACATAGATCCCAGTGGGTAAGGCCACCCAAGAGAGGAGCTCGACCCACCAGGTCTAAAGAAACACCATATGCATAAGTTAGATCACATATAACTATGCAACAATTATTTACATGCTTGTAAATAAACATAAAGGATGCAACCAAATGAAATATAATTTATCATTCTCTCCTAGGTTCATCCTATGCCTCACATTGACTAAGTTCATTTACTTGTCATTTACTTATGGTTTCGGAATCGCCGTCTCACCATAATTGTTCCAACATCCAAGGAGTGACATTGTCACCTCCGAGTTCGAGTAGCGAAGTCGTCGCCTACTCGGGATAGCAAAATCGTCGCTTACCCCTTCTCAACACGGCCACTGCATGGCATGGGTAGCGAACTCGTCGCATACCCGGGATAGCAACCTCGTCGCACATCCCCCTCTCGACACCGCCAACTCAAGGCGAGGTAGCGAAATCGTCGCCTACCCGGGATTGCAAACTCGTCGCACATCCCGTGTCGGTACGGCCAACTCATGGCATGGTAGCGAAATCGTCGCCTACCCGGGATAGCAAAATCGTCGCACATCCCGTCTTTCACGTTTTTCACTTGCCAACCTAAGTCTCATGACCTTAGGTTCAAGTCACTAAGTCTCGCCTATGTTCAATAACACTAGGCTTACTTTCTCTTTATCAACCTGGTTCCATAACTCTAGGTTCCATAACTCTAGGTTCCAATCACATGTCCAACCTATGTTCAATGATACTAGGTTTCAATCTCACATGTTCCAACCTATGTTCAATAACACTAGGTTTCAATCTCACATGTTCAACCTATGTTCCATAACACTAGGTTCAATCATCATGTTCAACCTATGTTCAATGACACTAGGTTTAACCATACATGCAACCATGCAACAAGTATTAATAATTGAATTATACTTGATATGTACATCATGCAATAGGATCTCATTGTTCAACCCATCATGATTTTTACCTTTGCCAACATGCAAATTCTAGGGTTCACAACACATACCATTTTATCTTTAAATGGATATTTACCCTAGACATGGAAGTGACCTAATCACTTCGGTAAACACAAACCCACCTCAAGAGCTTTCAAATCCTTGTGTTCTTCAAGCTCCTAAGTGTCCAAGCCTTGAGTTCTTGCTTCAACCCAAGCTTCTACAAGAAAACGGTTCGTTACTCATTACGAACCCTAAATTCAACTCAACATGTGAAATCAAGTGTTCTAACATGATTTCCTATGCCTCAATGGCAATTCCCGAAGGTTCAAATATTTTTAGAACCTCTCATGGCAAAAGCCCCAAATCTACTTAGGTTTCACATGCATGCATGTGAAACCACAAAATCTCTTGGCCAATCCCCACGTTTTGTGGTTTAGATTGCCTAGGGTCTCCAAAAACCTCTTGCTAAAGGATTGAATCCAAGGTTTAAACCCCATATCACAAGAACTCACCTCAAAGCCCAAGCTCCCAAGCTTCTTCTTGCACCAAGAAGTTCCAAATCCACCTTAGAAGCTTTTCCCAAGGTCAAATCCTTCACTTCTCCAAGCCTTGGAGAGATCTCTAGAGAGAGAAAGTGAGGGAGAGGGAGAGGGAGTGTGAGGAAGATGGAGGAGTAATGAGGAGAGGGACCCCTGCCCTCTATATATAGCCTATCCTCCATGAAATTACCAAAATACCCCTCACTGGGCATTCTGCACCAGCCGGGTCCGGACCTTGCAGATGGGGTCCGGACCCCGCACTGATAACTGGCCAGTGCGCAGGCCGGGTCCGGACCTTGGCATCAGGGTCCGGAACCCGTACGCACCCCAACTTGGAGACCCGCTCGGGTCCGGACCTCAAGTCCCGGGTCCGGAACCCGTACGTTCCCCATCTCGGACATCGGCTCGGGTCCGGACCGTAGCTGCCCGGGTCCGGACCGCAGCTGCCCGCGGACTTCATTGTCCGGACCCCAGCTTCCAGGATCCGGACCCCGTGAGAAGTTTTGCTCCGGTAGGTCCTTTTCTTCGAAATCTTCGATTTCTGGGTTCCCACTCGCACCCATAATGTTCCGAAACCTTCGGAACACAATTCCGTACTAGCCATTACCGGCTCTCTCCGAACTTCATCAAATTTAGTAAAGTTCGAGACAACGCACCGAAATTCAATGTGCTACAACGGCCAACTCATGGCATGGTAGCGAAATCGTCGCCTACCCGGGATAGCAAAATCGTCGCACATCCCGTCTCAATACGGCCAACTCATGGCATGGTAGCAAAATCGTCGCCTACCCGGGATAGCAAAATCGTCACACATCCCGTCTCAATACGGCCAACTCATGGCTTGGTAGCGAAATCGTCGCCTACCCGGGATAGCAAAATCGTCGCACATCCCGTTGTTCACGTTTTTCACTTGCCAACCTAAGTCTCATGACCTTAGGTTCAAGTCACTAAGTCTCGCCTATGTTCAATAACACTAGGCTTACTTTCTCATTATCAACCTAGGTTCCATGACTCTAGGTTCCAATCTCATGTCAAACCTATGTTCAATGACACTAGGTTTCAATCTCACATGTCCAACCTATGTTCAATAACATTAGGTTTAATCCTCATGTACAACCTATGTTCAATAACATTAGGTTTAATCCTCATGTCCAACCTATGTTCAATAACACTCGGTTTCAATCTCACATGTCCAACCTATATTCAATAACACTAGGTTTAACCATACATGCAACCATGCAACAAGTATTAATATTTGAATTATACTTGAAATGTACATCATGCAATAGGATCTCATTGTTCAACCTATCATGATTTTTTTACCTTTGCCAACATGCAAATTCTATGGCTCACAACATATACCATTTTATCTTTAAATGGATATTTACCCTAGACATGGAAGTGACCTAATCACTTCGGTAAACACAAACCCACCTCAAGAGCTTTCAAATCCTTGTGTTCTTCAAGCTCCTAAGTGTCCAAGCCTTGAGTTCTTGCTTCAATCCAAGCTTCTACAAGAAAACGGTTCGTTACTCATTATGAACCCTAAATTCAACTCAACATGTGAAATCAAGTGTCCCAACATGATTTCCTATGCCTCAATTGCAATTCCCGAAGGTCCAAATATTTTTAGAACCTCTCATTGCAAAAGCCCCAAATCTACCTAGGGTTTGCATGCATGCAAGCCAAACCCTAGATTTCATGGCCAATCCTTCACCATTTGTGGTTTAGATTGCATAGTATTTCCAAAAACCTCATTTCAAAGGATTAAATCCTAGGTTCCAACCCTAAATCACAATAACTCACCTCAAAGCCCTAGCTCCCAAGCTTCTTCTTGCACCAAGAAGCTCCAAATCCACCTTAGAAGCTTTTCCCAAGGTCAAATCCTTCACTTCTCCAAGCTTTGGAGAGATCTCTAGAGAGAGAAACTGAGGGAGAGGGAGAGGGAAGTGAGGAGAAATGGAGGAGTAATGAGGAGAGGGACCCCAGCCCTCTATATATAGCCTATCTCCTACGAAATTACCAAAATACCCCTCACTGGGCATTCTGCACCAGCCGGGTCCGGACCTTGCGAGTAGGGTCCGGACCCCGCACTGATAACCGACCAGCGCGCAGGCCGGGTCCGGACCTTGGCATCAGGGTCCGAAACCCGTACGCACCCCAACCTAGCACGCGGCTCGGGTCCGGACCTCAAGTCCCGGGTCCGGAACCCGTACGTTCCCCATCTCGGACATCGGCTCGGGTCCGGACCGTGGCACCCGGGTCCGGACTGCAGCCGGCCACGAACTTCATTGTCCGGACCCCAGTTTCCAGGGTCCGGTCCCCGTGAGCAGTTTTGCTCCAGTAGGTCCTTTTCTTCGAAATCTTCGATTTCTGGGTTCCCACTCGCACCCATAATGTTCCGAAACCTTCGGAACACAATTCCACACCAGCCATTACCGGCTCTCTCCGAACTTCATCAAATTTAGTAAAGTTCGAGACAACGCACCGAAATTCAAAGTGCTACATTCCTTTAGCTCCTTAAAGCTTTGGTCGCATTCCTCGTTCCAAACATATTTGGCTCCCTTGCGGGTAAGACGCGTTAGTGGACCGGAGATTTTCGAAAATCCCTCCACGAACCGCCGATAGTACCCCGCAAGACCCAAAAAGCTTCGTATTTCCGTGACGTTGGTCGGGCGAGGCCAATCCTTGATTGCCTCAACTTTCATAGAGTCCACCGATACTCCTTCCGCGGAAATCACATGACCCAAGAAAGCGACCTCATGAATCCAAAATTCGCACTTTTTCATCTTGGCGAACAACTTGTTCTCTCGAAGAACTTGAAGCACAATCCTTAGGTGCTCTTTATGTTCCTCTTCACTCCGAGAGTAGACAAGAATATCATCTATGAACACAACCACAAATTGATCCAATAGTGGTTTGAACACACGGTTCATTAAATCCATGAACGCCGCCGGGGCATTGGTAAGCCCGAAAGGCATAACCGTGAATTCATAGTGTCCATACCGCGTCCTAAATGCGGTCTTATGCACTTCCTCCGGTTTGATCTTCAATTGGTGATAACCGGATTGCAAATCAATCTTTGAATACACCCGTGACCCTTGCAACTGATCGAACAAGTCATCAATTCGGGGTAACGGGTACTTATTCTTGACGGTCACTTTATTCAACTCGCGGTAATCTACACATAACCGCAGCGAACCGTCCTTTTTCCGCACAAATAGAACAGGGGCTCCCCAAGGTGACACACTTGGCTTTACGAAACCCTTGTCCATCAAATCTTGCAATTGTGCTTTCAATTCCTTCAGTTCCGCGGGTGCCATCATGTACGGGGCCTTAGAGATCGGCGCCGTACCCAGCAGCAAATCGATCACGAATTCTATTTCCCGGTCCGGTGGCATTCCGGGCAACTCCGTCGGAAATACATCCGAAAACTCTTGGACTATAGGAATGTCCTCGAGCCCCAACACTTCTTTTCGGTCGTCCACTACCGTCGCCAAGTAGGCAATGCAACCACTAGCAATAAGCTTCCTTGCTTGCGACGTGGACACCATTGACGCAAAGAGCGAACTCTTGCAACCACGGTACACAAACTCTTTGTGCCCGGGTTCTCTAAACCTCACTATCCGGCTCTCACAATCAATAGTAGCGTGATATTTCGAGAGCCAATCCATTCCTAGGATTAAGTCATACTCGTTCATTCGACTTAACACCAGCAAGTCAGCTGGCATGATCCAGTTTTCAACCCTCACTGGACAGTCTACACATGCGTGATGTACGCAAAAGGTGTGTTCAGGTACTTGCACAGTTCTTGCATGTGTGGCATCTACAATTTCTATTTCGTGTGCAATAGCAAATGATCGAGCAATGAATGAATGCGATGCACCAGTATCAAACAAAGCTCTACATCGAATGCCTTTAATTAACACAATACCTGCCACGACATCATCCTGGGCAGAAGGCTCCTCCACCTGTGAGGCGAATACCCGTCCACTGGGCGCTGGCCGCTGGCCCTCCACTGGTCTCGGCAGCGGTGTACGGCCTGCCGACATCGCCGCGGGTGGGATGCCCGCGAGCTGTCTCGGCGATGCAAATGCCGATGCCGATGACGGTGCTCGGCCATCATCCATCGGGCAATTGTATCGCATATGTCCCGGCTGTCCGCACTTGTAGCACCTGCCCTCACGGTAATCACACTGCTGAGGGCCGTGGGGGCCGCTACAAATCGGGCACTGTGTTGAGGGTCGGTTCCGCCGGGACCCTCGCGATTGGTTTTGCGACTGCGAGTGCTTCGGGGGCCGCTTAGAGCTAGACTGCCTACCCGAGCCACCCGCCGGTCGCTTCTTTTCCTTTTCTTTTTCTTTTTCCTTCTCTCTTTCCCACGACTCGCGCTCCTCGCGTGCACATGCATTCCCGTGCTCCACCCAAAGAGCACGGTCCAAGACCTCCGCGAAGGTCTTTAGCTTAAGGGCGTGAACCGCCCGAAAGATCTCCGGTCGAAGTCCGCGCACGAAACAGTCGACCTTGTCCAACTCTCCGCGGACAACGTGCGGTACGCAATTAATAATGTACGAGAACTCCCTCTCGTACTCGCGCACGGTGCGGTTCCCTTGCTTCAACTTCCGGAACCTTTCTTGACGTTTCCTTTTCTTCCCGTTCTCTCCTCCCTAACCGCAGTCGCTTGCTGCGCCATCTCGTCTTGGAGCTTTTTAATTTGCTCCTCCTGTCGCTGCATGGCTTCGGCCTGTCGCCGAACCACGCCCATCAACTCGGTCAACTCATTACGAAGACCCGAGTTCTCGCCCTCCCCTTGTTGTTCGAGAGCCGCGCTCGATCCTCCGAGCCCAGCCCTCGTAGGAGGCCGTCCACGTACCATTATCTCCTGAAAACACAACAACTTTGGTCATTTCATGACATTCAAAGTCATTCACAACATAACGTTTCACGAAAAATAACGTGAACCCAATCTAGGCGAAAGTCACGCAAGGGTTCTTATTCCCCTCACTTAGTTTCATGTTGTCGGCCGCCAACACAAACACACTTGGTGAAGAATAAGACACACCTCGAATCTACCTCTATTTCCAACTAGAGGCATAAGGACATAACCCAATCACTTATCTTTCGCCACATCAAAGATCTCGTCACTCACGAGCCTACACTCCTAGGGTCTTTTCCATCCTAGGGTTTTCTTAGGTCCATCTAGACCGTTTCTATTCTCTGATACCACCTCAGTCTGTCACGCCCCGTCGGACCTTTAACACCAACTAGGTGGAAAGGATAACCGCACGGGCGCATGCCCCAGACCCGCCGAACGGATAGAGTCCCTTCTACCCGCCCAAGGTGTCACAATACAAGCTTATCCACGAGGTTCCAACTAGGAACGGAGTACAAGAGTTGCACAAGGAAGCGTCAACATAAAGAAGTTCTACTTCTATTACATCACATTGCACATTTATACATGCCCAAATTTTTCTTTTCATTCCATACACCATGTCCCAAAACTATGGAATACATAAATTTCATACATGTAATGGAAATCCCCTATACTATCAAAGTCCAAGACTAGGGGTACAACTCTATGTATCACCAAAATGGAAGGGCCGCTATCTAGAGAGCTAAACCCTTGCCTCGCTCCGCCGCCTCACTCGCGGAAGGACCTGAAAAACGTGGGGTGAGAACTATAAACATAGTTCCCAGTGGGTAAGACCACCCAAGAGAGAAGCTCGACCCACCAGGTCCAAAGAAACACCATATGCATAAGTTAGATCACAAATAACTATGCAACAATTATTTACATACTTGTAAATAAACATAAAGGATGCAACCAAATAAAATATAACTTATCATTCTCTCCTAGGTTCATCCTATATTTCACATTGACTAAGTTCAATTACTTGTCATTTACTTATGGTTTTGGAATCGCCGTCTCACCATAAGGGTTCCAACATTCAAGGAGTGAACTCGTCACCTCCTAGTTCGAGTAGCGAACTCGTCGCATACTCGGGATAGCAAAATCGTCGCATACCCCATCTCAACACCGCCATCACATGGCATGGGTAGCGAACTCGTTGCATACCCGGGATAGCAACATCGTCGCACATCCCATCTCGAGACCGCCAACTCATGGCGTGGTAGTGAAATCGTCGCATACCCGGGATAGCAAAATCGTCGCACATCCCGTGTCAACACCGCCAACTCATGGCATGGTAGCGAAATCGTCGCCTACCCGGGATAGCAAAATCGTCGCACATCCCGTTTCAACACCGCCAACTCATGGCATGGTAGCGAAATCATCGCCTACCCGGGATAGCAAAATCGTCGCACGTCCCGTTGTTCACATTTTTCACTTGGCAACCTAAGTCTCATGACCTTAGGTTCATGTCACTAAGTCTCACCTATGTTCAATGACACTAGATTTACTTTCTCATTCTCAACCTAGGTCCCATGACTCTAGGTTCCAATCTCATGTCCAACCTATGTTCAATAACACTAGGTTCCATTCTCACATGTTCCAACCTATGTTCAATAACACTAGGTTCTATTCATACATGCAACCATGCAACAAGTATAGATAATTGAATTATACTTGAATTCTATATCATGCAATAGGAGCTCATTGCTCTACCTATCATGATTTTACCTTTGCCAACATGCAAGTTTTAGGGTTCACAACACATACCATTTTATCTTTAAATAGATATTTACCCTAGACATGGAAGTGACCTAATCACTTCGGTAAACACAAACTCACTTCAAGAGCTTTCAAATTCTTGTATTCTTCAAGCCCCTAAGTGTCCAAGCCTTGAGTTCTTGCTTCAACCCAAGCTTCTACAAGAAAACGGTTCGTTACTCGTTACGAACCCATAAATCAACTCAATACTTGAAATCAAGTGTTCTAACATGATTTCCTATGCCTCAATTGCAATTCCCGAAGGTCCAAATATTTTTAGAACCTCTCATGACAAAAGCCCCAAATCTACCTAGGGTTTGCATGCATGCAAGCCAAACCCTAGATTTCATGGCCAATCTTCCACCTTTTTTGGTTAAGATTGCCTAGGGTTTCCAAAAACCTCTTCTTGAAGGATTAAATCCAAGGTTTAAACCCTAAATCACAAGAACTCACCTCGAAGCCCTAGCTCCCAAGCTTCTTCTTGCACCAAGAAGCTTCTTTGCACCTTGGAAGTCCTTTTCCAAGCTCCAATCCACCACTTCTCCAAGCTTTGGAGAGATCTCTAGAGAGAGAAAGTGAGAGAGAGGGAAAGGGAATGAGAGGAAAGTGAAGAGGAATGAGGGGAAAGACCTCAGCCCCCTCTACATAACCTATTCACCGTGAAATTACCAAAATACCCCTCACTGGGCATTCTGCCTCAGCCGGGTCCGGACCTTGCAAATGGGGTCCGGACCCTGCACTGATAACTGACCAGCGCGTAGGCCGGGTGTAGTACACCGAACTTTTACAAATTATGGAGTTTCGGTGGAAAGATAACATGCGGCGCCATATGTGAGGCTCCGGCCAAGTTAGGAACTTGTGCGAAGTGTTTTCGGCGCAAATGAGGCGCGAAAACGGACTTCGGAAAGCTAGAACTGCTGAATTTGAGAAATCTGCAGTGGGATTCCGGTATGTGGAAGTTCATACCGGAATTGGAGTGCGTATACCGGTATGCGATGTGAGATACCGGTATACAGTGGCAGAATCCGAAAATCTAGCTCTCGGGTTCTGCGGAATTCCTCGTGGTATACCGGTACGCCAACCCGTATACCGGTACGCCAACCCGTATACCGGAATACAGTGTGCAGAATGCTGTTTTCGAAGGGTAAATTGGTAATTTCACTGAGGGGGGCTTACATATAGGGGGGCTTACATATAGGGGAACCCTCCCCCTTTCTCCTCTGAAAACGCACACACACAGGGAGAGTGAGAAGCTCTTCTCCCTCTCTTCTCTTCTTCATCTTCTTCTTCTCCAAATTGGAGATCTTGTTGGAGATCAAGCTTGGGAAGCTTGGAGGAGTGAAGATCGAGCTCGTGCATGCATGGTGACTTGGTGAGCTCGCGGATCCGAGGTAAGTCCTTGGATTTGGTAGCTAGGGTTTCGGATTAAGACTAAGAAATGAAGTTTTGGAGACCCTTGGCTAATCTAGACTACAAATTGTAGAGATTAGCAAGAGATTTTGGGTTTTGCCATGAGTTTTGGAAAACCCTAGGTTGAAAGAGGGATTTTCTTGTGGAGGGTTTTAAAAATGTTTTAACCCTTTAGAACCCTAGTTTGGGGTTAGTAGAACATGTGGGACAACTCCATTTCGAATGATTTGGAGAGATGAGATCGTTATGAGTTCGACTCGGATTAACGAATCCTTCATGTGTGTTAGGGCTAGGAGCTTGAAGACCAAGCTTGAGGCCAAGAGGAAAAGAGCCCGATTGCAAGTGTCTACAAGCAATCGGAAGAGTGTGAGGTGGGTTTGTGTTTACCGAAGTGATTAGGTCACTTCCATGTTGAAAGAGTAAAGTATAATTATTTTACTTGATGCATGTAATGGTAGGTTAATTGGCAAATGGTATATGTGTATGAATGAGTAGATCATATGATGTTAATACCATTAACTACCACGGATTGGAATTGTGGGCATGTGGATCACATTGTTACAAATGGACATGTCTATGCCTAGATGTGAACATAGCGGGGAGCTAGCTTCTCTACATGGTAGAGAATTTGACATGGTCCAAAATGGGCTAGAGGTCATGTGAATGGAAAATCCTAGATATAGACAACTAGGATAAGAACGAACTATAATGTGCGTGTTGGCATAGAATTATATATCAAATGATTTGAGCCATGGGCTCACCTTGCATGTAAAGAATCTAAGTATTTCATAATAATATATATATATACTTGAGAGATGATGCATGCATGTTAAACCTAGTGTTACTAAACATAGGTTGGAACATGTGAGATTGAAACCTAGTGTTACTAAACATAGGTTGGAATGTGATGGTACATAACCTAGTGTTACTAAACATAGGTTGGAATGTGATGGTACATAACCTAGTGTTATTAAACATAGGTTGGAATGTGATGGTACATAACCTAGTGTTATTGAACATAGGTTGAATGTGTAATGAACCTAGTGTCATTGAACATAGGTTGAACGTGTAATGAACCTAGTGTTATTGAACCTAGGTTGAGATAATATAGTGATAGGAAGATCACTTAAACAGGACATTGAACCTAGTGTCATTGAACATAGGTTGAACGTGTAATGAACCTAGTGTTATTGAACCTAGGTTGAGATAATATAGTGATAGGAAGATCACTTAAACAGGACATTGAACCTAGTGTCATTGAACATAGGTTGGAAAATATGGTGGTAGGTTGACCACTTGGATACAGGTATATGAACCTCGAAGAAGGTTGTATCTTAGGGTAATAATGAACCCTTGAGATGTGAAAGTGGATTCCGGAATCCCTAGACTAATACTTGCAGGTATGTGTGGTTCTCCTTGCCTGGCAAGTGATTGTGGCTGCGAGTATGTGTGGTTCTCCTCGCTCGGCAGCAGATTATACTTGCGGGTATGTGTGGTTTTCCTCGCCCGGCAAGTGACTCATAACTGCGAGTATGTGTGGTTCTCCTCGCTCGGCAGTGATTTGAGTAGCGGAGGTGTTTGTGGTATATCCCTCACCTGCCGAGTGGATTGTAGGCTGAGGTGTATGTGGCATGTTCATCTCCTCAGGCCTGGACATAGGCGGTAATCCGCTGATATTTGACTCAAGAGTGAGTCGGTGAAGGTTTGACTAAATAAGTAAACCTTAGCTGGGCTGCGGTCAAAGGATATTTGACTCAAGAGTGAGTCCGTGAAGGTTTGACTAAATAAGTAAACCTTAGTTGGGCGGTGGCCCAAGGTGTTTGACTCTAGAGTGAGTCGGTTAAGGTTTTACTAAAGTAAGTAAACCTTAGGAGGGTGGTGACCCGTTAATATTGAACTCGAGGACAAGTCGAGTATGGCTTAGCTAAGGTAAATGAACCTTAGGAGCAGATTGGTTATGAAATGGGTAGTGGAATAGCAGTTAAAAAACATATTGCATGGATTTCATTATCGCATTTGTTGAAGCATAGCATGTTTACTTTCATATATTGTAAAGTTATATGCTTATTGGTTATGTATATGTACTAACCCATGCTCGTATGCTTCCTTTGGACCTGGTGGGTCGAGCTCCTCTCTTGGGTGGCCTTACCCACTGGGAACTATTTTATATAGTTCTCATCCCACTATTTTTCAGGTCCTCACGTGAGCGGCGCGGCGGCGCGAGGGAGGGGCGTAACTCAGTAGTTAGCGTCCTACCACTGTGACCAGAATAGAAGTACCCGTTTACTGCGTAGTATAGGGGTGTTCGAGCGTATGGAAATGTAATAATAAATTGATTGTATTTGGAAAGATTGAACAAAGACAGAAAAATGTAACATATGGTTGTATTGCGAATGCTTGTAATAGCATAGTAGTTTATGATGCTTTCCTTATGCAATCTTTGTATGAATTCTGTTCCTGTTTGGAACCTCTTGAATTATACTGGTTGTGACGCCTTGGACGTACAGGGGAAACTCTGTCCGTTCGGCGGATCTGGGTCATGCGCCCGTGCGTTTTATCCTTCCACCTATTTGGTGCTAAGGCACGGCGGGGCGTGACACCTGGTCCGGACCTTGGTGTCCGGGTCCGGAACCCGTACGCACCCCAACTCGGAAACCAGCTCGGGTCCGGACCGTGACATCCGGGTCCGGACCGTGGCTGCCCGCGGACTTCATTGTCCGGACCCCAGCTTCCAGGGTCCGGACCCCGTGAGCAGTTTTGCTCCACTTGGTCCCTTTTTCACAATTTTTCGATTTTCGGGTTTCCACTCGTACCCATAATGTTCCGAAACCTTCGGAACCCAATTCCACACCAGCCATTATCGTCTTCCATCGAACTTTATCAAATTTAGTAAAGTTCGATACAACGCACCGAAATTCAGAGTGCTACACGCTACCCCAACCGAGTATAGTATCATTATCAAGCTCAAAGTAGCATACAGGCTGTAGTCAAATACGATGGTCAAACAGATCATGGTAATATTATCATAGTGTCTGAAATACAGTTAAAGTCTCACACTATCTGTCACTCCTATGTTGGGGTAAAAAAAAATTAATAATAATAATAATAATAAAATGGGAAAAGATTATGGTTGGCCCGTAATATTTGGGCTTATTCAATTTCTTGGGTTCTATATGAGATAAATTATGGTCTACATATTTTTAATTCTAATAGGCCTCGTATGAGCCCAGCCGTAATTTGGGCCCAACAAATCAGACCCTCTCAATAGCCTCACATGTGAACACAAGCCTGTGGGCCTCATGAAAGCCCATTGACTCTTTGAGCCTATTTAATAATTCGGAACTCATCTTAGCCCAACGATTATTATTTGTACCCCAAAAGCTTCAACATGATGGGCCCAATCAATTTGGACTGAGCACGACCCGTTGGATGACAACCCACATCTGCACCCACATCCGAAAATTCAATTTTGAATTTTAAAAATATTATTCAAATTCAAATTTGAATTTTTAAATTCCAACCAACTAGAAAATATTCCTCATCTCATACATATCCCTTTCCATTCAAAATTCAATTTTGAATTTTAAATCCCCAACCAACTAGAAAATATCTCTAATCTCATACATATCCCTTTCTATTCAAAATTCGATTTCGAATTTTCAAATTCCCAACCAACTCCCAAAATATCTTTTAACCAATCACATCTATATCTCAAATTTTGATTTTGAATCTCAAAAATTCAATTTTAAAATTTTGAACTCCTAACCAACTAGAAAATATCTCTCCTCTCAACAGCCTGATTCAAAATTCAATTTCGAATTTTGAATCCTTAACCGACTCCTCAAAATATCTCTCGCCCAACCCCACAAATCGCTCCACTCTAAAAAAAATATCTCATACGTATTCCTCAACGATTCCTCAAGTTTTTCTATTATATTACAAATAGAGGATAAAAAAAAGAGGACATAGAGAGAGGAGATAATAGCGATACCCTTACTATACGCCCTTCTACGTACAAAAAAAAATCCAAAGAAGAAAGAAGAGATCTTTCCACCGTGCTGTTGTCCGGCTTTCCCCTCCGATCCAATCATCCAGTAAAAAAAAAAAATCTTCTCCCTCCCTCTCCTAGCCGTACTCTCCTTTAGCCGTACGACTAGGAGAGGAGAGGGAGGTTTCCTTCCTTTTAAAAAAAAAGAGAAAAAAAAAAAAATATTGAAATAAAAAGGAATATCTCTTTTCACCTTTTTCTTTTTTTTTTGTCCCGCATAGGTCACGCCGCCATCGCCATCTACGCTGCAGTCGCCTTCAATCTCGATTTGACATTTTCGAAGGAAGAGGGGAGGGGAAGCCAATGGTTTTTCATTTCTTCGGACCCTTCAACTCCTTTCGAGAATGTCGAATCAAGCCCGCTGGCCTTCATCATCTATGCCACTATCGTCATCTACGCCGCAGTCGCCTTCAACCTCGGTTTGACGTTTTCGAAGGAAGAGGGGAGGGGAACCAATGGTTTCCCGTTTTTTCGGACCGTTCAACTCCTTTCGAGAATGTTGAATCAAATCCACCACAACCGCCACAAAAAAAAGAGGAAAATAGAGAAAACCACGAAAATCCCATTGCGGATAATTTCTTCGAACATCCGTGCTCAAGGTTCATTTATTTCGACCCAAACCGGTTCAGGACATCTGGATTTTGGTTCAATCAAAATTAAAATAAAATTAAAAAGGGGATTTCTTCGGACCCCAAAATCAAATTGCAATAAGTTTGAAAAGGGAATTTATTCGGATCCTAAAAATCAAAATAAAATTGCAATAAATTCAAAAGGGGATTTCTTCGGACCCCAAATTGAAATTGCAATAAATTTAAAAGGGATTTCTTCGGACCCCAAATCAAAATTTCAATAAAGGGCATTTCTTCGGATCCCAAATTAAAATTACAATAAAATTAAAAAGGAAATTTTTTCGGACCCCAAAATTAAATTGCAATAAGTTTGAAAATGAGATTTCTTCAGACCCCAAAATCAAATTGCAATAAGTTTGAAAAGAGGATTTCTTCAAACCCCAAATTGAGATTGCAATAAATCTAAAGGGGATTTCTTCAGACCACGAAACAAAATCAAAATTGCTATAAATTTAAAGGGGATTTCTTTGGACTCTAAAATAAAATTGCAATAAAATTAAAAAGGGAATTTCTTCGGACCCCAAAATAAAAAGAGGATTTCTTTGGACCCCAAATTGAGATTGCAATAAATTTAAAGAAAATTTCTTCGGACCACAGTTCTAAACAAAATAAATTCAAAGGAGTGTGCAAAATAGCCTACAAATAAACTAAACTGAATACAGGCCTGAATCCAGGTCCAGTCAACATATGGGCTCCAATCCAAGCCCAGTCAACATACAGGCCCAGAATCCAGGCCTAGTCAACATACAGGCCCAGAATCCAGGCCCAGTCAACATATAGGTCCAGAATCCAGGCCCAGTAAACATACGGGTTCCAGGCCCAATCAGCATCCTAAAAATATGCATGTCTCAATATAATCTACGGGTAGGTGCCAAAATACTATTATTATCTCAACTATGTCAATAGTTCATTTCATAGGCTAAATAATATAATATGGATATAGAAGTTAGTTCGCCAATTTTGACAACACGGAACCCACCTATATCGTAAATCTAAGGAACAGAACGGCAGTCGGGATAGTGAGATGATAGCCACTGCTCTCCTAGCCTGAACGATAGCCACAAAATTAGCTCCTAAAACGTATATAAAAAAAAAAAAAATCAGTTTCTAACTCTCAATTTCTACCCTCAAAAATGTCTAAACAAAAAATAATAATATTATGATACTAACCCTGACGTTAAAACACCGAAAAAAATCACGCGCGCGCCAACTCCTCGCTTAAAAAACCAAGCTTGCCTTTCTCTCTCTCTCTCTTTTTCTTTTTCTTTTCCTCCACTCAACCGCCTCTCCTACCCTCACTCTCTCTCTCTCTCTCTCTCTCTCTCTTTCTCTTAACAACTAAGGCAAAGGATAAGGATGAGAGCCTCGTGGACTCCATCTACATAAAAAGGCAAAATGCCTTTAACCCCCCCCCCCCCCCCTAAAAAAAATAAATATTTCAATCTTAGTCCTCTATAAATTAAATCTTGAGTTTTTTAGTCCGTTTTTGCATCTATTTTGCGTCAAAACGTACTCAACTCAATCAAGCACTGTAAAAATAATGCTGACTAAAAATTCATACTACAACCTTGCCAATTTGCTAAGGTTCAGTATATCACAATGTCATTCCTCCAAAAGTAGTTCTTCGCTGGCTAAAATAGCGTGCACTTCCTCAACAGTAGAAATAGAAGGATTAGTGCGAATAGACCCGAATAGGGTCATATTCCGAGGGAAGACCATGAACAATATGATGAATCAAATCATCGTCATGGACCGATTTACCAACAGCCGCCAATTTATCAGATACAGCTTTTATTTTATTCATATAATCATTGATAGTCATACCTCCCTTTTTGATAGTTTGAAGTTGAGTAGTAAGTTGTGAAATATGGGCACACGAGAGAGAGGCATACCGACGTTCCAGTGCAACCCAAACGTCGCGAGAGATTTGTAAGCCGACAACTTGAGCAAGTACACCTTCGGTGAGGGTAGCTTGAATCCAAGAGAGTAGATAACGATCTTGTTTCATCCACTCCAAAAAGGACGGATTAATAGTGTTGGTAATAGTGCCATCAGCATTTTTGATGAATTTTGGTGGACATTCTTTGGATCCATCAATAAAACTCATCAAGTCGTGAGCAAAAAGAACGTGAAGAAATTATTGTCGCCATAATAGATCGTTGCCACGATCAAGTTTGATGGAAACTAAATTGCTAATGTTAGCAATGAGAAATGTGGGTCTTGTGGTGGAAGAAGAAGCGCCGAAAGTGGCCATTAGATCAAGTATGATGACTAATGTCTTATGGCTCTGATACCATGAAACAAACTATAATTGGTGGAAAAATGGTTGTTGTTCTCAGTGGAGAACACACTAAACCAACTCTTTATATATAAGGTTGTTGAATACAAAATATGATCCCTATATTCTTGGGATTACAATATTTATATAAATACATTCTATAAATGTACAATATTTGAATTCAAATATTTTCTATTTGGAGTTGTTGCCATCCTTGAGAGATTACCATTCTTGAGTTTCCTCAATTGCTCAAGATTTGAGTGCTTGTCATAGTTGGTAGTTCCTTGATTTTGGGAATTTGATTCATCCATAATTAATTCCTTAATTGTATCATCACTTGATCCTCTATTAATACCAACATAGGTGAGTTTCGTGGTTGGACTTTTGGTGTTATATTAGTTGGTCTGGGACATTCATTAGTCATGTTTGGTATGTATGATTTGATTTGCAATTTATATGGTGTGATGGATATTTGTGAGTCCGTTGGTTAGAAGTATGATGATTGTGTACTTTCATTGTGATAAATAATTAATGGATCAGATTTTTTTGGATACCTGATTTATTATGTAGAGCGGGCACAGGTCTGAGGTATTGTAATATGGGCAGTGGACTATGTTACGGATTGTATATTGGTATTGTGGATTGGGTCGAGGACACGAAACACTGAGATACGAGTTATGTGTGTTTATGTGGACCAGGGGAATTAATACACTATTTACTTGCGGCATTGCAGTAATTTCTACCTGTGGATGGAGAATTAGAATAGGACACTTGTGAGTCGCTGTGCGTCGAGTTTAGAAGCTAGTACATGATGACCTAATGCTGGTATGTGATAGGCTTAGATTGGATGCTAAGTTCTGTATGCCAAGATGGCCAGGTTCGAGCAAGGTGCTAAAGGGCTAACGTACATCATGCAAGGATATTACGCTGAGCGACACTCGAGTGGATTAGTTGGTATGACATTGTGCACCAGGCGTACAGTCATGACCAATAGGCACGTCCCAATAATATTAATAAGGATGAATAACGTATATTTAGATAGTTGGATATGTTATAACGAGCTATTCTAAAGTGATACGTGGTGTATGGAAGTGGGAGGTATGGCATGGGTATAGTTGTGGCTTGAGTATTTTGTCTGAGGTATTAGCGGTATGTACTTGCCACTTCTTGTCTGTTTATTATTTAATTTTGTATCTAGATTTACCTATATGTTGGACATGTAGTTATAGACTATCACTATTGATCAATTGTCTAATCGATTAATTAATTATTAATCTTTTGAGATAGTATCCTAATCGCCTGGAACTCCTACCCAGACTTTGTTTCGATGACTTTGGATTGGATAGTGGACTGTGAGTGCAGATTATGCGGCGAGTTGACATTGATTATAAATTTCGGCACGCTTTAGACATTAGTTGTGACCAGTACCCAAAGGATGGGTGGGATGTAAGATATATATATATATATATATATATATATATATATATATATATATATATATATATATATATATATATATATATATATATATATATATATATATATATATATATATATATATATATATATATATATATATATATACCGCAAATAGGGCATATAGGTAGCATTTTCCTTTTTTACATTAGGAAATAATGTATAAAGGACCTCTGAACTTTAGCTCTTCGGTAAATAGGCACGTTAACTTTCAATTCTAGTAATTAGACTTCTTAAACTTTATCAAACAATTCAATTAATAGACCCTTTCTTTAATTAAAGTTATTAATTACACTATCGTTTTGATCGTATATATTGTCTATAATATTATAAAGCTTCAAAACAAAAAAAATGTATTCTAACATGTTAAAAAAATGATAAAAATTAAATTCGGCTCAACTTAATCTTGATTGTCATGTTTAATTATCAAAATTGAAAAATAAAAAATAAATTATTTATATTTTGAAGTCTTACAGAGTTATATGCATGACATCCAATCAAAACGACTATATAATTAGTAAGTTCACTTGATGAGAGGAGCTTATTAAACTATTTGTTGAAGCTTAGGACATGTAATTGTCGAAATTGAAAGTTTGGGCGCGTATTTGCAAAAGAGCTAAATGTCACGGACTTAAGCTAAATCACTTGTTTAGCCCGTGCGGCGCTCGCCTTCCTTCGCGAAGTGAGCAAGCCTACCTCTCTACTTGCTAAGTTAGGACCTACTCGCCCTAGACTAAGTACAAAAGAGAGAGAGAGTGAAGAAAGCTCTTCTATTACTTGAGTAGAGAAAATTACAAATGAGGATTCTGAGTTGAGGGGGTGGAGGCCACAACTATTTAAAGGCCACTCACCGCCCATGAGCTAAATGAAAAGATGCCAAGTGGCATAAAGCTACAAGCCAAAATGGGAGGCTACAAGCTCCCAAGAGTCCTAATAAATGCACCTAGAAACTCTACGAGACCCTTCGGCATCCGTACCATCAGCCTCAAGATCCGCAAAGAAGCTTCTAGAAGATTAGGGCAAAATCTCTGACAGATATCCGCTTTGGAGTTTGGATGATTGCAAAGGGAAATCTTGGAGAAAACTTCTAAGTCCTGACAACCTCCCCCACCTAATGCGCAGACGCCCTCGTCGCGCGCTGGTGTTGGAAGTCATCGATCGGCTTCTGATACTTCCAGAGAGTGTCGGCCTTCTCCCACCTTGCTTCGCCATGCGGAAGGTTCTTCCACTTGACAAGGTACTCGATGCTCCTCGAGACGCCGCGACGATGAATGGTGCAAGTGTCCAGCAAGGTTTCAACCTCCTTGTCGATGGCAGTGGTCATGGTGGCGGAAGCGCGCTGCGACACGCCTCAGCTCGGGTCCTCAGCGTCTTTATGGTAGGGCCACAGGCAGCTAGCATTAAAGACGGGATGGATTTTCAGGTTGGCGGGGAGTTGCAGCTTGTAGGCCGCCTTGCCCGCCCGCTTCACCACGGTGAAGGGCCCTTCGTACTTTCGCAAAAGCCCACGGTGCACTTTGCGAAAGGCCTTGAACTGTTGAGGTTGCAGCTTGACCAAGACTCGATCTCCCTCGGCAAACTCCAAGGGTCGCCGCTTGACATTGGTCCACTTCTTCATTCGGCGGGCCGCCTTCTCGAGATAGGCCCTCGCAATGTCCCCCTTCTCCTGCAAATGAGAGATGAATTGGAGGGCCATAGAGCTGCGGCCCTGCTCGCCCGCAGCAGCGGAATGTGGAGTGAGTGGCTGCCTCCCCGTCGCCAACTCAAACGGGCTAAGGTTTGTTGACTCGCTCCGCCGCAGATTGTAGAAGAACTGGGCCACGTCCAAGTGATGCACCCAGTCCTTTTGGTTGGCACTAACATAGTGCCGTAAGTATTCCTCCACCAAGGCATTCACCCGCTCCGTCTGACCATTCGTCTGTGGGTGGAAGCTAATGGAAAAGAGTAACTCCGACCCCAAAATCCGAAACACCTCCGTCCAGAACTTGCCAGTGAACCTAGGGTCGCGGTCACTCACAATGCTTTCGGGGACGCCCCAAAGCTTCACCACATTGCTGACGAAGAGCCGCGCTGCTTATGCAATCCGCCGGTGCCGCTATGAAGGTCCCGTACTTGGAGAATCGGTCCACCACCACGAGGATGGACCCCAATGCCCCCACCTTGGGTAAGGCGGAGATGAAGTCCATGAAGACACTCTCTCAAATCCGCCACTAGCGGAATAGGGTACTTGTTCTTCACCGTCACTTTGTTGAGCGCCCTGTAGTCAATATAGAGCCGCAGGCTTCCGTCGCCCTTCCTTTGGAACAAGACTGGTGCTCAGTAGGGTGCTTTCGATGGCCTGATGAAGCTCGCATCGAGGAGGTCCTTCAACTGTCGTTGTAACTCCTCGAGCTCTGGCGGGGCCATGCGGTATGGTGCCTTCGCTGGTGGCTTAGTTCCTGGCTCGAGCTCGATCGCATTGTCCACCTCCCGCCTGGGTGGAAGTTTCTTAGGCAACTCCTAGGGCATGACGTCCTTGAACTCCCCCAGGACTGCATCGATCTCTGCTGGAGGGCCCTCCTCCTCGAGGTCCTCTCCGCTAACCTCGCGGATGGCCGCAAGGTAAGTGATTTCTCAGCGCTTCACCCCCTTCTGTAATTGTAGAGCGGAGAGGGTGTGGGTTGCCGCCGGCTCACCGCGGCTCGCCAAGACCATGCACGGGGCTGCCTCCTCCATGATGCTCAAGGCCCCGAGATACGGCATCGGAACCGCTTTCGATGAAGCGAGGAAGTCGATGCCGAGGATGACTCTGAAGTCGTCGATGGTCGCGGCGGTGAAGTTCGCTGTACCTGTCCAAGGTCCTACAGCGATCGTCACCCCTTTGGCTACCCCCGCAATAGGCTGTGCCACCGAGTTGACAGCTTTAATCTTGCTCGTGTCCTTCTCGAGCTTGAGACCTAGCCGCTTGGCCTCATCTTCAACAATGAAGTTGTGGTTCGCTCCGGTGTCCACGAGCGCCCGAGTGGCCCTCCAGTTGAGGGTCACGCATTGATTTAAAAAGCGCGCCTCAGGCGCGCGCCTAGGCGCCTAAGCGCTAGGCGAGGAGGCTGGCGCCTAGACAGCCCCTAGGCGGGCGACCTCGCCCAGGCGCACGCCTGGTGCGCCCAGGTGCACGCCTTTCTTCAGGCGCAAGGCGCGCCTAATGCTTTGAGGCTCGTGGGTTTGGAGTTTGGGTTTGGATCCAAGTGATCCAACTAATCTGTTAAGAGTATTAAAAAAAAAAAAAAAAAAACTCAGATGTAGGGCTGAGAAACCATAAAACAATTGATCGAACTCCTGAAATTTTTGCTCGAGCAAGCATACGACATCACCTCTCTCTCTCTCGTTCTCGCTAGGTGGTCTCTCTCTCTTTCTCGCTGGTGGAGACCTCTCGCTGGGCGGAATCATCGCTCTCTCTCTCTCTTTCTCGCTCACTCTCCCACGCTCAACCCGTCGCGCCCTCTCACTTTCTCCTTAGGTGCGGTTGTCTCAACCTCTCGCTTTCTCTCTATTTTTTTCTTCTTTTTTTTTGTTGTAAACAGTATCTCTCTCTCTCTCTCTCTCTCTCTCTCTCTCTGTTTTATATGCTTCTTGTTTTTTTGGTGAACAGTAAGCATTTTTTTTCTTTTTTCCCTCTGTTTTCTCTTCATTTTTTTTGGGTAAACAACAAAACTCACTCACTATCTCTTTCTCTCTCTGTTTTGTGTAAACAGCAAACACATCTTCTTCTTTTTTAATAAACAGTGAACGTACTCTATGTTTTCTATGCTTTTTCCATTTTTTGGGTGAACAGTAAACTTTTTTTGGTAAACAACAGTCTTTATTCTGCATTTTAAAAAAAAAAAAAAATAGTGAACGCACACACTCTCTCTTTTCTATATTTTTTTCATTTTTTTGGATGAACAGTAAACACTTTCATCTTCTTTCCCACTTAGTTTTTTTTAAAAAAAAGCAGTATTTTTGTTTGATAAATGATAAAAAATTTAAATAATATAGGACCATATATCACTGTTTCAACTTGGGAAAAAAACTCTTAAAAATTGCATTTTTGCTGACTTGAAAATTATGCTAAAACATTGCTTGTTTTTTAGATTCTCTTTTCCATATTTGTGGAGTTCCAAGTTGCTGTTGAATTTCTTGAATGGATTCAGAAGCACCCAAAAGAGACCCTGCATGGAAGTATGTACATTTAGCTGATCAAAGAAATAAAAATGATCTTATATGTAATTTTTGCGAAAAAGTAACAAAAGGAGGAATTTACCGAGCAAAGCAGCATATTGTTGGAGGCTTTCGTAATGCAAAAGCATGCTCCAGGTGTCCACCACATGTGAGAGAGGAAATCAAAGACTTTATGATAAAAAAAAGTATCGGAGAAGGAGCAAAGTGGATTCATGGCTGACTTTGAAGATGTAGATAATTTCAATGACGATGAAGAGGAAAATGATGTTGAGGAATTGAACTCTGGAGGGAAAAGAGTGCAAAGCAAAAGTAGCGGGTGTAGCATTGGTAGTAGTAAAAGTGCATTAAAAAATCCGAGGCAAAAGGGACCATTGGATTTATATTTCAATTCTAATGCGGAGAAGGTAGTTCAAGCTAGAAAGGAAGGAAAGATGAAGCAAACTACTATTAATGAAGTTTGTAGGAAAGAGTTAAGAGAAAAAGCTTGTAGAGATATAGCAAAATGGTTTTATGATGCTGGAGTACCTTTCAATGCAGCCACTTATGATAGCTTTACTGTAGCAATCGAATCCATTGGACAATATGGCCCTGGCATGAAACCACCTTCTATGTATGAATTACGGGTTCCTTTTCTTCAAAAAGAAGTTCAAAAAACGAGGAATTCATTGAAAGGCTATATGGAGGAATGGGCAAAAGACCGGATGTACTATAATGTGTGATAGGTGGAAGGACAAGAGGGAAAGGACACTTATAAACTTTCTTGTAAATTCTCCGATGGGCACTGTATTCATTGAATCTATTGATGCCTCTGCTTTCACAAAAACTGGAGAAGAGATGTTTAAGTTATTCGATAGTATGGTAGAGCGTATCGGAGAGCCGAATGTCATTCAAATTGTGACCGATAGTGCATCAAACAATGTTTTAGCCGGTAAGAACTAAGAAATCATACTAATTTTAAATTATTTTTAATTTTACATTACTTTGTGGAATATTTGCTTAACTTGAAATATATGTGAATATTTAATAGGAAAATTATTGGAAGCAAAGCGACCAAATTTTTATTGGTCACCTTGTGCTGCTCATTGCATTGATTTGATACTTGAAGACATTGGGAAGATGCCCGAGATGCATAGAACATTGAAAAGGGCAATGACATTGAATAGTTATATTTATACTCGCACAGGCGTAGTCAACATGATGAGACGTTTCACAGGCCAAAGAGAGTTGCTTAGGCCTGGTGTTACAAGATTCGCAACGGCCTTTCTTACACTTCAGCGGCTATATAAGCAAAAAAGCAACTTGAGAAAGATGTTCACATCTGATAATTGGACCAAGAGTAAATGGGCAAAGGAACAAGCAGGCAAAGGAGCAACTAGCATTGTAATGATGCCCACATTTTGGACTAGTATTATCTATATTCTTAAGATTTTTGGTCCTCTCGTTCGTGTACTTCGGCTAGTCGATGGTGAGAAAAGGCCGGCAATGAGTTACATTTATGAGGCAATGGATAGAGCGAAGGAAGCAATTGCAAGGTCTTTTAAAGAGAGGGAGGAGAAATATAGTGAAGTTTTCAAAATTATTGATAATAGATGGGAATGCCAACTTCATCGCCTTTTACATGCTGCTGGTCATTTCTTGAATCCCGAATTCTTTTATTCAAATTCAGAAATCCATATAGATGAAGAGATTATGGCGGGGTTATATAAAGCCATGCAAAAATTGATTCCAAGTGCTCAAGAGCAAGATAAAGTATGCGATCAACTAAGTGTGTATCGTGAAGCACATGAACTTTTTGGAACCAACATGGCAATTAGACAAAGAAATACGAAGTCACCAGGTATATTAATTCTATATTGCTAATATTAATTAAAAATAGTCATGTACATACATTTTTATTAATCTAAGATTTGAATGAATAGGGGAGTGGTGGAAATTATTTGGATCATCAACACCGGACTTGCAAAAGTTTGCAGTTAGGGTTCTTAGCCTCACTTGTAGTGCTTCCGGTTGTGAGCGAAATTGGAGTGTTTTTGAACATGTAAGTTGCAAGATCAAATCATCTTATTTAATACTTAAAACTTTATATTTTCTTTATTTCAATAAAATTGTTTGTTTATTTTGCAGCTTCATAGCAAGAAAGAAATATGCTCACACAAAATTGCTTAAATGATTTGGTGTATGTATGGTATAATAGAGCATTGAAGCGGCGGTATAAATTGCGTGATACCATCGACCCTATCTCAATGAGTGAAATTAATGATAGCAATGAATGGTTGATTGGAAAAATGGATGAAAACAATGATGATGAGAGGGAAGATGAAGATCATGTTTGGGAAGATGACAATTTGACATGGAGTATTGTGGCAAAAGCAGCAGGGGTGGATGAGCCTTCACACCGTACTAGATCACACAGTTCCACAGCTTCCACCAAGTACATTGGTAAAGGAAAGAGAAAAGCTTCAGCTTCTCGAACTCGGAATGTTAGTACCTTCATAGATGATGACAAGCCTGATTTTGATGATGCTCTCGAAACGAAAGATGAAGAAGAAGAGGAAGGCATTGGAAATGACAAATCTGATGAAGGAGAAGAGTATTCTTCATCAAGTCATGAAGATGATGATTGATGAATGAGGACTAAATAAGACTAATTAATATTTTCAGTGTGGCCCATTTTGGATCGATTTCTCCAAGCCTTAACCTCGAATACTTAGTTTTCATATGATGCTCTTTTGATGCTTTTTGGCTTGAAACTTAACTTTTTAACTTTTTATGCATGCTACTTGCCTACTTTTTGATGATCTTGTGCTTATAATTGATATCTCTTTAATATCCTATTAGTTTGTGCACTACTAGTCAGCTTCATGCTTGCATTTATTTAGAGACAAAAAGGTATGTTGTTCTCTATTTTAATACTTTTTGCATGTGTTATTTTGTTTCTAGCATTATTATAATCATATTTTTGTTGTTTATTTTCGTCTTTTTCATCTTTTTTTTCCCCACGATGTGATTATTTGGTTATTATATTATTGTGTAATATGATTTTTAAAGAGTATTTATTGTCCTTTAACAATTGTTAAAGAGTATTTATTTGTTTATTTCAATTGTGCGCCTGACCTCCCTCAGGCGCGCGCCTGCGCCTAGTGTCACGCCCCGGGCTAGTTCAAGATGCGGAAAAACGTGCTAATTTTTTTTTTGAAAGCCTAGCCCGCGCCACGTACAGACCCGCCACAAATACAGGGTCCATTGTACACACGGACAGAACCTCCCCTGTATTTGCACGGCGTCCACAACGTACAACAGGATCACAACCACTATTCATTCATCCCAACAGTACAACAACACCAAAGATTCATACAGCTAGCCGTCCTTAAACCTGTATGAATCTAAGCAGGTCCTTAAGCGAAGGATGATGCAATGCACAAGCAACAAACATTCTAGAAAGCTGCTCCTTACCCAGAAGCTTTATTTGAAACCCTAATTTCAAACATTCAAGAATCATTTGAAAACTGTTCTCCACACGAGAACTCTCTTTTTGAAATCACAAAAGCAATCAGAAATCCATTTGAAAACCGTTTCCCACACGGAAACCTTGCTTTACGACGCTACCACGAGGGGTAGAAAACCAAAATGCTCGATAAATGAAACGACTGAAAAACAAGGATACAACCAATCCATCCAAGCATGCTATCATCACATAATCATAAGGAGTAAATTCACAACACATAAGCATGCTAGAGTAAGCTCAAAGAAAAACTGAACCACAAATGACATCTAATAGGCGAAAGTAGGGTGATAACCAAATCTGGGGATGTAGCCTCACGAGTCGGAACCTCTAGAGCTACTATCTAGGCGTGCCTCGCAGCGTCCCGACACTCACCACCCTGCTCACCTGAAACCTGCAATGGGGGCGGGGGGGTGAGAGAACATGCACGCATGTCTCCCCTCCCAGTGGGTACCGCAAGCCGACGAAGGCGAGGTGTACACACCGGCACGAGGGTCAACAAAAGATAGATATGGTATACAGTAGCACAAGTAAGTATGAGGCTAACATACAACTGAAATAACTATGCTACTGTAAGCAACTAGTATGCATCAAAGGGAAAACCACAAAGTAAACCCAATCTAAAACCACCGGGACGCACCCCGGGCACTGTCACAACTTGCTCAACCAACTGGCACAAACCTTCTGCACGCAACGCAGTAAGGCTCACGGGTCGGGACCGCTCTCCACAACCCTTTTCCGGAAAAGAAGCTCAAACGGTGGATCAGACCGTAGGCATACGTGAGGTGCTAGGGAGCTGTGACGATCGATGCGTATGCTCAATCCACAGAACGGCAACAAGCCGAGAAGCAACCAATAAACCTCAACTAGGATCGCTCGGAACAACAGGCGATCACCACCGACCAACTGGGTCGTCTCAAGAACCATGCAAACTACAACTAGGATCGCTCGGAACAACAGGCGATCACCTCCAACTGGGTCGTCTCAAGAACCATGCAAACCACAACTACTCTACTATCCAAGCACGCATAAGTAGAGTCTACGGGAGTCAAGTGAACTAAAAACTGTAATGCAAAAGAAGGGATAGAAAGGTATCACCGTAGTCCACTGAACCGACTCCGGATCGAAGCACCCACCTGTAGGTAAGATCCAAACTAACACCGACGGCTCTCGGGAACCGCGACAGGACCTACGAAAGACTCACAGGGTCAAGGTCCACCAAGTCGACGCTAAACACAAAGCTCTCACATCCCGAAACCGGCGGATCGCCCGGGAAACCCACCGGGACGATCCCGAAACCACACAAAGCCCCCGAGGGGTACCAAACAGCCAACAAGGTCCCTCGCTGTCTCCGAACACACAAAACCAAGTGACTGGACAGCGAGCACAAGCTCGGGGTGCCACGAACAAAAATGCACCCGAAAAGGCCTCCCGGGTTCCCGAAAAATGCCGAAATGGCACCGGAACCCTTCGTCGCTCAACCGCTGTCCTCGGAACTTCGGGACAGCATTGAGGAATAGCCAACAAGGCTGAATGACGAAGCCAAGTCGCTTGCGAAAACAGCGAGCGAGTCGCACAACTAGAAACGCGCGTTTTGCCGATTATTTCATCGAAAAACGCGTCGGAAATAAGTCCGAAACCACACGAAGGGCGAGGGGGTTGGACAACCAGTCCACAGGGTCTCCAAGACCTTACTTTTGCTGCCCACAGCGTCGCTACGCTGTCACAAACGCCCAAGTCCCCAAACATGCAACATACACAAACATACAATCACTAAATTAAGTCGTTCGAGCAAACCGTTCGTCCGCTCGACCTTCCGCAAGCACCAGCGGATAGGTATCGTCGTCCCGGAGACCGTGCTCACAGCCCCGCTGCGACAGGACAAGTCGCGAGCCGGGAAAATGCATAAAAACAGCGAGACATACATACTAAACAAGCATAATTTAGGCCGTTCGAGCGCTCCGTTCGTCCGCACAACCTCCCGCAAGCACCAGCGGATAGGCAACGACTCAACGGAGGCCGTGCTCGCAGCCCCTCTGCGACAGAGCAAGTCGCAGGTCGGGAAAATGCCTAAAAACAGTGCCGCAAGCACCGAAACGGCTCGACAAGGGCCGCACAACAAACGGCTCGAGCAAAATTGAAACGGAGGTGAGCATGATGATCAGCATGATGCCGTGATCATCGTGCTCACCTTCCTGGATCACGGGGACCAGCGGGGGCACCGGAAAGCTCGGTGCGGCCAAAATCACAAGAGATAGCCCCCCGGCCGGCCGGAGCAACTAGCTCCGGCCGGCTGCCGGCGGGGGAAAGCGAGGCCGGCGGCGGCCAAGGTTGGCCGAGTGGGTCACAAGGAAGGGGGAGCTCACCCTAGTCGACGGTGGGAGACGGCGGCGGCGGCGCGGCGAAGCTCCCAGCTCTCGGGTTGGCTAGGGCAAGGCGGCGCGGCAACGGCGGCGACGGCGGCCGGCGGCGACGTGAGCACCGGCACGAGGGGGTCGCCGGACGTCGTTTGGCCGGTGACCGCGATAAGAACGGCGACGGGTGGCGGCGGTGGAGCTGGCGCGGCAGCGGATGCCCTAGCGGGCTCCCCGAAGCAAGCGGCGGCTGCGGCGGCGCTCCGGCGGTACGGCGACGGCCGGGGGGGGGGAAGGAGACGACGGCTGCGGCGGCCCTCCAGATGCCGGCGGGAGGTCGCTGCGGCGGCGGGGAGGCGGCGGCGGCTCGGATCTCGAGCCCGCTGCCCGCACACCCAGCAGCAGCCAGCTGCGGCGCGGCGGCGCTCCGGCCGCACGGCGACGGCCGGGGAAGAAGGGGGCGGCGCCGGAGGACCTGAGGGTGAGGGCGCTCACCCTCCAAGGCGGCGCGAACCGGCGGCGGCTCGGGCCACCAACCCCCTACCCGCAGCTGCCCTGGCAGCAGCTGCGGCAGCTCGGCGGCCCACAGTGGCGGTCCCCCGGCGGCGGCACGACGACGCGGCGGGGGTCGTGCCACCTCAGGGGAGCTCCGGCGTAGGTAACCCCTGGGTGCACACCCTCGGGAAGAAGAAGAAGAAGAAGAAGAAGAAAAAAAAAAAAAGAAGAAAGAGGGAGAGAGAGGGTTCCGGGGAGCTCCGGCAGGGGGTGGTCGGGCGGCGGCCGGAGATGGGGGGGGGGAGAAGGGCTAAGGGGCAGGGGGGGTTCTGGTGGGGGCTCTGGTCCAGGGAGGAGGCCAAGAGGAGTGTGAGAGTGGGGTCAGTGGGAGCAGAGAGAGAGTGAGGGTGGAGTGTTGACTAAGTAAAGAGAGGGGTGTGCAAAGAGAGGGGGGTCAAATCCCATTTAAAGCCTCCACCAACCCCCTACCTACCCCTCCCTCTCAGCCACAATCCCCCTCCCAAAGCAACAAAATCCCCCCCAGGCCCCTGCGATTCGAAATCGCGCGAAAAGGTGCGAAAACGGGGACTCGATCGCGAAAACATAAAACGTAACCTTCGAGCGATCTGCGATAAAGATGCAATAACTTTCAAACCGTGCGTCGCACGCCGACACGGATCACGCCATTGCGTTCAGCACTGCCGAAACATCGAACTTAGCATTTTGGATCGCTAGAATCGGACTCCGGGTCGCACCGTTAAGCCGTTCACTCTCCGCGACGAAAATCCGAAAACTTAAAAACTCCACTAAAACTCACTTATATACCTATATATACATATATCTGTATTATATACGTATACCGAGCAAAAACACAGTAATGGGGGAGAGGAACACTGAGAATTCCAAATTCCCAAAAAAAAATTCGGATTCTCACATCACTCCCACCTAATAAGAAGTTTCGTCCCCGAAACTTACTCACACACTATCCGCGAACAACAGCGGATACCGCTCACACGAAGCAGACTCTAGCTCCCAAGAAGTCTCGCGCTCCCCACGATTCGTCCACGCAGTCTCACAAACAGAAGGCTCCGATTCCCCAACTGTTTCACCTAGCGAGCCAAAAACCTCACAGGCACCTCACCGCAGCTGAGATCCTCCCTCAGCTGAACCGTTGTCGGGCCGATCACCCGACGCTCACCCACGTCAACCAAACAGAACAGTGATCGACAACGACTTCCACACTAAGCCTCGCACGGTGCCAATCCAACGCTCGCCAGGAAGCTATCGCAGAAGGAAAACTCCACCCATGAAAGACACCAGAACCAACCCTCACCAAAAACCAAAACGCATGCCCGGAGCATAACCTCGAGAGTCAGGAAGACTCGCTCCGACTGCCCAACACTCTGAGGGTTGAACTGAGCTAAAGTCGAGCCTCGTCCCCAGTGCCTACAGCAAGCTCCTCCAGAACTGGGAAACGAAGCGAGAACTCCAGTCCAAAGCGATCGACACTGGCTCTCCAGACAGCCCGACGAACTCATCCAAGTGGAGCTGCGCCAGTTGATTCCAAGACTAAAAACGAATGTACTGGTAGGAAGTGAGCTGTTTTCGTCAAACATTCCACAAAAACCCAGATCGCAATATGACCTCGCTGAGAACGAGGCAACCCGGTGACGAAAATCAAGGTGATCTGCTTCCACTTCCCTACGGTACGGGCAACGATCAAAGCTTCACCGCTGACAAACCCGGCACAGTGCCACATGCTGCGTTACAACCAGAAACCAGCCACAAGTCGCGGTACATCTTCGTCTCTCCAGGATGAACGGTGTACGGCGACTGGTGTGCCTCAGCCAAAACTCTCACCTCAAATCCTGAACACTGGGCACATGACTCCATCCTCGGAGGAAGACCAACAGCATGTAGCACGAAGTCACCTTCTCTGACCTGCTCGCACTCTCTGCCAGTGCGGATCCATCGGTTGCCCACCGAAAATCTGATCCGTCAAGGTGGGTTGCACCTCCAAAGGCAACAACTAAGCGACAGCTCCACAAGGTACAGTCTCACCAGGCTGCGATAATGCTAAGATAGGGGTACGGGTCAAACAGTCCATCGGCTCCAAGACGCTCATCAGACAAGCGGGAGTCTACAGAAACAACGCGCCCTTCCTCGACAGCTGGTTCAAAGGGGCGGCGACCTTGAGAAGAACCCTCAACAAATCGCCGGCAACAACGCCCAAGCCGAGGAAGCTCCTAAACTCTGCCACAGAAGTCGGAACAGGCCAAACTACCACAGAGTCCTCCTTCCTTGGTTCCTCCACAAAACCAACCCACATCACGATGCGAACCAAGAAGGAACCCCTCGAAGGGATCAGTATGTCGTCAAAGGAGACCACGACAAATTGATCCAAGATCTACCGAAAGCCCAGTTCATCAATCCAAAAAGCTGCCGGGACGTTCGTCCAACCGAACGGCAAAACCGTGACCTCGTAAAGCCTGTAATGAGTCCGGAAGGCCGTTAACGCAACGCCCTCAGCCTTGATCCTCAACTAAAGGTAACCTGGCTGCAGAACACACTTCGAGAAAACCGAGGCTCCCTGGAGCCGGTCGAAGAGATCGAAGATCTGCGGTAGAGGGTACAAAGCAACACCGACCAACAGGTAGCTCGACTCACAATCCAACCAACGGAAAACTTGCGAGTCCACCACTCAGGTGTACAGGGCTGCCAATCGCAACAAGCGATAAAAACACCAACGATGCCGAACCCTCAGATCCAAAGATCGGGCACGCGCTCCAAAGCACGACTACACGAAAGACGCGGCGAAAACCCAGCACGCAAACACAGCTCGGAGCCAACAACCAGGCTCCCGTCATCCCGAAACCGAGCTAAAAGGGCACCCTGACTCAACCGGAGTCAAAACCAACGGCAGTGATGGCCAATCAACTGCGCAAAACCACGCCAGGATTAGCTCAAGATTCACCACTAGAACGGGGATGACCAACACACAGCTTTCCGCAAGACGGCCAAGAACGAGAGAAAGTCTTGCACGGGAAAGCACCGACCCAATCCAGAACGTCCCCAAGAAGGGATAGGGTATTTCGTTCTAACTTTCGACACTACGTTGTCTGCAGCCAACGTACTTATCAAAAGAGGACGAAATATCCTAAGGTCAAAGGCCAACAATCAGTTGGCAATGCCACAATGGCACCAGGTCAGCCAACTCCAAAGCTGGACCAAAGTCACAGACGAGTCACCGAATTAACGGAAAAAAAAGCAGACCGACCCACAAAACAAAGTCTGCCCTGAGCCCACTCCCTAGGAGTCATCGGCTTCCAACAACGAACCGGCGGCTACGGGCGACAAGGGTCGTCAACCACACGAATCAAACCGGAGGCAGAACAAAACCAGCGTCGACTAACCAACGTCGAACGCGGGGAGATCTCCAACAAGAACCTGGAGGATCTCGCGGCACCACGGGAACCTACAAGAACCACCCGGAATCCCAAAACACACCGATTTAGGCGTTAGGATAGCCGCGAACCACAAAGGCACAAACAGAAACCCGACACCCAACAGTGTCCACTCAGTCTAGTACGCGTCAGTTCGACGCCAGAACTAGCCAATGGTCAAAAGACCAACACTGACGATGCCAACAGCAAGACGTCAGAGGGGTAGGCTCCACCTTCCTACCCAACAAAACAGGAGGAAAAACACCCAAACTGCGGTCGAAACCGCTCAAAACAATATCTCCGTGGAGACGCTCGCAGAGGCCCTCGTGCTCAACACGAAAAGTGGGGACAGGGCGAGGACAGCCCCACAACAACACAGATCCACCAAGTGACGTTTCCCAAGCCCACGAGGGCCACCACTCACCAACGAGTGGTTACACAAAGGGAAAAACACCCGGCCACTTGGGATCTGTCTGGTACTCCACCACCACTACCAGAAACAGCACGAGCCTGCGAACTAGGGCAGATCAAACACAGAAAATCCGACCAACACGCTTGAGTGTGACCACCACCCCAAACGCGGGGTCGGCGTCCACACGCGAAACAGCCGACGAAGTCGCTGTCGTCGTCACGGTCGTCGCACAATGGTGTGGGTGCCACAGGAGGGTCAGCAGTCATCGGGGTGCACGGCGAAGGAGTAGGAGGGGCTGGAGCGGCAGCTGCCGTAGCCTGTTGCTGCAAAAACCACCGGAACAAGCCGGAACATGCCGGAGAGGGTCGCCAACAGACCCCTCGCCTCGGCCTCAAGCACACAGGGTACGGTCCACACCAGGCTGTCCGCCTCCTGCCAGCTCCTCACTCGAACCAGCCACAATAGCCCGAAACAGAACACCAGTAGACGGCTCCGCAGGCGCACACCCACCACCACGACCCGGACGAGGAGGTCTACCAAGACCACAAGCCAACGGCAAAAAGCAGAAACCAGCGCAAGAGAAAAGGGGTCGGCAACTCCCACAAAACACAAGCCGAAAACAAACCCCTCGAGCTCGCGCGCCTATACATCCTAGGTCTTCCTATGGGTCAGCCTAACCAGTGGTTCAGTTACAAGTTGATGAATGAATGAGTGTTTGTTCCCTTTACGCTCTGATACCATCTTAATCTGTCACGCCCCGGGCTAGTTCAAGATGCGGAAAAACGTGCTAATTTTATTTTATTTTTTTGAAAGCCTAGCCCGCACCACGTACAGACCCGCCACAAATACAGGGTCCGTTGTACACACGGACAGAACCTCCCCTGTATTTGCACGGCGTCCACAACATACAACAGGATCACAACCACTATTCATTCATCCCAACAGTACAACAACACCAAAGATTCATACAGCTAGCCGTCCTTAAACCTGTATGAATCTAAGCAGGTCCTTAAGCGAAGGATGATGCAATGCACAAGCAACAAACATTCTAGAAAGCTGCTCCTTACCCAGAAGCTTTATTTGAAACCCTAATTTCAAACATTCAAGAATCATTTGAAAATTGTTCTCCACACGAGAACTCTCTTTTTGAAATCACAAAACCGAGCAATCAGAAATCCATTTGAAAACCGTTTCCCACACGGAAACCTTATTTTACGACGCTACCACGAGGGGTAGAAAACCGAAATGCTAGATAACGAAACGATTGAAAAACAAGGATACAATCAACAAGTCCAAGCATGCAGTCATCACACAAGCATATAGAATGAATCCACAACATAAGCATGCTAGAATTTACAACGGGGTAACTGAACCACACATCACATCTATCAAATAGGGGTAGGGAAATAACCAAATCTGGGAAAGTAGCCTCACGAGTCGGAACCTCTAGAGCTACTATCTAGGCGTGCCTCGCAGCGTCCCGACACTCACCACCCTGCTCACCTGAAACCTGCAATGGGGGCGGGGGGTGAGAACATGCACGCATGTCTCCCCTCCCAGTGGGTACCGCAAGCCGACGAAGGCGAGGTGTACACACCGGCACGAGGGTCAACAAAAGATAGATATGGTATACAGTAGCACAAGTAAGTATGAGGCTAACATACAACTGAAATAACTATGCTACTGTAAGCAACTAGTATGCATCAAAGGGAAAACCACAAAGTAAACCCAATCTAAAACCACCGGGACGCACCCCGGGCACTGTCACAACTTGCTCAACCAACTGGCACAAACCTTCTGCACGCAACGCAGTAAGGCTCACGGGTCGGGACCGCTCTCCACAACCCTTTTCCGAAAAAGAAGCTCAAACGGTGGATCAGACCGTAGGCATACGTGAGGTGCTAGGGAGCTGTGACGATCGATGCGTATGCTCAATCCACAGAACGGCAACAAGCCGAGAAGCAACCAATAAACCTCAACTAGGATCGCTCGGAACAACAGGCGATCACCACCGACCAACTGGGTCGTCTCAAGAACCATGCAAACTACCACTAGGATCGCTCGGAACAACAGGCGATCACCTCCGACCAACTGGGTCGTCTCAAGAACCATGCAAACCACAACTACTCTACTATCCAAGCACGCATAAGTAGAGTCTACGGGAGTCAAGTGAACTAAAAACTGTAATGCAAAAGAAGGGATAGAAAGGTATCACCGTAGTCCACTGAACCGACTCCGGATCGAAGCACTCACCTGTAGGTAAGATCCAAACTAACACCGACGGCTCTCGGGAACCGCGACAGGACCTACGAAAGACTCACAGGGTCAAGGTCCACCAAGTCGACGCTAAACACAAAGCTCTCACATCCCGAAACCGGCGGATCGCCCGGGAAACCCACCGGGACGATCCCGAAACCACACAAAGCCCCCGAGGGGTACCGAACAGCCAACAAGGTCCCTCGCTGTCCCCGAACACACAAAACCAAGTGACGGGACAGCGAGCACAAGCTCGGGGTGCCACGAACATCAAACGCACTCGAAAAGGCTTCCCGGGTTCCCGAAAAGTGCCGATTTGGCACCAAAACCCCACATCACTCATCCGCTGTCCTCGGAACTTCGGGACAGCGATGAGGAACAGCCAACGAGGCTACACGACGAAGCCAAGTCGCTCGCGAAAACAGCGAGTGAGTCGCACGACAAGAAACGCGCGTTTCGCCGATTATTTCATCGAAAAACGCGTCGGAAACAAATCCGAAACTCCACGAAGGGCGAGGGGGCTGGACAACTAGTCCACAAGGTCTCCAAGACCTTACCCTTGCTGCCCACAGCGTCGCTACGCTGTCACAAACGCCCAAGTCCCCGAACATGCAACATACACAAACATACAATCACTAAATTAAGTCGTTCGAGCAAACCGTTCGTCCGCTCGACCTTCCGCAAGTACCAGCGGATAGGTATCGTCGTCCCGGAGACCGTGCTCACAGCCCCGCTGCGACAGGACAAGTCGCGAGCCGGGAAAATGCATAAAAACAGCGAGACATACATACTAAACAAGCATAATTTAGGCCGTTCGAGCGCTCCGTTCGTCCGCACAACCTCCCGCAAGCACCAGCGGATAGGCAACGACTCAACGGAGGCCGTGCTCGCAGCCCCTCTGCGACAGAGCAAGTCGCAGGTCGGGAAAATGCCTAAAAACAGTGCCGCAAGCACCGAAACGGCTCGACAAGGGCCGCACAACAAACGGCTCGAGCAAAATTGAAACGGAGGTGAGCATGATGATCAGCATGATGCCGTGATCATCGTGCTCACCTTCCTGGATCACGGGGACCAGCGGGGGCACCGGAAAGCTCGGTGCGGCCAAAATCACAAGAGATAGCCCCCCGGCCGGAGCAACTAGCTCCGGCCGGCTGCCCGCGGGAAAGCGAGGCCGGCGGCGGCCAAGGTTGGCCGAGTGGGTCACAAGGAAGGGGGAGCTCACCCTAGTCGACGGTGGGAGACGGCGGCGGCGGCGCGGCGAAGCTCCCAGCTCTCGGGTTGGCTAGGGCAAGGCGGCGCGGCAACGGCGGCGACGGCGGCCGGCGGCGACGTGAGCACCGGCACGAGGGGGTCGCCGGACGTCGTTTGGCCGGTGATCGCGATAAGAACGGCGACGGGTGGCGGCGGTGGAGCTGGCGCGGCAGCGGATGCCCTAGCGGCTCCCCCGAAGCAAGCGGCGGCTGCGGCGGCGCTCCGGCGGTACGGCGACGGCCGGGGAAGGAGACGACGGCTGCGGCGGCCCTCCAGATGCCGGCGGGAGGTCGCTGCGGCGGCGGGAGGCGGCGGTGGCTCGGATCTCGAGCCCGCTGCCCGCACACCCCAGCAGCAGCCAGCTGCGGCGGCGGCGGCGCTCCGGCTGCACGGCGACGGCCGGGGAAGAAGGGGGCGGCGCCGGAGGACCTGAGGGTGAGGGCGCTCACCCTCCAAGGCGGCGCGAACCGGCGGCGGCTCGGGCCACCAACCCCCTACCCGCAGCTGCCCTGGCAGCAGCTGCGGCAGCTCGGCGGCCCACAGCGGCGGTCCCCGACGGCGGCGCGACGGCGGCGGGGGTCGTGCCACCTCAGGGGAGCTCCGGCGTGGGTAACCCCTGGGTGCACACCCTCGGGAAGAAGAAGAAGAAGAAAAAGGAGAAAAGAGGGAGAGAGAGGGTTCCGGGGAGCTCCGGCAGCTGGGTGGTCGGCGGCGGCCGGAGATGCACGGGAGAAGGGCTAAGGGGCAGGGGGTTCTGGTGCTCTGGTCCAGGCTGAGGGGAAGAGAGAGTGTGAGAGTGTGGGAGAGAGAGAGAGTGAGGGTGGAGTGTTGACTAAGTAAAGAGAGGGGTGTGTTGGGTCAAATCCCATTTAAAGCCTCCACCAACCCCCTACCTACCCCTCCCTCTCAGCCACAATCTCCCTCCCAAAGCAACAAAATCCTCCCAGGCCCCTGCGATTCGAAATCGCGCGAAAAGGTGCGAAAACGGGGACTCGATCGCGAAAACATAAAACGTAACCTTCGAGCGATCTGCGATAAAGATGCAATAACTTTCAAACCGTGCGTCGCACGCCGACACGGATCGCGCCATTGCGTTCAGCACTGCCGAGACATCGAACTTAGCATTTTGGATCGCCAGAATCGGACTCCGGGTCACGCCGTTAAGCCGTTCACTCTCCGCGACGAAAATCCGAAAACTTAAAAACTCCACTAAAACTCACTTATATACCTATATATACATATATCTGTATTATATACGTATACCGAGCAAAAACACAGTAATGGGGGAGAGGAACACTGAGAATTCTAAATTCCCAAAAAAAAAATCGGATTCTCACATCTATATACATCAACTTTCATGATTACAATGTTGACAACTCATTACCCAATCACTTTGACTGACTCAAGGTCCGATCAAGCTTACGCCTTGCCCAGTGGGACATTAATACTCGTACAAAAATCCATATCAGCACTCAACAACTAAGGCGAGGCGACAATCGTATTCTTGCTAGGCTATGCTTCCGAAGGGGCTTAGCTTGTAGGGAGCAACCTTCATAAGTTAAATTGCTCGTTGAGCTTACTTTGACTTTTGCAAGCTATAACCATATAATCACACTCACCATGCCATATTTGAAATACATATAAAGGTTCTCTTGCAACTTTGACATTGTATTGAACACATGGTAGGCATTTTTAAAGTTCAAGTTCAACATGTCATATGTTATACGACCTAACATGTTCTCTAAGTGTGTTTCACACAGAAAAAGAAAAGAATCAACGACAACAATAAAGCATGCAAGTATAGATTTTCCATTATAATTAACTTTCAAAACTAGAGTTTTGATCTACTTATATCTATGAATCATCAATTAGCATAAAATTTCTACTTTAGCCAAGATTTCTCAACAAACATAGGGTGGAAAAATAACTATAAGCAAGAAGGAGAAGATTTAGAAAGAGAATATCTATTTTAGTAAGTTAAAGCCACCAAATCTGAAAGAAAGATTGTTTAAACCTAAACAAAGTTGTTGAGTCCACCAAGGAGTCCAACAAGAGGATGATAAAAATCAAAGGCAAAATTGTTTAGTTTTTTCTTTTCTTCTGTCATACGAGTTCAGAGATCTGAAATTGTGTGTTGAAACTCCCTACCACAGATTAAAACTCTATTTCAAAACGTATTTATATTTTCTAAATGAAAAACTTTTATTTTTCTTTTTCTGTCATACGATTTGGCCAAACTATATGAAAACTTCTGAAAAACGTGTGATTTGACCCAACAAAAGCTGGGCCAAATAAATACTATATTGAAAAGCTAGATATAAAAGTAAAAAAAAGATAAATGTAAAAATAAAAAGAAAATTATAGAAATCTTGAAAAAAAAGGTAAAACAAAAACGAAGAATGTAAAAGAAGAAATCTCTTCTTTAAAAAACTGTCATATCCGAAAAACATTAAAATGAAAGGATTGGATTTGAATACCAATAGAAGAGAATGGAGAAAATTACTAGCAATAACTTAATTTATACAAAAGCTTTCTCTACTACAACTTAGCCATAGAAGGATAAAATTAAAAAAGGCTTAATTACAAAAAACTTCCTTATAAATACCATTTTTTTCACTTTTCCTTCCTAATTTTTAAAAATATATATTTTACCCCCTCAACATTTCAAGTTGTTGCATTTAGCCCCCCTTCGTAAGGGTTCCATCACTATTCTGTCAATTTCTTATAATTTATATCGAAAATGCCCTTTAAAATAATAGAAATATATTAAAAAATTATCTTTTTTCTCATAAAAGAAGTAAGGACAATTTGGTTATTTTGCCCTCTTCATTAACGACGTACCCTCTTAAAAATATTTTTAAAATTTTAAGCGGGCAAAATGTAAGTTTTGAAAGTCAGAAAGAGAAAGTAAAAAAGTGAGTATTTACAAGAAAGTTTTTTATAATTTAGCCTAAAAAATAAAGGTAAAATCTTTACGCTTTTTTTTTTGCCACACAAGCTTGGAGACCCAAGCTTGTACGTTGAAGCTCCCTACCACAAATTAAATCTTATTTCTAAATGTACTTATATTTTTCAAATTGAAAACTTTTCAAAAATTTGCGGTTTAGCCCAGCAAAAGCTAGACCAAATAGGTATTTTATTGAAAAGCTAAACATGAAAGAAAAAAATAAAGAAAAAGAATCTAAAAGTAAAAAATCTTGTAAAAAGTAAAACAAAAAAATATAAAAGAGGAAGTCTCTTAAAAAAATAGAAGCTATGTTGGGAGAAAATTAAAATGAGAGGATCAGACTTGGATACTAATAGAAGAGAATGAAGAAAATTATTAGCAGCAACTTAATTCACACAAAAATATTTCTCTACATCTATAAGTTAGCCTCCTTCAAACGTCTAGGGTTTTTGCGGACAATGAGAGGATCAGACTTGGATACTAATAGAAGAGAATGAAGAAAATTATTAGCAGCAACTTAATTCACACAAAAATATTTCTCTACATCTATAAGTTAGCCTCCTTCAAACGTCTAGGGTTTTTGCGGACAATGAAAATTTGTGTGCACGAATGGAGGAGGTTGGGCACGGAATACTTAACAAAAAAAAGATAGTAAAAATATATGGAGACCTCCTTATCTGTAGTCGATTTTAAAATAGATCTCTTACTTTTTATTTTTTGGTTGAGACTTCCTCAACTTCTATTCTTTTTTATGAGGGCTTTTTTTGCATTTGGCCCCTTCAAAAAAAAAAAAATTCACAAACACGGTGAATCATTCACCGTGTTCAAACACGGTGAATGATTCTCCGTGTTCAATGCCCCGCACGATCTCTCTTCCTCTCTCTCCCCCGAGCTTTCCCTATTTCTCTCTCGGTTCCCTCCTCGAGCTCTCCGCCGTCGCCCGCCGCCACCGCATCCCCTCTCCTCCTCCCTCCTCCTTCCCTCCCTCCTCCGCCGCATCCCTCTCCTCCCTCCTCCTCCCCTCCCTCCACCTCCTTCATCATCATCATCATCATCACCACACATTCACGGCAACCTAGGGATAGAAAGGGGAACACGGTGAATCAGTCACCGTGTTTGAACACGGTGAATGATTCACCGTGTTCAACTTAAACTTCTCTTCACGCTTACGTGGCGCTCACGTGGCAGAGATAGGGCCAATTTTGCAAATTAAAATTTTATAGGGCTATTTGCAAAAAAAAAAATTGTTAAGGGGTTAAATACAAAAAAGCCCTTTTTATGACTTTTGAAGCATAAAAATAAAATTATATGTTAATTAAGTATAATTTTTAAAGCATAAAATGCTAATACCAAAAACCTTATGTGTATGTATATTTTTTTGAAATATTGACTAGAATAAGGCCAAAAGACTTGACTCAAGATCAACTGTTTTTAGGACTTAACGAGCCTGAGGCCAACACCTTTGTATTTACATTACCTTTCCTCTTCGGATCCATCAGGGGTAAGGGTGGCAATCCAGCTCGCTGTTCGCGACCCAACTCGTGTTCGGCTCGAAATGAGCTCAAGATCGAATCACTCGTTTAGTAAACAAGCCGAATATGAGCTGAATTTTTCAGCTCGTTTCATAAACGAGCCGAACACGATCTAGGGTCAACTCGCTCGTGTTCGGCTCGATAACAGTTCGAATACATATAATTTATATTTTTTTATATATATAAATAAATAATTATATATATATAATATATATTTTTATTATTTGATTTTTAGTCCAACTTAAATATAAAGCCCAACTTAATTATAAAAAAGTCTATTTATATGTAAAATTTTAATAATTATATTAAAATCTAATAAATAAAATTTAGAATATTTATTTCTTATATATATTCTTTCTAATTTTTTTTTTAACTTAGTGTTTGTAAGCTCGTTCGGCTTTGTGTTCGATTCGATACTTTAAAAAACGTGTTTGGCTCGTTTACCCCGTTAGCTCGTGTTTGGCTCATCGACACCCCTAAGATTCAGGAGAGGAAGCGTTAGAATTAGGGTTTTGGGATCTCTTTCTCCTCTCCCTCTCTCTCTCTCTCTCTCTCTCTCTCACGAACCCTAAAGCCCCCGCGGCGGCTCCTCCTCTCTCCTCTCCCTCTTTGCTCCGTGCTCATTCATGGCGACGATCGTGGCGACGTCGGAGGAGGATCCCGTGCTCGCGGTGGTTCGATTAACCTCCGAGCTCGCTTGGGCCGACGCCGGTCCAGAGGTATCGCGCACCTCTTTCCATTAGCGTTAGGGTTAGGGTTTAGATCTTGTAGAAAAGTTGAGAACAAGATCATTTAATTCACATTTTTGTTCTTTTTATTACTTGTTTTTTGTTCGACGAGTCAGAAAGAGTCCGCGGTTCGAAAAAGCATGCCGAAAGATCTAGTTCTTGTCAAAATTTTTTAATCGCCGACTGTTTCTAAGAATGGGTGTCAGGAGAAGCAATTCTGTTCTTCTTTGTTAGCATGCAAATCCTTCAACATTAGAAAATTAGCAGTATTCTGGTCTTCTTCCGACATTTTTTTGTTGGATTGAAGTGATTATAACTTCGTTAAGCGGTTTTGGTTTTGTGCCGTCGGACAGGTTGCGGAACCTCAAGTGACAAGGCTCTGTATGGAAGCCCAAGACTGTATGCTTACAGGGAGATGGTTGGATTTGGTTTCTCTCATGCTTACCTCCGCCGACCTGATTGTGGCGCGAGTTTCGGAGAAAGGTATGCAGCAGCTTCTTTCTTGTTTTGTATTTTGCTAGTTCTTATGAGCTATAAAATTGGCGGAATGAATTGCTTGCGATTATTATGTTACTTATCTCTTCTTAAAGTGGAACCTAAAACTTATGAGGTTGATAAATAATAGGAAATTAATTTGTAATTGAGGCCCAAATTATAGCTAGTTGCTTATTTGTTGGCTATTCTTGCCAAAGCACTTGAATGTTGTTTTATTGGCTACATATCAAACTTGATCTTTCTTCCTCTTCATTAGAAGACGAGATTGGTAGCTTCTGAACTTCTACTTAGTTCATGTTTATATATATATATGTATGGAGAGAGAGAGAGAGAGAGAGAGAGAGAGAGAGAGAGAGAGAGAGAGAGAGAGAGAGAGAGAGAGAGAGAGAGAGAGAGAGAGAGAGTGTAGTATAAAGTATTTTCTATCAAAATTTTACTTGATTTCGATATTGCTATACCGTTACACTTGCAAACGGGTAGTGATGATACAATACTAAAATTTTAGATTAGAGATATTGATCTTGTTTTAAATAGTATAAAGAATTTTCTATTAAAATTGTACCTGATTTTGATATTTCTATATTGTTAAACTTGCAAACGGCTCATATCAACCATTAAAAAATGTTGATTTTGAGCCCTTTAGATCACTAGGTAAATAATATCGAAAAGTCAAAAAATTTATTTTCTAGATATTTCAAATTATCTAGATCAAGTCTAATAGAGCCGATTGTCGATTTAGAAGTCCCATAATCAAAAATAATTTGGAAGCACGGAGGCCTTCGTGCTTCTAAAAGAACTGCAACTCAACTCATACACACACACACTCTCTCTCTAGTAGAAGTGCGTGTGCAAAGCGCGTTGCATAACTATCAATAGTATTCCAGGTGAACTTTCTCTCTCTCTCTCTCTCTTATGGTACTATTACGGGTCCAAGGGTTAAAAAGTTGATAGTAAACACTATTCATCTACTATCAATAGTATTCCAGCTGAACTCTCTCTCTCTCTCTTGTGGTACTATTGTGGATCCAAGGGTTAAAAAGTTAATAGTAAACACTGTTTATCTAACACTATTTATCTACTATCAATAGTATTCCAGCTGAACTTTCTCTCTATATATAGAGAGAGAGAGACTTGAATATACTTTTTATCCCTTGGATGCATGTTGGGTGGGGGGGAGAGACTTGAATACTATTGATTGTAGAGGAATATACAGAGAGAGAGAGAGAGACTTGAATGTACTTTTTATCCCTTCGATAGAGAGAGGGAGACTTGAATGTACTTTTTATCCCTTGGATAGAGAGAGGGAGACTTGAATGTACTTTTAATCCCTTGGATAGAGAGAGGGAGACTTGAATGTACTTTTTATTCCTTGGATGCAGGGGGGAGACTTGAATACTATTGATTGTAGAGAGAGAGAGAGAGAGACTTGAATGTACATTTTATCCCTTTGGATGCATTGGGGGGGGACTTGAATCCTATTGGTTACAATCAATATACTTTTTATCCCCTGGATGCAGAGAGAGAGGGTTTAAAAACTTGATAGCAAGTACCATTCATTTACTATCAATAGTATACTAGATGAGATCCCCTCCCCCCCCTCCCTCTCTATATATGTATGTAGGTATGTATTAGTAATTTACAGTACTATGTGAAAGTTAACTCAATGTTTGACCGCGCTATGAGCTGAAGAATGGCTCCATCTTTTGTAAACCTATGTACAAGTCTGATGGTAACTAGATATCCTTCTATTGAACTTGTCCTTCTTATGTTTCCATGTGCATAAAGGATATGGTAGCTTTTTGATTAGTAGAAGAAATTCCCTTGTAAAACTTAATTGCTGAAGTTGATCAATCTAATGGCCCTTATATAATGAAGGTTAATAATATGTGGTAGATTGTGTTTATTTCGCGGTTGACACATATTATATAATGAAGGTTAATAATATGTGGTAGATTGTGTTTATTTCGCGGTTGACACATATTATATAATGAAGGTTAATAATATGTGGTAGATTGTGTTTATTTCGCAGTTGACACATATTTGTGGTTTGGAATAATGTCATATAGAATAGAACAAGCTACACACGCTTATTTTGGTACACCTGTGATTTATGTGCTTTTGACTTGGAAAAAGTTTATATCCTAGATTTCATTATCCTGTAGCCAAAAAAGTAATTTGAGGTAGTTCAAACGATTCTATTCTTACTGATGTCTGTGCATCAATAATTTCATTTACTTGTATCTGGAACATTGAAATAAGTCTCCAGTAAGGGTTGTCGTTCTACTTGCGCGGGGCATGTTTGTGTGCCGCTGGCATGGTATGGCACGTTGGCATACCTTAGCACAAACCCTCTTTTATATGTCTGCATAGAAGGCATGGCAGCATGAGCTTATTGGCATGGGCTGACCGTGCTAGTATGTCACGAAAAATCTTCTAGTTATCTATTTTAAAGTCCTTATAGAATATATAGGATATAGAGTATATTGTTATAGTATATATATAGCATATAGTATATAGTTTGCGTACTGTGTAGTATAGAGTATATAGAATGTCGTTGTCACAATTCTACCAGGTCTAGAATCAATTAGCTAGGATGTGTTAATCTTTGATGCATTGCTGGTTGGGTGTATCGCTTTGACCAGTTGGAGTCTTTTATGGAGTTAATTAGTTAATTATGTAGTGGCTAATAGTGTTGCTAATTTTTTGTTGTATTGGGTTGGAGTTGCCAGAAAATAGGGTAGTTGCTTTATTCTATCTCTTGATTCTCTTATATATGTAAAGAAGTGAATGGACCTTGTGTGAGCTTCTGTTGGGGAGTTTTATGAAGTCTAAACTATTTCCTCTGTTTCATCTACTACTATCTCTCTTTCTCTTACTTATTGTTCTTAATCCCATTCTTCTCAATTGCTTAACTCTTCCTATTCTTCTCTCAATTATCATTGAACGTAAGGCTGATGACAATCACTCAGAGTAAATTGAGTAGATAGTATATAATATAAAGTAGATAAAACATAGTATATAGTAAAGAGCAGATAATATATAGTGTATATCATATATAGTACATAGATATGTGGTGTATAGAGTATGCACTATATAGAATATACTGTACTATGTGTATGTAGAGTGGAGTATAGAATATGAAGTATATACTATAAAGTACAGAGCATATAGCATGCATATAGAGTGCAGTATATATTATAGAGTATATCGTATATACTATATATTGTATATAGTATGTAGGTATATGGTATATAGCTTATGGAGTATATACTTTTTATGCTCTATATTGTATATATCTTTTATGCTATAGTATAATACTATACCCTCTATAGTTTATACTCTATCTACAATATTAGAAATTATATAACAAGGATTGCCTGTGCTGTACCATGCTGAGACCATGCCAACATGTGGCATGGGGGGCGTGCTGACACCGTATTGACAAAATGATTTTTTTTTTTTGTGAGTTTTTATGGTCTTCTCTTGAGTTTCTTTGAGGTAAAAAGTTTTGCAAAAGTTTTTCCATACTTCAATCATATAGGTCTTGTAAATCTACTAATGTTTATTGCAAACAGTGAGTTAAATTGCATGATAAGACCATCTTTTAGTGAAAAAAGTACCATCTTTTAGTGAAAAAAGTACAAATAAGATGATCTCCCCTAATACGTTTTTCATCTTAGATGTAGTGAATTCATCTATGTAGTGTTTTTCTGTAAACCTTTATCTAATTACGATTTTATAATATAAATCAAATGATTTTTTAGTTATTAAGACCTTTATAACTCTATTTGTATTAAATTGTAGGAGATATAATACTTAGCCATTTTTATGGCTACAATAGATGTTAAAACAATCTAAAAAGCCATTTTTTTTGAAAGTTTGATTAAAAAAAAAAATTTGTTGGAACATTCTAGTGGCATGCCATTGGCACGGGGGCATGCTGACATTGGCACGCCCGTGCCGCCGTGCCGTGTCGTGCCGCTGGCAAAATGGCACGGGTATGCCAGTGGCATGACATTATCTATATACTCTACATTGTTCGTGTGTGGAGTGTGGTATGACTATATGCTTTACATTATCTATATACTCTACATTGTTCGTGTGTGGAGTGTGGTATGTATTGTCACTCTTCACCAAAAAACCTGACTTCTAATTTCTTATGTACTTCTGTTCGCACTGTTCTGGTTGAGCTCATGAGACAGAAGCTGGCGTAACTAAAGCTGAAATCTATTCACTCTTGTGCTTTATACTAATCTAACCTGCTTTCTTGTACTTTTTCTTTTTGTGCTCTTGTAGATCTTGAATGTATCTTCACAGTAATCTGCAACCTTGTTACAAGGGCTGGTTCACCTGATGAAGCACTTGAAATGGCAAAGCAGATTTCTGCAAAGATTATCCAACAGCCAGATGATAAACCTGCTCTCCGCTTGAAGATGTAATGACCTATTAATTTATTGTTTAGTAGCTTCTATTTTTCAGCTACCTCTAACATGTTACTATGATCCAAAAACAGTCTGTTCATCCTGTACAATCTGCTAGAGGACCCATACAGCAAGTTCTTTGTGTACATGAAAGCGCTTAAATTGGCCGCAGCTAGTCAAGTTACTGAAAGCATAATACCTTCTTTCAAAAAGATTGATAGCTTTCTGCAAGAATGGAATATTGAAAAGATGGAGCAAAGGGAACTATTTCTTGCCATCTCTGCAGTCCTGAAGGACAACAGAAGGTGTGGCAAACTGCCGAGTTCTTGTTTACACCAGTTTTGTTTAAGCTTGTTAAGCTTTTCTTAATTATCTCTTTATTATTTGCAGCATGAGTAAAGATTCTTTTGCCTTTTTGAACAAGTATTTAGCAACATTTTCTGGTAGTAGCGAAGATGCATATACGATGAATGAGGCAAAAGAGGAAGCTGTACGAGCTATTATCGAGTTTGTCAAGTCTCCAGACGTCTTTCAGGTATCCTCTTTGGAAATTTGTCGTTTTGGAGCATTTCTTGAAATGAATTATATGCGAAAAATAGTGGATAAAATCTATTTTGCAAATGGTAGTGCACTGGAGATTTGTACCGAGTAGCTCTGTTCTATAAAATTGAGCTTTGATTTAATCAGTTGATAATCTTATGAGCATTTTGAATTTAGGGCTTGTATGACGTCCTCCTTTTCCTTTCTTCCACCCTTTTATGTGATAATGCCACCATTTTGGGATAAGCAATTTATAGAAATTAACTGTACTATAAAGTTGTAATAGATTGGAAAGTTACAATTTTCCTTTTCTTTTCCTCGAAATACCATCCATTTTTAAAATTCAACAAAAACACAACTTGTGCATTATGGTTTTACAATCTTATTTTATTTGCATTAGATTGAATTGAATCTGAGATGAACTTAAATACTATGCAGTGCGATTTGTTAGATTTGCCTGCTGTTGCACAGCTTGAGAATGATGGAAAACATGCATTGGTATACCAACTACTGAAGATATTTCTCACCCAAAGGCTCGATGCTTACTTAGATTTCCAAGCTGCAAATTCCACCTTACTGAAAAGTCATGGTATGATGGTTGTGACGCTTCTGCAATAGTCGAGCACTTGTTTACATACAGATGAACCATTTTAGGATGTTTCAGTTTGGTCCCCAACCTTCCGACCACGAGAATTGGATCTCTAATAGTTCTATGTTTGTCCAATCTTGCCGTTTTTGTTGAATTCGTCGGTTGAATCTGATGGACGTACCTGTTCACCATGTGAGAATTCCATAGTTGCTTATTGGTTGTTTGATGATGATTACTTGGATATTGCTGTCCGATGTAATAGAGAAATTCAACCAAGAGGGTAAGATTGCACTGAAATGGAATGACTAAGGCCGTATTAGAAAAAATTAGAAGGTTGAGGAACAAAACTTCTGAGACTTCAAAAGGTGAAAGACCTGTGTTGCAATTTAGTTTTTTATACCTAATTTCTCATTGCAATGAATCTGTAGGCCTGGTTCATGAGGATTGTATCACAAAAATGAGATTGATGTCGTTGCTGGATCTCAGTTCCAAAGGTTCCGGGGAGATTCCTTATTCTCTAATAAAGGATACACTTCGGGTAATTCAAACCTCCGAAATGGCCCGCTACTCTTCACTGTCGCTTATACTTTCACTGTTCTGAGAGAATAAATTTTACAGATCACTGATGATGAGGTGGAACATTGGGTTGTAAAAGCAATAATGTCCAAAATTATAGACTGCAAAATAGATCAGATGAATCAGATTGTGATTGTCAGGTAATTCACTCCTAGTAAATTTTCCTCTTATCCTTTTTTCCCCCCCTTTTCTCCTTGCATTTGAAATATTTATGATCCAAGTACTTTCATTATGTTATGTGCAGTCGGCATACAGAGCGTGCCTTTGGGCTATCACAATGGCAAAATCTCCATTCAAAACTGAGAGTTTGGAGGGTAATATTTTTTAGTTGCTGTCATCTTAATCTTAAGTGAAATAGTGTTGAACGCGAATAATGAAATGTTTTCAAATGGATAGTTTTCAGGTTATGTAATACCTGTTGAACCTTTCGAATTTCAGGGTAATATTGCCAACGCGGTCAGCACAATCCAGGCTAACAAGGTATCTGAGGATGGAATGCAGGCAATGCAAGGATTAGCGATTCGTTGAATTTGGATGAGTTTGTATCAGAAAACGTATCGTCGATTTCTTCTTCAGTTCACTAGTTAGCGGGGCCTTTCAGAGCGAATTCGTTGAGTTTTGTAAACTCTCTTTCACAAACAACCGGCATCTGTTTCCCCCTTTCTTTCTTTCTTTTTTCTAAATCTATGAAGTTTTGTAGAACATGTGCAATGATTCGACAAAGTAATCCCTTCAGAGTTCTAAGTTTATCGTAGAGCTTGAAATCTGCTGGCCAGCAGATCTGCCTACTCTGGCTGTGTTTTCTATGCTTCATTCTTTCTTGTTGCTGTATGATTATAATTGAATACACCTGCATGCTTCTGCCAGACCTCTTGAGAGAACATCTTGTTTCTTGTGCTTTGTTCGTGTGCAGTCCACAGCTGCGGAGCACGGGTGTGAGGCATGTCTCTGTTGTTGTTCTCTTTGATTGTGCGCCTTCGCCTTGGTGAGGTGATTACTGATTGCTATGTTTAGGCTTCAAGTGTCTGATGTTCACGGTGGTGTTTTACTTGTTAGAAGTACTTAGTTTTTGTTAGAAGTTTCTTTTTTTTTTTCTTCTTCTTCTTTCTTCGAGTGTTGTCGTGCGCGAGATGCGCATGGAAGTCGAATTTGTAGCCCTGTTAGGGCATTAGTAATGCTCTAAAAGATACTGGGAATGCTCTTTGTTACGCAATATCCGAGTAATAACTAGGACCTTCGAATAACTTTGTTCTTCTGAAGCTCTTCCCCTATTGTAGAATCCGCTCTCATCTCCCTCAACTATAGGGCATTTCGAAACAGGTCCCTAGGATTGTACCTTTTTTATTAAGGCCCCTTCCAACTTTTGATTTTTTTGTAAATTAGTGAATTGTAATCGAAAAAATTGGGGCTTGTATCAAATTCATTAATTATTTCACTAAATTTAGAACTTTAATTGCTCTTTTAGCAAATAAAACTAGATCAGTAATAAATAGAGTCATTAAATTTGATATCATTTTTTATGTAACTAAGTATGAAAACACAAATACCAAAAAAAAATAAAAATAAATAAATGTAGTTACAAGCGGGTCTCAATAAAAAGAATAGAAGTCGAGGGATCTATAGTTGTGGGGATCTCCATACAGTTTTATGCAGGTGAAAATCATGGTTGATGTATGATCAACTCAGCGACTGCCGTTAATTTGCTCAATTTACAAAATGCAACCCCAAGTTTGATTCTGCAGTTTTTTATTTTTAGTAAATATGCACGAAGTTACATAAGGTTTCACTGGCAATCACATAGTGAAAAGCCTTTGAAATACCTTCTTCAAGTTTCTGAGACATTGGATCAGGTATCTTCATCATCAATTGAAGAATTGGTCCAGAAAAAAAAAAGATAAAAATGTATGGAGACCTCCTTGACTGTAGGCTATCTTGATATGGCCCCCTCAACTTTTAACTTTTTTAATTGATACCTCCACAACTAGCAGTGTATTGTAATTAAATGATTTAGTAAACCTAGAGTGCTTTCAAAAAACAGGGAGGCCCTAGTGCTTCCACTTTACTCTTGACGATATTTGAGTTGATCATCGACTCCGTTGGACTTAATCTTAAATATTTAAAGTTTTTAAAATTTAACGTTTATTTTTTTCAATATCATCTATCTTATGGATGATGGTGTCAAAACGAACGTCTGAAAATAAAAATTTCATAAAAACCGATGACACCATACCAAAATTTCAGATTATAGATATCATCCTACTTTAAATGGTAAATATAAATTTACTATCAAAATTATACTTGATTTGTACTTACAAACGCCTCAAATCGGCCATTAAGATTGTTGATTTTTAGACGTTTTGGTCACTAGGTAAATAATTTTAAGAAATTGCAAAATTTGATTTCTATATATTTTAAATAGTGTAAATTGTGTCTAATAGAGCCGATGATCGATTTGTAAGTCCTAACATAAAAACCAAAGTAGAAACACAAAGACTTCCGTGCTTCGGAAAGAACTCCAAGTCAACTTAGTTGAATTTTGCTTCCGCGTAATATTTATAATATGGTATTTGAGTTAACAATCAGTAGTATTAAACAACCGACGGTCCCCAGCGCAAGTGGCAAAGTGCTTATGGTTGGTACCCGAGGTCTCAAGTTCGAATCCTAGTTGATTCACATTTCAAAAAAAGTAGTGTTAAACATTATATATAACTAGTGTAGAAACCCGCGCGATGCAGTGGATAGATAATAGTAGCAAAAATTTTAAAATTTTAATGAAATTTATATTTACAGCTTATTGATGTATAGAAAACTATACTATGTTAAGCACGGACAATCTGCATGACTAAAATTAATTGTTAAAAAAATAAAGCTATAGCTGGAAGCTTTGTATAATTTTTGTTTTAAATCATCAAAATGTTGTAATATACATATTATGTCCCTCTTGAACATTCCGTTGTAAAAGATAAAAAGAGCTAGCTCCAGCTAAATCAAGCACCTTTGTCCAATCATCAAAACATATTAATAATATGAAACACATAAATAAGAAGTTAACTTATCTGGCTTAAAAAAATTTAGGGTGAGATCTCAGACTCCAACTTTCATACCATACTTCTTAATCTACGAACAATTTTCATACCATACTTCTTAATCTACGAAAAGAACTTTACCCACAACAGTACCTACTCAAAAAATTGGTCATAGGGTGAAAATAAAAAAAAACGTAAATTAAAAAAACTAATACTTTTTGGAGCACTTCTTCATCCACGCGAGCTTGCTCATACAAACCTTATACATCTTCTTAATCTTCGTTCTTTACATGCTCTTCTTCTTCTTCTTCATCCTCATCATCCTCGTTAACACAATGAGAGAGAGAGCGATGAGTGTGGGGTAGGAGATTAGATGATTTTTTTTTTTTTTTTTGCATGGAAAATAAAAGGCCATGCAAAAGAGAGGAGATGGGGGGATTAATGGAGAAAGGAAATGGATTGGAGTTACAAAGCTCACTCATTGGTGGAATATGATGTGTGTTATTAATAGAGGAGTGGAGTGGATTGGAGTTACAAAGCCAATGGAGAAGGGGAGTGGATTGGAGTTACTAAACCCACTCATTGGTGGAATATAATACATATAATTAATGAAGGGGTGGAGTGAATTGAAGTTACAAAGCTAATGGAGAAGAGTAGATTGGAGTTACAAAACTCACTCATTAGTGAAATATAATACATGTAATTAATGGAGGAGTGGGGATTAAAATTACAAGAAGGGGAGTGGATTAGAATTACAAAGTCTACTCATGGGTGGAATATAGTATGTCATTAATAAATGAGAGGAGTGGATTTAGAGAGTACCATTGTTAAAAAAAAATATTCAAAAAAAGGAGAGCTTGCCACGTCATCATTAGCATTGGGAATTCATATAGAGTTATAGATACTTGAACTTCTTAGGAATTAAATCTCATACATTTTCAATATCATTTTCATAGTATTAAAGTGTTTCAAATTTGACAGTTTATAATGTTTGATAGATGGAGTCCGGTTGGTATACTATCGGTAGCACGGAGGCCTCCGTGCTACCAAGTTGTTTTCGATGATGCGGCTTCCGAATCGACGATCAGCTCCGTTAGACTTGATCTACACTATTGAAAGTATTTGGAAACTAAATTTCATAATTTTTCGACATCATTTACCTATCAAACGAGTAGTCTAAAAATGAACGGCTGAAAATAAAGATCTCATAAAAAATGATGATAAAAGATTTGAATTTAAGATCAGAGGTATTGATCTTACTCTAAATAGTGAAAAAAAAAATTATAAAAATTTCATCAGATTTGAATTATTTTACACCGTTAAATTCACAAACACATCACATCGAGCATTGAAATTGTCAATTTTGAGACCTTTTGATCACTAGCCAAAGAATATCGAAAAATTATAAAATGTAGTTTTCAAAATACTTTCAATAGTGTAAATCAAGTCTAACGAGCCGGTCTTCGATTTGGAAACCGCATCATCGAAAATAACTTGGTAGCACGGAGGCCTCCGTGCTACCGATAGTATACCAGCCTAGCTCTTGATAGATGTACTAGCAAAAATCTCACGCTACGTTGTATTGTATAATTTTATAAATATTATAAAATTTAAAAAATAATTGATATTGATAAAAAAAAATTAAGTTTTATTGGAAAAGAAAAATATATCAGAGCCTAATAGTATTTTTTATAGCTAAATTACGATTTTACTCATGTAGAGTTTATGAGCCGATGAGATAAGTTATGGAGTTTATAGACATGATCAACAACCATATATAGACTTAAAGTTTTCGGACTTCTATATTCGTGCATGAAATTTCTCAAAAAAATTCTTTATTTTGAAATATGTAAGAAATATTCAAAATTTGAGTATAAAGATCTTATCTTTACTTAAGAATAATATAATATATGCATTATTTGTGTTCTTTAAAATTATTATTTAATTTTACAAATCATGCATGGGTCGAAAACTTTCCCCTAGATAAATATTTTGCTGATTACATTCTCAAATTCCATGCTTAAGCTATGCCATGGTCTAGATTAGATAAAGTTCGACTTAAGAGTTATTCAATAATCACACTTGATTTCATATGACACACAATTGGCTTGACTTAGTTTCTTATTGTTATTGGTCCACACCTTACTATCCCTTATTTTTCTATAATAAATGACACACTGTGCGCTAAATAGAAGTGAGCTTAATTTACCCTTATTTACAAGTTATTATCTTATATTTAGTCACATTTATGATGATTTGATATAGGTATTGGTATATCATCTATAAAACTTATAAATTGTGAACTATAACCGGGTTTGGAGCGCTCTCCGCATCTTGCGGGGGGAACAAGCCCCACGGTGCCTTTGCATTAATTACTCTCCAGACTGTCGTATATCTACTCCCTCAGAAGTCCTTTTGACTTACCTTGCTTGCTACGCTTCATTTTCCCACTCATTTCTTCTCCCCCCCTTACCACTTCATTTCTGTCGCGGTTGTTCGCCGTTTCCTCCGTCGTGGGCTCCGATCTTTCGTCGGTGTTATTCTCTCTCCTCATTAATTCGTTTGGTCTTTGTCGACATGAGGTGAGGTATGCTTGCAACTGTTAACGGTGTGGCAGTGCGTACAAGGGCTGCCCTCCTCGATGACATGGCTTCTGGGAGGTAGCGCCACGTCATGCTTGGCAGTGCTGCCGGATGGAAAAGCGGAATGATTTTTGGGTATTTGGGTATGGCGTCCCCTGGTTTTGTAGTTTTCATACAGCCGTAGGGATTTTGTTGCTGTACTTGCCCCTTAGTCCACCCCCGGGATTTTGTTACTTTACTCACTTTCCTTACTTTTGCTGCTCGGCGAGGGGTTGCAGGCTGTGCCTTCCGGTGCTGGCGGGTGGGAGGGTTCGATCTGTCGTAATCCCAGACATGTCGTACGGTGCTGCCTTACCTCCTCTCTCTATGATTCCTTTTCCTACCTTCCTGCTCCTTACACCGTGCCTTGCTCGGTTGCTTATATAACCGGTTTGTACTGGAGTTCTGTGGCGCTTTGTGTCCTGTTGCTCCTATATTTTCTTCCTATTTTTCTAATCTATTTGCTTGGGCAATCCCTGCTCTGTTGAGGCTTTTCTTTTTGGCCGGTTGGACAGGTCCAGTGCGGCTGTGCTGCAAGTTGTGCTGCTGCTGTTCTAATTTGAGCCTTCGGGTCTGTATGTATCGGCTGATTATTGTCAACTCGTAGCTTTTGTTATTTATACGATGATTTTATACATGTCTTTTTTCTCCCTATGATGCATGTGGACATGGTTCTTTGATATTCATGAAGCTGTCACTTTCGTTCTAGTTTGCAATAGTTCCGACTGAAATCTTTAGGTCTGTGTTTACTACCTTATTATTGTCTTCCTATATTGAGCATACAATGAGCTTACAAATTTTTTATTTTTTTTCTGAGTGCTAGCAGTTTTCCGGCTGCGGTTTGTCTGCATCTGTGGTTGGGTCCTCGTTGTTATGAGTTATCGTGCATTAAAGGCGGTGAAGTCATATTGGTTTCGGCCTTCTTTTTTTCCCTTCTTCATTTTTTCTTTGCTCTCTTATTCTTTTGATGTGTTTTCTACTGAATGTTGTATTTGTTGGCAATGTTCTCTGTTAGTCAGGTATAGTTATGGCATCGGTAATTGCTATGGTTTTGTTTTTATGAGTTGCTTCATGATGTTTGCTAAATATTTTTTATGGCGTCTTCGAGATATGGTATTCCGGTTGAAAATGCTAGGTTGGTTAGTATCTACGTCAATGTTGAAGTTCCTGGAGGGGAGTCTGTTACAAAGGCCATTAGGTATTGGGCATTCTGTTTGCGGATGTCGATCAATCTGAAGAGGATGTTGCCCATCACGCAATTGCAAAATTGCAAGAGAGATTCGCCTTTGAGGTGAAAGACACAAATTTAGAGGATAAGAAGTTTTTTGAGAATTTGTATTCCCTATTTTCTACAAAGCTTAGTGTGGTTTGTGCAAAATACAAATGTCTTAAATGTTACTACAATTTGTTAAAAGGTTACTATAGCAATCTCATTGCTGAGAAGGAACAGTTCGTTACTAAACCGCAGGAAATTATAGAAAATATAGAGAAGTGCTCCGACTTGCTAAAACAGCCTAATGTTGGTGGAATTGACCCAAGTGGCAGTGGGGGGGCTTCTAATGAGGATCCGACAACGCCATCGGGTTATAGGGATTGATGTGGTATCATAGGTGCTTATTTTGGGTGATACTTGCAAGCTTTTGATTTGTTCTTTCTTTCTTTCTTTTTGATTTTGGGGGGGGTTTGCTTTCGGTGAGAGAGAAGCTTATGTGGAGGAATACTACAAATTTTTCATTATAGTGTTTCGCGGTCCTGATCTTAGCAGTGGGTGTAATTGCTGCGTGTATTATACCTCAAAGAATAGTTTTTGGTGTTTTGTGTGTTTGCAGTTTTTTTACTTTATTTTTTGTCTTTTTATTGTTGTTAGCATATTGTTTCTCTATAAACTTTTTTATTATTTTAATACTATTCTGTTACATTGTTGTGCTATTTTTTTTAGCGTTATTTTTTTTTTGTTAGCCTATTCTATTCTTTGGAAATTTATGTTCCTTTTTAGCTTAGCTTTTTTATTATTTTAATGTTGTTCTTTTACATTATTGTGCTCGTTTTTTTTCAATATTTGAGAGATTGCACTTTTGCAAGAAATACAATAGTGATGTAGCTTGGATGGCTATATAGCAACCACAACAGCCATTAATGCTATATAGGGATCCGATGTGGAAAAAAAGAGAACGAGCTCAGCGTACTAAATAGCAAAGAGTTTGTTGTCTAGGCCTTTCTTTTCTTGTACCAATTACTATTTTGTTGATCTACTGCTTTGTGTGTAGTCATTTCCGATTGATCTTTAGATGATTATTCTCATTATATATTTTTTTTTAGGCTAAGATATTTGGACATTCTGAATGATATATTTCATAGCAATTTTTTGATTTGAGTTGTATAAAAGTTTTTATAGCTTGGTTTTGTTGTCGATGTTATTTCACAAGGCTTATCTCTAACTATCTTATGTTTAGCAAATTAGGCTCTAACTGTGTTATTTTTTTCGTACCTCTATTTGTGTTTGTGACACCAAAATAGTCCCACATCAGATGGAAATGGAATTGTAATTAGATTTATAAGAGACTTGGGTCACTAGTAGCAATAACTGGGCTTAAGCATTTTGGGTTGTTGATTGGGCCCAACGAGTTATTATTGCTAGTGGGCTGGGTCATTATATTTGGTATCAGAGCCGGTTCACCAGCCGAAAGTGTGAGATGAGTCTCGGCTGAGCCAGGTTGTACAGCGGAGAGAGCGAGGCTCTCATACTATTGACTGTTGTGGGTGGAGCGCGGCTCACCACAAAGTCGGTTTAGGCTAGCGAGACGAGTCTCACATCGCCTGGTAATCTTAGGCTGTGTGTGTTTAGGACCGACGAGGGTGTCAGGGCCTAAAGGGGGGGAGTTTGTGACACCCCCAATAGTCCCACATCAGATGAAAATGGAATTGTCATTGGGTTTATAAAAGACTTGGGCCACTAGTAGCAATAAGTGGGCTTAAGCATTTTGGGTTGTTGATTGGGTCCAACGAGTTATTATTGCTAGTGGGCTGGGTCGTTACAGTGTTGGTCTATGGTACTCTTTGGCGAGTTAGTACTATACGCTTATGTTTGGTGCCGATATTTTTCTTTTAATATTTTCTGTTAACTATGCGGTTCTTTACTTAGTTACTGTCATAAATATCATAAATAGAATGAACAAAGGAGGAGGAGTAGATGCAGTAGGAACAAAGCAACCAATTCAACTTGCGAGCACAACACGCAACCCAAACACCAATTCGCAGACACTAAAGTATATAAGGCTCAAAGTTGAATTGGCTTCAACACATAATTATTGGCAAAATTTGGGTGACTTACTCCTTTGTGGGCAACCGTTTAAATTAGAACTATTTTTAATGCTTTAAATTAAATAATCTGTTATTCGATTTTGGTTGTTTTCCTAATTTATATCTTATTGTTATTGCCTTCTATTTTGCTCACCTTTACTTTTAGGTTTAGAATCGATATTCTTTGTCTATTTATGTTCTTTGATTTAATATATGTCAATCTCATGAATGAAAAAGAATGTTTTGACATATAATCTTATGAGAAATACTAAGTCTACAATTAAAAAATGATTGTAATTTTCAATATGTTAAAAATCGGGTCAAACAACGATCAGAAAATATTACTAGGTCAAGGATCACTGGTTCAACCATGTCAGTATTACGTTTATAGAAAAATGTGCATATATTATTATTCTAGTATCATACAATTATAAAATATTGATTTCTAGACCAAATTAAGTCGATATAAACTTTCAAGTTTTACTTTTTATAAAATTAATCTGTGCTAATAGAAAATAGAATTAGCTAAGTTGATTTTAAGACAATGAATTTTAATATGACTTTGGTCAAAAAAATCCGACCAGTTTGATTAAAATTGAATCAGTTCACCGATTCGATGATTGAACCACCAGTTCGAACGCTTCAAAACAGCTTTTGCCTTATCCAATTCAAAGAATTGAACCAAACTTAAAGATTGTCACGATCGAACCAGCCGACTCGAGCCGATTTTAAATTATTCGTAATTTCTACATCCCTTCATCTAAGGTTCTAGAATTTAATAACTCTATTTTAGTTTCTGGTTTCAAGAAAGATATGATTAAGACTAGTTGAAAAAAAGTAGGCATTGAATAAGTTGACTTTAAGATTACAATTCTTTTTGGTTGTGAACTCTGCAACGCTCTAATCTTTTTAATGATTGAATGTTTTGTCTTAACAATTCAAATCAAATTTGAAACGTGGATTCAAACTTTTAATCTAAAGTAGAAATCTTAATGCAAAATAGAATGCAAATTTACAACATAATATGCACATCTACACAAGGTCATGAGGAGTTTTATTGTATTACCTCAAAACGAAAGAAATTCACTAAATTGGACAAAAAAAAACCTTATCAAATGTTCTGAAGAAACAGAGATAAATACATTATAAGCGTCTCCGAGGAGTGCCACCAAAAATGTTTCCGAGCAGTAGCAGTAACAACTCATTCATTTGATCCGCCTTGTTCTTCTCCTTTTATCCGCTGTTCGGTCAATACCGGAGAGAGAATAACTGTTTCTGTTTCTGTTTCTGTGCAGCGGAAGCTCAACATCGGTAATTACCACTTCTACAATTACGTCCGGTCGAAGGAGCACGCCCTCCTCGCACTACACACTAGTCCATGAGCCGGAGAACATTTGCGAATAATAATTCATCCAGTACTTTGGTTGGTGACTTCCATCGCCTCTTCACATTCTTTTACATAGGCATTAACCGCCGGATCATATGTCGCAGCAATGCGGAGGTACTTCACAGCTTCAGCCTTCTCTCCCTCTTGAAACAGGGTACTGTACAATACAAGTTGAATGTTCTATGAAATACATGAACTAAACAATTAAGAGTTGGTGATAAAAATTAACGCATTTAGGGTCTTTGTACCTCCCCAACATCACCAATCCCTTATGGTAGCATGCTTTGTCCATCGGTTCATCGGGTTCCCTCAATTCTGCTATTCTCTTCAGGTGTTTGATCCCTTCTTGTTTATTTCCCTGTGAATTAATTGGCAAGAAATTTTGTGCTCTTTGCTTTTAAGGTAAAAATGTATGGAGACCGCTTGAACTTATAACGACCCGACCCGCTAGCAATAATAACTCGATGGGCCCAAACCACCGGCCCAAAATGCTTGAGCCCAGTTATTATTATTAGGGTAGAGTCTCCTTATATACCCAATGATAACTCCATTCCCATCCGATGTGGGACTATTGGGGTGTCACAGAACTTTAGGGCATTTTGAAACAGACCCTTGAACTCTCCATTAATTGCATTGACAGCTACCAGTCATTGATAGTAAACAAAATCCAAAATTTCGTCGATGGAAGTGTTCAAAACAGTTAAATTTAATCGAATCGCTGTGAAACTTCACAAGATCCCTGATTTAATTAAGGAAAATAACATAAATCAAAGAATCAAAAGTTGACGGGCTGTCGATCAAAAGAAAATTAGTTGCAAAATGCCCTATGGTCGAGGAGTTACCTGCTTTTAATGATTTCAAGCTTAAAATCAGGATAAATTCCCAGACCTAGCTTACCTGCAATATATGTGAAACGCCTGCTCCAAAACACGCAAGCACAAGAAGAGCATCCTCCTCTTCAATCTGGTTACAAGCAGGTTAACAGTGAACAGATATGCTTGAAGGAACTAAAATCAAGTTTTAAACTAAAATAAAATTTAGAAAAGAAACCATGCGCAAGTGATGCAACGGTGGTAACAAGAAAACCTTTGAAATTGCACGCTCGAAATATTCAGTTGATTCAACAAATGATCCTTTTGAGCACAAAGTCTGCCCCATAGCAATCAATGCTCTAACCAGGTCAGGATCCTTCTCAGTAGCAATTCTGTGGACAGAAGTTTCTCTTTTAGACTTAACTATTTGAAGTCAAAAGACAAGAAACAATTAAGCTAAAAGGGCTATAAAGATTTGATATTATAGTGTAAACTGCAGTGTTGTCCCCAACTCTTAGAGGATTTCAGATTTAAACCCAACCTTTCAATTGTTCTAATTGGGTCCCTAGTCATTTTACCCTGATGCAATCTTACTCTTTTCATTTATTCATCAGTCATATTGGATGGAAATGTCCACACAATCGCCGTATTAGAAGCCAAATTATGCTTATGAGGCAGCTAGAAGACATAACGTGAATGATTCTGCCCATTTATAAAGGAATTTACCCGAAGTAGTATATGCTGACGGGAAAATTGAAAGGTCAGGGACACAACTGTAACAATTGAAAAAGTTCAGGACTAAAATAAGACTATACTATAAGGTTAAGGACCGCCGACGCAATTTTACCACATGATAAACCTACCGCAGCAATGGAAGTGCTCTATCTTGATTCCCTGCAGCCAGCTCTTGGAGAGCAAGCTATAAAACAAACCAAAACATGTAGATTTTAGACGAAGCTAAGATATGCATCCAGCATCTAGAAGAAAGATAAATCATATATTTACAAATTATGTACCTCAAGGAGCTTCTCAGGAGGGAGAGATTCTACAGAGACTTCAATGTCTATGCTGCTGCAGCTCTCCGGTGGTATGTTCTCTGGAGCAACTGTTTTCTTCTTGAGAACTTTCAAAGCCGGCAATCCTAACTCCGCACGAACATATGTATTTTTGAGGGACAATTGCTACATCATTCACCAAATACAATAATGAGAAGCAGTTACAAACAGATCTGCATCACACATACCTACATCAACAATATAGTTTATGTTTATGGAACATCAACTAAAAACTTGAATTGGACCTAGTGTTACTGTTATAAAGTGATAAAAAAAGAGAGAGTGCCCCCCATTACAGATATCTTTCGAAATATTCTAACTTCTAATCTATTGCAGACATTATGGAATCTCAATTGTTACTAAACTTTCACGAAAAAAAGGAAAGTTACTATACAAACAATCTGCTGAAGGTGACAATAGAATAGATAAGCACAGTTTTCAAACCTGAAATAAAGTGAATAAGCTGTTAGTGGTCCAATAGACTAAACTCCCCTGCAAAACAAAAGAGAGTTGGTATTAGGAAAGTAAACTATGACTGGAGTTGCATGCAAATATGAATGTTCGCTCACACATATAAATTATGAATCATAATTCCAGACTTCCAGTTCAATTTTTATCAAGCCAGACTTTCTTGAAAGCATCGCTTACACAGTTAAAAGAACAGAAGATTCCAACCTGTGACAATCCTTCAATGTTAAAACTTGATGAGGCTATCAATATAAAAAAGACTAACCAGCATGAAGCCCAAACTTTATTTTGTAGTCATATTGTGTCTTTTCAGCATTCAGGCTTCTGTTCTGAGAAAACTATTAAGGCAAGTGTGATAATGCAATCTCATTTGCTAATTAACTAGAATGGGGGTCAAAGTGTAAACATAACAGCAAAACGACAGAATAAGTTGGAATGTCCAAAGGTATACTTTGTAGCATCATGAGCTGCAGATTAAGGCTTTAAAGCTAAAATTCGTATTAAAGAATATTCATGTAAACCAACAATTCAGTCTCTACAAGAAAGTTTGATGATTAACATTATTGCAAAAAACACTGAGGGAAAGTAGTTAGTTTGAAAATAACCTCAGAAATAAAGAAGAGAAAAATGAAAAAGGCTTTACCTGAGGAACATAAAATCCGACAAGAAGTAAAGGAATAGCCAGAATATCCAGATATAATTTGTAATACTGCAATCAAGTAACAACCTTAAACCGAGTCAAAACATCCAAAGCCAAAGCGAACTTTTACGATTGAAAATGGATTACCAAAAATATGAAACATAAAAGGCACGTGGTGATAATTCATGATTTCCCAGATTTATATATGTAAAAAAAGTTCTAAATTCTTTTACCAACTCACTTTTGCCAATAAGCCTAACATTCCACGCAAGTTCGCAAGCTGAACAGTCTGGAAAGAAATCTGAGAAAACAAGAAATTTAATCAGTTATTCTCCTTCTGGAATAACCATTAAATAAGCAGAAAGAAATAAAGTAAACCTGTGGTATGAGCATATTTGTTCAAGGAGAGAAAGTGATGCCAATAATAAGTTTACTCAATTCATACCACATATTATTTACTCAAGAAAAGTTTCAAGTGCATTTTAATTAGATTCTGGCGAATATAACCATATTTAAAAACAGAAGAATATCTTAATAGTTGTGGGGCATATGAACTTTCCAGAAAAGCTTAATATTTCATCTCCATATTTAAAATGGAAGAATCTATCTTCCAGGCTGGATGAGTATATTCTAATCAATATTTAGTTATATAAGCAAGCGACCACTAATATATATCTAGTAAACTAAAAATATGCCTGGATATTTCATAAAACAATGATCTAAAAAAGTATGAGGAACAGAAAAAGAAGAACAAGTTTCAGTTTTGGTTCAGAGCCTTCAGGCCTTTAGCGTATCAGTATTTGTCAGCATTGGTGGTTTTCGCACTTCTGTGCTCTGACTTCTTTTAATTTGAAGTTTTCAAATATACAAAAAAATAATTATGGTAATCACAGTGAAACTTAATTGCAAAATGTCTTGAGGCAAGTGGTGTGTTGGAATGAGAATGATGATGTATAAGACTACTCTGAGAGATATAATGAGCTTTAACATTGTTCTCTTCCAGTAGATCAAGATACAATGAAAGAAATATAATGATCTAGATTAATCAAGTTAATCCTATAATATAGCACCAATTAGAGCAGAAAGTCTATAACTTCTGCAGAGCCAATGTAATACCAAGTCCCTTCGTTTGAGTTAAATTTTATCTAATTATATTTAAAACTAATTTTTTATTATTCAGAATTGTTAATCGAGGAGACATCTTATACGAAAAATTAAATGTTATCAAGAAAATAAATATGTGGTCGTGATTAGTGAATTAAGACGAATCTACTACATGAGTTTTGGCTCAGAGTGGATCAATAGATAAGGGTCAGCTTGGGGTTAGATATGATAATTGGATAAAATTTAAGATCTATTATTTTATAAAAGTTGCGAGTCACAAAAAATGTGAATGATTGTACTCTAATTGATGGTGCACTAGACAAGTCTTTTTATGATGGTCTGTTTATTAGTGGGAGTGGAATCCCAATTCCACTCATATAATAATATTTTATGGTGCATGAACCGGGTCTATTGAATCCTGAGGTGAATCAAGGTAATTGGCTAATTGATGAGCGGGACGTGAGCACCAAGATTCGCTCCAAATGAGACTCAACTAGGCTTTTAGGAATTGACTAATATGATTAGAACATAACCATTACACGCATAATGGCCATATAGAAGTGTTAGGGCACTTCTATTCCTCCTCGCAACTGAGAAGAAAACATTGCTTCTTCGTTTAGCAGAGAGGGTTGAGACGGTGCAGCCCTTCTCCGTGGCTTCAGTATTAAGGGTTTGCTCAATAAAAGAATTATTATTTTACTCTTCAATTTCGTCTTCTCCGTTTAAGGTTTAAAAACATTTAGTACAAATACTTTTTTTTTTGGAGATTTTCATGTAACAATAGATGGATGAATCTCACGATAAACTCTTGGGTTGAACCAAGCCTCAAGAGAGAATTAACATCGGAATTATAATTTGGTCTAGGTTATGGCATATTCTGAATAGACCCAAAAATAAGGAAAAAGAACTCTAAAAACAAAGAAAAAGGACTGATCCGTAATTCCTGCAAGTAGCTCAGCAATTGAAATGTAAATCAGCTGTAACTTTCTCATTTTAGTTCGAATTTTAACCTACGAATTTGACTCGCAGATCCAAACATGATTATATAGTCCGTCTAGTGGGATTAGGTCTAAACTAATTGTAGAATTTTAAAAGCAAGTTGTAAATGGCACTATTGGAAAAGATGGTCGAATAATCGGCTTCTTGCACAACCTAGTAAGGATATACACGAGATTCGGGCTTTTCAGCTAGCTATAAATTTAACCTCAATAGAGAGAATTTAGTGTTATAAATATTATATTGAATATGACTCTAGAAATTTAACTGAAATAGCATTTGCTGTAGGTTCTGAACGAAACTAAGAAATTATATTCTGTTTCAAAATCACGGATAAATTAGAGGCTTTTCATCTAGAGATGGTACACAAATGCGAAGTCGGTATAGCTTCCTCTAGTCTAAATCCTTGTTTTGAGCCTGCTTGAAAAGTTTACCAATTAAGGATTTTCTTTTGGTCATATCTAACTTTTTGATGATGAGATGTTTATGGCATGCTTATGTTTATTGTTGAAATATGTTTCTTATATTATCTTGAAATTGTTTATAAGTAAGCATGCTTTGTTAAACATAAATACTTCTCCCAAGCTATTTGTATGCAAAATACTTCATTTGTTTGTTCAATTCTCTAGAATTAGTAACTAGTTTTGGGGCTCAATTTGTTATTGTTCTTGGCATATTATAAACTTGAGAGCTTTTGTAATTGTGCTGGAGCCTTTATCATGAGCATGATGACTTAGCATTATACTATGCTACTTATTTACCATGCCGTATAGGAACGCAAACTTGCGATAGGGTGGACTCTTCTAGAAGAGTAGTCCCAATTAGACTTGTCTAGGCCCGATATGCCCCGATTGGGCAAATGAGCATGGACACCCTCATTGGCCGTATGGCACTGTGGTCCGAAAGGACATACCCCAAGAGGGTCAAGAATCATTTGAAACTTTATAGCAGGTTGATGCCTGAACTGCTTAGTTGTTGTCAAGTTGTAATCCATCAATTTATTATATTGTTGGATATCAGTAGCATTGGTTTTTCTTGCTCATATATTTATTCTTCTTGTTTACTTATAATGCTACTGTTCTTACCGTACTTCTTCTCGTTGCTAGACCAATTGGTGCAGCTTACCTCCGTTGGCTTACTGTACCTACTAGGACACTACTAATAATTATTCACCCCATTGTGGGTAACATTTTTTTCAGGTACACCTATATTAGTGAGGATGAGGGTGATGTGTCATGAGGCCGCATGATTAGTTTAATTAGATATTTATTTGTAAAGTTCTATCATGTGTTAATATTATAGGTTAACTTATCGTGATGTTGTGCAGACATAAGGCCTTAAGACCTTAAGTTTGTGGTGGATCCGTCGTGGGTCCAGCTAAGCTTCCGAGCCAGGGGGTGACAGCCATTCATACTAAAATAGGAGTATCGATTTTGGATTTGGTTTCGAAGTTTTAACGGATGCTCAAAATTAATGACGACTCCTACATCGATTAAAACCCCTGTTCTGAGGACTTCTTAGCTCATGTTGGAGACAATTCAACCTTCATTAAACCGTAAAATAGCGTGATGATAACAGCAATATTTCTCATTTCAAAACAGGTCTGGTCGGAATTGTTTTTACTAAGGCTTCATTCTGTCCTTCAAGCTTGATTCCATATTCTTTGCAGACTAAATATTATTAATTGGGTTAGTTGCATACAGGTCCCTGCAAACATAGTGAATGACAAATATATCCCTGCAAAGTTCAACTTTCATATATTGTCCCTTCAAAAGTTCTAATGTTTTCAAATATGTCCCTCTGGTTTGTTACCGTTAGAGAACTGTTTATAATTTCAATTTTGCCCTCACAAAAATGTCCCTCCAAAAGCCATAACAGTATAATATAAGAGGGATAAAAATGTCAAAAACTAACCAGGGTTAAGTATTTAACCTATGGTTAACTAAATTTTTCTAACGGATTTTAACGGCAGGGACATATTTGAAAATATTAGGACTTTTGCAGGGACAACGTATGAAAGTTGAACTTTGTAGGGATATATTTGCAATTCAATATATTTGCAGGGACCTGTATGCAATTAGCCCTTATTAATTAGACATCCGCCTTGTGAAATTAAACCTAAATGAGTGCTTAAAAAACTCAAGCATTAATGCTAAGCAATTTCTATAAGGATTACAACAATAATAGAGAAACCTTGTGGTGAGTGAAGTTCATTCATTGCATGACGAGTATGTCGCAAAACGGGCAAAAATTGATAAACTATATGCTTAGGAGAGGAAAGTTGTAGCCCTGACAAACACTAATGTGCTAAATGTGTCCATGCAATGAAAGAAATATGAAAAACATATATAATTCAAAGCTAAAGAAAGAATATATATGTACCTGAACATTGATATAATGCAAGCTGGCAATTAGAATAGGGAAAGTGGAACCTAAAACACCGTGGGGAAAATCAGTCAAGTTTTGGAACCACAGTGTGCCACCCTGAATGACTGTATGTTAGAAACTCCAAATAAAAGATCGAATCAAAGGGAAAAAGCTTTACACAACACAATCAAGAAACTTCAATGATAAAACGTGCTCCTAACTTTAGCTCTAAATTGCAAAACAAATTGCAATAGAAGTGAATGGTGAGAAATAAGAGGAAAACAATGTATAGCCAAAAATCAGAGTTGCATGGAATACTCTCGTAAATAAAAGATTGTCTCTGACCCAGTCAAACTTTCTTCCTCTTCTTAACTCCTCTAACTATTTCTTGCTGCTTTCTTTCTAGTTTTCCTCTTTTTCATAGCATCAGGTCAACTTCAGCAATGTACCAAAAAAAAAATTCTGCATGTTTAGCTCACTCATCCCTGAGACTGACAAATTGAATACCAAAGCCCAACTTCTCCTATAATGTTCACCAACTAAACAATAGGGAAAATTAGGTAACTTCTTTTCCCTTACAATAGCAGTTTTTTTCAGTTCCATCATGCTGTACAGAATCTACTAAGCAAGACTAATTTAGTATTAGACCATTATGTTCAGGTGATTCTTCGCATCCACCATCACTATGTGCAATCCTTATGCCTTAAGTCTTTTATTTTTCATCACTACTGTCGGCTACCATCTGATGGTTGGTATCCGAGGTCCCAAGTTCGAAGCCTAATTGCTTCATATTTACAACTAAGTTCATTTCTAAAAAAATGAACGAAGCGGGTAGAATGCTACCTTTCTCTCAAAAAAAACAGTAAAACAACACAACGTATAACTAGAGACAGAGTGGAGGATACCATATATTAGGAAATTGCGACAAAAAATCCTGAGTTATCATGAAATAAGCTAGTGTAAGCAAAACAAATATTTGAAAACTTTATTTGCAGTGTTTTGTAAAATAAGGTGTCTACAGTTAGCCCCATGTCGTTCGACAGCCGAAAAAACCTAGTACTACAGAAATATGAATTTATCGTCCTTACCAAGTCAAAACCAGGATGATTACTCAAACACATACTCCGAATGCTGGTCATCCACAACAAAAAGCAAGGAAACTGCAAATGAACAAAAAGAAAAAACCAATATTACCGGGAGAATCAATCAGCAATAGAAGAGAGAAAGAGCTACTATTCTTCCCAGCACAGTCCAGATGTGAAATTGCATGTGAAAAATTTGAAACTCAAAATAAACGAACAACAAAATAGGATAGGAGAAAAGAAGATTTACAACAATTGTCTTAATCATATAACACCATGAATAACAGACACTGGAATAATATCTAGTCAAACTAAAATTATTTAAATTTATTCATTCATAACGTGTCATAATATAGGATTCAAAAGCATATCATTCAAGATCTGTTCCAAAAATAACAGTAATAAAAAGATTATTACATTATGTCCCTTCCAGATGACATTGTAAAAAAGGAAGTTAAATGCACCAATTCATAATCTGATAGAGGATCTCGGCTTTTCTGTCATATAGTATATGTTACTTCTATTTATAAAAGCTGCTTAATGCAAAATTTTACTGCAAGTCTTAGGGAAAATCATAATCTCTTTGTGCTTCAGATTAGCATTTGTTCGTAAAACAAGGTTGAAGCTGCAAACCACTTTGCAAGTAAAATTGCTTCATTATTTGTATAAATGAGATCAAGAAAAACTTAGCATGTGAAAAAAATTTAATACAAACTGTCACTGCAAATGTTGTTACAGGCATACGGTTTTAAAGAAGAAAAATCTGGAGATTTTTATCATAGAAGAGTTTATAGCTGATCTTCGAATTTTTTTACCTGAACTGTAAAGAATGCAAAATTCCACAAAAAAGAGGGACAGCCAAGTTCTCGTCTTTTCTGTTGAAAAATCAGATATTGTTCCCGGAAGCTCCTTCCTGATAAGGGTGGAGGCAATGGAGGGGGCACTTCTAAAAAGATATAGAAACAAATAATCAGATAACTATCATCAAGAGGAAGAGAAAAGGGGAAAAAGACAGAACACTTGTAGAACGATTATCATAGTTTGTTACTACCAGATACATATGCATAATACCTATGTTTGGTCTATCTACACAAGAGTGCAAGAATCGAAGTTGCTCAGATAAATACAGTGGGCAACACAAACTAGCGATGTCCTAAACTGGTATGGTGACCAACGAGGCAGAAGAGAAAGAAACAGAATATGCTCCACCGTTCAGAATATGACCAAAAAAAAAGGTTCAGTGGATCTTTCAGTATACATGTGGATCTTTACTTTTGGCCATTGCATTAGTTTTAGAAGATTTTGATGAATAATTTTCAGAAGGTTTGTACAATTTAACGCCACCGGCACTGTTCGGAATATGGCAAAAAAAAAAAGTTCAGTGGATCTTTCAGTATATGTGTGGGTATTTCCTTTTGGCCATTGCATTAGTTTTAGAAGATTTACATCTAGGTTTTAGCTTCTGATGAATGATTTTTCAGCAGGTTTGTACAATTTAAAGCCAACGGCCAAGCAGGACTTTATTCATGTCATTACAGCAAAATCATCCCATATAATAAATAAACACTACTCATGGACCAAGAATTTATTAATCCCAACTAATGATCTTAGAAAGTAATACAACACAAAGTGTCTCCACTGCAGAGACCTTTAATATGCCAGTCCACTTTAGCATTCAACTCATCAAGCCAAAATGAGTCAGCACAACCACTATGCGCCCACTTTGGTTAGTATAGAATCCGCGAATTAGTCAAAACATTTTGAACTATTTTAAAGCAAAACTTTGCCCTATGTTCAACTGTATGATTGCAGTAACTTCATTGATTCTAGTCCAAATTTCTCTGATTCAACAAACAAATAATTTACTTACAGAAAGGTGCAGTAGCATATGCAAATCTAGCTGAGCGTGCACACTATTCCAAGCAAATTGAGGAAGAAATAGCTATGCAATGGGAAAGCAGAAGTCTGAGTGGTGTGCCGGCAACTTAAGTCCAAAGAAAGATGCTCTCGGCATATTTACATTGATAGCCAAACGGTCAATAAAACGCTGTGCAATATTGTTTCTTATACCTTGTTAGGAGATGTGTTAGATACTATGTAAAAGCAACTATAATTTCAAGGATAAATTTAAGGAAACGTTATCACCAAATCTGCATAAGGCTCGAGAAAGCATGAAATCTGGCTCTCAATTGGTGACTTGATAGACTGCAAAGTGGAGACTCCACTAGAACATTAGCTGTAGCGGTACCAAACTTCGTTTGATAGAGTTCTAAAGAGCTGATATGTGAAGACTCACAATTTAGGATTTAATTAAAGGCCAAGTGTAAGAAAAATCATTATAAAAGGTGAATACTTTTTACCAAGATTTTCAATATCAGATGTTACATTTACGTTGAATAAGTTCTTGTACGTTCAATTTCTTATAGGTGACCTACAACATATGGAAGGGAAACATGTAAACATTAAATGCATATCTTTGCATGTGAGTTCCTATATAGAATGTATTGTGCATCCATCAATCAAATAAAAGCCCAAATCAACAACTTAGTAAGCAAACTTAAGAGAGTACAGAACTCTTGCGTACATTTAGGAAGAAGTTCAGCAATTTTTCCAGCCTTCTTAAGCTGCAATATAAGAACTGGAAGAAGGGAGAACCTAAGGGCCAGTGTTGATGTGGAAATTATGACCCACCTGTAATGATGGTTGTAGAGTTACAAAGATAAATATTGCAACAGTGACAGTATTAATAAGAATTAATTCGAGTTGAACTCAAGCCATGATGTACTAAGATTGAAGCAAACAAATGGAAAGAAATTAAAAGTTGTACTAAGATTGAAGCAAACAAATGGAAAGAAATTAAAAGTAAAAGCAAAGTCCAAGTAGGTAAAAGACATCATATTTATGGGAAAAAACAAAAGAAACGAAATATGAGCTGGCCCAAATACTAGTAAACAAAGTATACACTTGCATGCATTCATTGAAATCCCATTTAATAGTTACAACTGGGACATCTCATGAAATAGAAAGAGGTCCAAGTATTTATGAAGTCTACTGGCGGGCAGAAAAGGTTCCTTCCTTCCTGATACAAATCTCCATTACACTTTAGATCTTGTTGAATTTGCACAAGCCCCATTATTAGGTGAATATTCATGTATGACACAAGCTTTCACCCGGTACCTATTTACTTAGTTTGCAGCCAAACTTAGCCCATTCTAGAGCTCAATAAAACCAAAAACCTAATGCAAATTAAAAGTAGAACCATATTTAGCAATTAGCATCCCTATATTCTTTCCCTAATCAACCCCAATCTGGTCCTAATTGGCCAGCCAAAACATACTTAAAAGGAGCCCCCACTGACATTCTAAAGAGTCCTGTATATTGTTCTCGTTAGTAATCCCACGTGAACTCCAAAATTTGGTCTGACGGAATAAATAACAGTTAAGAGAAAAAAAATCCAAAATAAAACCCATCTTTGAGAAAATAAAAGTAAAATTCATCAACCATGCTCCTATTGAGATGAAAATACTTCTTGCATCATAAAGAGATTAATGAAAGCGATAGCAAGTTATCCTTTTCCTCTGCCTCCCTTTTCTCAGACTACTGTGGCATATTGGTCTACTCCAGTACTCCTTTTATGTTCTGGTAGACAGTAGTTTATTCATCCTGCTTCCCATTAACTTCCTAAACAACTTTTACATTATTTCTTATGAAAATGTTCGTACAACTTGGTTTTTTTAATGACGCTTCTATTTCCAACCCTGCTGCTAAATTGTACTGGAAAATGAAAATTCTGCATAGCTCGGAGTCTATGGCATACGTATGATGAACTTCATAAATATCTGATGAGGTGCCCTAAGATATGCTTTCCACCAAAAGTGAAATTAAAATTCTTGATTTAATCTATTGTGTTACCGCCGAATCTAGTTTCACATGGTTTAGAAGTCAATATAATTCGTATGGTTATAGTTTAGCAGTCATTACAATTCATATCGTAATAGTTTAGTTTGCATTGCTTTCTACCCATTTTTCGAATGGTGACATCATATATAACTGTACTGCTTAAATTTATTGTTTTCTACCCATTTTTCAAATGGCGACATCATATATTGCTCTACTGCTAAAATTACTCTGAACTTCCCGATTTGAACCTGAAATTAAACTTGTACTGCAGCAAAACAGATTTTAGCTGGAAAACAGTTGTTGACAGCAACTAAAAATTGTGAGAGCAGATGCTATCACAGAGGAATTCACTGTATTTTCTTTCCTCTTTTTTTTGGGTGGTTTTTTTCCCTTACGCTGGGGGGCGGGGGCGGGGGCAAAAGGGATTGATAGGAAAAATTTTGGGTGCCAACACATACTGTGTCCGCACCGCACTAATTTAACATGTGGCACTAGTCTAGCACTTGTTTTTCTCCGGTTGGGAGAAAAATGCTCAAAATCATCATAAAATTTACAAAATTTTCTCCTTGCAGTATAGTATTCATTCATTGGTTCGTGGTTTTTCTTACCATGGAAGACCAGTGAGATCATGGTACCCATCAAGAAGGCCAACCACAGCGCCGACCGGGTAATCCCACAAGCTCTCCTCATCTCCAACAACTCCCTCTACGATCTCCGACCCCCCCACACTCGAAACCTCCCTTCCGTCCTCGGGATCGGCACTGATGTGGGCATCTCCGCCGCGGGAGTCGTCGGATGGGCCGGGCCAGGAGAGGCGGGAGAAGGATCGGGAGGGGGTTCCGCCATGGAAAGGTCGGGGAAAGGGGTTGCTGAGGAGGAAGGGGGAGAGAGGGGGATTAGGGTTTCGGAGCGGAGAGGAAGAGGGAGGGGAGAAGGGGGAGAGTCGGCGGCAGCGGCGGAGGTGGCGGAGGAGTTGGGCCGTCGATCCCATTCTTTTTTGTGTTAGGGAGATTTGGGCCTAGTTCTACTTCTCCTCGGGGCTGTACTTTAAGAACCGGTCGCAGTAATAGGGAGATTTGGCTCGGCGTAAGAAAAATTATTTTCCGAATGAAAAAAAAAAAAGAAAATCGCCTAGTGTGTGTTTGGTTCTATTATTTTTTCCAATATTTTGTTGCTCAGAAAAAAAAATTATAGATTCTCTAAAAAAAAAATAAGTTTTGATTTTTCGCCCACCGCCAGCGGAAAACGAAAATTTGTTCAAAACACGCGACTCAAGAGAGCTTGAGCACGCGGTTCACGAGATCATCTTTACCTCCTGAACCATGTGAGAGAGAGTCCACGGTCGCGTGCTCACGAGATCATCTTTACCTCTTGAACCATGTGAGTCCCTCTTCCATTATATATATATATATAGAGTAAAGCTATTGTACTTTCAAAAGTATAAGGGAGTTCGTGCTTCCAATTTTTTGACTCTTAGATCAACCCCTTTGATCATTTCTGACCTTTGGACCACTCAACCCTAAGGGGATCATTATCATCCCAACCCTATAGTTCTTGATCCAATAGTCAAAAAGCCAGAAGAATCAACTCCATTATGCTTCCGATAGCATAGTAGCTCTACATTATATATATATATATATATAGTAAAACTACTTTGCTATCGGAAGCATAAGGGAGTTGGTGCTTCCGATTTTTTGCCCTTGAATCAACTCATACCCAATGTGGACTACTCAACCCTAGAGTGACCACTCAACCCTAAGGGGGACCACTATCATCCTAACCGCACAATTCTTGATCTAAGGGTCAAAAAGTCGGAATCACTAACTCCTTTAGCATAGTAGCTCTACACTATATATATATATATATATATATATATATAGTTGAGCTGAAATACTATCGGTAGTAAACGGGCTTCATTGCCACCCATTTGTTTTCGATGATGGAGCCTCCAAATCGACGATCGGCACCGTTGAACATGATCTATACCACTTGAAGTATCTAGAAACCAAATTTTAAATCTTTTTGACATCATTGACCTAATGATCAAAGGGTTTCAAAATTTGTAATTTTAATGGTCGATATGAGGCGTTTTCTAGTTTAACGGTGTAAATATATCCAAGTCAATTGAATTTTGGTTAGAAAATTCTTTAAACTATTTAGAACAAGATCTATACTCTCGATCTTGATTACAATATTTCTATCATCATTTTTTAAATGATATTCATTCTCAGCCGTTCATTTTTGTGTCCACTTGATGGACAAGAGAATAATATCGAAAAAGCATGAAATTTAGTTTCTAGATGGTTCAAGTGGTATAGATCATATTCAACGATGCCAATCATCGATTTGAGAGCTCCATCATCGAAAACAAATGGATGGCAACGGAGCCCTTTGCTACTGATAGCATTCCAGCTCAACTATATATATATATATATATATATATATATATATATATACTTTTAAAAGCATAGTCCCATATGTGCTTTTAAATTTTTTACCATAAGATTGCCTAGAGATCCGTGCTGCTGTAAAGGCCCACTAGCAGGCGTTTGGTATCTTTCTGTTTCTCTCTCCCTCTCTCACACGCGTTTTCTCTACTCACTAACACTCTCTCTCTCCCTCTCTTTTCCCCAAACCCATCACCCCCTCTCTCTCTCTTCCCCAAACCTATCTCCCCCAAATCCACCAAGAACCTCCCGAGAGTCGCGCATCTCGCCGCCTCCAAAACCTCGCGAGCGCCGCCGCCGCTGCCTCCACCTCGTGCGCCCCGGCCGCCTCCACTTCGCAAGCACCGGTCGAATCTCGCGGCCTCCTCCACCTCGCGAGCGCCGACCGCCTCCACCTCGCGAGCGCCGGCCGCCTCCACCATCATAGGTATTGATTACTAATTTTAATTAATTTTTCAAAGTAAAGGTCATATGTGCTTGTCTGCTTATAAAGCTTGTATGCTTGATTAGTAATTTTAATTAATTCTTCAAAGTATTTAATCAATGTAAAATTTGTTGTTCTGCTACCATATACATCAAAGCATAAACACAACTCTTTAAATAATTTATTTCTTACTCTCTCATATCTGAAACATATATACCACCCATCAAAGTACAAACACAATCTTTTAATTACCATATTCATATATTCATCATTCCTCCTTTGTTGATTTTTTTTCTTTTTTGCTCATCAATTTAAGCATATGAACTCTTGCTCTTGATCTCACTTGTCATTCTTCATTAATAAATTTGAGGTAGGGCAAAGGTATTATTTTTTTTCTATCTCATATATATATGTTTTTTAAATTTATCTTCTGTCTAATATTTACTTTATGTTCTAAAGTTTTAGCCAAGTTGGGTACATAGGGGATCAACAAAAGCGGAGAGAGAGAGAGAGGGAAAGAGAGAAAGCATAATAAAAGTATATATTTATATTTGTTTATTTGAATCTAGTCAGTTTAAGTTTTTTTAGAGATCTTTAAAGTTCTTTTTCTTCAATTTTTATACATATCATTGAGTTGATGACAATATCTCTCCATAATTTTGACCGGATTATTGATGGCATCTTCAACAAGTTTTCTTGAAGATATGACAATTTGGTACAAATGTAACTAGATAGCTGTAATATGAACTTCACAGCAACCTAGAAGCAAAGGAAGACAATTTTATGGCTGTCGAAATTATGGAAAAAAATAACGATAACTGCTGTGACTTTTTTATGTGGTGGGGTAATAATTAGTGAAATCCAAATAATATTTGGAGTCAGGATGTTTAAATCTTTTAAACTCGAAGGAAAATCTAGCCCCCGAACTAGAAGCATCTACATAAAAAGTTTCAAATGATAAGATATTTTAATGCATAAATTATAATTTATCTAATTTGGCTGAGCAAATAGAGAACTTGAAAATTAAAGTTGAAGAAGTTTCTACGAGGACAACGACAGTAGTGAAAAGAATCGTAGCTGAAAGAAAGATCTTTATTGTATTTACTTTAGCAATTTTGTGTATTAAAATTTTATTCACCTAAATTTATGTTTATTACAGTCAATGCATGAATGCTTTAACAATGTGAAAGTAGTGGTATATTAATCAATGTATGGATACTTGATAGCTATTTTGGTGCAGTCAATTTAAAAGAGATTTATTTTTTGCTCTAGTTGGCATGCATAGAACAATAAAGTGTGAATTGTCTTAATGGTGATTCAGGCCAATTGCCAACCATTGATCGAGTTCAAGTAAGAAGATAAACATTTTGAGTTGCAAATGCCACTTGGAGTGGAGCTTAAAAACAATAGGCAATCTTATTTAAAAATAAACATTTTGAGTTGCAAGTGCCTCTTGGAGTGGAGCTTAAAAACAGTCGGCAAGCTCGTTTAAAAATAGTATGCAACCTCGTTTGTAACAAAGTGCAATAAGCATAGAACATAATAGTTTAAGACTCTTCTTCATAATAAAGTCCAACATAACAGTCCAATAAATTTTTAAAACACTAATAATAATCTACATATAATATAACAAAGTCCAAACCTCTTGGGCCTAGCCACCATCCAAAATGCTTAAGCCGAGTTAAGAGTTTAGCCATATTATATCAAGTGTTTCGGAAGGACTTTTTGGAACTTTTGGCGGTTCCGGGGTTGTGTGTTGAGTGCTTTGGAGTCGACTTAGTGGATCTTGACTTGGTGGGTCTTTCGTAGGTCCTGTCGACGTCCCAGCTCGCCTTGAGTGTTAGATGCCGCTACGATTACAGGTGGGTACTTCGATCCGGAGTCGGTACAGTGGTGCTAGCTCGGTGATGTCCTTCTCTTACCCTTTCCCGTTGTTTTTGCATACTATTGATGAGCATTTCACCACTAGACTTCCGGTCTATTTACTCTACTTCCGCTCTTTCATATTAGTAGTAGAGTGGTGTTGGATTATTGCATGATCTCTATCTGTGGGACCTGATTGGTCGGTGTTGGTCGGTTCGCCGATCTGGTGATCTAGTTTGGACAGGTGTTGGTATTTGACTTACTCTCAACTTTTTGCCGTCTTGTTGACCATTGAGCATTTTGCGTCGATCGTCACAGCTCATGTAGCATGTCACGTACACCAGCGGTTTGGCCACCGTGTGGATGTTCTTTTTTGAAAAAGTGGTCGTCTTCTCGATCCGTGAGCCCCTGCAAGGTGCTAGCTAGGGTTTTGTGCCGGTGGGTGAGCATACTGTGGCACTGCCTGCAGTCTTTAGACCTACATGGCAAGATGTTTGGATATCAGTTTTTATACAGTCGATGCATATATTTATTGCTTACAGTAGTGGTAGGTGATTATTGTTGTTCATACCTTTACTTCTTTATTCGCTACTGTACATGAGTATCTATCTATCTATCTCTGTTGTACTTCTCTCGCCAGTGAGTACACTCGCCTTCGTCGGCTTGGTACCCACTGGGAGACCCTTGTTGGTTTCTCACCCCCTCCTTTCAGGTGACCTCGGTAGTGGAAGTTGGGACGGTGCGTGAGGTGCGGTAGCTAGCGAGCTCTAGAGGTTCCGACCTGTCTACATCGGTTCTGGTTATCTCGACTTGACCCGTTTCATTTATTGTTAATAAATTAGAAATTGTGGTTCAGTTATCTGTTTACTTGATTGTCGATTTATAAATAATTCTTGTTGTGGATGATCTTTTAGTTACAAGTATTTGAAATGGCAATTCTTTTGGGATTGCTGGTGATATGGTATTTCGGTTTCATCGTATGTGGTTTTTTACCCCTCGAGGTAGTCGGCATTTTCGAAAAATGAGTTTCCGTGAGGGAGACTGTTTTCAAATGACTTTAAGGCTTTATCGATTTTTAGTATTTCAAAATGAAGTTTCCGGGTGGGAAACACTTGCAAAAGATAGAATTGACTGTTGTAATGTGCATTTGCATCATCCTTCTCCTAAGGAGTGCTTAGAGCATGAATCATCTCAAGGATTGTAAGCTGATTGATTATCGTGAGCATCTGCATTGTGTGTGTTGTATGTGTGATTGAATGTTAGTGTTGCAACAACTCTTGTAGTGGTACGCCGTACAAATACAGGGGAGACTCTATCCTGATGGACAGGGGAAATCTGTATTTGTGGCGGGTCTGTGCTGTCCCGTAGCAAGTTTGTATTTCAAAAAAAATATAATAAAGAGGCATTTTCCGCTGGCTTTACTTTCGAACTGGTCTTTTCTTCGAAAAAGCTTTACTAAAGAGGCCCCGAGGCGTGACACATACAATCATATTAGAATTACAATTCTTATACTCAATTTTATGCTATCATCTCCCTCTATCAACATATAAATTATATACATATACATATGCCTACAAATAGACTTAGAAGGAAGTTTGCCGTTTTCGACGACTCGGAACCCACATAGTGTGCGAATCCAAGGTGATGAACAATTGTCGAAGTGGCGAGGTGCTCACTGCTACTCTCCCTATCCATACGGCAGCCACAACACTCTTAAAGCTCGAAAAAAATCCCTCAGCGAAATTTCACGAAAATTCGCCACCTAAATCACATAGAGATCCAATTCTAAGCTTCAATGTCAATGAAAATCCATTAAAACCACCTCTCCTAACATCCACTGTCAAGAATCCACTAAAATTCGATTTGAAAATTATACTAATAACATGCTAATCTGCAATCGAAGCGCCGAAAAAATCCAACGCGCGCGAAGGCTCGATCAGCTCATCAAATTACCCAAGAAATCTCCTCTTTATTTTTCTTCTTCTTCTCTTTTCCCTTTCTTTTCCTTTCCATCTCTCTCTCTACGTAGCAGGTTGAAGGTGGAGGGAAGCTTCAAGAGGCTTCCCTGGCAACTTAGTGGATTTCCACTAAGGTAACAATATGCTAAAAGGTCCCTAACTATTAAAATTTCTCACTTTAGTCCAATTCTGATTTGATACGTCTAATTGGGGCTCTTCTGAATATTCGTTTGTGCTCAAATTTGATAGGCAAACTCAAATAAAGTTAATCAGAAGGACGTAATCTTACTTTTTCAGTTTTGAATCATTTTTGGTCATCGAAAACTCTACCGACTAAAATTTTTAACAGATTGCAATCAGGCTCCGTTTTCACTGCTCGGGCATCCAAATGACATGAAACTTTAAATCTAGCCTCAGAAAAATAATTTCGTCAAATTTCCAAATTTTCAATATTTTTTGCTACTGTCAATTTTTCAGCTGCAGTATAAGCCCTGTTCCTTATAAAAATTTCAAATCTTCTTTTCTATTCTACTTTCACCACAAATCATTTTAGAATTATCTTATACTCCTCTAAGTCCTATAAAAATAGTATCTCATACTATTTTTATTTATACTTGCTTCTATATTAAAAATCCGGTATACTACAGAGGCTCTTCACTCTTCGTAATATTTACAAGACAAATTAGAGCACGATTGTGTGAGAATTCGAATTTTTAAAATTTTAATTTGAATTTGAATTCTGTGTTTAGCCCTCTACTGTGTATTGGGATCTGTATACGTATATATATATGTATAGGTCTATATATATATATATATAGTATTTTATGAATTTATATTGTTTTAGGTTTTTGTTGCAGAAGAGAGGATGGTTTATGGCGCAATTCGGAATCTGTTTCTGACGAACCAAAATGGTAGATTCGATTTCTCGGCAGTGCTGAACACGATGGCGCAATCCGTTCCAACATGCGACGGACGGATCGAGAGATATTCCGAGTTCTTCGCTGAGGGGTCGTAATGTACATTTTATTGTTTCGCAATCTGGACCCTGTTTCACGCACTGTTTCGCGTGAGTTCGAATGTAGAGGGGTGTCTGGGCATTTTGTACGTGCTGTGGGGGGCTCGGGGGTTATTTCTGTTATTTGAGGGGTTTATTTGCATTTGTGCATGTGGTATATGTGTTGTGTGTGTGCGAGTGGAGAGAGAGTGAGCTTCTCTCTTCTTCTCTTCTCCCTCAGCTCCCAGCACAGGGCCACCCACTTCCTTAGCTCCCCTGCCCTCTCCCCGAGCGCCGCCGACCTCCTCTAGCCGGCGAGAACTCCGGCAACTCCCTCTCTCTCCCTTTTCTCTTTTTTTCTTCTTCATCTTCTTCTTCTCCTTCCCTGCAGTGTGCACCCAGGGTGAACCCACGCCTCGGGTCCCCCTGAGGTGGCACGACTGCCGGCGACCAGCCCCGCCGCCGGGAGCCGCCGTCGAGCTGCTGCAACTGCTGCTAGGGCAGCTGCGAGCAGTGGGTTGGTGACCCGAGCCGCAGCCGCCTCCCGCCGCCTCGGATGGTGCGCACCGCCACCCTCTGGACCGCCGCCGCCGGTCCACCTCTTCCCGGTCGCCGCCGTGCTGCCGGAGCGCCGCTGCTGTCGCCGCTTGTGCTCCTAGGGCACCCGCGGCCGAGAGCTTCCGGCCGCCGCCGCCGTTGCCCTGAGTTGTCGCGGTCACCCCCCACCCGACGTCCGGCGACCTCCTCTTGCTGGTGCTCGCGTCGCCGCCGGCCGCCGTCGCCGTTTGTTGCCGGCGCCGCCGTGCCCTAGCCACCCGAGAGTCCACTCTCTCCCCACGCCGCCGCCGCCGCTTCCTGTCGCCGGTTGAGGTGAGTATCCCCTTCCTCACCTCCCCCGCATCCAACCCTGGCTGCCGCGCGGCTTGCATGTCGGCCGACAGCCGGCCGGAACTAGTTGCTCCGGCCAGGGTGCTTTTTGGCCTTGTTTTGGCCGCATACGTGGTTCTGGCCTCCCTGTTGCCTCTCGAAGCTCGGGAAGGTGAGCACGATGATCACGGCGACGCGCTGATCACCATGCTCACCTTAGTTTTTTATTTTGGCGCACAGTTTCGCTGTTTGGCCCTTGTCGGCCTTGTTATCGCTTGAATGGCATAATTTTTATGGGTTGTTTCTGCTTGCGACTGTCCCTGTCGCAGTGGGGCTGTGAGCACGGCCTCCGTTACGTTGTTACCTATCCGCTGGTGCTTGCAGAAGGTCATGCAGACGAACGGAGTGCTCGAACGGCCTTATTTATGCTTACTTTTGTGTATATGTTGCTTGTTTTAGGGACTTTGGTGATTGTGGCAGCGTTGTGATGCTGCGGGCAGAAAGGGCATGATCCATGAGGCCCTGTGGACTGGTTGTCCAACCCCTTCGCCTTCGCGGAGATCCAAATTTATTTCCGGTGCGTTTTTCGATGAAATAGTCGACGAAACACGTGTTTTAGTCGTGCGACTCACTTGCTGATTTCGTGAGTGACTTGGCTTCGTCATTTAGCCTCGTTGGCTGTTCCTCATCGCTGTCCCAAAGTTTCGAGGACAGCGGATGAGTGACGAAGGGTTTCGGTGCCAAGTCGGCATTTTTTGGGAACCCGGAAAGTCGTTTCGGGTGCGTTTGTGTTCGTGGCACCCCGAGCTTGTGCTCGCTGTCCTGTCACCTTATTTTGGTGTGTCTGGGGACAGCGGAGGACCTGGTTTGGTTGTTGGTACCCATGTGGAGCTTAGTGTGGTTTTGGGATCGTCCCGGTGGGTTTTTCCTACGATCCGTCGATTTCGGGTTGTGAGCGCTTTGTGTTTAGTGTCGACTTGGTGGACCTTGACCCTGTGAGTCTTTCGTAGGTCCTGTCGTGGTTCCCGAGAGCCGTCGGTGTTAGGCTCTATCGTTTCTACAGGTGGGTACTTCAATCCGGAGTCGGTTCAGTGGACTACGGTGATACCTTTCTATCCCTTCTCTTGCATTTCGTTATTAGTTCACTTGACTCCTGTTGAATCTACATATGTGTGCTTGCCTTAGTAGAGTAGTTGTTGGTTGCGTGATTATTGAGACGACCTCGTTGGTCGGTGTTGATCGCCTGTTGTTCCGAGCGATCCTCGTATATTGGCTTATCAGTTGCTTCACGGCTCGTTGCCGTTCTGTGGATTGAGCATACACATCGATCGTCACAGCTCTTCTAGCACCTCACGTATGCCAGCGGTCTGATCCACCGTCTTGGTCTTCTTTTCCCGAAAAGGGTCGTAGACAACCTGTGAGCCTCGACGCCACGCGCGTTTTGCAGGTTTTGTGCCGAGAGTTGAGCAGGTTGTGACATTATCAGGGATACATTCCGGTGGCTATGATTGGATATACTTTGTGGTTATCACTATTGATGCATATGATTACCTTACTTGCAGTAGCATAGTTGTTCAGTTGTATGTTAGCCTCATACTTGTTGTTCTACTGTTTACCTATCTATCTGTTTTGTTGACTCTCGTGCCGGTATGTACACCTCGCCTTCGTCGGCTTGCGGTACCCACTGGGAGGGGAGACATGTTTACATGTTCTCACCCCCCGCCATCGTTGTTGTTTTTAGGTGAGCAGGGTGGTGGGAGTCGGGACGCAGCGAGGCACGCCTAGTTAGTGGTACTAGAGGTCCCGACCTGTGAGGTTTCTCTCTCTAGATTTGGTTATCACCCTTATCCTTTTATCAGCTAGTTGTGGATGTGGTTCAGTTATATTTTGGATGTTCTATCTTGCATGTTTAGATCTCATGGATTGGGTTGAGTTTTTGTGTTGTCGCATGCTTAGATTGTCACGCCCCGCCGGGCCTTAAACACCAACTAGGTGGAAAGGATAACCGCACGGGCGCATGCACCAGACCCGCCGAACGGATAGAGTCCTTTCTAACCGCCCAAGGCGTCACAACACAAGCTTATCCACAATGTTCCAACTAGGAACGGAGTACAAGAGTTGCACAAGGAAAGTATCAACATAAAGAAGTTCTACTTCTATTACATCACATTGCATAATATACATGTCCAAAATTTTCTTTTCCATTCCATACATTATGTTCCAAAATTATGGAATATACAACATTCATACAAGAATGTAAATCTCCTATGCTATCATAGTCCAAACTGGGGGTACACTCTATGTGTCACCAAAATGGAAGGGCCGCTATCTAGAGAGCTAAACCCTTGCCTCGCTCCGCCGCCTCACACGCGGAAGGACCTGAAAATTGTGGGGTGAGAACTATAAACATAGTTCCCAGTGGGTAAGGCCACCCAAGAGAGAAGCTCGACCCACCAGGTCCAAAGAAACACCATATGCATAAGTTAGATCACATATAACTATGCAACAATTATTTACATGCTTGTAAATAAACATAAAGGATGCAACCAAATGAAATATAATTTATCATTCTCTCCTAGGTTCATCCTATGTCTCACAATGACTAAGTTTATTTACTTGTCATTTACTTATGGTTTCGGAATCGCCGTCTCACCATAATTATTCCAACATTCGAGGAGTGAACTCGTCACCTCTTAGTTCGAGTAGCGAACTCGTCGCATACTCGGGATAGCAAAATCGTCGCATACCCCGTCTCAACACGGCCACCGCATGGCATGGGTAGCGAACTCGTCGCATACCCGGGATAGCAACCTCGTCGCACATCCCCTCTCGACACCGCCAACTCAAGGCGAGGTAGCGAAATCGTCGCCTACCCGGGATTGCAAACTCGTCGCACATCCCGTGTCGGTACGGCCAACTCATGGCATGGTAGCGAAATCGTCGCCTACCTGGGATAGCAAAATCGTCGCACATCCCGTTGTTCACGTTTTTCACTTGCCAACCTAAGTCTCATGACCTTAGGTTCAAGTCACTAAGTCTCGCCTATGTTCAATAACACTAGGCTTACTTACTCATTATCAACCTAGGTTCCATGACTCTAGGTTCCAATCTCATGTCAAACCTATGTTCAATGACACTAGATTTCAATCTCACATGTTCCAACCTATGTTCAATAACACTAGGTTTAATTCTCATGTCCAACCTATGTTCAATAACACTAGGTTTCAATCTCACATGTCCAACCTATGTTCAATAACACTAGGTTTAATTCTCATGTCCAACCTATGTTCAATAACACTAGGTTTAACCATACATACAACCATGCAACAAGTATTAATATTTGAATTATACTTGAAATATACATCATGCAATAGGTTCTCATTGTTCAACCTATCATGATTTCTACTTTTGCCAACATGCAAAGCCTAGGGTTCACAACACATACCATTTTATCTTTAAATGGATATTTACCCTAGACATGGAAGTGACCTAATCACTTCGGTAAACACAAACCCACCTCAAAAGCTTTCAAATCTTTGTATTCTTCAAGCTCCTAAGTGTCCAAGCTTTGAGTTCTTGCTTCAACCCAAGCTTCTACAAGAAAACGGTTCGTTACTCGTTACGAACCCTAAATTCAACTCAATATGTGAAATCAAGTGTTCCAACATGATTTCCTATGCCTCAATTGCAATTATCGAAGGTCCAAATATTTTTAGGATCTCATATTGCAAAAACCCTCATTCTACCTAGGGTTTGCATACATGTAAGCCAAACCCTAGATTTCATGGCCAATCTCCCACATTTTGTGCTTTAGATTGCCAAGGGTTCCCAAAAACCTCATTTCAAAAGATTAAATCCAAGGTTTGAACCCAAAACGTGAGGTACTAACCTTAATCACGAAATCCCCAAGCTCCTTCTTACACCAAGAAGCTTCTTTTCTCCTTTGGAAGTTTTTCCAAGATCAATCCACCATTTTCTCCAAATTTTGGAGAAATCTCTAGAGAGAGAAAGTGGAGAAGATGAAGAGGAGAAGTGGAGAAGAAGATGACTAAAAAGGGGGGTGTTCCCTACCTTTCAAACACCTCCACGAGTGTGAAAAGACCAAAATGTCCCTCTCCACACTTAACATTCTCAATCAGCCAAAACTGGGCATTGTATACCGGTATGCGCATATGCATACCGGTATACCTCAGAAATCCCGCAGAATCCCGAGAGCTGGATTTACTGTTTCGGCCATCGCGTACCGGTATCCTATTTCACATACCGGTATACAGTGACATTCCGGTATTTCCCGGAGAATTCCGCAAAACCCGAGAGCTGGGTTTTCGGTTCAACCACGGCATTCCGGTATTCCCTATGCACGTACCGGTACTATTCACTCCAATTCCGGTATTGGAGTTCACATACCGGAATCCAGTGCAGACTTCCCAAGTTCAGCCGTTTTGACTTTTCGAAGTCTATTTTCGCGCCTCACTCGCGCCGAAAACACTTCGCATAGGTCCCGAACTTGGCCAAAGCCTCACATATAGCCTCTCATGCTATTTTTCCACCGGAACTCTACCATTTGTAGAAGTTCGGTACGGTGCACTGAAATTCAGTGTACTACATTCCACCCCCCTTAAGGAGAGTTTCGGCCGCGAAACTAAATCATACCTTAGCTGGACTCAGCGAAGAGGTAAGGAAACCGCTCCTTCATCGAGCTTTCCAATTCCCACGTAGCTTCGCGCTCACCGTGATTCGTCCATTGTACTTTTACATAAGGAATCTCACGGTTCCTCAAGCTTTTCACCCGCGATCCATGATACACAAGGGAAATTCCTCATAAGTCATATCCTCATGAAGCTCCATAGGCACATACTCGAGGACGTGCGCCGGATCATATACGTACTTGCGGAGTGTCGATACATGGAACACATTGTGTACCCCCGCAAGTTTTGGCGGCAAAGCTAGCCGGTACGCCACGGATCCCACACGCTCCAAGACCTCGTAAGGTCCAATGTAACGGGGACTCAACTTACCCCGAACACCGAATCGCTTCACCCCTCTCATGGGTGATACTTTCAAGAAGACGCGGTCTCCTACCGCGAATTCCAAATCTCGTCGACGTCGATCCGCATAACTCTTTTGTCGAGATTGCGCCGTCGATAAGCGTTCGCGTGCCAAGCGGACCTTCTCCTCCGCTTCACGCAACACATCAGGTCCTAAGACCCTTCTCTCGCCGACTTCGCTCCAATGAATAGGAGAGCGGCATTTCCTTCCATACAAGGCCTCAAAAGGTGCCATACCGATGCTAGCTTGATAGCTATTATTGTAAGCAAATTCAGCCATCGGTAAGTGAGTAGGCCACGCACCCTTGAAGTCCAACACACACGCTCGTAGCATATCCTCCAAAATCTGAATTGTCCTTTCCGATTGACCGTCAGTTTGAGGATGAAATGCTGAACTGAAATCGAGCCGTGTACCCAAAGCTTCTTGCAAGCTTTTCCAAAAATGCGATGTGAAACGGGGATCTCGATCTGAAATTATCGAGGTCGGGACCCCGTGCAACCGCACAATCTCGTCCAGGTAGACTTGCGCTAACTTGTCTCCCAACCAAGTGGTGTGGATTGGCAAAAAGTGTGCCGACTTCGACAAACGATCCACCACCACCCATATCGCGTCGTGGCCACCTAATGATCGAGGTAAGCCCACAACAAAATCCATTGCGATATTCTCCCACTTCCAAACCGGAATGGGCAATCCTTGCAGTTTTCCCGCCGGAAAGCGACGCTCGGCCTTCACTTGTTGGCACACTAAGCATTGTGACACAAAGCGTCCTACATCAAGTTTCATCCCCGGCCACCAATAATGTAGTTTGAGGTCCTTATACATTTTGGTGCTGCCCGGGTGAATCGCATAGGGAGAAGCGTGAGCTTCTTTCAAAATCTCCCCACGAATATCCTCAACTTTCGGCACACATAATCGATTTCGAAATCGAATTGCGCCCTTCGAATCCACATGATAATCACCGGCGCGCCCGCTCTCGATAGCCTCCCGCACCTTTTGGAGTTCCGGATCACCGGATTGCTTTTCTTTTATTTGCTCCAACAAGGTCGGCCATATCTCGAGATTCATAAGTTTAGCGGGGACGCCCGGGGCCACGATCTCCAAGTCAAATCGGCCCATTTCCTTGATTAACGGCATTTGTCCCGTCATCTCAATTGCGAAGTTCTCCACAGATTTTCTACTGAGCGCATCGGCCACCACATTGGCTCTACCGGGGTGGTACAAGATGGTCAAGTCGTAATCTTTTATCAACTCCAACCACCTCCGCTGCCTCAAATTCAACTCCTTTTGTGTGAATAAGTATTTTAAACTTTTGTGATCCGTGTACACCTCACAATGTTTCCCGTATAAATAGTGTCTCCACAACTTGAGTGTGAAAACCACTGCCGCAAGTTCTAAGTCGTGGGTGGGGTAATTCTGCTCATAGCTCTTCAGCTGTCGAGAGGCATATGCTATTACTTGTCCTCTTTGCATAAGCACACACCCAAGACCACGATGTGATGCATCACTATACACCACAAAACCCTCCCCTGCAATCGGCAAGGCGAGTACCGGAGCCGAAGTCAACCTTTCCTTTAGCTCCTTAAAGCTTTGGTCGCATTTCTCGCTCCAAACATATTTGGCTCCCTTGCGGGTAAGACGCGTTAGTGGACCGGAGATTTTTGAAAATCCCTCCACGAACCGTCGATAGTATCCCGCAAGACCCAAAAAGCTTCGTATTTTCTGACATTGGTCGGGCGAGGCCAATCCTTGACTGCCTCTACTTTCATAGGGTCCACAGATACTCCTCCTGCGGAAATTACGTGACCCAAGAAAGCGACCTCACGGATCCAGAATTCGTAATTTTTCAATTTGGCGAATAACTTGTTCTCTCGAAGAACTTGAAGCACAATTCTTAGGTGCTCTTTATGTTCCTCTTCACTCCGAGAGTAGACAAGAATATCATCAATGAACACAACCACGAATTGATCCAATAGTGGTTTGAACACACGGTTCATTAAATCCATGAACGCTGCCGGGGCATTAGTAAGCCCGAAAGGCATAACCGTGAATTCATAATGTCCATACCGCGTCCTAAACGCGGTCTTATGCACATCCTCCGGTTTGATCTTCAATTGGTGATAACCGGATTGCAAATCAATCTTTGAATACACCCGAGACCCTTGCAACTGATCGAATAAGTCATCAATTCGGGGTAACGGGTACTTATTCTTGACGGTCACTTTGTTCAACTCGCGGTAATCTACACATAACCACAGCGAACCGTCCTTCTTCCGCACAAATAGAATATGGGCTCTCCAAGGTGACACACTTGGCTTTACGAAACCCTTGTCCATTAAATCTTACAATTGTGCTTTCAATTCCTTCAGTTCCGCGGGTGCCATCCTGTACGGGGCCTTAGAGATCGGCGCCGTACCCGGGAGCAAATCGATCACAAATTCTATTTCCCGGTCCGGTGGCATTCCGGGCAACTCCGTCGGAAACACATTCGGGAACTCTTGGACTATAGGGACGTCCTCAAGTCCCAGCACTTCCTTCCAGTCATCCACTACCGTCGCCAAGTAGGCAATGCATCCTCTAGCAATAAGCTTCCTTGCTTGCGACGTGGACACCATCGACGCAAAGAGCGAACTCTTACACCCACGGTACACAAATTCCTTGTGCCCGGGTTCTCTAAACCTCACTACCCGGCTCTCACAATCAATAATGGCGTGATACTTCGAGAGCCAATCCATTCCTAGGATCAAATCATATTCATTAATTTAATTTAATACCAGCAAATCGGCTGGCATGATCCAATTCTCAACCCTCACAGGGCAATCCATACACACATGATGTATACAAAAAGTGTGTTCAGGTACTTGCACAGTTCTTGCATGCGTGGTATCTATAATTTCTATTCCGTGTGCAATAGTAAATGATCGAGTAATGAATGAATGCGATGCACCAGTATCAAACAAAGCTCTACATCGAATGCCTTTAATTAACACAATACCTGCCACGATGTCATCCTGGGCAGAAGGCTCCTCCACCTTAGAGGCGAATATCCGCCCACTGGGCGCTGGCCGCTGGCCCTCTACTGGTCTCGGCGGCTGTGCACGGCCTGCCGACATCGCCGCGGGTGGGATGCCCGCGAGCTGTCTCGGCGATGCAAATGCCGATGCCGACGACGGTGCTCGGCCATCATCCATCGGGCAATTGTACCGCATATGCCCTTGCTGTCCGCACTTGTAGCACCGGCCCTCACGATAGTCACACTGCTGAGGGTGGTGCGGGTCGATTCCGTCGGAACCCCCGTGATTGGTTTTGCGACTGCGAGTGCTTCGGGGGCCGCTTAGAGCTAGACTGCCCACCCGAGCCACCCGCCGGTCGCTTCTTCCCCTTTTCTTTTTCTTTTTCTTTCTCCCAAGACTCGCGCTCCTCGCGCACACATGCATTTCCGTGCTCCACCCAAAGAGCACGGTCCAAGACCTCCGCAAAGGTCTTAAGCTTAAGAGCGTGAACCGCCCGAAAGATCTCCGGTCGAAGCCCGGGCACGAAGCAATCGACCTTGTCCAATTCTCCGCGGACAACGTGCGGCACGCAATTAATAATGTACGAGAACTCCCTCTCGTACTCGCGCACCGTACGGTTCCCTTGTTTCAACTTGCGGAACCTTTCTTGAAGTTTCCTTTTCTCGCTATCGGGGAAATAGGTGGCGAACACCATACCCCGAAACTCTTCCCACGACGGTGGCGGAAGGCTAGAGAGTCTATCCCGTCGGACTCCCTTCCACCATACCTTCGCCGATCGCTCTAAGCAATGAACGACGAGATGTACTTTATCCCTCTCCAAGGTATAGAGGTCCTCGATGAGCGTCTCCATCGCGTCGATCCAGGTTTCCACATCCCATGGATCCATGTTCTCCCCCCTAAAGATAGGCGGGTTGAACTTCTTGAACCTCATGAGAGCCGCAAGCGCGCGCTCTCGTTCCGCGTCCTCCATCTCGGAATCGGGCATAGGAGTACCCGACCCCTCGGCCACAGTCGGTGGTGCAGGTGGCGCCACGGCCGGCGCCGGTGCCACCCCCTCGGCCGGTATCGAAGCAGAGGCCGGAGGTACTCCCGACCTCTCCTCCCGAACCGCAGCCACTTGCTGCGCCATCTCGTCTTGGAGCTTTTTAATCTGCTCCTCTTGTCGTTGCATGGCTTCGGTCTGTCGCCGAACCACGCCCATCAACTCGGTCATCTCATCACGAAGACCCGAGTTCTCGCCCTCCCTGAGTTGTTCGGGAGTCGCGCTCGCTCTTCCGAGCCCGGCCCTCAAAGGAGGCCGTCCACGTACCATTATCCTGAAAACACAATGACTTTGGTCATTTCGTGACATTCAAAGTCCTTTGTAACATAACGTTTCACGAAAATAAACGTGAACCAATCTAGGCGAAAGTCACACAAGGGTCCTTATTCCCCTCACTTTGTCGGCCGCCAACACGAACACACTTGGTGAAGAATAAGACACACCTCGAATCTACCTCTATTTTCAATTAGAGGCATAAGGATATAACCTAATCACTTATCTTTCGCCATATCAAAGATCTCGTCACTCACGAGCTTACACTCCTAGGGTCATTTCCATCCTAGGGTTTCTTAGGTCAGCCTAGACCGTTTCTACGCTCTGATACCACCTCAGTCTGTCACGCCCCGCCGGGCCTTAAACACCAACTAGGTGGAAAGGATAACCGCACGGGCGCATGCACCAGACCCGCCGAACGGATAGAGTCCTTTCTAACCGCCCAAGGCGTCACAACACAAGCTTATCCACAATGTTCCAACTAGGAACGGAGTACAAGAGTTGCACAAGGAAAGTATCAACATAAAGAAGTTCTACTTCTATTACATCACATGGCACAATATACATGTCCAAATTTTTCTTTTCCATTCCATACATTATGTTCCAAAATTATGGAATATACAACATTCATACAAGAATGTAAATCTCCTATGCTATCATAGTCCAAACTGGGGGTACACTCTATGTGTCACCAAAATGGAAGGGCCGCTATCTAGAGAGCTAAACCCTTGCCTCGCTCCGCCGCCTCACACGCGGAAGGACCTGAAAATTGTGGGGTGAGAACTATAAACATAGTTCCCAGTGGGTAAGGCCACCAAAGAGAGAAGCTCGACCCACCAGGTCCAAAGAAACACCATATGCATAAGTTAGATCACATATAACTATGCAACAATTATTTACATGCTTGTAAATAAACATAAAGGATGCAACCAAATGAAATATAATTTATCATTCTCTCCTAGGTTCATCCTATGTCTCACAATGACTAAGTTTATTTACTTGTCATTTACTTATGGTTTCGGAATCGCCGTCTCACCATAATTATTCCAACATTCGAGGAGTGAACTCGTCACCTCCTAGTTCGAGTAGCGAACTCGTCGCATACTCGGGATAGCAAAATCGTCGCATACCCCGTCTCAACACGGCCACCGCATGGCATGGGTAGCGAACTCGTCGCATACCCGGGATAGCAACCTCGTCGCACATCCCCTCTCGACACCGCCAACTCAAGGCGAGGTAGCGAAATCGTCGCCTACCCGGGATTGCAAACTCGTCGCACATCCCGTGTCGGTACGGCCAACTCATGGCATGGTAGCGAAATCGTCGCCTAACTGGGATAGCAAAATCGTTGCACATCCCGTTGTTCACGTTTTTCACTTGCCAACCTAAGTCTCATGACCTTAGGTTCAAGTCACTAAGTCTCGCCTATGTTCAATAACACTAGGCTTACTTACTCATTATCAACCTAGGTTCCATGACTCTAGGTTCCAATCTCATGTCAAACCTATGTTCAATGACACTAGATTTCAATCTCACATGTTCCAACCTATGTTCAATAACACTAGGTTTAATTCTCATGTCCAACCTATGTTCAATAACACTAGGTTTCAATCTCACATGTCCAACCTATGTTCAATAACACTAGGTTTAATCCTCATGTCCAACCTATGTTCAATAACACTAGGTTTAACCATACATGCAACAATGCAACAAGTATTAATATTTGAATTATACTTGAAATATACATCATGCAATAGGTTCTCATTGTTCAACCTATCATGATTTCTACTTTTGCCAACATGCAAAGCCTAGGGTTCACAACACATACCATTTTATCTTTAAATTGATATTTACCCTAGACATGGAAGTGACCTAATCACTTCGGTAAACACAAACCCACCTCAAAAGCTTTCAAATCTTTGTATTCTTCGAGCTCCTAAGTGTCCAAGCTTTGAGTTCTTGCTTCAACCCAAGCTTCTACAAGAAAACGGTTCGTTACTCGTTACGAACCCTAAATTCAACTCAATATGTGAAATCAAGTGTTCCAACATGATTTCCTATGCCTCAATTGCAATTATCGAAGGTCCAAATATTTTTAGAACCTCATATTGCAAAAACCCTCATTCTACCTAGGGTTTGCATGCATGTAAGACAAACCCTAGATTTCATGGCCAATCTCCCATATTTTATGCTTTAGATTGCCAAGGGTTCCCAAAAACCTCATTTCAAAGGATTAAATCCAAGGTTTGAACCCAAAACGTGAGGTACTAACCTTAATCACGAAATCCCCAAGCTCCTTCTTACACCAAGAAGCTTCTTTTCTCCTTTGGAAGCTTTTTCCAAGATCAATCCACCATTTTCTCCAAATTTTGGAGAAATCTCTAGAGAGAGAAAGTGGAGAAGATGAAGAGAAGAAGTGGAGAAGAAGATGACTGAGAAAGGGGGGTGTTCCCTGCCTTTCAAACACCTCCACGAGTGTGAAAAGACCAAAATACCCCTCTCCACACTTAACATTCTCAACCAGCCAAAACTGGGCATTGTATACCGGTATGCGCATATGCATACCGGTATACCTCAGAAATCCCGCAGAATCTCGAGAGCTGGATTTACTGTTTCGGCCATCGCGTACCGGTATCCTATTTCACATACCGGTATACAGTGACATTCCGGTATTTCCCGGAGAATTCTGCAAAACCCGAGAGCTGGGTTTTCGGTTCAACCACGGCATTCCGGTATTCCCTATGCACGTACCGGTACTATTCACTCCAATTCCGGTATTGGAGTTCACATACCGGAATCCAGTGCAGACTTCCCAAGTTCAGCCGTTTTGACTTTTCGATGTCCATTTTCGCGCCTCACTCGCACCGAAAACACTTCGCACAGGTCCCGAACTTGGCCAAAGCCTCACATATAGCCTCTTATGCTATTTTTCCACCGGAACTCTTCCATTTGTAGAAGTTCGGTACGGTGCACTGAAATTCAGTGTACTACATAGATCCTTCATTATGGCTTCATATTACATGTCTCGGTTTTCTACCCCTCGTGGTAGCGTTTTCAAATAAAGGTTTCCATGTGGGAAACAATTTTTAAATGGATTTCCGATCGATCGACTTTTGGGATTTCAAAAGAGAGTTCTCGTGTGGAGAACGGTATTCAAATGATTCTTGAATGATTGAGATTAGGGTTTCAAACAAAGCTTCTGGGTAAGGAGCAGTTTTCTAGAATGATCTGTTGTTTGTGCATCGCATCATCCTTCGCCTAAGGACTTGCTTAGATTCATACAGGTTTAAGGACTGTTAGCTGTATGAATCTTATTGTGTTGTTGCGGTTTGTGTGATGAATGAATGGTGGTTGTGATCCTGTTTGTATGTTGTGTACGCCGTGCAAATACAAGGAAGGCTCTGTCCGTGTGTACAGTGGACCCTGTATTTGTGGCGGGTCTGTACGTGACGCTGGCTAGGCTTTTTTTAAAAAAAATTGGCACGTATTTCCGCTTCTAAAACTAGCCCGGGGCGTGACAGATTGAGATGGTATCAGAGCGTAAAGGGTACAAACACTCATTCATTCATAAATTTGTAATTGAACCATTGGTTAGGCTGACCCATAGGAAGACCTAAGATATATAGGTGCGCGTGTTCGAGGGGTTTGTTTTCGGCTTGTATTTTGTGGGAGTTGCCGACCCCCTTTCTCTTGCGCGGTTTCAGTATTTTGCAGATGGCTTGTGGTCGTGGTAGACCTCCCCGTCCTGGTCGTGGTGGTAGGCGTGCGCCTGCGGAGCCGTCCGCTGGTGTTCAGACTCGGGCTTCTGCGGCTGGTTCGAGCAAGGAGCCGGCAGGAGACGAGCAGCCTACTGTTGACCGTACTCTGTTGCTTGAGGCCGAGGCGAGGGGTCAGCTGGCGACCCTCTCCGGTATGTTCTGGCAGTTTTTACAGCAGCAGGCTACGGCGACTGCCGCTCCAGCCCCTCTTCCTCCTCCGCTGAGTGCCCCGATGACTGCAGACCCTCCTGTGGCACCCACGCCGTTTGTGGCCACGACCGCGACGACGACAGCGACTACGTCGGCTGTTCCGCATGTGGACGCCGACCCCGTGATTGGGGGTGGTGGCCACATTCGAGCGCGTTTGGCAGATTTCCAGAGGTTCGATCCGCCCTTGTTCGCAGACTCGTGCTTCTACTAGAAGTGGTGGTGGTATACCAGGCAGATACCAAGTGGCAGGGTGTGTTTTCCCCTTTGCGTAACCACTCGTTGGCAGGTGGTGGCCCTATCGGGCTAGGTGACGTCACTTGGTGGATCTGTGTTGTCGTTTGGGCTGTTCTTGCCCTGGCCCCACTTTCTGTGTAGAGCACGAGAGCCACTGCGAGCGTCTCTACGGAGACGGTACTTTGAGCGATTTCGATCGCGACTTCCGTGGGGACTACTAGAGTGTAGCCCCGGGTCTTGGTAGCGGTTTTGGACGACCGCAACTTTGGTGTTACCTTTCTGTTTTTGTTGGGTAGGGCGGTGAAGCCTACCCCTCTGACGTTTTGCTGGTGGAATCGTCAGTTTTGGTCTTTCGACCTTTAGCTAGTTCTTGCGTCAAACTGACGTGTACTAGAATGAGTGGACACTGTTTGGTGTCAGGTTTTCGCTGGTGCCTACATCGTATGCGGCTATCCTAACGCCTAAATCGGTGTGTCATGGGATTTCTGGTGCTATTTGTAGGCTTTTGTGTTGTCGCGAGATCTTCCAGGTTGTTGTTGGAGATCTCACAGCGTGTGAGGATTATATATATTCATCTGAAGTCTGGTGAACTCTATTTTATGAGAATGCTCTTAAATAAAGTTAAGGGGCCTAAAAATTTTGATGAAATCAAAACTGTCAACGGTATTCTCTATGAAACATTTTGTGTTGCTTGTGATGCGCTTGGTTTGCTCGGTGATGATTTAGAATGGCATCGGGCATTAGATGAAGCATCTTATTGGTCGTCTGCTTCAGATTTGAGGCAGCTTTTTGTTTCGATTACAATGTTTTGTGAGGTGTCGGATCTAGCAAAATTACTAAATGATTTTTGAAAATTAATGGCTGATGATATTATATATAGATTAAAAGAACTTTTAAGAGTTCCTAGCCTTAAAATGCCGCAGGAGGAATTGCAAAATTATGTCTTATATGAATTAGAGGTATTATTCAACAAAAATGGTAGCTCTCTCTCTCAGTTCAAGGTTCCTATTTCGACTGATTGCTTACAGAAGACATAGGCAACAGACTTTTGAGAGAAGAGATGGATTACGACACAGATGTTCTGAGAAATAAACACGAAACCCTATACAAAGGTTTAAATACTGAGCAGTTAGCTGTGTATTGTTCTGTTTTGGCATCTGTTTATGAAAATAAAGGAGGTGTGTTTTTTTGTTTATGGCCATGGGGGAACATGGAAGACATATCTCTAGCAAACAATAATAGCAAAGCTTTGTTTTGAAGCTAAAATAGTTCTGGTTTTGGCTTCATCAGGAATTGCATCGCTTTTACTTCTAGGAGGTCGGACAGCACATTCCAAATTTAAAATACCTATTAAGGTTGATGAGTTCTCGACATGCGAAATAAAAAAAGGAACACAACTTGCAAAATTACTTAATTATACCAGCTTGATTATATGGGATGAAGCACCGATGAATCACAGAAATTGTTTTGAAGCTTTAGATAAATCATTAAGGGACGTGTTGGAAACAGAGGATGGTATTGTTGCAGAAAAAATATTTGGTGGAAAAACTATTCTACTTGGAGGAGATTTCAGACAAATACTACCTGTCATTGTTGGTGGAACAAGACAGGATATAATAAATGCATCGATTACTAAATCGTACGTATGGAACGATTGTCAAATTTTTAGGCTAACAACTAATATGAGATTGCACAAAAATTTGAGGAATACAGAATCACAAGAAGATATCTTGAATTTTGCCAAATGGATACTCGATTTGGGTGATGGTAGATTAAATGCAGTTAAATTGGAAAACGAAGAAGAACCTACTTGGATAAAGATACACAATGACATGCTCATTAGAAATACCAGAGATGGCATAAGAGATATTGTTTCCACAGTCTACGATAATCTTGAGCAAAATTATAATAATTCTTTATATTTGAGAGAAAAGACTATTATCACACCTATAAACGATGCAGATGATGAAGTAAATGCCTATGAATTATCTTTGAAACCCGGAGAAGAAATTTGTTATATGAGTTCTGATTCAATTTGCAGCTCATCTTTGAAACCAGCAGATGATTTTTTACTCCGGTTTGGGTCTGGTTGCTTATTAGCTCTGTAGTTATGCCTTACACAGCTAAAAGATTTGATTTGTATGGTGATCTCGGTCTTTTGCCGGGAGGTTTGGAATCACGGTTGGTGAGTGGTTTGAACCTGGTGGTTGGCTCAGAAGTCGCTGTATGTGGTAGCGTACAAGGTATACGACTCGGCTTATTGTGAATACCCTGGGTTGGAATGCTGTTTTGGTCACTTGGTGATAGGTACGCGTGAGTCTCCTTGAGACTGGTATTTAGTGTTGCTGGGAACATCGATCGTTAGGGTTCCTTTAGGGACGGTAGCGACAGGGTCTCGTGGAGACAGGCGTTGGGCATCACTGGTGGTTATGATCGCATGTTGCGATTGGCAACCCTGTTTACCAAGTGATGGACTTGCAAGGGGTTTATGTTGGTTTGATTGTACCTGATTGAGATATTGAGCGGACGAAATTGTCGAGCTCAATTGGTAGTGGCAGCCTTGGACCTTTTGGCCCAGGCAGAAGGTTAGGTCTTGGACCTAGGGGTATCGAATGTCGTAGGTGGGTTTTCGATGATAAGGGTTTGACTTTGGCAGTTTGTTTTACAGACTGGTAGGACACTATGGCCTCCGCGGCGAGTATTGCTAGCACAAGTTTAAAGGAAACGATACAGATTTGCTCGTGGTGAGCTGGTTGACGAGATTGGCTCGTCGGAGTGTGTCGTTCCGGCCCTCGAAAACATACTCCAGACCTAGGTTTCAGATTAGAATAATAGGCGTATGCTTTCACGCATCTTGGATCGTTGGGGTTGTTGCTTGGCCGTTGATGCCGGTGTGCGCTCGGTAGTTGGGCTAGACTTGGTAGAGGGACTCGTGGTTTTGTTTTGGATAGCAAGGCTTAGACTTTCGACTTAATTGAGTTGGTTTTTGATAAGCAGACGAGGTTGGATGACCTAGAGTTCAGGTCAGTGAGCTTTTGTCGCTCAAGTTTTGGTAGGTATGGGATCGGATAGTCCAGGTTGCGGTACTGTCTTAGTCCCCAAGTTAGTGGATGGTGGTGATCCCGGTGGGTTTTGGTCCATAGTTTTTGGGTTGGTACGTTTTCTCTCGTCTCGTCCGGGGGTAACCATATTTTCACCCTCCCCTACTCCGGAGATTGATCGTTCCAGATTCAAGGCAAGATAATTGAATCGGGAGTAGCATCTATACTTGAAGGTGAAACCACAATGGTGGTTTGGTATCCAGGTTTGATTGCAGTAGGTGCGCAGTCAAGTTTTGGGGATTAAACTTCTGTAAGGAGGGGATGATGTGAGGATCGAGATTTTTTTTTATGGTGTAATTTGGTGTCTTTCTATAGTGTTGTACATGTACTTTAATCTTGAAATTATTAGTTTAATTTCGAGGGAAAACAAGCTTTTATTAAAGGTATCAGTGACTATTACTATTCACTTAAGTGAATAGTAATCTGTGTTTTTTTATTGAGGCATTGCCTTGAGGATGGCTTCGGATGTGAATCGGACTTCGTTTCGAACGACCCAATAGGTCATTTTCGATGGTCCGGCTATGCCGGAGGTGATGGCACTGCCCGATTTCATGTTCGATCCACGGTTTTCGAGAAAATCAGAGTTTATCATAGATTGGCCTTTGATTACTCGATGTTCTTGCTTTTTAGAAGTGTTCGATGTTCCGTTTTGCGTGAAAATCCATGGGTCGGTGCCACTGGGCATATTACTTGCACTGGTGAGTTTTTGGAGCAAAATTCTATGATTCGAGTGCTAAATTGCTATTTTTGTAAAGTGTCAAAATTGAGCACTTTGCGAAGAGGTTATCATTTTATGTGACAATTTTGGTGAGTGGAGGGATCTATATGAAAGTAGACTTGAAGAGGATCGTACGTCTCAAATTTCACAAGATTCGAGTTTACTTGTGCGAAATGGCTTTGAGATGAAGTCGTGAGAGAGTTTGTGATCGAGAAACTCTTCGGACTGAAACGCGGCCTTTCGGGTACCAAAGTGCACAAGACAGTTTGGAGAGGGATTATGACGAAATATCTTATGCTGGTAAGGGCTGGGTGTAGAATTTTGGGGTTCTAGGAGGACTTTTGTGCAAATCCTTCTTTTCTTTCTTAGGTATATATGTATATGTATATATTATATATATATGTATATAGAGAAGTTGAGGGGGAAACCCTAACCCTAGTCCCTACACCCTCAGCCGCCACCTCTTTGGGCCTCACCGGTGCGCCGCTCACCGCCGGCGACCCTCGGCTGGTGGTGAGGCCTAGCTCTCTCTCTCTCTCTCTCTCTCTCTCTCTCTCTCTCTCTCTCTCTTTCTCTCTCTCTCTCTCTCTCTCTCTCTCGGGTGTGGCTGGGCCCGAGCCCCAGGCTCGGCTGCGCCGCGCCGTCTAGCCACCGCCGCCGGCAAGCTGTCAGGCAACCCCTTCCCCCTCCGGCTCGGCCGCCGCCTCGGGTCCTCCCCGAGCTCGAGCCCAAGCCGAGCCCGAGCCCGAGTTTGATGAGAGCTCGGCCAGATCCTTTCAGATCTTGCCGCCGCCGCTCCTCCGCCGCGGGCCGCCGCATGCGGGGGGGCCTTACTTGTCAGGGCCCATCCATAGTGTCGGGGCCAAGCCTCCTGGGCCAGCGCCGGCCACCCTTGGCCATACAGGAGCAGGGGGGAGGATGTAGATGCTCTGGTGCACTTGGTTTATGCTTGGGTTGGGGTCCTGTTTGGGCCGAGATCGCGGATCTCGCAGATCGGGACACCTATGACTTCGTCACCGGGGAGCACGGTCCTCAGGAAGGCGGATACATCGCCGTGCTCACCTCGGTTATCGTCGGAGGGCCTTCGGTTGCTGTAGTTGCGATGTCGGTCCCTGGGGACTTGTTGGTTCGACGAAAAGTTACTATATCTTTCTCTTCGATCGTCGGAATCGCTCCAGACAGCGAGCACGGTGTCCAGCACGTCGAAACCTTTTGGATTATACCCTGGTTGGGATTCCGAGGTAGCAGAATCAACGGTATTTTTCTTAACCATGTTTTATTCTATGTTGATCGCTCATGGGGTGCTCGGCGAAATGCCGCAGGGACCCTTTTTGCGTCATTGCTGTCCCGAACAGCATGGGGATCATGCATGATGGTTTGAACTCGATGTTCGAGGTCCTGGAATCCCTCACTTGGGATTTCATGGTGATCAGCACACGAATCGGTGGTTTAGGTGCATTTTTGTGTGCGTTTCCGCTTCGTTCTCGCGGAGCGGGTTCGGCTGCTGGTTGCAATAGTAGTATAGCCTGGTCGGCTCGTTGGGAAGTCACTGATGTGAATCTCGAACCAGCGATGAGCCCTAGGTTGGTTCCGGAGCCGAAAATGGTGATTTCCGAGAACCCGGCACGGTGGATTTTGGGAATTTTGCTTTTGGATCGCACCACTTAGCGTGCGGCTGTCCCGACACCCAAAAGTGAGTGTTTTGGGACAGCAGGGATGGTCGCATGACCTTCGGAGTATCTCGGAATGCTTCAGGGCTTAACGGAACCTCGAAACGCAAAAATCGAGCGATTTCGGGAGTGATTTCGTATCGCGCTGGTTGCTGCTATTTGCAGCGGTGTGGTAGCCTTATTGGCTGGTGTTGGGGTGAGGTGTGACACCTCTGGTCGCAGCAAGATGGCTGCGGGTGGCTCCGGTGCCGAAAGGGGCACCCCGGGAGCCAAACCGGTGATTTTTCGGGATCTCGGCTTTCTGTTTTGACGCACTATTTGTGCGGCTGCCCCAATGGCATTAAATTGATGTATTGGGACAGAGAACAAGGTAGGCTTTGTGTGGTACTTGTTTTGGAATGCCCCGTGGGTTGGGGTGACATTCCGCCGAGTCGGTGCAACAATCGGGCGATCTTTCGGTGACCGTGGAATGGGATCCGAAAACCTGATTGCTCGCCTGTTGGTTTCACTTGAAACCATAGCTTTTGTAATTAGTGGGTTTGAGCTAATTACGTTTTTGGTGGGACTTTGCATAGGTCCGGAATGTGGCGGGAGACATCGATGGGTGTCGACGGCCTGGTTTTATTCTTCGGTAGAGGTGGGTACTTCGATTCGAAGTCGGTAAAGTGGTGCTTGCTCGGTGATATCTATCCTTGTTATCTCCGTCCATTTACTTGATGTTGATTGAGCTTTTGTACACCACTTGACTTCGTAGTTAGTCGCTCTACACTTACTCTTATTTCATATGGTCGTGATCTAGTAGTAGAGCGGTGTTCCTGATGATTGAGTCATCTGTGGTATGTTCATAGTAGATGACCTTGACATTAGTTGACTTTATAGTTGGTGACACTCGTAGTCATTTACTTCGTGTTTTGACATTAGTTGATTGTGTGGTTAGGGGTGGAAACGAGCCGAGCTCGAGCGAGCTTACCTCGGCTCAAGCTTGGCTTGAAATTAATTTCGAGCCCAAATTTAGGCTCAAGCTCGGCTTGAAATTAATTCGAGCCGAGCTCGAGCGAGCCTAACTTCGAGCGGAGCGAGCTCGAGCCTTAAACGAGCCGCTTGAAATTCTTAACATCATACAAGTTATAGTTTAATTTTTGTAAAATATTATAAAATTTGATACAAAAAATGTCTAATAGTTCAACATACAAAATGAATGTATGAAATACGATATTATAATATTAAAAAAGATAGGGGAAGCAATTCGGCGAGCAATGAAAAAGAGAGAGAGCAATTAGAGTAGGGTTTTGCTGATTTGATTTTGTGGGCCAGCAAATATGCCTTGTAACCTAAACTCCATATACATATAATTAAAATACATAATATATTATTATATATAATTAAAATATATATTATATATAATTATAGATATATATATTTACACACAAAGGGTTATATATTCATAAGAGTATGGTAGCCCTAGCCTATATATATAGAATTAGGCTACTATACTATTAATAATACCAAGGGTTTAGTGTTGTTAGGTTTTCGGCCCTTGGATGAAGGGATGTGCGGTTAGGATGATAGTGATCTCTTAGGATTGAGTGGGTGGTTAGTTGAATAATATGATCTAAGGGTGGAAATGGTCAAAATGATAGATCTAACGACAGAAAACTCGATAGCACCAAGCGCTTGATACAATTGATAATATAGTAGCCGAACTCTCTCTCTCTCTCTCTCTCTCTCTCTCTCTCTCTCTCTCTCTCTCTCTCTCTCTCTCTCTCTATCTATATATATATATATATATATATATATATATATATATTCGAGCTTTTTGAGCCTAATTCAAGCGAGCCCAGTAATACTCAAGCTCGGCTTGAAATAAATTTCGAGCTTTTTTTTCTGTTCAAGCTCGCTCATTTGCCAGCCTACATGTGGTCGGTGACACTCGTAGAAATATGTTGCATATTGCGACATTAGTTGACTTGATGTCGGTGGCACTTCTACTTGTATGTTGCATGGTTTGATATGGTTGACCTTGTGCTCGGTGACCCCTTAGTAGTATATTGTATGTTTTGACATTAGTTGACCTTGTAATCGGTGGAACTTCTGTTTTGGCATGATCATATGTCACGCCCCGGCACCGCCACTTTGGTCGGTCCGGGCGCGCGCACAGACCGCCGAACGGACAGAGCCTCCCCTGTCCGCCCAAGGCGTAGCAACGATAACAAGTACATTGAAATTTGCCCAGGACAAAAACAATAACATACATGATAGATTGCACGAGGGCAATTTCAACAGAGCGAGAGAACGATAACTTAGCTATTACACAACCAAAACATTTAGGCTTCACATACAATCAACCCAAAATACAAACACCTCCACATATATCACATACATGCTTTACTACATGACATATACAATTTTTATCTCTCAAAATGAAGCCTCTACAAGTTCTCTCATAATGTACAATAATTACTCTACTACATAGGGTACTCTAACACATGGAAGTCCACTACTTAGGGCGCTATGCCCTTGCCACGATCCTCGAACGCACCGCTCGTGCTAGGCTCTGCAAAACAGGGGGGGTGAGAACTAAAGAAGTTCCCAATGGGTTCGGCCGCCGATCCCACCGACTTTCCCACTAGGTCTAATCAGGCATAAGTAGCAAGAAGAAATAAGTAGTAATAAACAACTGATGCATCTACTATGCCTCTACAATATGAAACTGGTTAAACAATAGTAATACAATGCTCATGATGCTTACCAACATTCTACTTTTCAACCCAATCAAACCGGCTCACCCGAAGGTCGAGCCCACTCACAAACCAAGGCCCACGGGGAATAACCCATCCCACTAACCAGGGGCAGTCTGCGGGGAGATAACCCTCAACCCAAGTGTGACGACTCCGGAGCTCACTGCTTGTGGTGTCGCGAACACCATCAAGCCGAACAGACTATGTGTGAGCACGATCCAGTCCCCTCATCACGGGGACACCCTACCAACCAAGGTGATAACCCACGAGGATCTACCAATCCCTCGCATCTAATGCCACAAGTGCTATCAACACATCTAGTCCAAATGACACAAGTGTTATCAACACATCTAGTCCAAATGCCACAAGTGTTATCAAATACACCTAGCCCAAATGCCACAAGTGTTATCAAATACACCTAGCCCAAATGCCACAAGTGTTATCCAATACACCTAGCCCAAATGCCACAAGTGTTATCAAATACACCTAGCCCAAATGCCACAAGTGTTATCAAATACACCTAGCCCAAATGCCACAAGTGTTATCAAATACACCTAGCCCAAATGCCACAAGTGTTATCAAATACACCTAGCCCAAATGCCACAAGTGTTATCAAATACACCTAGCCCAAATGCCACACATTCATGTCCAAGTTCAATGTTTTCTAGTTCGCATTCTAGTTCTTTGCATACATAGGGTTCCATTGTCCAACGACCCAATCCTCATGCGTCCAATGCCCGAATTCTCAACGTAACTTGTTTAACTCTAATTAGGAAGCATGCAAGGAAATTGAAAGCCCAACATGACATTAACCCTAGATGCATGATTTCTACACATATATACATATGACCAATAATGACGACTTAGACATAAAAGGAGATCCAACAGTTTCGGATAGCACCACCCACCTCAAGTGGTAGCCACGAAGTGGGAAAGCCTAGTTGCGCAACTTATCGACACCAATTTCTCTCGACTGCGGCAAACGAAGCCGAAAGGGTGTTTTCTTGCGATTAGTTACCGTAGACTCGACGAAACTCCGTTCCAAGCGTTTCAACGCGTCGATTTACCCTTCAATTAGAGAGGCAAGAGATCAATTCCACTTAAAACCCCATTTCTACAAAACCCCCAATTTTAACCCTAGGTTTTCACATTTCTCCAAGAACCCCAAAATTTCTTGGTGTTCCATGTTGCTCCAAGGCTAGGATCTCATAGAGTTTATAAAATATCAAGAAAAGGGGTTCAAAACCAAACCCTAACCTCAAAAACCCAAAAACTCACCTTAACTTCCTTGCTTTCCTCAAACTTCTCATGTACAAGAAGCTTACTTCACCCCTAAGCAAGCTTTTCTTCTCTACTCTTCAACTTGTTGGAGAAATCACCAAAGAGAGAGAGAGAGATTAGAGAGTGAGAGAGAGGGTTTGAGAGGAGGATAGGAGCTCTCTTTGTGTTTGTGTGGGAGAGAATGAGAGAAAGAGAGTGTTGGGGCTTTCTTTTAATGCCCTAAGCCAATTTGCAACTTAACCCTTCAAAAAACTCATTTTTTGTTCCAACACTCATGTTTCCACTCCCACTCCCCACAAGCACTCAAAACACTTCTAAGTGATTCGGAGTCCATAACTCCCTCAATTGGCCTAAAATGCCATCTAATCCGCACTTTGCCCAATTTGGCCAAAGCTCGGAAAAAAATGCATGGAAATTCAGTATGCTACATCATAGTAGATGATATGACATTAATTGACCTTGTGGTCGGTGGCACTCGTATTCGTACATAACATGATTTGACATTAGTTGACCTTGTGGTCAGTGACATCTCTAGTGGTCTATTACATGACTTGACATTGTTGACCTTATGGTCGGTGACACTCTTAAATAGAGATGGACCTGATTGGTCGGTGACTCCTTGTGTTTACTCTCTCAGCTACCTACCGATGTTGGCCATTAAGCATATTGCATCGATTGCCACAGCTCGTGAGCATCTTCACGCACACCAGCGGTCTGATCCAGCACAAGGGGTGTTCTTTTTCGAAAAAATGGTCGTACTTTCGACCCGTGAGCCCTACGAGGTGCCTGTTAGGGTTATATGCCAGGTGGGTGAGCAGGATGTGGTTTAGCCTGAGGTCTTTCGACCAATACGACAGTGGTTTTGGTTGTTGGTTTCATTCACCCAGTTGATGCATTTGTACGTTCTATGGTTAGTTACAGTAGCAGATAGTTATATACTGATTGGAAGTTGTAGTTCCTTCCTAGCTATTATTGCTACTATTCCAATATACTTGTTGATTATGCCTAGTTGTTTTCTGATCAGTAGCAGTATTTTCGCATTTATTGCCTGTTGTTATCTCATTACTACTGACCTTTCGATATCTATTCATTGCTTTGGTTATCTCTTCCTTTGCCGGTGAGTACGCCTCGACTTCGTCAGCTTGCGGTACCCACTGGGAGGGGAAACATGTTTACATGTTCTCACCCCCACCATTTTTCAGGTGATGCGGGCAGTGAGGGGTTGGGACAGTGCGTGAGGACGATACTAGATAGCTGCGTTCCAGATCCGTCTGTTGTTGACGTTTACTATCATTCGGTTGGATTAGTTTAGTTCTTTATCTAGCAATATTTAAATATAACCGATGTATGTGAATCATAGTTTTCATTTGATCATTTTGTTATTTGTGTTGTGTGGTTGTATGTGTGGTTGACTATGTTTTGAGTTGCTACGCCGTGCATGTACAAAGAAGACTCTGTCCGTCTATACAGGGGATCCTTTATCCATGTGGCGGGTCTGTGTGCGTCCCCGAGGTGTTCTCAAAGGTGTTCAAAAAAAAAAAAAATTACACGTTTTCCGCTAGCTTTCCTAAAAAGAATTTTCAAAAGAAATCCAGGGCGTGACATCGGAACAAAGTAGAAACACCATACCACTACTAATAAATCCAAAACCATAATCCAGAATCCACTAAACCACTAGAATAGAAAAAACCCAAATCCGGGACTAGAACAAGGTCCACAGCACGAGCTATCTAGGCGCTAACTAACCATGTCCTCGCACTGCGCCCCGACCCGCACTGTTAGTGACACCTGTAAACACAGTAGGGTGAAAAAACATATAAATATGTTTCTCAGTGGGGGCAATCAGCCGACGAAGGCAAGCCACACTGACTAGTCAACAAAGGAGTACGACAAGCAAATAACTACAGATATGAAATAATCAACTACAGTAGCAAAACAGGTAGATAGGTAAATATCATGAAGTGGAATACAACGTAATGCCGCTACTATAAACATGAATCGAGATACTAAACACAAGGGATACAACCAACCACAGTAGCAAGAGAATCAGCGAATAACTGTCATGAACAAACATACCAAGAGGTACCACTACTATAAACAAAAGTCACATGCAAATGCAATAGGAACACCAACTACAGCAGCAAGATGATAAATAACAAATATCATAAACCACTAAACGAGGGATGTCGCTACTGTAAGCTAGACAACTACTAGAATACCATGCACAACTCAAATATAGATATTATGTATCAACTAGACGTGTGAATAGTCCAAAGTATACCCAATCACCATGGCCTGTCATTAAGACCGGCCCAAGCTCGCCCGCTAGGTCGCGAAGACCAAAAATCAAGTACCACTTCGGAGGGACACAACCACCTGCACCCAAAGTCGCTAACTCTATCTAAGGGCGGTGTATATCAAATCTCGGGGTGAAGAACTCAGGGTGGCGAATCCTGTCTACGAAACGACACCTCCCACTTGGATGGAAACTGAAGAACCCAGGGTTGTGGACCCTGTCTAAGACTACTACAGTGCCATCTCAAGCTGTAGTCATATGTATAGGCTCAAAGCTCCAACAACCTAGACTCAACAGTTAATTCACTACCCGTAGGCAATAAGAGGAGCCAAAATGAAATCTCAAGTCAACTAGCATGCTACACGACAAGGGCATCAAACGCGATGACGATAAATACAAAAAATAGAGGTGTAGCATGCTTAGGTCTCAATCATGAACAAGATAAATCTATCAACCTCTACAGTCGACCTCGTGATGGAGGTATCGACCTACAAGGTCAAATCATATACAAAAGAACAGTCGACCGATGGGGTCTAATCACATAGATGAGTAACTACCGACCTACTAGGTCAAATCATAATCGGGTGGATAAGCCACTAGAACAACAGCTACTCTACATGTCAAACATATTCTATATATAAGCAATAATCACAAGCAGTATGAAAACGACCGACATGCAAAGTACCAATCATTTAGAAAACTAGAGTCAGGATAAGTTGCACTACTCAACAATTATACGGAATAGAATGAGTATAGAGAAAACCGAGTAAGATACAACTTTACCGACTTCAGAATGGAGCACCCACCTCACCAAGTACCCAAGTCCTCAACTCGACCGATGTATCTAGCTGTCACATGTACCCAAAAGATACAGTCACCAAATGCCACGATCAGTACCCCACGTGCCATCTATACTAACCGACATGCCCAACCTGTACCACCGTGCACCACAACGCGACCGGAACATCAATTCCACAACCCGGCTTACATAACTAAGCCCAACAATAATTGACTCTCTATAGGGAGTCACAACAACAATTTCACTGTCCCAAGACGCACCACTTTAGGTGTTGGGACGACCGCACGTGAAGTGCTCGCCAAACTGAACGACAACCGTCGAATAAGGCCACAACGAAACCAATAGGCACCGTTACGATAATCCGAACACCACTTTGGTGTCGGACCACACACGCACTGTGTAGTCAGCCCTAAGACGCTCATAACACCGTAACATCACCAATTGTTGACATAAGGTCACCCACGACACGCACGGCACAATCGGAACATCGGACACTTTTACCGATCTCCCGAATCCGCCAACTTCCGCAAAACCCATCGGGGTGCCACTTCAGCCTATAAAGAGTCCCAAGTCATTCCTCACATCACCAAGTCTCACCCGCTGTCCCTAAACACCATATTTTAAGTGTTGGGACAGCCGCACGCAAAGTGTGCGACACGAGATTCCAAAATTCCAAAAGTAACTCAAACCGTTTTTCCAAAATACCTATTTCGGTATCGGGACCACCCGCAATGCACTCGCTGCCACGAGGGGCACAAAATGCGAGGCTAGACTAGCCTACAAGGCTCGATAACAAATATAGACAGCAACAACATTGATTTCGTGGTAACAAACCGAAAACCGCATTATCGATCCGACATCGGCCCGATTCGAATTGTTCCGCATCAAATCGACCACGGGAGGTTTTGGGACCTCAAACAACAAGCCCAAGCATCCAACCATACTAAACATTGCTGTCCAACACTGCCCACCATGCAAGAAGCGTCGAAACGCCGAATTCATACTAGAGTAGCCGTGCTCACGGTCCTTTGCCCCAGTGCTCGTTCTCACAAAGCCTCTGCCGCCAAATATAGAGTTAGTTTGGGGTGGAATAATAACAGGCTCTAACATGAGTCTATCTGAAATTATCTTACGAGATAGAAGAACAATAATTAGAACAAGACCCTAGAGGTATACAGGGGGGATGAGAACTATTATTCAATAGTTCAACCAGTAGGTTATAGCCAAAGTGTGCGCCGAGAGTGACATCCAGAAGAGTAGGTGTTGAAGACTAATGTAGGTGGGATGAATGGGAGAGAAGAGAGGATGGGAAGGTGACCTTTCCAGTCGGGAGACAGTGGGGATGAGAGGTTATGGGGGGGCAGTGACGACTACTCCTCAGCAAGCTAGAGTAGTGGGGGGACGTCCTATGCCTCGGGACTTAAGAGTCAATCTCAGTAAGTGGGGGAGAAGCGTGGGGATTCAATTTATTCTACAAAACCCCAGCTTGTAAGAGAACCACTAGGTCAACTGAGGGCAACAAAAAAAATAAAGTAGCCTAAGAGGTATTAGAATTCCCCACTAAAAAAAAAAAAATACAATAAAGGTAGCGATTTGTATAATAAAAACATGGTTTCGGACATTTAGAAAGTTTTCCACACTTCTACTATGCCTTTATACATAATTTAGTTAAATGATAACATGTAATATAAGACATAATGAAATGCTATCCATGAATCATGTTACAAAAATGCATGGTAAATCTTTCTATTACTACTCAGTGTACATGTGTAAATATGCAATGTTTTACGCTACACATTGTCCTATAATGTTACACATGAAATCTCACTATATGATCATATAATGTTATTGTCATGTCTACAACCACTATAGTAATATAGATACATATCCCAATCAATAATTGGGTGACCGATGACCTCCACGATATGTGCCGTGGCATAATGAGCCCCCGTGGGGTACGTAGTCAGACATTCTCTCACTAGACAATGAGTTATCAATTACACAAATAAGATACTATAACAAGATAAATATATGAGCCTCTCCCCCGACGGCCGATCCACTTCGGCCGCTCCACTACCTGCTACGGATTATGCGAAACAAAAATTGTCGCAAAGTCTAACTCCGGGTGTGCCAGGGCCCCTTGTAGGGAATCTGACCCTCATCAAGCATGTGAGAATGTGCACATATGGCCCAACAAGCCATAATATCAACTTAAATTAAGTGTTTCGACGTTAATCAATGTCTATAACATGGAATGCCCAAGTAGTGACCAAAAGACCAAACCACTATGTCATAATGTCCACATGTTATGCCATTCTAAGTAATGATGGCAACATAACTCTTAGTTTAACATTCTTCAAGAATTTGGTCCATATACCATGACTAATGGCTAATAAAAAGCTAATTTAGCCAAGCATCATTAAATGAACCTTATAGTCGGCTCACTGAGTACTTTTAGTAATCCACACATGATGTACCACTAATTTCCAACCTACATTTCTACAGATTATAAGAATGAAATGCCACTATACCATCATACAAATTCTATACCATGATGTTATCAACCCCTTACAAGGCACTTGCAATTCTTTTATGAATGACACCTATATGTCATGATTCCAACAATGTCATTAAGTGCGTGCACTTTAGCATGTAAATGCACTCAATTTTGATGCTTTTTAACTGTTAAACCGAAGACGTGTAGGGTGGTATCCCACCCCCCCCCCAACCCCCCCCCCCCACCCCACCCCCCACCATCCGGGTAGAATGAGCCCAAAGAGAAATAGATTTAACCTATCACTATAGTAATCCCTGAATTTGGGCGCCCTAAAGCTAGAACTGTGCGACCGAAATGGCTCGAAGACGCATCCAATACAGAAGTGGGCACCCCTACGAAGTTCTGGATCCTTATTCTGCACCTACAATCTCACCACCGCCCGTCATGTATCAGCAACCGTCGATACACTCGAGGGGCAATCCGAGCGCACTAATCGGGTGCCCGAACGAGGGCCCGAATTCACTCCAATAGCATGATCAGTAGAATGGTTTAGCACTAAGGGTTCTTGGCACCCGGTTCCAACTTCTAGACGCCCAAAACTGGCCAGAACTTCAGTTTTGGCTACTTTTAGTGCTCTGAGTCTATTTTCGCGTCCATTTCGCACCAAAACGACTCCGATTCATCCCGACACTCTACAAATATGTCGACCAGCTGATGCTACTGTAGTGAATTGACAGAATCCTTAAGGACACTACATTAATCTTAATCAAGTCCCAAATACAAGCTCAAGTATTAATGTTGAGGATTGGATGCTCTAAACAACTCCTCTTTCATGCCTCTTGCTCCACACTTAGCTCAAAGTGTTCCTAGTCCTATGGAGAAGGAAGAAGAAAGGAGAAAATGAGTGAGATTGGAAGAAATTGAGAAGAAAAGAGGAAAAAGAAGAAGAAAAGAGGAAAACCGACCTCCTCCCAAATTTGCTTTGTTTATAGTGAAAGGAGAGGGAAGAAGGTGGTATAAATAGAGTGCAACAATTTGCTAAATAGCCCTCTAACTCATGGCAATTGCAATATGTGCAATTTCAGGTTTCGCATCATTGAGTACCGATACTCGCACCTCGGTACAGGTACAACACTATTGTGTTTCGATACTCAAGGCCGATTATGTAGAACCCGAACCCTAAACGCTGCTCAACTCTACTGCGTACCAATACTCGCAAACTTCAGTATCGGTACTCTATGTTTCAGTATCAGTACACCTTGAAGTTCTGCGAAACCCGACAATTATTTCAGCCAACACGTATTTGAGTACTGGTACCCCATCCTCTGTACCGGTACTTCTGGCCAAAACTGCAATTTGCAGAATTTGATCTCCTGAGTCTATTTTTGTGCCGGAAACACTTGAATGCTCCTCAAACTCAACCAAAACAATACAAATAGTATGAAATACTATTTCGCTCACTAAAACTCTGCTATTTGCAAAAGTTTAGTGTACTATAGAATCAGTCGAATTCAAGTGGATGCATCCAACAGAGTTAAATGGTGATGTTTACCACCCCTAAAGTTCGGACTACGTGGACGAATGATGAGATTGAGTCATCTTCTTACAATAGAAAAGGTATTAATGCTTTATTCAACGTAATTTTCCTAACTAAGTTCACATGTGTCTCTGCGTGTGAAATGAAAAAAGAGATTTAGGACATCCTACAAGTTACACATGAAGGTACGAGTCTAGTAATAGTCCAAAAGCTCCAGATACTTACAAACTAATTTGATTCCATTCGCATCGAGGAGCATGAAACTTTTATGGATTGCTTTACTAGACTCTAGGACATAATTAATACATATGCCAACTTGGAAGAGAAGATCCCGAAAACTAAAATTGTAAGAAAGATCCTTTGACCTCTTTTGGAGCATTTTAAATCGAAGGTTGCGGTCATTGAAACGGTTAATCATTCGGATCAAATGAAAGTAGAAGAATTAGTAGATTTGCCTCAAACTTATGAGATGAATTTTCTTACTAATATATCTTCTTCCAAGTCTAAGAGTGGTGTAGGTATGGCATTGAAATTGATGAAAAAAAAAACGAGGAGACTTCAGAATCGGATTTAGATGATGATACTTCAAAAGCGGAGTTCGAGCAACAATTAGCTCATTTGACGAAGAAGTTTAGACGAACCTTCAAGAAAAATAGAGCCAATAAAAGTTCTTCCTCATCTAAGCAAAAGATTACAATTAAAGGCTCTACTAGTTCAAATTCTAAGAAACTTGTTAAGTCTTCAAAAGAAAGGATAGTTCTGAAGGAGAAATCCAATGTTACAATTGCAAGTGCTTTGACCATATTTCTACGGATTGCCTTAACAAGAAGCCTTATTTGCATGCTAAGACTTGGGATGACTCATCTTCTGAAGAGTCAACTCGAAATGACAATTATATTTCTGCTATTGCATTTATTGCTCCATCTTCTTTACCTGCTTCTTATATATGTTTATCATTTATTCTAAAGTAATTTTACCCTCCAGGAGAAACTTAGTCAATCCAAGACTTCGATCCAATCTCCTGTAGACAAGATCAATTTTCTTGAGAAGCAATACATGAAGGTACGTAATATCAACCAAGTTTTAATGAAACAAGTTCATTAGCTCAAGTTTGATACTCAAAAACTTACCTCTGGTACGAAAAAACTAGACTATATGCTCGGACTTGGTCAATCTGATTGGCTTGGAGATAGTTATGAGCGTACCTACATTGAGAAAAAGGAGGCATCCAAAGCGACAACCTGTCCAATTCCTTCAACTTTAATACCGAACAAGCCGAACAAGAAGGTGTGCCATAAGTGTGGGATCAAAGGCCACATAAAAAGGTTTTCTGAGCAAAAGATGAAGTCAGTGCAACCGACAATAAATACTACACCATTGGCACCAACTTGACATCCCCCATCTACTAATGTGCCTCACTTGCGGAGCCAACTCACATGCATAAATCAATTGCTCAATAAGTTGAAAATGCAAAGAAAAACAACACACAAGTCTATACCAATGTGAAAGCCGAATAATATGATGTCTCAATCCAATTCTAAACAATCAACCTCCACAACCAAAAAGCCAATGCAACCCAATGCAACCCAATGTTCAAAAGGTTTGGGTACGCAAATGTGATATCTTTCCTTCCCTTATTTTTTAAGTAAAAACTTGCATTTTAGTTTTAAAGTACTAGACTTTCGCAAATTGGCAAGATCACAACTTGAATTGATGGTTAGAACCTATTTTAGATGTTTAGAGGTTTTTGGATTGAGTTGGGTATGTTCTAGTGCAAAATAGGTGCGAAAACAGAATTTCGAAAATGAATTCTGTTGAAACTAGAGTTTCAGAACACTTTTGAATGCCTGGAAGTTACTATGGGCACCCATAAGCATTATGCTAGGGACAAAGGGCATGTCGGAGGATTTGGGCTGTGATGTGGATGCCCGAAAATTTCATGTAGGGTTCTGGACACCCGAAAGTCTATTAAGTTGTCCATCCAAAAAGTTGAGGTCATTGCTCACACAATGTTGCAGGTGCTCGAAAGTTATGTGGATGTCCGAATGCCGTGGATAACTGCAACTGATATTATGAAGCGGCAAGCAAGTTACTCACTATAGGGGTTTCGAATGCCCGAGTGGGGTATTGAGCGCCCAAAATAACCCGTGGCACCCAAAAAATTTGAGTTGACAATTGCTAATGATGTTTCAGACACCCAAATAAGGTTCTGGGCACCTGAATGTTGTTTCGGATAGTGTGGCTCTAGGAGATTAATGCAATTGTTGTGTCTCTATAAAAGGGTGTTTACCCCTAGATGCTCCATTATTGTCTTTCAACTAAGAAATCTCCCCCTCCTTCGTTTCTTCCATTTCTTATACTAAGAAGGTTGTGGATCCTTGAAAAGGAGGCCCTAAAATTAATTAAACTTCTTGTTGGTGATCTCTGGTTGAGGTGTAGCTGAGGTTGGAGCTGAGAATTGAGGAGGGAAGCCATTGGATGATCCCTGTTAGAGTTCTATTTAATCCATACAAGAAGTAAGGTGAGAAATAATGGGTTTACAGATTGAAAAGTGATGTTTTAAGATGATGTAAATGGTTAATATTATTAAAGGGTTGAGAGATATGGTTTTGAACATTGAATTGTAGTCCTGTGCTGGTGTAAAGCTGCGAGGAGGGTGAGGAGCTGAGAGTGATGTACTTCCTTGGAGTGTTGATTAGGTGGGTATTTATCGCCGAAATCGGTGAACTAACTATTACGTCTATTTTGAATATTTCGGTGAGATCTTTTGGTCATAGTGGTATGTCAAACGCGGTAACCTACTGTTGTTTAACATGAAAGCATGTTAGTGAGATTATTATTTGTTTTGGAGTTATGTTTTTATTAGCAAGAAGTTACTGATGATGTTGAAAGCTCAATGACAGTACCTTGCATATTCTAGTTTCCTGACGTTGAAAGCTTATTGACAGTACTATGTTATAACATATAGAGGGGTATCCTATGATTAGTAGATTTGGGGTTAGATGGTGTTGTGCTCCGTTTTTTCTGGACCGTTGACTGGGTCCAAACCTTCTCGATATGCGTGCGAGTAGGTGAAACAGCTTCCTGAAATGACCCTCGAAAGATGTTCCCCAAGACTATATCAAGCGATTCGGCTGACGAGGGATCGGATCAGCCGAGTTCGAAAAACACTCCAAAGACTCGGGTCGGCTGATGAGCCGAAAAGACAAGCACACAAGGCAGTTTGGTCGGCTGATGAGCCGAATGAAAATTCATATATAAAATCGGATTGTTTACTGAGGGAACTCTACTCTAATCTACTCCTAGGAAAAGCAGTAAGTGCAGGAAAGAAGGAAAATTACAAGTAGACTACTCCTAGAAAAACGATAAATGCATAGAAGTATTGAAAATACTGTGGTCTTCTCGTTCGTGGGGGAGAAAGACTCCTATTACAGGCTTCGAAATTACTATTTATAGCCCACATTATTGGTCGGTTTTGGTAGTGGGGGTAGTGCTATAGCCATGATCGCGTAAGTTACGCCCCATGATCGCGTAAGTTACACCCCATGATCGCGTAAGTTACGCCCCACTTCTCAACCGTTCCCGCCTAAAGTCTCTCCACCTTCAGGCGTCTTGTTGTCGACTCCTGGTGTACCACGTGTCCTTATTTCTTTGGCTCGTGTGTGGTCCAATCCGTCTATCTTATGGCGCGTTAATTTTTGGCATCAACAATGCCCCCCCAATAGTCTTTCGAATGAATATTTGGATGACTATTGGTGCCAAATCAACGGCCTAATGACAGAGACCCGAGCTTTAGTCTTGCTGGTCTTGGTCGGCTTAAAGAAAGAACATTTATATGGTTGTCGGCTCTTTACCATCTCAGGCGCATACACTTCTACTTCATCAGCCGATTCTCACTTTTACTCGATTGGCTCGGCTCTTCTTGAACCGACCGTTCTTCTATCAAGGATTTCTCCTTGCCTTTACCATCTCAGCTGCATAAACTTCGGCTTCATCAGCCGATTCTTCATTTTCACTTTATTGGCTCGGCTCTTCTTGAACCGACTGTTCTTCTATCAAGGATTTCTCCTTGCCTTTGCTCTAATTTTTATTTCGGCTCCATTGCGGCTAATCATCTTTATTTTTCTTCTGGAATTGCTCATATTGAGTAATCCGAACGCCCAAATCAAACAGATTCAGAAAATATTTATCTTCAAATTGATCTTTTATTTTAAAATGTAGACCATTAAATGCCATTTTAGCGAATTCTGACTCTGGCATCCTAACAAAGCAACGATTCCTTGCCGTTTTGAATCGGTTTAGGTATTCCTCAACTGATTCCCCCAGCTTTTGTTGAAACTGAGCTAGATCAGCAACTGAAAGCTCTGGTTCTGATCTATAGAACTGCTCATGGAACTTTCTTTCCAATTCATCCCAATCGCGGACAGAATTAACCGGTAAACTTGTATACCAAGTAAATGCAGTTTTGGTTAATGAAGTATTAAACAATCTAAGTTTGAGGAACGGATCGGCGGCGGCCTCTCTGCATTGGGCTGTAAATCGCGCGACGTGCTCAACCGTATTTTCAGTTTCATCACAAGAAAATTTATCGAACTTCGGCATTTTCCAGTTTGCCGGATAGGGATGTTCTATATCTATATTCGCAGGATAAGGAGATCGAAATACGGGCCGCATTGCCGGCCTAGCTCCTACTTGAAAAGTACTGCAAATTGCTTCTTCAATTTGAGCATATAACTCATTATTATTTCCTAAAGCAGGAACGGGTGCTTGAAGTTGGGCCGGATTCGGCCCTTAAGGATTTCCATAATTCTGCCCTGGCACGACAGGATTCATACCCTGAAAAATATTTGGGGCTTGCCCCCCAGCCCTTACCCCTACATTTTGGGGTTGATAGACTGGTAATGGTGGTGGTGGAAGTAAACCCCACGCTACTTCTGGTTGTTGACCGGTGTTTAAAGTTGCCGGTCTATAGATAGCCTGAAAAGGCATCATTTGGGGTTGTGCTTGTGTGACCGCCGGCGTAACAGGATTTTGTGGCGCCGGCGTAGTTAGGAGTCCTTGTGGACCTTCGTAAGTTTGCTCGTTTCGAGCTAGCAGTTGCCCGATTCGAGCAATATTTTCGTTGAAGGCCGTGATAGCGGCCAGCACCGCGTCTAGTCGAGCGGTACTTTGATAGCTATTTTGATCTAAAGTTTGCAGGACTCGGGTCATTTGGCCGAGCGCCTGAGTCAGACTTGGCTCCTGATGAGCCGAGTGTCCACTACTTTCACCCCCAGCCGGTAACACCGTCTGATGCTCGTACACATTTTCGGCGCTACTAGCTTGGTCATTCCCTGAAGGCCTGGGAATGACTCTGTTTCGGAGGTTCATAGCATTATCGTCAGCCATAAGATAAAGATCAAATGAGGATTTACCTGAGTGAGTCCCACCGGGCGTGCCAAAAATTGTTGTGCTCCGTTTTTCCTGGACCGTTGACCGGGTCCAAACCTTCTCGATATGCGTGAGAGTAGGTGAAACAGCTTCCTGAAATGACCCTCGAAAGATGTGCCCCAAGACTATATCAAGCGATTCGGCTGACGAGGGATCGAATCAGCCGAGTTCGAAAAACACTCCGAAGACTCGGGTCGGCTGATGAGACGAAAAGACAAGCACACAAGGCAGTTTGGTCGGCTGATGAGCCGAATGAAAATTCATATATAAAATCGGATTGTTTACTGAGGGAACTCTACTCTAATCTACTCCTAGGAAAAGCAGTAAGTGCAGGAAAGAAGGAAAATTACAAGTAGACTACTCCTAGAAAAGCGATAAATGCATAGAAGTATTGAAAATGCTGTGGTCTTCTCGTTCGTGGGGGAGAAAGACCCCTATTACAGGCTTCGAAATTACTATTTATAGCCCACATTATTGGTCGGTTTTGGTAGTGGGGGTAGTGCTATAGCCATGATCGCGTAAGTTACGCCCCATGATCGCGTAAGTTACACCCCATGATCGCGCAAGTTACGCCCCACTTCTAAACCGTTCCCGCCTAAAGTCTCTCCACCTTCAGGCGTCTTGTTGTCGGCTCCTGGTGTACCACGTGTCGTTATTTCTTTGGCTCGTGCGTGGTCCAATCCGTCTATCTTATGGCGCGTTAATTTTTGGCATTAACAATGCCCCCCCAATAGTCTTTCGAATGAATATTCGGATGACTATTGGTGCCAAATCAACGGCCTAATGACAGAGACCCGAGCTTTAGTCTTGCTGGTCTTGGTCGGCTTAAAGAAAGAAAATTTATATGGTTGTCGGCTCTTTACCATCTCAGGCGCATACACTTCTGCTTCATCAGCCGATTCTCACTTTTACTCGATTGGCTCGGCTCTTCTTGAACCGACCGTTCTTCTATCAAGGATTTCTCCTTGCCTTTACCATCTCAGCTGCATAAACTTCGGCTTCATCAGCCGATTCTTCATTTTCACTTTATTGGCTTGGCTCTTCTTGAACCGACTGTTCTTCTATCAAGGATTTCTCCTTCCCTTTGCTCTAATTTTTATTTCGGCTCCATTGCGGCTAATCATCTTTAATTTTCTTCTGGAATTGCTCATATTGAGTAATCCGAACGCCCAAATCAAACAGATTCAGAAAATATTTATCTTCAAAATGGTCTTTTATTTTAAATGTAGACCATTAAATGCCATTTTAGCGAATTCTGACTCTGGCATCCTAACAAAGCAACGATTCCTTGCCGTTTTGAATCGGTTTAGGTATTCCTCAATTGATTCCCCCAGCTTTTGTTGAAATTGGGCTAGATCAGCAACTGAAAGTTCTGGTTCTGATCTATAGAACTGCTCATGGAACTTTCTTTCCAATTCATCCCAATCGCGGACAGAATTAACCGGTAAACTTGTATACCAAGTAAATGCAGTTTTGGTTAATGAAGTATTAAACAATCTAAGTTTGAGGAACGGATCGGCGGCGGCCTCTCTGCATTGGGCCGTAAATCGCGCGACGTGCTCAACCGTATTTTTAGTTTCATCACCAAAAAATTTATCGAACTTCGGCATTTTCCAGTTTGCCGGATAGGGATGTTCTATATCTATATTCGCAGGATAAGGAGATCGAAATACGGGCCGCATTGCCGGCCTAGCTCCTACTTGAAAAGTACTGCAAATTGCTTCTTCAATATGAGCATATAACTCATTATTATTTCCTAAAGCAGGAACAGGTGCTTGAAGTTGGGCCGGATTCGGCCCTTAAGGATTTCCATAATTCTGCCCTGGCACGACAGGATTCATACCTTGAAAAATATTTGGGGCTTGCCCCCCAGCCCTTACCCCTACATTTTGGGGTTGATAGACTGGTAATGGTGGTGGTGGAAGTAAACCCCACGCTACTTCTGGTTGTTGACCGGCATTTAAAGTTGCCGGTCTATAAATAGCCTGAAAAGGCATCGTTTGGGGTTGTGCTTGTGTGACCGCCGGCGTAACAGGATTTTGTGGCGCCGGCGTAGTTAGGAGTCCTTGTGGACCTTCGTAAGTTTGCTCGTTTCGGGCTAGCAGTTGCCCGATTCGAGCAATATTTTTGTTGAAGGCCGTGATAGCGGCCAGCACCGCGTCTAGTCGAGCGGTACTTTGATAGCTATTTTGATCTAAAGTTTGCAGGACTCGGGTCATTTGGCCGAGCGCCTGAGTCAGACTCGGCTCCTGATGAGCCGAGTGTCCACTACTTTCACCCCCAGCCGGTAACAACGTCTGATGCTCGTACACATTTTCGGCGCTACTAGCTTGGTCATTCCCTGAAGGCCTGGGAATGACTCTGTTTCGGAGGTTCATAGCATTATCGTCAGCCATAAGATAAAGATCAAATGAGGATTTACCTGAGTGAGTCCCACCGGGCGTGCCAAAAATTGTTGTGCTCCGTTTTTCCTGGACCGTTGACCGGGTCCAAACCTTCTCGATATGCGTGAGAGTAGGTGAAACAGCTTCCTGAAATGACCCTCGAAAGATGTGCCCCAAGACTATATCAAGCGATTCGGCTGACGAGGGATCGAATCAGCCGAGTTCGAAAAACACTCCGAAGACTCGGGTCGGCTGATGAGACGAAAAGACAAGCACACAAGGCAGTTTGGTCGGCTGATGAGCCGAATGAAAATTCATCATATATAAAATCGGATTGTTTACTGAGGGAACTCTACTCTAATCTACTCCTAGGAAAAGCAGTAAGTGCAGGAAAGAAGGAAAATTACAAGTAGACTACTCCTAGAAAAGCGATAAATGCATAGAAGTATTGAAAATGCTGTTGTCTTCTCGTTCGTGGGGGAGAAAGACCCCTATTACAGGCTTCGAAATTACTATTTATAGCCCACATTATTGGTCGGTTTTGGTAGTGGGGGTAGTGCTATAGCCATGATCGCGTAAGTTACGCCCCATGATCGCGTAAGTTACACCCCATGATCGGGTAAGTTACGCCCCACTTCTCAACCGTTCCCGCCTAAAGTCTCTCCACCTTCAGGTGTCTTGTTGTCGGCTCCTGGTGTACCACGTGTCCTTATTTCTTTGGCTCGTGCGTGGTCCAATCCGTCTATCTTATGGCGCGTTAATTTTTGGCATCAACAGATGGTAATGCCAAGGGGCAAATGAACAATGAAAGAATAATGTGAAATGTAACAATATATGAAAATGCCAAGAGGCAAGTAAACAATATGATATATGTAAAAATAATGTGAATTGTAATCTTATTGATCATTACATATCACTATAGGCCACAAGAGCCAAATTGAGCTCAATGATATATGTGGTATTTTTTTACTCATGCGGTGTAGAGCCCCAAAGAGGTGGCGCATCCAGAGGTGGTATCCTAATGAGACAGTTTGTGGTTCTTGCTAAATGTCGAAATGGTGGCTGTGAGAGTATTAAAATTTGAAGCGTTGCGTGAGGCGAGGGATTAAAATATTATATGTTGAGAAGCCAAGATTAAAGGTTCTATACTCCTTAGGAATGACAAAAATTTCTAACTAATTACGCCTATTCACATTTAGGCGACCTCTGATTAAGCTGGTTAATTATAATAATTAGCAAAACATAATATGCTTTTCTATTTCAATTATTCTTGTACACCGGTGTACAAAAATAAATACAACCAAAAAAAGAAAAAAATGATAATTGTCATCTCTCTTTCTCTCTCTCTCTCTCTCTCTCTCTCTCTCTCTCTCTCTCTCTCTCTCTCTCTCTCTCTCTTTTAATACAAACAATCGCGAACATATGATTAGTGTCCCGTCAAGGTATTTCTCTGAACAATTGATGCACATGTGAGCCATGCATCATACATAAGCTTTCTTTAGCATTTCATCGAGCATTTGACACACACATGAGTAATGCATTATGCGCAAGCCATCTTTGGCATTTCATTGAACGCTTCGCACACGCACATGAACAATGCATCATGCTAAGTTTTCTTTGACATGCCGTCATGTGTACAACGTCTTTGGCATTTAGTCGAACGCTTAGCACGCGCACATAAGCAATGCGCTATGCACAAATTCTTTTTAGGCATTTTGTCTAACACTTGGCACATGCACATAAACTATACATCCTGCACAAGTTATCTTTGACAAAAAGCCAATTAAAAAGAGCGGATCATTGTCAAGCAGATCGTTGTCATTGTCGTCGCCGTCTCTCTCTACTGCCGACGGCTAAGCGTCAAGCGGATCGTCGTCGTCGTTGCCGCCTTTCTCTACCGCCGATGGGTAAGTGTCAAGCAGATAGTCGGCGTTGTCATCGCTTCCCTTCTCTACTGCCGACGACTAAGCATCAAGCGGATCATCGTCGTCGTTGCTGCCTTTCTCTACCGCCGACGACTAAGCTTCAAGTGGATGGTCGCCGTTGTTGTCGCCTTCCTTCTCTACCACCGATGACTAAGCGTCAAGCGAATCGTCGTCGTCATTGCCGCCTTTCTCTACCACCGACGGCTAAGCGTCAAGTAGATAGTTGTCGTCGTCTTTCTCTGCTGCCGACGGCTAAGCGTCAAGTGGATGGTCGTCGTTGTCGTCGCCTTCTTTCTCTACCGCCAACGGCTAAGTGTCAAGCGGATCATCATCATCGTTGCCGCCCTTACCGCCGACGGCTAAGCACCGGCAGATGGTTGTCGCAGTCGTCGATGCAGCAGCAGCAGGCTGGTGGCCACCTCCTTGGTTGGTGATGATGTGACAACATCAACAAGGAACGTGCACCACTCTGGGATCAACGATGGCATGGCAGCGGCAATCAGCGATGGTGTAGGAATGGCAATGAGCGATCGTCTCTTATTGGTTGATGACGGCCCGGCGTAGCGGTGGTTGACGATGGTGCGAAACGATTTCCATAAGTCCGGTGTGCGTGGAAAGCTCGATATAGGGAAAACCTTGACTTGGAGAGGAGAGAGAGAGAATGAGAACGAGAGAATCTAAACCGACCTTTCTATTCGTCTCTCTCTTTTTTTTTTTAATCCAAGTTTATTTTTTTTCTCTTTTTGTGTGAGTAGAACCTCTCCTCCTTTTTTTTTTGTTCACTTCTCTTTATATAGAGAGAGAGTGGTGGAGGTCTATGGTTGAGAGAAGAGAAAATGGTGGAGATGATGGAGAAGTGGAGAGGAGTGGGGAGATGGTTGAGAAGTGGAGGAAATAATGGAGAAGTGGAGGAAATAGTGGAGAAATGGGAGAGGAGTGGAGAGATGGTGGAGAAGTGGGTTTAGTGAAGTGGGATAGAAATTAGTGGAAGTGGATTGATGGTGGAGAGGTTGGTTTAGTGAAGTGGGAGAGAAGAGAGGAGAAGTGATCTTCTTCTTCTTTTTTTCCCTAACAAATGCCCCCCACCGGAGTGTATGTGAGAGCGAAGCTTGACTGTACATCTCTGATGCCAATGTTTTTCTTTCAATGCGCTCATTACCACATTATAGTTGGGTTCAGCAGCATTGAGGTCGAATAGTTGGTGAAGCTGGTGCTTGGCAGTATTGGAATTGAGGTTGAGTAGTTGGTGAAGCTGGTACTCGGCAAGCGCTGGAGTCGAGGTCAGGCAGTTGGTGAAGCTGGTATTCGGCAGCGTTGGAGTTGAAGTCGAGCAGTTGGTGAAGCTGGTACTCGGCAGCATTGGAGTTGAGGTCGAGCAGTTGGTGAAGCTGGTACTGGTAATGTTGGAGTTGAATTCGAGCAGTTGATGAAGCTAGTACTTGGCAGTGTTGGAGTTATGGTCGAGCAGTTGGTGAAGCTAGTACTCGGCAGCGTTAGTGTTTCTACTGAGGATGAAGTAGGTCAAGAGTAGTATGTCTTCAAAAATCGACCATTAATTGGCAAAGTATGTCTCCCTTCACAATCAATAAGTTGATAGGCCCCGCCATCGAAAACTTTTTCGACGACATAGGGTCCTTCCAACTTAGGCTTGAATTTTCCCTTAAGTCGCTGGCATGCCATGACAGGCCTTCTTTGAACAAGCACTAAATCTCCAGGCTTAAAGACTCGTCCTCTAACCACTTTGTTATAGGATTGTGCCATTTGAGCTTGATAAAGTTCAAGATTTTCCTGGGCTACTAACCTTTGACCTTCTAACGATTCTAGCTCAGCTAGTCTAAGTTTTATTTATTCCTTTTCTGTAAGCTTTTCATGCACTACAATTCTTAAAGAGCGGAGCTCTACTTCGAGGGGTAATATTGCTTCCCTCCGAATACTAACGCATATGGAGTCATCTGTGATGGAGTATGAACTGTTGTGCGATAGGCCCATAAAGCTTCTTGCATTTTCTCATGCCAATCGCGTTTGTTTTTAGAGACCGTTCATTTAAGAATTTTTACAAGTGTTTTGTTAAAGGCTTCTGCGGGGCAATTTGCTTGTGGATAATATATGCTAGAGAAACGCCAATCAATCTTGTATTTGGCCGCAAGTCGATAAACTTTCTGAGATTTGAATGCAGGCCTATTATCTAAGATTACACAATTCAGAATTTCAAACCTATAAATGATATGATGTTCAAAGAAGCTAATAATATTATCATCTTTGACTTCTCTTAACGGTATAGCTTCTACCCATCATGAGAAGTAATCATTTGCTGTCAAGATGAACCTGTGGCCTCGTCTTGAGGGCAGCTCAATTGGTCCAATCACATCCGTTCTTGAACCTGCAAATGGCCACGCAGGGATTGTGGGATGTAATGATGCTGGAGGAAGATGAGGTATTTCACCATGAATTTGGCACTGATGACATTTTTTAGCATATTCGATACAATCGCCAGCCATCCTAGGCCAAAAATAGCCTACAATTCTTAGCTTGTGATACATTTTTGGGCCAGATTGATGTGCACCACAAAACCTAGCATGAACCTCTTCCATTGCCTTTTTTGCTTCTTCATCTGACAAACAACGAAGCCACATATTCTCATATTACCTTCTATATAGGACGTTATTGTGAAAAAGATATTGTGGTAAGTACTTTTGAAGACCGATCTTTTCTGTAGGATCATCAGGAAGTTTTTCATGTTTAAAATATTCAACAAAAGGCAGTCTCCAATCCACATGATCAGTGGATGAATGATCAACTTGGCCAACCTAAATCCATTCTAGAACAATGTCAAGCATCGATGGCAATAGAAATCTTTGCTCGATGTGAATGTCTATGTCACCTCCGAGTGGTAAAGTGAGAGCCGCAGCTAGTTTAGCTAAAGCATCAGCCTCAACATTTTCTCGTTGTGGGATATGTTTGATTTCGATAAATGCAAACTTTCCCATCAAATTACGGACCATTTTGTGATGAGGCATGAGTTCTGGCTTTCGAACTTCATAAACACCCAGAGCTTGTTGGATGACGAGCTGCGAGTCATCGTATACGTGAAGATAGAATATCTCCATATTAAGAGATGTGATCAAACCAAAAATGAGGGCCTCATATTCAGCTTCATTGTTTGAGCACTCTTTCTTAAGAAGTGAAAAAGAGTGGTATATGACCCCTTTTGTAGGTTTAACGAATACAATTCCGACACCCGCCTTTTGTCTTGGTGGATCACAACCAACTACTAGAATAGTACGTGATGCACCATCAAAATACATCTGCTAATGCGGCCCTAGATGTTCAGTGGTCATTACTTCTTCATCTGGCAGATCAGTTATGAGGGGTGAGTCATCACGGAGTGGGTGAACAGCTAGGAAATCCGCAAGCGCTTGCCCTTTTACTGCTTTTTGCGGTACGTAGGTAATATCAAATTCCATCATTAGCACTGCCCATTTAGCAATTTGGCCCATCAAAGTAGGTCTATTTAGGATTGGATCAGCTCTAGTAATGAGCCTAATCTCATGCTTTAGCATATAATGCCTCAGTTTTTTCAATGCAAAGATCAAAGCAAGACAGCTTTTCAATTGAGGAGTATTTATGTTTAGCTGCTACCATCATTCTACTTAGATAGTAGCATGCAACTTCTTTTTCATTATCATTATTCTGAGCAAGAAGTGCCCCCAAAAAAGCTGGCATTGTTGTGATACACAAGACAAGTGGTTTGCCTTTAATTGGGGCCGCTACCACTGGAGGATTGAGAAAATATCGCTTTATACTGTCAAAAGCTTTTTGACAAGAGTCATCCCATTCAAACTCGGCTCTCTTTTTTATTAATTTTGTGAATGGATGGATGCGCCCAGAAAGATTGGATATGAAACGCCTAAGATAGGCAAGTCTTCCTTGTAATGACCTTAGCTTCCTCAAATTCTTCGGAGGTGGCATTTCTATGATGGCTTTATCTTGTTAGGGTCAATTTCAATGCCTCGATGTCGAACTATAAATCCAAGAAATTTGCCCGATGTGACCCCAAAGGCACATTTGAGTGGATTCATTTTTAACTGATGCTTCCTTAAGCGTTGGAAGAAAACTCGAAGATCTTCCATATGATTGCTCATTTCTCGAGATTTGACCACAAGATCGTCGACATAACATTCGACTTTATGGTGCAGTAGGTTATAAAAAATGACCGTCATTGCTCACTGTTATATTGCCCATGCATTTTTTAGGCCGAATGGCATAAATTTATAACAGAAAATCTTTTTGGCGTACGAAAAGCTGTGTGAGGAGCATTTTTCGGTGACATCTTTATTTGATTGTATCCAAATGAGCATCCATAAATGATAGTGCATCGTGTCTTGTAGTTGAATCTACCATAATTTCAGTAATTGGCACTAGAAACTCATCTTTAGGACATGCCTTATTCAAGTAACGAAAGTCCACGCATATGCAAATTTGGCCATTCTTCTTTCTAACTGGCACTATATTTGCCAACCAGGTAGGATATTGGACTTCTTCTATAAATCCGACACTGATTAATTTATCAACTTCGGCAACAATTTGATCCTATAAGTTTGGGCGAAACCGTCATTGTGATTGCTTGATGGGACTGGCCTTTGGATCAATCGACAATCGATGCATAGCTACGTCAGCGTTAAGCCTAGGTATCTCCTTATAACTCCAAACAAAGCAATCCCAGTACTCTATCAGAAAATTTTTGTATTGTTTCTTTTCCTCATCAGATAATGACGTTCTAACAAAAATAGGTCGGGGGTCATCCTCAGTGCCGAGGTTAAGTTCAAATAGCTCATCGACCGTTGCTTGTCCTCCATCTTCAAGCTCTTTAGGCGCGGGAGTAGCGTCGACAATCTCTCCAGTACATGTCTCTAGAGGGCTATCATAAGGACTTGTGTCTTGAGAAGACATTGAAGGAGAATTGTTCTGCTCTCTTATTTCTGCATTTTCACATGTGAGGTTTACATTATCAATAGGCCAGAGCAAAAGCTCTTCTTCATAAGATTCAGAAGAACCACCAAGAACTACAGTAGTGTGGTTGCAAGAACGGCATGGCCATTCAAGCGAAGGCTCAACGTACCCAAGTCCTTGTCTGCAATGACGTGCTTCATGTCTTACGTGTTGTCAGAGGGAACCCATAACTTCTCAAATATAGAGGGAGTAGGAGGAATCATCCTTCATCTGTAACTTGCATGTCTACCCGACGTAGTAAATGTTTAAATCAATCATTCTTCACCCTGGCGATTGTTGACATTTTCTCATCCTCTTTTAATGGAAAGGGTTCATAATACCTCACAACTTTAGAAGTCTTCTAAAGCAATATAGGTTTGCGCCCCGGTATAGCGGAATGGATAACTCGAACACAAACCTCTTCTATGGTTGTCAATGTTCGACTTGGAAGAGGGAAGGAGAAATTTTGTAATTCAACAAGGACTTTTGACACAAAAATTGTCATTGTTTGAAAATGCTCAATAATCTCATCCTCGGAGTCACTCTAGTAAAATAGGATCATTAAGATTTTGGTGACGATCATGTTTAACATTTTTCTCTTGCTAAAGGGTTCGAAATGAGCTAGCATTGATCATATTATATGCTGGAGGTAGGATGTTGGCATATTTCATTTTGTTTAGATTCAAAGCTAATCTTGAAGAGAATGGAGCAGCTTCTAAAAAGAATTGAGCATCAACATAATGAAAAGGTTTCCAAGAGAAAGGGTCAGGATTTTCAGAAATTCTCTTTTGTCGGCCGTGCTCATCTTTGTACTTGATGCATTGATGAAGAATCGAGGGTACGATTTGAAATTCATGGGTCCAAGGTTGCCCTAATAACATCGTGTAAGAGGTGTCGGCATCAATAACATAAAATCTCACCAATATTTTTATCTCTTGTAAAGAAAGCATTAACTGGACCGAACCCAAGGTATGTTCATCAGATATATTAAACCCCGAAATAATGACATTTTCTCGTTCAAGATCATCAACAGAATACCCTAATACTCGCAATGTTTGAAGCGGAAGTATGTTAACTACAGATCCTTGGTCAACCAATATGCATTTGAGAGCAACCCCTTTAACGTGTCCCTGTACATATAATGGATGATTGTGTTTGTGGTTTGGGGTCATAAAGTCTCATCGGAAAATGTGATTTGATTCACCTCTTCATCAATTTGATTCACGAGATGACTTTCAACCATTATTGTCTCATTGGGTCCAGGGTTAATAAGAGCTTTCACCTAGGCTTCTCTTAATTCCTTAGCCATCAAAAAATACTAAGAAAAGCAGGAATTCTTTTTAAATGTGCGATATTATTATAATCCACATTACTCTTCTTGCCATGAGATGCAGAGATGTGTTTTTGAAGTGGCTTCAATGTACTCTCATATTGTTTTTCTTTATCTTGGCGCATAGGTGGGTCTGAGAGCTCCTTCCCTCTTCGAAGTTTCATTCCATCGGCTTCAAAGTTTTGTGGGTAAATAAGAGCATCTTCATTTAGAGCTATTGCTTCTTGTGGAAAAAGCAACACTTCATCATCGGAGTCTGATAAAGATAGTGTTTGAATTGACGCCATATTACAAGAAACCCGCAGAGGCAAAATAGAGACATAATTCACTTTTGGCTTTTCAGGTGTATTCAGAACTTTAGGAGAAAGTACAAATACCATATTCTTGACAGCTTTTTCATACCAATTCTTAAATGTGATGCAATCTTCAATTGTATGCCCAACAAATCTATGATAAGGGCAATAAAGAAGGTCGTCAGTTTTATTGACTTGCTCTGGTCTAGCCGGATTTGGTAGAGTGAGTCTTTGAGACTTAAGAGCTTGTCGAAACATGTCACGCCCCGAGCTAGTTTTAGTTGCGGAAAACGTGTCATATTTTTTTTTTGAAAGCCTAGCCCATGCGACATACAGACCTGCCACAAATACAAGTCCCTCTGTCTACACGGACAGAGCCTCCCCTGTATTTGCACGGTGAACAAACGATACACAACAGGATCCCAAACATCATTCATTCATCACAACAACAACACATTCACCATCTCATACAGCTAACCATCCTTAACACATGTATGAATCTAAGCAAGTCCTTAGGCGAAGGATGATGCAATGCACAATACATCAGATCATTCTAGAAAAGTGCTTCTCACCCGGAAGCTTTATTTTGAAACCCTAAGTACAACCATTCAATGATCATTTTAAAACTGTTCTCCACACGAGAACTCTCTTTTGAAAACAAAAAGCCGATTGATCGAAAGCCATTTGAAAATCGTTTCCCACACGGAAACTTTATTTTAAAAAACCCACTACCGCGAGGGGTAGAAATCCACAAATCCACCAGTGACGAGATGATAAAGTATAAACATCCAAACAATAGATAAACGAGCAAGCAGTGTAACTGAACCATGAAAATATGTCTACTAAAGGAGATAGGGTCAGGGTAAACCAAATCTGCGAATAAACTGGTCGGGACCTCTAATGTAGCTAACTAGTCGCCCCTCACCACGTCCCAACTCCCACCACCTGGCTCACCTGAAAAAAAATGATGGCGGGGGGTGAGAACATGATAAACATGTCTCCCCTCCCAGTGGGTACCGCAAGCCGACGAAGGCGAGGTGTACACACCGGCACAAGGGTCAACAGATAGATAGATATGGTAAGAAGTAGCACAAGTAAGCATGAGTAGACAATATGTAAACAACTACGCTACTGCAAGTAAAAAGCATATGCATCAACAGTAAATAACCACCAATATACCCAATCACCAGGCCACAGGGACGGATCCCTGGCACTGTCACCACATGCTCCCCCACCTGCACAAAACCTCCACAGATCCACATGCCAAAAGGCTCACGGGTCGGAAGCGCACGACCCTTTTCCGGAAAAGAACACCATAAGCAGTGGATCAGACCGCTGGTGTACGTGAAGTGCTAGAAGAGCTGTGACGATCGATGCAAATGCTCAATCCACAGACGGCAACAAGCTGAGTATAGCAACTGATATCAAGGATCGCTCGGAACGACAGGCGATCACCACCGACCAACCAGGTCATCACAATAAAACATGCAACTAAACACTACTCTACTAATGGCAAGCTCACATAAGTAGAGATAACAGGAGTCAAATGAACTAGTAATAAAGCACGCAAGAGAAAGGGATAGGAAGGTATCACCGCTAGTCCACTGAACCGACTCCGGATCGAAGTACCCACCTGCAGTTACAGAAGAGCCAAGCACCGACGGCTCACAGGGATGTCGACTGGACCTACGAGGTACTAACAGGGTCAAGACCCACCGAGTCGACACAAACAAACAAACTCTCACAGCCCGAAACTATCGGATCGTCCGGAAAACCCGCCGGGACGATCCCGAACCCTAACCAAGCCCCAGAGGGGTACCAACAAGCCACACAAGTCCTCTGTTGTCCACTAACACACCAAACAAGGTGAAAGGACAGCGGGCACAAGTCCGGGGTGCCACGAACACAAACGCACCCAAAATCGACTTTCCGGGTTCCCGAAAGATGCCGATTTTGGCACCGGAACCTTCCGTCGCTCGTTCCCTACCCTCGAAACTTCGGGACAGCGAAGGGGAACAGCCAATAAGGCTTAGCGACAAAGCCAGGTCGCCCACGAAACCAACCAGTGGGTCCCACGATCGAAACGTGCGTTCTGCCGAGTATTTCGTCGGAAAATGCTTCGGAAATCAAACCGGATTTCCGCGGGGGTGCTACGAGCCTGTCCAACTAGTCCACTGGGCCTCAAGGGTCCTGCCCTTGCTGCCCGCAGCGTCACCACGCTGTCACAATCCACAAAAGCCCTAAAACAAGCAACATACACACAATTTCAAGCATAAAGAAGGCCGATAGAGCACTACGTTCGTCCGCGTGACCCTCCGCGAGCACCAGCGAACAGGGAACGACGTAACGGAGGCCGTGCTCACAGCCCCTCTGCGACAAAAATAGTCGCGGGCTCAAACGGCTCACGAAAATAGTTCACACAAGCAATAAAAGGGCTCGCCACAGTCGAGGCAGAGAACCGGGGCATCGTTGCTGTCGACTAAGGTGAGCACGGTGATCAGTGCGTCGCCGCGATCATCGTGCTCACCTCCCCGAAGATTAGGAGGCAGCCGAAGGCTCGGTGCACTGCGCACAGCCCAAAACAGCCAAAAAGCTCACCCTGACCGGAACAACTGGTTCCGCCCGGCAGTCGGCGGCACGGCGGTGCGCGCGGCAGCCAGGATCGGATGCGGTGGACCCAGGGAAGAGGATGCTCACCTCGGTCGGCGACGGGGTGCGGCGGCGGCGGCGCGGGAGAGAGCCCTAGCTCCGAGAAGGCTCGGCCACACCAACTCCGGCAATGAACGGCGGCAGCAGCGGTTGGGACGGTGAGCACCGGCAAGAGGGCGTCGCCGGACGTCGGGTAGGGGGCGACCGCGACAGTAACAAACGACGGCGGCGGCGTCACGACGCTCTCGGCCAAAGCAACCCGAGGAAGCCCTAGCTCGGCCTCAGCGGCCGCGGCGGCTCTCCGGCGGCACGGGCGCGGCTGGGGAAAGAGGGATCGGCGGCGGAGATCCTCCTGAGGATGGCCGGAGGCCGCTTTGACGGCGGGAGGTGGCGGCGGCGGCTCGGGTCCAAGATCTCCTGCCCGCACTCCTCCAACGGCAGCAGCAGCACCGGCAGCTAAACGGTGCGGCAGCGCGCGGCGACGGCGACAGGGCCGGAGGGAGGCGCCGGACGTCGGGGCACCACCGGAGGAAGGACCACACGCGGGGGATGTCCACCTAGGGGCTCGGCCAAGAAGCAAGAAGAAGAAGGAGAAGAAGAAGAAGAAACAAGGGAGGGAGGAATGGCCGGAGCTCTCCGCCGGCCAGGGGAGGTCGGCGGCGGCGGCGGCGCACAGGGGAGGGCAGGAGGAGAGGAGGGAAGTCGGCTGGGGTTGACTAGGGCACAAATACCTAGGTTAGGGTTAGCTTCCACAACTCACACATATATATATATAAACCAATATATGCACAATTGCAAGAAAACCCACAAAAACCCAGAAATTCTTCCCAAGTCCCTCACAGAGCGTGTAAAACGCGTCGACGCCCCTCCACGTCCGATTTTACGCGAAACGATACATAAAATGTAGGCCTTTTCGCGAAAAGATCCAAAATCGAACTTTCGACCCCTCGGTGATGATCTCGCGATATCTCGCGATCCGACGATCGGATTCACAAACGGATCATGCCATCGCGATCAGCACTGCCGGAACATCGAACTCACAATTTTAGATCTCCAGAAAAGGTCGCCGATTCGCGACAAAACGCATCCCCTTTGCTCTCCCACAAGAAAACACATAAACAAACATACATATATACCTATATATATATATACACATATATATATATATATACATACACAGAGAGAGAGAGAGAGAGAGAGAGAGAGAGAAACCAAATCAAATTAAAACATCTAAAATCCTCAAATCCAAAACTTCAAAAATCCAAGTTCTCACATCACTCCCACCTTACAAGAAGTTTTGTCCCTGAAACTTACTCACACATCCACTTCAAACCACTACGGGTATCACTCTCGCAACCAAAGACTCCAGCTCAAATCGACGACACTCCTCCACCAAGCGCTCCTGCAACAACATCTTCGGTGGCGTCTCCCTCAGGGTGAGACATGTTGTAAACACGTCCACCCGGTGCCTGGTGTGTCCCCTCCTGCTGGCGCGAAGCCGAGGGACGTCCAGACGAAGCTGCAGCAGCTGGCGGCGGATCCCTGTGGTTCGATCGTTGAGTGGCTGGAGAGGAAGCTTTGCTCTGCGCTGACCCCATGGTACACTGATGTCGTAGATGTCCTTTTTGGCCGCAACGGAAGCAGTGAACACGGCGCTGGGGCAAGGCATACGGCCGGTGACCCTGCCCACATTTGACACAGTTGGAATCTTCCTGCCACTGGCTCCCAGATGGAGCGCTCCTGGCTGACTGGCTGCGGTGATGCTTAGGTGATCTCTTCTCGGAGGAAGGGCCATCACTGGAACTCGGGTAGGAACGCTTCCGGTCCGCGTTCCTCTCTGACTGATCTCGCTCGGCGCGCGTCTCCTCTGTCTCGTACTGAACCATCTGGGCGCGCTCGTAGTACTCATCATACGTCATCACTCCATGGGAGGCGATCAGGATCCTGATGCTCGACCTCAATCCCTTAGCGAACAGGCGCGCCTTGTGGTACTCGTCTCGTGCGGCAAAAGAAATCAGACCGATGATGCGGGAGAAGTCCAGCTCGTACTCCTGCACTGTACGGTTCCCCTGCTTGAGGCGCTCCAGCTCGCGCTCCAAGCTCTGCTTCGTACTCTCTCAGAAGTAGTGGTTGAAGATGAGCTCCCGGAACTCCTTCCAAGATGGGTAGGCCGCGACGAACCGGGTCGTCAGGAGGCGCAACCACCAGTCGTAGGCCTCGTCATCCAGACAGTGGGTAGCCAATGGAACCTTGTCGTAATCTTCGAAGCGAAGGTCGCGGAAGAGCTTCTCAATCTGTGCGACCCAACGCTCCACGGTGCGTCCACCGTCTTTCTTGCCCGCGAACTTGGGCGGATCGAACTTCCGGAACTCTGCCAATCGCGCTCGGATGTGACCACCATCCCCAGTCACTAGGTCAACATCCTCGCTCAGAACAGTCGACGTAGTCACTGTCGTCGTCGCGGTCGTGATCACAACCGGCGTGGGTGCCACAGGAGGGTCTGCAGTCACCGGGGCACTCGGCGGAGGAAGAGGAGCTGGAGCGGCAGCCGCCGTAGTCTGCTGCTGCAAGAACTGCTGGAACATGCCGGAGAGGGCCGTCAACTGACCCCTCACCTCGGCCATCTCAGCCTCAAGCTGCAGAGTACGGTCAACACCAGGCTGCTCGCCCCCTACCTGCTCGTCGCTCAAACCAGCCGCAGTGGCTCGGGTTTGCACACCGGCAGCTCGACCCGTAGGCACACGCCCACCACCACGACCAGGACGGGGAGGTCTACCACGCCCACGAGCCATCTGCAACAAAGAAACCTCATAAGGAAAAAGGGGTCGGCAACACCCAACAACCACAAGCCGAAAACAAACAAACCCTCGTTCTCGCGCACCTATACATCTTAGGTCTTCCTATGGGTCATCCTAACCAATGGTTCAGTTACAAGTTTATGAATGAATGAGTGTTTGTAACCTTTACGCTCTGATACCATCTTAATTTGTCATGCCCCGAGCTAGTTTTAGTTGTGGAAAACATGTCATATTTTTTTTTGAAAGCCTAGCCCGTGCGACGTACAGACCCACCACAAATGCAGGTCCCTCTGTCTACACGGACAGAGCCTCCCCTGTATTTGCACGGCGTACAAATGATACACAACAGGATCCCAAACATCATTCATTCATCACAACAACAACACATTCACCATCTCATACAGCTAACCATCCTTAACACATGTATGAATCTAAGCAAGTCCTTAGGCGAAAGATGATGCAATGCACAATACATCAGATCATTCTAAAAAAGTGCTTCTCACCCAGAAGCTTTATTTTGAAACCCTAAGTACAACCATTCAAAGATCATTTTAAAACTGTTCTCCACACGAGAACACTCTTTTGAAAACCAAAAGTCGATCGATCGAAAGCCATTTGAAAATCGTTTCCCACACGGAAACCTTATTTTAAAAAACCCACTACTGCGAGAAGTAGAAATCCACAAAAATCCACCAGTGACGAGTGATAAAGCATAAACATCCAAACAATAGATAAACGAGCAAACAGTGTAACTGAACCATGAAAATATGTCTACTAAAGGAGATAGGGTCAGGGTAAACCAAATCTGCGAATAAACAGGTCGGACCTCTAATGCAGCTAACTAGTCGCACCTCACCACGTCCCATCTCCCACCACCTGGCTCACCTGAAGAAAAATGATGGCGGGGGGTGAGAACATGATAAACATGTCTCCCCTCCCAGTGGGTACCGCAAGCCGACGAAGGCGAGGTGTACACACCGGCACGAGGGTCAACAGATAGATAGATATGGTAAGAAGTAGCACAAGTAAGCATGAGTAGACAATATGTAAACAACTACGCTACTGCAAGTAAAAAGCATATGCATCAACAGTAAATAACCACCAATATACCCAATCACCAGGCCACAGGGATGGATCCCTGGCACTGTCACCACATGCTCCCCCACCTGCACAAAACCTCCGATGATGCACATGCCAAGAGGCTCACGGGTCGGAAGCACACGATCCTTTTCCGAAAAAGAACACCATAAGCGGTGGATCAGACCACTGGTGTACGTGAAGTGCTAGAAGAGCTGTGACGATCGATGCAAATGCTCAATCCACAGACGGCAACAAGCCGAGTATAGCAACTGATATCAAGGATCGCTCGGAACGACAGGCGATCACCACCGACCAATCAGGTCATCACAATAAAACATGCAACTAAACACTACTCTACTAATGGCAAGCTCACATAAGTAGAGATAACATGAGTCAAATGAACTAGTAATAAAGCATGCAAGAGAAAGGGATAGGAAGGTATCACCGCTAGTCCACTGAACTGAATCTGCATCGAAGTACCCACCTGCAGTTACAGAAGAGCCAAGCATCGACGGCTCACAGGGATGTCGACTGGACCTACGAGGTACTAACAGGGTCAAGACCCACCGAGTCGACACTAACAAACAAACTCTCATAGCCCGAAACCATCGGATCGTCCGGAAAACCCGCCGGGACGATCCCGAACCCTAACCAAGCCCCAGAGGGGTACCAACAAGCCACACAAGTCCTCCGTTGTCCACTAACACACCAAACAAGGTGAAAGGACAGCGGGCACAAGTCCGGGGTGCCACGAACACAAACGCACCCAAAATCGGCTTTCCGGGTTCCCGAAAGATGCTGATTTTGGCACCGAAAACTTTCGTCGCTCGTTCGCTTCCCTCGGAACTTCGGGACAGCGAAGGGGAACAGCCAATAAGGCTTAGCGACAAAGCCAGTGTTACGGATTTTATATTTGCATATTTCGTGAAGTGAGTCGGAGTCTTGAAGGTTCAAAGAAGAAAAGACGAAGATTGAAGACTCAAAGACTCAACGTATGAATTCACGATGCTTGGTAAGTTTAAATAATCTTGATGGTGATTTATGAACATTTACAAGTGTTTGGAAGACATTAGAATAGGTTTTTAATGATTTATAAACGAATCGGAAAAATTCATGCTACGGGGTCCGGACCCTGGGAGCTGCGGTCCGGAACCCGTAAGCCTGTCAGGCTGTTTCGTAAACCGGGTCCGGACCCTGATGGCTGCGGTCCGGACAATGAAAAGCTGAAACGTTTCAGAGTCCGGACCCTGCAATCCAAGGTCCGGACCCCGACCCGTCGCGAATTTTTGGAAAGTTATTTTTTTCAATCCTACTCTGATTCTAATGTCTCCCAAACCTATAAATAAGATGGTAGATTTCTTAAAATCATTTTTGCAATCCTTATTTGATTCCAAATCTTTTTAAAATCAGTTTTCAATCCTAGTCGAAATTGGATTGCTTCCAAACATTTCTAAAATCTGTTTTTAATCCTAATCTATTTCGGATTGCTTCTAAACCTATAAATAAGATGTGGGGGTGACTCTAAAACGTGGTTAAGTATAGAAAACCTTTTAGAAACCCTAGAAGCTTATAGGTTGCCGTTTTTCCCATCTTCTACATCAAGCTTCTCTCAAATTGATTCATGGTGCCCTAATTTCTAATATTCTTTTAGAATCAATTTGAGGATTGCTTAGAGATTATTCCCACAGATCTTTCATGATATTCTAAGCAATAAATCGTCATCAACCTTATTATTCTTGCTCCGGACGGAGTGCGCTCGTGGATTCGGGTGGGCGTCGTGGATTCGACGTGTAGAGGGCTTCGAGGATTCGAAGTGAGGCATCTCGTGGATTCGAGGCGTGGCGTCCGTGGATTCGGACGTGGGGCGTGGACAACCCGTTGATGCGCGTGATCCGCTGAAGAGAAGGGAGAGGTTAAGTCCGTGGAGTCGGTAATCACCTTGTAATTCTTTACTCTTAGTGGATTGTATTTTCGTGTGTTGGTCCCGTGGGTTTTTCTCCAAGGTGGAGTTTTCCACGTAAATCTCGGTGTGCTGATTTTATTTTCCGCATTACTTTATCGCATTGAGATTTGTGATTTTTGTTTATACACCTATTCACCCCCTCTAGGTGATTGATATACTCTAGATAGATCCTTAGGGCCACCCCCTATCTAACAATTGGTATCAGAGTGGGATCTAGGCTTTATCTTTCATAATGGGTGAAGGAGGTAACATATTTAGGCCACCGTTATTTGATGGAACCAATTACGCCTATTGAAAAGTCCGGATGAGAGCTTTCCTCATCGCAATTGATGAGCGAGTATGGCAAACCATTGAACTTGGATGGAAACATCCAACCGAAGTGGTTAATGATTTGACCGTTCCTAAATCTCGGACTAAGTGGTCGAAGGAAGAGATTGATTTATCTTCTTACAACGGTAGGGGTATTAATGCGTTATTTAATGCTTTATCTCAAACCGAGTTTACACGTGTCTCGGCGTGTGAAACGGCTAAAGAGATTTGGGATACCTTACAAGTTACACATGCGGGTACAAGTCTAGTTAAAATACAAAAGCTTCAAATGCTTACGAGTCAATTTGATTCTATTCGCATGGAGGAGCATGAATCGTTTATTGATTATTTTACTAGACTTCAAGATATAATCAATACATGTGCTAACTTGGGAGAGAAGATCCCAGAATCTAAGGTCGTTAGAAAAATCCTTCGAACACTTCCGGAGCGTTTTAGGGCTAAAGTAGCGGCTATTGAAACAATCAATCATCCGGATGATATGAAAGTAGAAGAACTAGTAGGTGCTCTTCAAACTTATGAAATGACTTTTCCTACTAATCAATCTTCTTCCAAGTCTTTCTCTAAAAGTACAGGTGTTGCACTCAAATCTACAAAAGAGGAAGACGACGACTCGGATTCCGACGAAGATATTTCGCTCGCCGACTTTGAACAACAACTAGCGCGTCTCACGAAGAAATTTCGTCGAAATTTCCGGAAGAACGAGACAAATCGATCTACATCCAAATCTTCTTCTAAAGGATCTTCACGTTCTAAATCCTCAAAAGAGAAGAGTCTTGTAAAGTCTTCTAAAGAAAAGGATGAATTTGAGGGAGAAATCCAGTGTTACAAGTGTTGAGGCTACGGCCATATCTCCACGGATTGTCCCACTAAAAAGTCCTATAGAAAGAAGGCTTTACAAGCTAGAACTTGGGATGACACTACTTCTAATGAATCGAGTTCTAGTGAAGAAGAAAACAATGATGCGATTGCCTTATGTTCACATACCTCTTTGCCTTCTACTTCAGTTTTTTGTTTATCATCTATTTCTAATGATATGCTTTCTCCTTCTTTGCATGAAACGTCAAGCGACGACGGCACAAGTGAAGGAGAGTCGGATGATGACGACTTAGCCGCTGCATACAATCAACTACTTATTGAATCTGAGAAGTTGGCTAAGTTAAATAAAAAACTGAAGAGGCGTCTACTTGAGCTTGAGGATGAACATAACTCACTAAAGACTGCAAATAAAGCTCTTGCGGAGGAAAGGGAGCCGATGTTGAAGAACAACAAAATCCTTCAAGAGAAGCTAGACCAATCGGAGATAACGATCAAATCCTACCGAGAGAAGATTGGTTTTCTAGAATATCAAGTCAAGGAAATTCTTACTTCTAACCAAGTCTTGACTAAACAAGTCCATGAACTCAAGTCCGACATACAAAAATTCTCTTCCGGATCAAAGAAACTTGATGATATGCTCGGATTGGGTCAAACAAGCAAACTTGGACTTGGATATGAGCGAAAACATGTTGAGAAGGTTAAAAAATCAGCACCCAAAGTCTCAACAAGTGTAAAAGAGAAAACATACCATAGATGCGGAAAGATAGGACATATCAAGAAGACATGCCTTAAAAAGAAAACTCAAGTGGCATCTTCTAAACATCTATCGGCATCTTCCATCACTCGACAACCTTCACGGTTTCAAAAGCAACATCAAAAAGGTCGAGTACCCAAGGACAACCGAAAGTCAAAGCCACAACAATCAAATCCTCAAAAGCGGAATGCGATGGTGAGACCCACGGTTGATCAAAAGTCAAAACAAACCGTGCCCAACGTCAACAAACCAAGACAACCAACAATCCGACAAGTTTGGGTTCGGAAAGATGATATCTTTCCTTCTCTAAAGTCTTAATTTGTTTTGACTTAGTGTAGTGCTTTGGTCGGTTTCTATTGCATATTTTTTGTTCATTGCATTACATGTTTTGGTGCTTTCATTGTTACGATTTTTAGATTCATTAGATGATTAGATCATTAAATAGTGCCTTGAACATCAATAGGTTCACTTTCATTCACTCCTAGTTAATTGCATATTAATTATCGGTTTTTTTTCATTTTCACTATGTTTAAAGATAATTTATTATAGGAGTTCTTAACACTTATATTCATCAAATTTAGGCAATCATGTGTGATCTTTAGGCACTTAACCTATCTCGGTTGTGAGTGTTGAATTTGATGAATGGTTATTCGCTAATGGACTAAAATTAGTCAAATTTTCTTTCAAATGCGAGATTGCTTAATTTAGGGGGAGTTAGTATTATTGTGAAAATGAAATTGTGAGAAATTTGAAAAGAAAAAAGCTTCTAAATTGAAAGATGTGGAAAGAGTTACATCCCTAAGGGAGTGTGAAAACTACCACCACATGTAGGAAAGAGCTACCACCCCATCGTCCGGTAAATGTGTGAAGCTACCACATGGATATTTAATGCATAACCAAAAAGGTTGAAAAAGTATGCATATCTTAAAAAATTTCGAAGTTATAAGGTAGTATGTTGAAAAGATGCTCCAAGAGCCACCCCCGGTGTGTTATTTGCTTGATCTCAAATTTGAACGTTTATGCGACAAATTGGTGTCATTTTTGGTGAATCTCTATAAGTCGTTTTCATGATCCATTACATCTTGATAGTCTTTGAGCTTTTAGATTATTTTTTGATGACTTATTTTTGAAGTATATATGAATTAAGAAATCGTATAATAATTTATCTACATCATGGTGATTGTGTAGTAAAATTCTTAATTCTTATGAAATTGATAAGGATTGAAAGAAATCAATGTGAACTTATATTTCTCATGCACTAACATTGCTTGAAATTTTATCACTAGTGGTTTCAAAATTGAAAAATGTTTTGAACTTGTGTTTTATTTAATTTCTTTCAACTCTCTCTATTTTTGGGTGTTTTCTTTTGGCAATTTTTGACAAAAAGGGGGAGAGAGGTGATGAACTTAGACGCATGAACAAAGGGGGAGAGATTTAGATATATTTTTTTTACTAACTTTGTTCGTGGAGAATGAAATTTTTTTGCAGGTCTTTCAAGACTTCAAGACTCCATGTTTGTCTAAGTTATAGAGTTTGTTTTTAGGAGTTACAAAATTGTGATTTTTTATTTTATTTGGATCTTTCACGCGAGAAGTTCATTGTTTTGGTGATGGTAATGAATTTTAATTTTGGAGAGATGAGCATCGTGAGTGTTTTATTTAATTTTGGGTTTTGTCACGAAATTGCCAAAGGGGGAGATTGTTACGGATTTTATATTGGCATATTTCGTGAAGTGAGTCGGAGTCTTGAAGGTTCAAAGAAGAAAAGACGAAGATTGAAGACTCAAAGACTCAACGTATGAATTCACGATGCTTGGTAAGTTTAAATAATCTTGATGGTGATTTATGAACATTTACAAGTGTTTGGAAGACATTAGAATAGGTTTTTAATGATTTATAAACGAATCGGAAAAATTCATGTTACGGGGTCCGGACCCTGGGAGCTGCGGTCCGGAACATGTAAGCCTGTCAGGCTGTTTCGTAAACCGGGTCCGGACCCTGATGGCTGCGGTCCGGACAATGAAAAGCTGAAACGTTTCAGAGTCCGGACCCTGCAATACAAGGTCCGGACCCCGACCCGTCGCGAATTTTTGGAAAGTTATTTTTTTCAATCCTACTCTGATTCTAATATCTCCCAAACCTATAAATAAGATGGTAGATTTCTTAAAATCATTTTTGCAATCCTTATTTGATTCCAAATCTTTTTAAAATCAGTTTTCAATCCTAGTCGAAATTGGATTGCTTCCAAACCTTTCTAAAATCTGTTTTTAATCCTAATCTATTTCGGATTGCTTCTAAACCTATAAATAAGATGTGGGGGTGTCTCTAAAACGTGGTTAAGCATAGAATACCTTTTAGAAACCCTAGAAGCTTATAGGTTGCCGTTTTTCCCATCTTCTACATCAAGCTTCTCTCAAATTGATTCATGGTGCCCTACTTTCTAATATTCTTTTAGAATCAATTTGAGGATTGCTTAGAGATTATTCCCACAGATCTTTCATGATATTCTAAGCAATAAATCGTCATCAACCTTATTATTCTTGCTCCGGACGGAGTGCGCTCGTGGATTCGGGTGGGCGTCGTGGATTCGACGTGTACAGGGCTTCGAGGATTCGAAGTGAGGCGTCTCGTGGATTCGAGGCGTGGCGTCCGTGGATTCGGACGTGGGGCGTGGACAACCCGTTGATGCGCGTGATCCGCTGAAGAGAAGGGAGAGGTTAAGTCCGTGGAGTCAGTAATCACCTTGTAATTCTTTACTCTTAGTGGATTGTGTTTTCGCGTGTTGGTCCCTTGGATTTTTCTCCAAGGTGGAGTTTTCCACGTAAATCTCGGTGTGCTGATTTTATTTTCCGCATTACTTTATCGCATTGAGATTTGTGATTTTTGTTTATACACCTATTCACCCCCCTCTAGGTGATTGATATACTCTAGATAGATCCTTAGGGCCACCCCCTATCTAACAGCCAGGTCGCCCACGAAACCAACCAGTGGGTCCCACGACCGAAACGTGCGTTCCGCAGACTATTTCGTTGGAAAACGCTTCGGAAATCAAATCGGATTTCCGCGGGGGTGCTACGAGCCTGGACAACCAGTCCACTGGGCCTCAAGGGTCATGCCCTTTATGACCGCAGCGCCACCATGCTGCCACAATCCACAAAAGCCCAAAAACAAGCAACATACACACAATTTCAAGCATAAAGAAGGCCGACAGAGCACTGCGTTCGTCTGCGCGACCCTTCGCGAGCACCAGCAGATAGGGAACAACGCAACGAAGGCCGTGCTCACAGCCTCTCTGCGACAAAAATAGTCGCGGGCTCAAACGGCTCACGAAAACAGTTCACACAAGCAATAAATGGGCTCGCCACAGTCGAGGCAGCGAACCGGGGCACTGTTGCTGTCAACTGAGGTGAGCACGGTGATCAGCGCATCACCGCAATCATCGTGCTCACCTCCCTGAAGATCGGGAGGCAGCCGAAGGCTCGGTGCACTGCGCACAGCCCAAAACAGCCAAAAAGCTCACCCTGGCCGGAACAGCTGGTTTCGGCCGGCAGCCGGCAGCATGGCGGCGCGCGCGGCGGCCAGGGTCGGATGCGGGGGACCCAGGGAAGAGGATGCTCACCTCGGTTGGCGACGGGGTGCAGCGGCGGCGGCGCGAGAGAGAGCCCTAGCTCCGGGAAGGCTCGGCCACACCAACTCCGACAATGAACGGCGGCGGCAGCGGTTGGGACGATGAGCACCGGCAAGAGGGTGTCGCCGGACATCGGGTAGGGGGTGACCGCGACAGTAACAAACGACGGCGGCGGCGACGCGACGCTCTCGGCCAAAGCAACCCGAGGAAGCCCTAGCTCGGCCTCAGCGGCCGCGGCGGCTCTCCAGCGGCACGGGCGCGGCCGGGGAAGGAGGGATCGGTGGCGGAGGTCCTCCTGAGGATGGCCGGAGGTCGCTTCGACGGCGGGAGGTGGCGGCGGCTTGGGTCCAGGATCTCCTGCCCGCACTCCTCCAACGGCAATAGCAGCAGCGGCAGCTAGACGGTGCGGCAGCGCGCGGCGACGGCGGCAGGGCCGAAGGGAGGCGCCGGACGTCGAGGCACCACCGGAGGAAGGACCACACGCGGGGGAGGTCTACCCAGGGGCTCGGCCAAGAAGCAAGAAGAAGAAGGAGAAGAAGAAGAAAAAATAAGAGATGGAGGAATGGCCGGAGCTCCCCGCCAACCAGGGGAGGTCGGCGGCGGCGGCGGCGCACAGGGGAGGGCAGGAGGAGAGGAGGGAAGTCGGCTGGGGGCGACTAGGGCACAAATACCTAGCTTAGGGTTAGCTTCCACAACTCACACACACATATATATATATAAACCAATATATGCACAATTGCAAGAAAACCCTCAAAAACCTAGAAATTCCTCCCAAGTCCCTCACAGCACGTGTAAAACGTGTCGACGCCCCTCCACGTCCGATTTCACGCGAAACGATACATAAAATGTAGGCCTTTTCGCGAAAAGATCCAAAATCAAACTTTCGACCCCTCGGCAATGATCTCGCGATATCTCGCGATCCGACGGTCGGATTCACGAACGGATCGCGCCATCGCGATCAGCACTGCCGGAACATCAAACTCACATTTTTAGATCTCCAAACAAGTTCGCCGATTCGCGACAAAACCCATCCCCTTTCGCTCTCCCACAAGCAAACACACATAAACAAACATACATATATACCTATATATATATATATATATATATATATACCCATATATATATATATATATATATATATATATATATATATATATATATATATATATATATATATATATATATATATATATATTGTAGTACACTGAATTTCAGTGCATCGTACTGAACTTCTACAAATTTTAGAGTTTCAGCGAGAAAATGGCATGAGAGGCCATGTGTGAGACTTCGACCAAGTTCTGGACCTATGCGAAGTGTTTTCGGCGCAAAAGAGGCGTGAAAACGGACTTCGATAAGTTAAAACTGCGAAATTGGTGAAGTCTGCATTGGATTCCGGTATGTGAATTCCAATACCGGAATTGGAGCTCTGGTACCGGTATGTGAGGAGGGTATACCGGAATGCCGTGGAGAAACCGAGAATCCCTGCTCTCGGGTTTGCGGGATTTCTCGAGGTATACCGGTATGCGAAAATGGGATACCGGTATGTGATGGTCGAAACAGTGAGCCTTGCTCTCGGGTTTTGCGGAATCCCTGAAGGTATACCGGAATTAACCCCCGTATACCGGTATGCAAATGGGCATACCGGTATACAATGCCCAGAATGGGCTGGGTGTTGTGTTTTGATTGGAGAGGGGCAAAAGTGTCTTTTCACATGCCATGGGTTATTTGAAAGGGCTGGGAACCCTCCCCTTTCACAGACCTTCTTCCCCAACTCTCCTCTCCCTCTCCTCTCACTTTCTCTCTCTAGAGATCTCTCCAAAAGCTTGGAGAAGTGGTGGATTGATCTTGAAAAAGGCTTCCAAAGGAGAAAAGAAGCTTCTTGGTGCAAGAAGAAGCTTGGGGATTTCGTGGTTAAGGTTAGTACCTCATGCTTTGGGTTCAAACCTTGGATTTGATTCTTTGAAAAGAGGTTTTTGGGAACCCTTGGCAATCTAGATCACAAATGGTGGAAGATTGGCCACGAAATCTAGGGTTTGGCTTGCATGCATGCAAACCCTAGGTAGAATGAGGGCTTTTGCAATGAAGGGTTCTAAAAATATTTGGACCTTCGATAATTGCAATTGAGGCATAGGAAATCATGTTAGAACACTTGATTTCGCATGTTGAGATGGATTTAGGGTTCGTAATGAGTAACGAACCATTTTTCTTGTAGAAGCTTGGGTTGAAGCAAGAACTCAAAGCTTGGACACTTAGGAGCTTGAAGAGTACAAGAAATTGGAAGCTCTTAAGGTGGGTTTTATGGTTACCGAAGTGATTAGGTCACTTCCATGTCTAGGGTAAATTATCCATTTAAGAACAAAATGGTATATGTATGTGAACCCTAGAACTTGCATGTTGGCAATGATAGAAATCATGATAGGTAGAATAACGAACTCCTATTGCATGATGTTTATTTCAAGTATAACTCAATTATGAATACTTGTAGCATGGTTGCATGTAGGATTAAACCTAGTGTTATTAACATAGGTTGAAACATGTGAGAGTTGAACCTAGTGCCATTGGACATAGGTTGGAACATGTGAGAATTTAACCTAGTGTTGTTGAACATAGGTTGAAACATGTGAGAGTTGAACCTAGTGCCATTGGACATAGGTTGGAACATGTGAGAATTTAACCTAGTGTTGTTGAACATAGGTTGGACATGGAATTGAAACCTAGAGTCATGGAACCTAGGTTGAGAACAAGAAAGTAAACCTAGTGTTATTAAACATAGGTGAGACTTAGTGACTTGAATCTAAGATTATGGAACTTGGGTTGTCAAGCAAGAAACGAGAACAAAGGGGATGTGCGACGATTTTGCTATCCCGGGTAGGCGACGATTTCGCTACCGTGCCACGATTTGGCGGTGCCGACATGGATGTGCGACGATTTTGCTATCCCGGGTGTGCGACGATTTCGCTACCGCCCCGCGCCATGGATTGGCGGTGTCGAAGGGGGTATGCGACGATTTCGCTATCCCGAGTATGCGACGATTTCGCTACTCGAATAGGAGGTGACGATTTCACTCCTCGAATGTTGAAACAACTATGGTGCGACGGCCATTCCGCAACCATAAGTAAATGACAAGTAAAAGAACTTAGTCAATGTGGAATATAGGATGAACCTAGGAGAGAATGATAAATTATGTTTCATTTTGGTTGCATCCTTTATGTTTATTTACTAAGCATGTAAATATTGTTGCATAGTTATATATATGATCTAACTTATGCATGTGGTATTTCTTTGGACCTGGTGGGTCGAGCTCTTCCCTTGGGTGGCCTTACCCACTGGGAACTATGTTATAGTTCTCACCCCCATTTTTCCAGGTCCTTCCGTGAGTGAGGCGGCGGAGCGAGGCAAGGGTTTGGCTCTTTAGATAGCGGCCCTTCCATTTTGGTGATGCATAGAGTCGTACCCCTATTTTGGACTATGATAGCTTAGGGGATTTTCATTCTTGTATGAATGTTGTATATTCCATAGTTTTGGAACATGATGTATGGAATGAAAGTGAAAGATAAGAAAATTTTGGACATGTATATTGTGCCTTGTGATGTAATAGAAGTAGAACTTCTTTATGTTGATGCTTTCCTTGTGCAACTCTTGTACTCCGTTCCTAGTTGGAACCTTGTGGATAAGCTTGTGTTGTGACGCCTTGGGCGGGTAGAAAGGACTCTATCCGTTCGGCGGGTCTGGGGCATGCGCCCGTGCGGTTATCCTTTCCACCTATTTGGTGTTAAAGGGCCGGCGGGGCGTGACAGACTGAGGTGGTATCAGAGAATAGAAACGGTCTAGGTTGACCTAAGAAACCCTAGGATGGAAATGACCTAGGAGTGTAGGCTCGTGAGTGACGAGATCTTTGATGTGGCGAAAGATAAGTGATTGGGTTATGTCCTTATGCCTCTAGTTGGAAATAGAGGTAGATTCGAGGTGTGTCGTATTCTTCACAAAGTGTGTTCATGTTGGCGGCCGACAACATGAAAACCAAGTGAGGGGAATAAGGACCCTTGTGTGACTTTCGCCTAGATTGGGTTCACGTTTATTTTCGTGAAATATAATATCGCGAATGACTTTGAAGGTCATGAAATGACCAAAGTCGTTGTATTTTCAGGAGAAAATGGTACGTGGACGACCTCCTACGAGGGCTGGGCTCGGAGGATCGAGCGCGGCTCCCGAACAACTCAGGGAGGGCGAGAACTCGGGTCTTCGCAATGAGTTGACCGAGCTAATGGGCGTGGTTCGGCAACAGGCCGAAGCCATGCAGCGACAGGAGGAGCAAATTAAAAGGCTCCAAGACGAGATGGCGCGGCAGACGGCTGCGACTAGGGAGGAGAGAACGGGAGTACCCCCGGCCTCTGCTTCGGCACCGGCCGAGGAGGTGACACCGGCGCCAGCCGTGGTGCCACCTGCGCCACCAGTTGTAGCCGAGGGGTCGGGTGCCCCTATACCCGATTCCGACATGGAGGATACGGAGCGAGAGCGCGCGCTTGCGGCTCTAATGAGGTTCAAAAAGTTCAACCCGCCTATCTTTAGCGGGGAGAACGTAGATCCGTGGGACGTAGAAACATGGATCGACGCTATCGAGACGCTCTTCGAGGACCTTTATACCTTGGAGAGGGACAAGGTGCACCTCGCCGTTCATTGTCTAGAGCGGTCGGCGAAGGTGTGGTGGAAAGGGGTTCGGCGTGATCGACTCCCTAGCCTTCCACCACCGTCGTGGGAGGAGTTTCGGGGCATGGTGTTCGCCACCTACTTCCCCGATAGTGAGAAAAGAAAGCTTCAGGAGAGGTTCCGCAAGTTAAAACAGGGGAACCGCTCGGTACGCGAGTACGAGAGGGAGTTCTCGTACATCATTAATTGCGTGCCGCACGTTGTTCGCGGGGAGCTAGACAAGGTTGATTGCTTCGTGCGCGGACTTCGACCGGATATCTTTCGGGCAGTGCACGCCCTTAAGTTGCGGACCTTCGCGGAGGTCTTGGACCGTGCTCTTTGGGTGGAGCACGGGAATGCTTGTGCGCGCGAGGAGCGCGATTCTTGGGAGAAAGAAAAAGAAAAAGGGAAGAAGCGACCGGCGGGTGGCTCGGGTGGGCAATCTAGCTCTAAGCGGCCCCCGAAGCACTCGCAATCCCAAAATCAGCCTCGAGGGTCCCGACGGAACCGACCCCCGACCCCGTGCCCGATTTGTAGCGGCCCCCACGCCCCTCAGCAGTGTGAACATCGTGAGGGCCGGTGCTACAAGTGCGGACAGCAAGGGCACATGCGGTACAACTGTCCGATGGATGATGGCCGAGCACCGTCATCGGCATCGGCATTTGCGCCACCGAGGCAGCTTGCGGGCATCCCACCCGCGGCGATGTCGGCAGGCCGTGCACAGCCGCCGAGACCAGTAGAGGGCCAGCGGCCGGCACCTAGTGGACGGGTGTTCGCCTCGCAGGTGGAGGAGCCTGCTACTCAGGAGGACGTCGTGGCAGGTATCGTGTTAATTAAAGGCATTCGATGTAGAGCTTTGTTTGATACTGGTGCATCGCATTCATTCATTGCTCGATCATTTGCTATAGCACATGGAATAGAAATCATAGATGCCACACATGCAAAAACGGTGCAAGTGCCTGAACACACTTTTTGTATACATCATGTGTGTATGGATTGCCCCGTGAGGATAGAAAATTGGATCATGCCAGCTGACTTGCTGGTATTAAATCGAATGAATGAATATGATTTGATCCTAGGAATGGATTGGCTCTCTAAGTATCACGCTACTATAGATTGTGAGAGTCGGATAGTGAAGTTTAAAGAGCCCGGACACAAAGAGTTTGTGTACCGTGGGTGTAAGAGTTCGCTCTTTGCTTCAATGGTGTCCACGTCGCAAGCAAGAAAGCTCATTGCTAGTGGTTGCATTGCCTACTTGGCGACGGTAGTGGATGACCGTAAGGAAGTGTTGGGGCTCGAGGACATTCCTATAGTCCAAGAGTTCCCGGATGTGTTTCCGACGGAGTTGCCCGGAATGCCACCGGATCGGGAAATAAAATTTGTGGTAGATTTGCTCCCGGGTACGGCGCCGATCTCTAAGGCCCCGTACAGGATGGCACCCGCGGAACTGAAGGAATTGAAAGCACAATTGCAAGATTTGATGGACAAGGGTTTCGTAAAGCCAAGTGTGTCACCTTGGGGAGCCCCTGTTCTATTTGTGAGGAAAAAGGACGGTTCGCTGCGGTTGTGTGTGGATTACCGCGAGTTGAACAAAGTGACCGTCAAGAATAAGTACCCGTTACCACGAATTGATGACTTGTTCGATCAGTTGCAAGGGTCTCGGGTATATTCAAAGATTGATTTACAATCCGGTTATCACCAATTGAAGATCAAACCGGAGGATGTGCATAAGACCGCATTTAGGACGCGGTATGGACATTATGAATTCACGGTTATGCCTTTTGGGCTTACCAATGCCCCGGCAGCGTTCATGGATTTAATGAACCGTGTGTTCAAACCACTATTGGATCAATTTGTGGTTGTGTTCATAGATGATATTCTTGTCTACTCTCGGAGTGAAGAGGAACATAAAGAGCACTTGAGGATTGTGCTTCAAGTCCTTCGAGAGAACAAGTTGTTCGCCAAATTGAAAAAGTGCGAATTTTGGATCCGTGAGGTCGCTTTCTTGGGTCACGTAATTTCCGCAGGAGGAGTAGCTGTGGACCCTATGAAAGTAGAGGCAGTCAAGGATTGGCCTCGCCCGACCAATGTCACGGAAGTACGAAGCTTTTTGGGTCTTGCGGGGTACTATCGGCGGTTCGTGGAGGGATTTTCAAAAATCTCCGGTCCACTAACGCGTCTTACCCGCAAGGGAGCCAAAATATATTTGGAGCGAGGAATGCGACCAAAGCTTTAAGGAGCTAAAGGAAAGGTTGACTTCGGCTCCGGTACTCGCCTTGCCGATTGCGGGGGAGGGTTATGTGGTGTATAGTGATGCATCACGTCGTGGTCTTGGGTGTGTGCTTATGCAACGAGAACAAGTAATAGCATATGCCTCTCGACAGCTGAAAAGCTATGAGCAGAATTACCCCACCCACGACTTAGAGCTTGCGGCGGTAGTTTTCGCACTCAAGTTGTGGAGACACTACTTATACGGGGAGCATTGTGAGGTTTACACGGATCATAAAAGTTTAAAATATTTGTTCACTCAAAAGGAGTTGAACTTGAGGCAGCGGAGGTGGTTGGAGTTGATAAAAGACTACGACTTAACCATCTTGTACCACCCCGGTAGAGCCAATGTGGTGGCCGATGCGCTCAGTAGAAAATCCGTGGAGAACTTTGCAATCGAGATGACGGGACAAATGCCGTTGATCAAGGAAATGGGCCGATTCGATTTGGAGATCGTGGCCCCGGGCGTTCCCGCTCAACTTATGAATCTCGAGGTATGGCCGACCTTGTTGGAGCAAATAAAGGAAAAGCAATCCGGTGATCCGGAGCTCCAAAAGGTGCGGGGTAATATCGAGAGCGGGCATGCCGGTGATTATCATGTAGATTCGATGGGCGCGATTCGATTTCGAAATCGATTGTGCGTGCCGAAAGTTGAGGACATTCGTAGGGAGATCTTGAAAGAAGCTCACACTTCTCCCTATGCGATTCACCCGGGTGGCACCAAAATGTATAAGGACCTCAAATTACATTATTGGTGGCCGGGGATGAAACTTGATGTTGGACGCTTCGTGGCACAATGCTTAGTATGCCAACAAGTAAAGGCCGAGCGTCGCTTTCCGGCGGGAAAATTACAAGGATTGCCCATTCCAGTTTGGAAGTGGGAGAATATCGCGATGGATTTTGTCGTGGGCTTACCTCGATCGCTAGGTGGCCACGATGCGATATGGGTGGTGGTGGATCGTTTGTCAAAATCGGCACACTTTTTGCCAATCCACACCACTTGGTCGGGGGACAAGTTGGCGCAAGTCTACCTCGACGAGATTGTGCGGTTGCACGGGGTTCCGACCTCGATAGTTTCAGATCGAGATCCCCGTTTCACATCGCACTTTTGGAAAAGCTTGCAAGAAGCTTTGGGTACACGGCTCGATTTCAGTTCAGCATTTCATCCTCAAACTGACGGTCAATCGGAAAGAACAATTCAGATTTTGGAAGATATGCTACGAGCGTGTGTGTTGGACTTCAAAGGTGCGTGGCCTACTCATTTGCCGATGGCTGAATTTGCTTACAATAATAGCTATCAAGCTAGCATCGGTATGGCACCTTTTGAGGTTTTGTATGGAAGAAAATGCCGCTCTCCTATTCATTGGAGTGAAGTCGGCGAGAGAAGGGTCTTAGGACCGGACGTATTGCGTGAAGCGGAGGAAAAGGTCCGCTTGGCACGCGAACGCTTGTCGACGGCGCAATCTAGACAAAAGAGTTATGCGGATCGACGTCGACGAGATTTGGAATTTGCGGTAGGAGACCGCGTCTTCTTGAAAGTATCACCCATGAGAGGGGTGAAGCGATTTGGTGTTCGGGGTAAGTTGAGTCCCCGTTACATTGGACCTTATGAGGTTTTGGAGCGTGTGGGATCCGTGGCGTATCGACTAGCTTTGCCGCCAAAGCTTGCGGGGATACACAATGTGTTTCATGTATCGACCCTCCGCAAGTACGTGTATGATCCGGCGCACGTCCTCGAGTATGTACCTATGGAACTTCATGAGGATATGACTTATGAGGAGTTCCCCTTGTGCATCGTGGATCACGAGGTGAAAAGTTTGAGGAACCGTGAAATTCCTTATGTAAAGGTACAATGGACGAATCACGGTGAGCGCGAGGCTACATGGGAATTGGAAAGCTCAATGAAAGAGCGGTTTCCTTACCTCTTCGCTGAGTCCAGCTAAGGTATGATTTTAGTTTCGCGGCCGAAACTCTCTTTAAGGGGGGTGGAATGTAGTACACTGAATTTCAGTGCATCGTACTGAACTTCTACAAATTTTAGAGTTTCAGCGAGAAAATGGCATGAGAGGCCATGTGTGAGACTTCGACCAAGTTCTGGACCTATGCGAAGTGTTTTCGGCGCAAAAGAGGCGTGAAAACGGACTTCGATAAGTTAAAACTGCGAAATTGGTGAAGTCTGCATTGGATTCCGGTATGTGAATTCCAATACCGGAATTGGAGCTCTGGTACCGGTATGTGAGGAGGGTATACCGGAATGCCGTGGAGAAACCGAGAATCCCTGCTCTCGGGTTTGCGGGATTTCTCGAGGTATACCGGTATGCGAAAATGGGATACCGGTATGTGATGGTCGAAACAGTGAGCCTTGCTCTCGGGTTTTGCGGAATCCCTGAAGGTATACCGGAATTAACCCCCGTATACCGGTATGCAAATGGGCATACCGGTATACAATGCCCAGAATGGGCTGGGTGTTGTGTTTTGATTGGAGAGGGGCAAAAGTGTCTTTTCACATGCCATGGGTTATTTGAAAGGGCTGGGAACCCTCCCCTTTCACAGACCTTCTTCCCCAACTCTCCTCTCCCTCTCCTCTCACTTTCTCTCTCTAGAGATCTCTCCAAAAGCTTGGAGAAGTGGTGGATTGATCTTGGAAAAGGCTTCCAAAGGAGAAAAGAAGCTTCTTGGTGCAAGAAGAAGCTTGGGGATTTCGTGGTTAAGGTTAGTACCTCATGCTTTGGGTTCAAACCTTGGATTTGATTCTTTGAAAAGAGGTTTTTGGGAACCCTTGGCAATCTAGATCACAAATGGTGGAAGATTGTGTTACGGATTTTATATTGGCATATTTCGTGAAGTGAGTCGGAGTCTTGAAGGTTCGAAGAAGAAAAGACGAAGAACAAAGACTCGAAGACTCCACGTATGAATTCACGATGCTTGGTAAGTTTAAATAATCTTGATGATGATTTAGATTCATTTACAAGTGTTTGGAAGACATTAGAATGGATAAAAAGTGTTTTAAAATAAAAAAAAATAAGTTTTCCAACTTCCGAGGTCCGGACCCTAAGGATGAGGTCCGGAACCCGTACGCCTCCCTGGTTGTCTTGCAGGGAGGGTCCGGACCCTGAGGATGAGGTCCGGACCCTGAGGGCGGAGGTCCGGACCCTGAAGCTGAGGTCCGGAACCCGTAGGTCTGATGAGCAGTTTCGCAGACCGGGTCCGGACCCTGATGGCTGAGGTCCGGACAATGAAACGCCTGGTGAGTGTCAAGGTCCGGACCCCATACCCGCGGTCCGGACCCCGACCCGACGAAATTTCCTGATTGTCCTGTTTTTCAATCCTAACCTAATTCTTTGTCTCCAAACTATATAAATAGGATGTGGGGGTGTCTCTAAAGTGTAGAAAATTACATATTATCTTTGAGAAACCCTAGAAGCTTGTAGGTGACCGTTTTTTCCTCATCTTCTACATCAAGCTTCTCTCAAATTGATTCATGGTGCCCTAATGCCCAATATTCTTTTAGAATCAATTTGAGGATTGCTTAGAGATAATTCCCACAGATTTTTCATGATATTCTAAGCAATAAACCATCATCAATTTTGTTGATCTTGCTCCGGACGGAGTGCGCTCGTGGATTCGAGTGGGCGTCGTGGATTCGACGTGTTGAGGGCTTCGTGGATTCGAAGTTGGTCGTCTCGTGGATTCGAGGCGTGGCGTTCGTGGATTCGAACGTGGGGCGTGGACAACCCCGGTGGTGTGCGCGAGATCCAAAGAAGATAAAGGAGAGGTTAAGTCCGTGGAGTCGGTAATCACCTTGTAATCTTTTATTCTTAGTGGATTGTTATCGCGTGTTGGTCCCGTGGGTTTTTTTCTCCAAGGTGGAGTTTCCCACGTAAATCTCGGTGTGCTGATTTTATTTTCCGCATTACTTTATCGCATTGAGATTTGTGATTTTTGTTATACACCTATTCACCCCCCTCTAGGTGATTGATAGTATCTAGATAGATCCTAGGGCACCCCCCTAACTTACAATTTGGTATCAGAGCGGGTTCTAGACTTTATCTTTCATAATGGGTGAAGGAGGTAATATATTTAGGCCACCGTTTTTTGATGGAACCAATTATGCATATTGGAAGGTTCGCATGAGAGCTTTTCTAATTGCTATTGACGAGCGTGTTTGGCAATCCATCGAATTTGGATGGAAACATCCTACCGAAAAGGTAGAGAATGTTGACAAGACCAAACCTCGGAATAAATGGAGTAAGGAAGAGATTGATTTATCTTCTTACAACGGTAGAGGAATTAATGCCTTATTTAATGCTCTATCTCAAACCGAGTTTTCACGCGTCTCGGCGTGTGAAACGGCTAAGGAGATTTGGGATACTCTCCAAATTACGCATGAGGGAACTAGCTTGGTAAAGGTCCAAAAACTTCAAATGCTTACAAGTAAATTTGATTCAATTTTCATGGACGATCATGAGACCTTTACCGAGTACTATACTCGTCTTCAAGACATAGTCAATACATGCGCAAATTTGGGAGAGAAAATCTCGGAATCTAAAGTTGTAAGAAAAATCTTGAGAACTCTTCCCGAAAGATTTCGTCCGAAGGTTGCGGCCATTGAGACTATAAAACATCCGGACGAGATGAAAGTTGAAGAATTAGTAGGCGCTTTACAAACATATGAAATGACTTTTCCTACTAATGAATCTTCTTCCAAGTCTTCTTCTAAGAGTACAGGTATTGCACTCAAATCTACGAAGGAGGAAGACGACAACTCGGATTCCGATGAAGAAATTTCGCTCGCCAATTTTGAACATCAATTGGAGCGTCTCACGAAGAAATTTCGTCGGAATTTCCGGAAGAACAAGTCAAATCGATCTACATCCAAATCTTCTTCTAAAGGATCTTCAAATTCTAAATTCTCTAAAGAGAAGAAGTTTGGAAAGTCTTCTAAAGAAAAGGATGAACTTGAAGGGGAGATCCGGTGTTACAAATGCCGTGGCTACGGTCACATCTCCACGGATTGTCCCACTAAAAAGTCTTATAAAAAGAAGGCTTTACAAGCTAGAACTTGGGACGATTCAACTTCTAATGAATCGAGTTCTAGTGAAGAAGAAACCAATGATGCCATTGCCCTATCTTCACACGTTTCTTCTTTCTCCTTCTACTTTTTGTTTATCATCAATTGTTGCTAACCCCTCTGCTTCTTCTTCTGTGCATGAAACATCGAGCGAAAATAGCACTAGCGAGGGGGAGTCGGATGATGAAGGTTTAGCCGATGCCTACAACCAACTTCTAATTGAATCGAAAAAGATGGCTAAGCTTAACAAGAAGCTAAGGAGGCGAATGTTGGAGCTTGAAAGTGAAAACAATAACTTAAAGGAGTCATCTAAAGCTCTTGCGGAGGAAAGGGAAAACATATTGAAGAACAACAAAATCCTCCAAGAAAAGCTCAACCAATCGGAGATAATGATCAAATCGCATCAAGAAAAGGTTGGCTTTCTAGAACTACAATACAAGGAAATTCATGTCTCTAATCAAGTTTTGACCAAACAAGTCCATCAACTCAAGTCCGACATACAAAAATTCTCCTCCGGATCAAAGAAACTTGATAGTATGCTCGGTTTGGGTCAAACGGACAAACTTGGTGTTGGATATGAGCGGACATTTGTTGAGAAGGTAAACAATTCTATTCCCAAAGTCTCAACAAGTGTAAAAGAGAAAGTATGTCATAGATGTGGAAAGAAAGGTCACATCAAGAAGACATGCCCTAGAAAAGGTAAGAATACTCAATCGGCATCTTCTAAACATCTATCGGCATCTTTCAACACTCGACAAGCCTCTCGGTTTCAAAAGCAATATCAAAAAGGTCGAGTACTCGAGGTCAACCGAAAGTCAAAGCCACAACACTCAAATACTCCAAAGCGGAATGCGATGGTGAGACCAAAGGTTGATCAAAAGTCAAAACAATCGGTGCCCAAATACAACAAAGCAAGACAACCAACAATTCGACAAGTTTGGGTTCGGAAAGGTGATATTTTTCCTTGTCTTAAACCTTAATTTGTTTTTGACTTAGAGTAATGCTTTGATCGGTTTTTATTGCATATCTTTTGTTCATTGCATTACACGTTTTTGGTGCTTTCATTGTTACAATTTTTTTTGGATTCTTTGAATGATTAGAACATTAAATAGTGCATTGAATATCAATAAGTTCACTTTCATTCACTCTTAATGAATTTCATATTAATTATCGGTTTTACTTTATTTTCATTATATTTGAAGGTAATCTATTATGAGAATTCTTAATACTTATATTCATCAAATTTAGGCAATCATGTGTAATCTCTAGGAGCTTAACCTATCTCGGTTGTGTGTGTTGAATTTGATGAATAGTCATTCTCTTATGGACTAAAGTTTGTCACATGTTCTTTCAAATAAGAGATTGCATAAGCGAGGGGGAATTATTATTATAAAATGCTCATATGCTTTGAAAGATGTGGAAAGAGTTACATCCTTAAAAGAAGTGTGAAAACTACCACCACATGGAGGAAAGAGCTACCACCCCGGTCGTCCGGTTAGTGTGTGAAGCTACCACATGAGAATTGAATTGCATATCCGAAAAAAAATATATATATATAAGTGCAAAAGCATGCAAAAGGAAAAATGTCACAATTTTTATTTTTCGGAGTTATAAGGTGGTCCACATACATGAAAGATGCTCAAAGAGCCACCCCTTGTGCTATATGTTTTATCTCAAATTTGAATGTTTGTGCGACAAATTTTCTGTCTCTTTGATGAATCACTTAAGTCATATTCATAATCCGTTTACATCTTGATAGTTTTTGAGCCTTTAGATTATCATTGATGACTTGTTTTTGAAGTTTATATGAATTAAGAAATCGGATAATATTTTGTCTACATTATGATGAGTGTGTAGTAAAGTTCTTAATTCTTATGAAATTAATAGGGATTGAAAGAAGTCAATGTGAATTTATATTTCTCATGTACTAACATTGCTTGAAATTTTTATCACAAGTTGTTTCAAAATTGAAAAAGCTTTAAACTTGTATTTTGATTGATTTCTCTCGAACGTCTCTCTATTTTTGGTGTTTCTCTTTTGACAATTTTTGACAAAAAGGGGGAGAGAGGAAATGGTAATGATAACTTAGACGCATAAACATAGGGGGAGAGAGTGCATGAACAAAGGGGGAGCGATCTTTTTTCTACTAACTTTGTTCGTGGAGAATGAAAATATTTTGCAGGTCTCTCAAGACTTCAAGACTCCATGTTTGTCTAAGTTAGAGAGTTTGTTTTAGGAGTTACTAAATTGTAATTTTATTTTTCATTTGGATCTTTCACGCGAGAAGTTCATTGTTTTGGTGATGGCAATGAATTTCATTTTTAGAGAGATGAGCATCGTGAGTGTTTTATGTTTTTTTGTATTTTTGTCACGAAATTGCCAAAGGGGGAGATTGTTACGGATTTTATATTGGCATATTTCGTGAAGTGAGTCGGAGTCTTGAAGGTTCGAAGAAGAAAAGACGAAGAACAAAGACTCGAAGACTCCACGTATGAATTCACGATGCTTGGTAAGTTTAAATAATCTTGATGATGATTTAGATTCATTTACAAGTGTTTGGAAGACATTAGAATGGATAAAAAGTGTTTTAAAATAAAAAAAATAAGTTTTCCAACTTCCGAGGTCCGGACCCTAAGGATGAGGTCCGGAACCCGTACGCCTCCCTGGTTGTCTTGCAGGGAGGGTCCGGACCCTGAGGATGAGGTCCGGACCCTGAGGGCGGAGGTCCGGACCCTGAAGCTGAGGTCCGGAACCCGTAGGTCTGATGAGCAGTTTCGCAGACCGGGTCCGGACCCTGATGGCTGAGGTCCGGACAATGAAACGCCTGGTGAGTGTCAAGGTCCGGACCCCATACCCGCGGTCCGGACCCCGACCCGACGAAATTTCCTGATTGTCCTGTTTTTCAATCCTAACCTAATTCTTTGTCTCCAAACCATATAAATAGGATGTGGGGGGTGTCTCTAAAGTGTAGAAAATTACATATTATCTTTGAGAAACCCTAGAAGCTTGTAGGTGACCGTTTTCCTCATCTTCTACATCAAGCTTCTCTCAAATTGATTCATGGTGCCCTAATGCCCAATATTCTTTTAGAATCAATTTGAGGATTGCTTAGAGATAATTCCCACAGATTTTTCATGATATTCTAAGCAATAAACCATCATCAATTTTGTTGATCTTGCTCCGGACGGAGTGCGCTCGTGGATTCGAGTGGGCGTCGTGGATTCGACGTGTTGAGGGCTTCGTGGATTCGAAGTTGGTCGTCTCGTGGATTCGAGGCGTGGCGTTCGTGGATTCGAACGTGGGGCGTGGACAACCCGGTGGTGTGCGCGAGATCCAAAGAAGATAAAGGAGAGGTTAAGTCCGTGGAGTCGGTAATCACCTTGTAATCTTTTATTCTTAGTGGATTGTTATCGCGTGTTGGTCCCGTGGGTTTTTTTCTCCAAGGTGGAGTTTCCCACGTAAATCTCGGTGTGCTGATTTTATTTTCCGCATTACTTTATCGCATTGAGATTTGTGATTTTTGTTATACACCTATTCACCCCCCTCTAGGTGATTGATAGTATCTAGATAGATCCTAGGGCACCCCCCTAACTTACAGATTGGCCACGAAATCTAGGGTTTGGCTTGCATGCATGCAAACCCTAGGTAGAATGAGGGCTTTTGCAATGAAGGGTTCTAAAAATATTTGGACCTTCGATAATTGCAATTGAGGCATAGGAAATCATGTTAGAACACTTGATTTCGCATGTTGAGATGGATTTAGGGTTCGTAATGAGTAACGAACCATTTTTCTTGTAGAAGCTTGGGTTGAAGCAAGAACTCAAAGCTTGGACACTTAGGAGCTTGAAGAGTACAAGAAATTGGAAGCTCTTAAGGTGGGTTTTATGGTTACCGAAGTGATTAGGTCACTTCCATGTCTAGGGTAAATTATCCATTTAAGAACAAAATGGTATATGTATGTGAACCCTAGAACTTGCATGTTGGCAATGATAGAAATCATGATAGGTAGAATAACGAACTCCTATTGCATGATGTTTATTTCAAGTATAACTCAATTATGAATACTTGTAGCATGGTTGCATGTAGGATTAAACCTAGTGTTATTAACATAGGTTGAAACATGTGAGAGTTGAACCTAGTGCCATTGGACATAGGTTGGAACATGTGAGAATTTAACCTAGTGTTGTTGAACATAGGTTGAAACATGTGAGAGTTGAACCTAGTGCCATTGGACATAGGTTGGAACATGTGAGAATTTAACCTAGTGTTGTTGAACATAGGTTGGACATGGAATTGAAACCTAGAGTCATGGAACCTAGGTTGAGAACAAGAAAGTAAACCTAGTGTTATTAAACATAGGTGAGACTTAGTGACTTGAATCTAAGATTATGGAACTTGGGTTGTCAAGCAAGAAACGAGAACAAAGGGGATGTGCGACGATTTTGCTATCCCGGGTAGGCGACGATTTCGCTACCGTGCCACGATTTGGCGGTGCCGACATGGATGTGCGACGATTTTGCTATCCCGGGTGTGCGACGATTTTTCGCTACCGCGCCATGGATTGGCGGTGTCGAAGGGGGTATGCGACGATTTCGCTATCCCGAGTATGCGACGATTTCGCTACTCGAATAGGAGGTGACGATTTCACTCCTCGAATGTTGAAACAACTATGGTGCGACGGCCATTCCGCAACCATAAGTAAATGACAAGTAAAAGAACTTAGTCAATGTGGAATATAGGATGAACCTAGGAGAGAATGATAAATTATGTTTCATTTTGGTTGCATCCTTTATGTTTATTTACTAAGCATGTAAATATTGTTGCATAGTTATATATATGATCTAACTTATGCATGTGGTATTTCTTTGGACCTGGTGGGTCGAGCTCTTCCCTTGGGTGGCCTTACCCACTGGGAACTATGTTATAGTTCTCACCCCCATTTTCCCAGGTCCTTCCGTGAGTGAGGCGGCGGAGCGAGGCAAGGGTTTGGCTCTTTAGATAGCGGCCCTTCCATTTTGGTGATGCATAGAGTCGTACCCCTATTTTGGACTATGATAGCTTAGGGGATTTTCATTCTTGTATGAATGTTGTATATTCCATAGTTTTGGAACATGATGTATGGAATGAAAGTGAAAGATAAGAAAAATTTGGACATGTATATTGTGCCTTGTGATGTAATAGAAGTAGAACTTCTTTATGTTGATGCTTTCCTTGTGCAACTCTTGTACTCCGTTCCTAGTTGGAACCTTGTGGATAAGCTTGTGTTGTGACGCCTTGGGCGGGTAGAAAGGACTCTATCCGTTCGGCGGGTGTAGTACACTGAACTTTTGCAAATTGCGGAGTTCTAGTGTGAGAATAGTGGCTTGTACTATTCTGGAGTTTTGGGTTGAGTTTGGTGAGCTTTGAGGTATTTTCGTGGCTTAAAAAGGGCGAAAACGGACTCCGGAGATCAAATTCTGCATAAAGTGCAGAATTTGTACTGCATTCGGGTACTGGAATTGGCATACCGGAATGCACTGCATTCGGGTACTGGAATTGGCATACCGGAATGCACTGCATACCGGTACTGGAATTGGCATACCGGAATGCACTGCATACCGGTACTGGAATTGGCATACCGGAATGTGATTGCGCAGTTTGCTGGCCGAGGCTCGGATTTTGCAAATTTTTGCACAGTATACCGGTATACACATGCGCATACCGGTATACAATGCTGCAGAATGCATTTTTGAGCAGTTTTGCAATTTTGGCTTTTTGAGGGGCCTAGTTGGATTTTGTGCATTGGGTTAAGTACCCTTTCACCTTCATTCACAGCCATTGTTGGCTGAGGATGCACTTGGAGAGAAGGTAGGTCTCTCTCTCTCTCTAGGTTTTCTTGCTCCCAACCCCTTAGATCATGGTTTTGATCTCTTTTCTCTTCATTTTCTTCGTGGAGGAGTGCTCCTAGGCTTGGAGGGAGCTCGGGGCTGAGGAGAGAAGCTTGTTGGTGGATGGATCTTCAACCCTAGCTTGCTTGAGCTTGGTTGGAAGCTTGATTTGAGGTTAGTAAGCTTTCTTATAACCTCTATTTGTGATTTTGCTTAAGATTTAGCTTGTAAACCTAGTTTCTTGGAAATTAGGGTTTGATTTGGGGTTTCGTGATTGTGAACCCTTGAGGTGGAATTGATGGGTGTAGAATGTTGTTGTAGGTTGGATTTGATGATCTCTAACCTCCAATGGGACTTAGAACAAGTTTTACTTGCTCAAGGTAAATTCCACCCATTTACCTCATTGTTCTTGGTGGTTTTCGAAATTGCTTGTTCGATACCCCTAACCCCTTGGAAAATTATCTTAGGGTATGAGAAGCTCGGGGGACAACTTCGTTTCGAAGTACTGCGAGGTTTCGACGGGTATCCGGTGGGTCTGACCTCACCGAAATGGGTGAACTCCCCCTATGTCTCCTATCTAGTTATAGGATTGATTAGATGCATAATTATGTTAATTATGGCATGATGATAATTGTGATTGCATGAGACATGCAAGTTGTTTATGAAAATGCATATTTCATATAGTATGGCATTGTGAGAATATTATGCATGCTAGAGAGAAGTGTCATATGAGGCACTACTTGGGTAATGGTTTAGTACATTCTCTTTGCATACCTAAGTATGCTTGTATGGAGAAAGGAAGAATATGACAAGTGTTTGTTGCACCTCAACTAGGTGAGCAACTGTAACGGACATTGTTGGCCTTGGACTCGACCTTTCGGTCGTGGTTTGATTCCATGTTTAAGAACATGAGGAAAGGGATACTATTTGCATTTGATAATTATAATTGGTTAAACATGAGTCCATGTGGTTAGTTAAATACTTGCATGGTAGCTTTATACTCTAAGTAGTAGAGGTGGTTGTAGCTTGTGCATGGCATGAATCTAGACTCGTTGGCATCGTAGAATGCATTGTTATAGCATTGTAGAATGCATGGATTATAGCATTAGAGAATGCATGATATGTAGCATTAGAAGAATGCATGGATTATGAACTTAGTAAACTGAGAGATGAGCATTTACATGTTAGAGACACGGACACATTGGTAGGGACATACCAACGGACATATTGAGAACAACTTGATAGTATTGACATTTAGCGTCTTAGCTATTGAATGTAGTAAACATAATATGACATGTTTTGACTTAGAGGGAGGTTAAGCATATGATCTTTCACTTAGGTGAATAACTAGGTTGACATTTTGACATAATGTTAGACCTTGGGACATTGGTTGATTACTTCATGTTAGAGACATGACGAACGTATTTCCTATGCTGTTGACTATGCTTGTTATGCCATTATGTTCATTCGCACATGCTTGTGAGGGTCGCTCCCTGCAAGCCGGCAGCCCCGGAGTGGGTCTTTTGCGACGAGTTTCGCTTGTGTGCAGGTTATATGAGCGCCGAAGTGGATTGCCGTGGGGGAGGCTCATTCTAGCGAGAATGTTGACTACCAGGGGGCCATTAGGCACGGCTCAAGCCAAGACTTAAAAAGTCTTTTATGGTAGAAAATATCGTGAGGAATGTGGCAGTTGACACCCTAATTAACTGATGCATATACATGTAGTGTATGGACATAGTATAGGGTGGTGACTTTGTGGCATTGCATGTAGTGAGGCATTGACATGACTTGGCATATTTGTGAATAGTAAACATAACACACATATAGTTGGGAACAAGTCATGTAGTTCATACATGTAGTGGGAATTGGGTACACATTACATACTTGTAGTTGGAGACAAGTAATTATGTATTAGTAAACTTGACATATAGTAAGTTTATGACATTAGAATATGTGTAGTTGATCATGGCATTAATTTGACATGCATGTAAACTGTGTAGATAAAATGTTAAGCTTACGACATTAAAGCATGTTCATGTTCATGTAGATGGTTTAGTCATTGGAGGCAAGATAGATGTAGAATTTACCTGTTTAGCATTAAATGTTATATGCTTTCTGCTTTATGTTTCAATGTTACTATCTTGCCTCAGTTGACCTAGCGGTGTAATTCGCCACTCTCGGCGGCTTACCCACTGGGAACTATTGAATAATAGTTCTCATCCCCCTGGGGTTTGTTGTTTTATTTCAGAGCCTTCCGCAGCAGGAAAGGCTTGGGATCGCGGCGAGGGGTTAGCAGCTAGCTAGAGCCTCTACGGTGTTGTCGTTGTAGGCATACCATGTTGTCCTTTCATTGTATTTTATATGAAAGGTGTATAGATGTTTGGTTGATCTATTGTTGTTAAGATGTATAAATTCTTGAGATTTTAGTTATGTGGATTTTGTTTTAGATGTAGAACTATGTTCTCGCTCTGATTACCTTGTTAGGATGTATTCTTTATCCTTCTTGATGGTTGTTAGCATAGACGCCTTGTGTACATTTTGTTGTTTGAGGTACACGGCGGGTCTGTGCACGTGCCTGGTAGGCTCCCGCGAGGGCCCGGGGCGTGACAGATTATAGTGGTATCAGAGCCTATGGTTGAGTCATAGTGGACCTAGTAAACCTTAGGCAGGTTGGACGATAAGGAATAGGAACGTGAGAGACGAGATCTCTTGTGACATATTGGCGAAAGTATTATGATTGGGTCGTTTCTAAAGCTCCAAAGCTGTTGGAGTTAAATCGGAGTGAACCACTTCTATACCCTTGGAGGGTCACGTTGGCGGCCGACAACGTGACATCGGGGAATAGTGGGAGTCCACTTCATTACTTTCGCATGATTGGGGTTATAGTTTTGTGTGGGGATGCGTTGGCGTGGGGTGTTTTACCTGCGCATGTTTTGCTTGTTGCAGCTTGAGTGGCGATCGACGCACTCGATGGCGGCCGAGGCAGCCGAGACGGAAACCCTGCATCCTCCGGAATTGGTGAGACCCTGAAATTGAGAGAGCAACTGGTAAATTCAGCGAGTGTGGTGGACGGCGATCAATTATGATGTTACTCCAAGTTGAGGCTTTGTGCCGGCAGACGAGAGGATTAAGCGACTGGAAGACTCGATGATCCAGTTGGCAGCCGACTACAGGAAGTTTTGTGAGAATACGGATCGCACCTTGGTAAGGGCAAGAGATGTGGAGACCGTTGGGACGGCAAAGGAAGCTACTATGAGTGGCAAGTCTGATGTAAGAGGACAATCAAGTGATCAAGGAGAAATTTGATCTCGAGAAGGTGGACCTTTAACAGGATGATAATGGGACGTCAAATCGTCATCGACTATTGTGACGTGTGAGCGGTGGAGCCGCGAGTGCCTGATGATGCCCTTGGAGTAGGGGCAAGTGCTCTCTTCGTGGCCAGGTGGGCCATTCCCAGTTGGAGTGTTGAGGAGATTAGTGTCGACAATATTGGGATCGACTTCGTGCGGTTTGCACCGGATGAATGCGTGTCTGTTTGACGGGCGGATGATGATGCAGCGACGATGGAGGTTGTCGCAGCTCGTAGTATTGGAGTTGTTTGTTGTTCGGTATGATTGTAGCTTTGGATCGGCTGTTTGCCGAATGCAAGGCAGGGGAATTATTCCTTGGTGCTTGCTGTTTGAGTTGGTCCTGAGTGTTTGGACTTGAGAGTACTGTTCTTGTACTCCGTTGGTTTTGGATGTTTTGTTCGCCAACGAAGTGATTGGCTTTATTTGGCTGAAAGCGTATAGTTCTAATTTGAACTTGGGCTGGCTCTTCGGCTATTTGATTGCCGATGAGTGTGTGAGCCGAGCTGTAGTGCTTTGGGATCTTGGACACGAAATCGTGTTTTCAGAGGGCGTGAAAGTTCGCTATTTGCGATGATTGTTTCACCTGCCCAAGCCTGGTTGTTGGCTGAGTGGGCGCGTGGCCTTTAGGCCAGCACCCTTGGTGAGCGTTGAGAATCCTCAAAAGCGAGATGTCTCTTGTGAGGGAGTTGCTTGTGCAATCCCGGTTGTTTTGCGAGAGTTGAAGGCTTGGTCTGGAGACCTCTTTTGCCTTGTGTTTCTTCTTGTGGAGTGTAGATCTCGATTGTTTTATGTGGACGGGTCATTTCGACTGTGGGTCGACTATCGTGAACTCGATAGGGTCACGATCAAGGATATGCACCCGTAGTTGGGATCGGTTGATCTGTTTGATCAAGCTCCACAAATTCTGGTTTTATTCGAGGGTAGTGGCAATCTGAGTACTACTCTCGTTGAGTTGAGTTTGAGTTTGAACCGAGGGTAACTTGTTGACTCGGTGTAGACATTACGAAATTGTCGTGATGTCGTTCGAGCTGTTGATGCTCTTGTGTGTTGTGATGTTTGGCTCTTTTGGGTATCTTGGTCCCTATGCGCATCGACGACGAGTTGGAAGTCGAGAGGCGGTGAAGACCTTGAAGATTCCTTTGAATGAGGATTGCAAGTGCTTCAAGTTGAAGACGTGCTGATTCGGTTGTGAGGACTAGCGTCCCTTGGCAGTTAATGCCAGGATGGATATGATTGGAGATCTCAAGGAAATCAACCATCCATAGTGGATTGAGACAAGCGGATGTGATCGAAGTTCAAACTTTCTAGTTTGATTGGATGTTATGGATATTGGTGGAGAGATTACCTAGTTATCTACTCCCTTTTCTGGACTCACACATTAAGTGATTAAACCTTTTGGGAATATATGTGTGAGAGGAGTTTCTTGGAACCGTTGGTGTGGTCGATGACCGCCAACCTTGGTTACCCCGAAGGTGGGCTTTTTGTTTTGTAGTTGTGTTTCTCTCTACGGATTGAGTTGCACTTTGGTGTAAAATAGAAAGGTAGGGTTAACCTTTCAGCAAGTGAGAGAATACAAGAGGATTTGCCAAATTGTGATTTGGAAATGATTGCCATGGTATTTGCTTGGAAAATGTGGCAAGTTTATGTATTGTTAGTGGTGTGAAGTGCACCCAGATCTTAATGTTGGAGATATCTCGATACTCAAGGAAATGAGTTGAAGCTGTGAAAACAGGTTAGAGGCCGATGTACTAGATTATCGATGAGATGAGATAATTGATGTGATATCTATCCCTTGGATCGGATCATAGGAGTTAGCCTTGATCCCGACTGGTAAATGGTGCAATTGAGACCAAGAGTGCATCGACTGATGGATTCCTAGTGGATTGTCAAAAAGTGTCTTGATAATGGAATTGACAAGTTGCACCGGTGATGGCAGGAATTATGTGATATGCCATGTGAAGGCTATCTACTTGGTATGGATAGAGAATGATTACCGGAGGTTCCGGAATTGGATTGTCTCGCTTCTAAGCTAGACGTGATGATTGTTGAGAGATTGTGAATAGGAGTAACTATTCACCTGAGTTGGATTGAGGAAATTTTCGCACAAGTATACCTTGGATTTTGTGCGAGTGCGTAGAGCGTCTAGCTCTATCATTTTAGAATTTGGACCTTGGGATGACTCTCGGCGAGAGATGGAATATTTGGACATCTGAAACTGATGATCTGATTTGTGATATTTGGCTAAGGGAATCCAAGAGATTTATGTTTGAGGAATCTAAGTTTTAGATTCTTGGGATTATTTGAGACCCTGAGGCAATTGGGCCTAGTGGCATGTGTAGTTGTTCTACTTCAGATCTATTGAAGGTATTTGAAGTCTACCTGGAGGGTGGAGGCTGTTTCTTTAGAGCTGCATGAAGATCTATACTTCAAGGAGCATTGTTGTGGTTTGGACTTGTGGATTGTAGGAATTCGGGATTATCACTATTCCTACTACAAGATGCTTTGGAGCAACATCTTGGACGCGATGCATGGTGTGAGAGCTGGAGGCTTCACTGCGAGGATGATGTTCTTATCTCCTCTGGATTTGTTGTTTATTTGTTTCGTTGTTGTTTTTGTTGATCCGTAGTTTCGCGGACGAAACTCCTTTTTAGGAGGGGAGTATGTAGTACACTGAACTTTTGCAAATTGCGGAGTTCTAGTGTGAGAATAGTGGCTTGTACTATTCTGGAGTTTTGGGTTGAGTTTGGTGAGCTTTGAGGTATTTTTGTGGCTTAAAAAGGGCGAAAACGGACTCCGGAGATCAAATTCTGCATAAAGTGCAGAATTTGTACTGCATTCGGGTACTGGAATTGGCATACCGGAATGCACTGCATTCGGGTACTGGAATTGGCATACCGGAATGCACTGCATACCGGTACTGGAATTGGCATACCGGAATGCACTGCATACCGGTACTGGAATTGGCATACCGGAATGTGATTGCGCAGTTTGCTGGTCGAGGCTCGGATTTTGCAAATTTTTGCACAGTATACCGGTATACACATGCGCATACCGGTATACAATGCTGCAGAATGCATTTTTGAGCAGTTTTGCAATTTTGGCTTTTTGAGGGGCCTAGTTGGATTTTGTGCATTGGGTTAAGTACCCTTTCACCTTCATTCACAGCCATTGTTGGCTGAGGATGCACTTGGAGAGAAGGTAGGTCTCTCTCTCTCTCTAGGTTTTCTTGCTCCCAACCCCTTAGATCATGGTTTTGATCTCTTTTCTCTCCATTTTCTTCGTGGAGGAGTGCTCCTAGGCTTGGAGGGAGCTCGGGGCTGAGGAGAGAAGCTTGTTGGTGGATGGATCTTCAACCCTAGCTTGCTTGAGCTTGGTTGGAAGCTTGATTTGAGGTTAGTAAGCTTTCTTATAACCTCTATTTGTGATTTTGCTTAAGATTTAGCTTGTAAACCTAGTTTCTTGAAAACTAGGGTTTGGTTTGGGGTTTCGTGATTGTGAACCCTTGAGGTGGAATTGATGGGTGTAGAATGTTGTTGTAGGTTGGATTTGATGATCTCTAACCTCCAATGGGACTTAGAACAAGTTTTACTTGCTCAAGGTAAATTCCACCCATTTACCTCATTGTTCTTGGTGGTTTTCGAAATTGCTTGTTCGATACCCCTAACCCCTTGGAAAATTATCTTAGGGTATGAGAAGCTCGGGGGACAACTTCGTTTCGAAGTACTGCGAGGTTTCGACGGGTATCCGGTGGGTCTGACCTCACCGAAATGGGTGAACTCCCCCTATGTCTCCTATCTAGTTATAGGATTGATTAGATGCATAATTATGTTAATTATGGCATGATGATAATTGTGATTGCATGAGACATGCAAGTTGTTTATGAAAATGCATATTTCATATAGTATGGCATTGTGAGAATATTATGCATGCTAGAGAGAAGTGTCATATGAGGCACTACTTGGGTAATGGTTTAGTACATTCTCTTTGCATACCTAAGTATGCTTGTATGGAGAAAGGAAGAATATGACAAGTGTTTGTTGCACCTCAACTAGGTGAGCAACTGTGACGGACATTGTTGGCCTTGGACTCGACCTTTTGGTCGTGGTTTGATTCCATGTTTAAGAACATGAGGAAAGGGATACTATTTGCATTTGATAATTATAATTGGTTAAACATGAGTCCATGTGGTTAGTTAAATACTTGCATGGTAGCTTTATACTCTAAGTAGTAGAGGTGGTTGTAGCTTGTGCATGGCATGAATCTAGACTCGTTGGCATCGTAGAATGCATTGTTATAGCATTGTAGAATGCATGGATTATAGCATTAGAGAATGCATGATATGTAGCATTAGAAGAATGCATGGATTATGAACTTAGTAAACTGAGAGATGAGCATTTACATGTTAGAGACACGGACACATTGGTAGGGACATACCAACGGACATATTGAGAACAACTTGATAGTATTGACATTTAGCGTCTTAGCTATTGAATGTAGTAAACATAATATGACATGTTTTGACTTAGAGGGAGGTTAAGCATATGATCTTTCACTTAGGTGAATAACTAGGTTGACATTTTGACATAATGTTAGACCTTGGGACATTGATTGATTACTTCATGTTAGAGACATGACGAACGTATTTCCTATGCTGTTGACTATGCTTGTTATGCCATTATGTTCATTCGCACATGCTTGTGAGGGTCGCTCCCTGCAAGCCGGCAGCTCCGGAGTGGGTCTTTTGCGACGAGTTTCGCTTGTGTGCAGGTTATATGAGCGCCGAAGTGGATTGCCGTGGGGGAGGCTCATTCTAGCGAGAATGTTGACTACCACGGGGCCATTAGGCACGGCTCAAGCCAAGACTTAAAAAGTCTTTTATGGTAGGAAATATCGTGAGGAATGTGGCAGTTGACACCCTAATTAACTGATGCATATACATGTAGTGTATGGACATAGTATAGGGTGGTGACTTTGTGGCATTGCATGTAGTGAGGCATTGACATGACTTGGCATATTTGTGAATAGTAAACATAACACACATATAGTTGGGAACAAGTCATGTAGTTCATACATGTAGTGGGAATTGGGTACACATTACATACTTGTAGTTGGAGACAAGTAATTATGTATTAGTAAACTTGACATATAGTAAGTTTATGACATTAGAATATGTGTAGTTGATCATGGCATTAATTTGACATGCATGTAAACTGTGTAAATAGATAAATGTTAAGCTTACGACATTAAAGCATGTTCATGTTCATGTAGATGGTTTAGTCATTGGAGGCAAGATAGATGTAGAATTTACCTGTTTAGCATTAAATGTTATATGCTTTCTGCTTTATGTTTCAATGTTACTATCTTGCCTCAGTTGACCTAGCGGTGTAATTCGCCACTCTCGGCGGCTTACCCACTGGGAACTATTGAATAATAGTTCTCATCCCCCTGGGGTTTGTTGTTTTATTTCAGAGCCTTCCGCAGCAGGAAAGGCTTGGGATCGCGGCGAGGGGTTAGCAGCTAGCTAGAGCCTCTACGGTGTTGTCGTTGTAGGCATACCATGTTGTCCTTTCATTGTATTTTATATGAAAGGTGTATAGATGTTTGGTTGATCTATTGTTGTTAAGATGTATAAATTCTTGAGATTTTAGTTATGTGGATTTTGTTTTAGATGTAGAACTATGTTCTCGCTCTGATTACCTTGTTAGGATGTATTCTTTATCCTTCTTGATGGTTGTTAGCATAGACGCCTTGTGTACATTTTGTTGTTTGAGGTACACAGCGGGTCTGTGCACGTGCCTGGTAGGCTCCCGCGAGGGCCCGGGGCGTGACAGCGGGTCTGGGGCATGCGCCCGTGCGGTTATCCTTTCCACCTATTTGGTGTTAAAGGGCCGGCGAGGCGTGACAATATATATATATATATACATACACAGAGAGGGGGAGAGAGAGAGAGAGAGAGAGAGAGAGAGAGAGAGAGAGAGAGAGGAGGAGGGAGAGAGGAGAGAAAACCAAATCAAATTAAAAATGAGAGAGAGAGAGAGAGAGAGAGAGAGAGAGAAACCAAATCAAATTAAAACATCCAAAATCCTCAAATCCAAAACTTCAAAAATCCAAGTTCTCACAAAATAGCTTTGGAATGGCTTCTCGTCAGAAAGAGTAGACCCTATTCAATCTTTGCTCAAAAGTTGACTTATCCTTTTCAGCTAAAACTTCATCCCCGCCAATTATTCTGGCTTTTTCTTTATCAGTGGAGGGTTTGTTAGAAGAGTTGGCTATATCACTGTTGCCAAACCCTTTAGCTGGAGGATTATTTGCTCTTCGCACTTCATTAGTTGAGGCACTTCTAGTTGGTTGGGGTTTGTTAGTTTTATCTCCAGAAGAAAATCCTTTATACATGGCTCGAAGTTCAGGGCTTTTTCTATACTGGGCTTCCAATTTAGCTATCGTTTGAGATAGGTTTTGGAAAGATTTTGGGGTTTTCGAAATAATTTGCACCGCCAGCCAAGGATGCTTCCCCCTTATACAAAGCCGAATTGCTTCCTCAGCGCGTATTTCTTGCGAACAATTAATGTTGGTATTTTTTCACCGAGTGATGTATGCCTCGACCTTCTCATCCCTTTCTTGTCTAAGATCGGCCAACTCTCTAAGAGTAATTTCTCTCTTTGTAGAAGCAAAGTGAGACTTGAATTGAGCCTTCATCATTGGCCAATCCTGAATAGAGCTGGATGGTAACTTTGAATACCATTGGAAAGCTGCTTCTTTTAAAGATAGTGCAAATTGGTACAATAGAAGTAAACCATTTGTGACTGTATCTCCACAAGCCGCCTCAAAATGGGTGATGTGTTTTTGGGGGTCTCCTGTTCTATCAAACAATTGCAAGTGACGTTTGGTATACCCTTGAGGGAAGGGGACTAAGTCATGCCAAGCTTGGTATGGCTCACTTTCGCTCAAAAGTAGTTCGTTATCTTGGACTAGTTGTTTAAACTTCGCAACCACTGCCGAATCAATGAATTTTTGTAAAGCTACAGGGTCCATAGGATTTGCTGTTGCTACTTGGGCTCCCTTAAATCCACTCTAGCGTGCCCTTGCACTTCAACAGCTATAGTTGCTGAAATTCCCACTTGTTCAATGTGGGAGGGTTCAGGTCTGGATTGTTGAACTAGACGCTAAACCATATCACACAATATTTGTACTTCCCCTTTAAGTTGTTCAAGCTCCTCATTTCGTTGAGAGTCCTACATCTCATTATTAGTAGTATTCACTTTTTCAGTAATATTAGTAGCAAATACTATATCAATTCGGCGAAAGGATGACAACGTTGTTGTCACTTCCTCTGCAAATATTTTGATGTTCTATTCCTTCCATATCTTCTTGCGATGCTAGCCTATCAGGGTTGTCGACAGCTAACCTTTCACAAGCAGCTGTTTGAAGACGAGTTTTAAGACCCGGCCTTGTGACTATATGCCTCAACTCTTTAGGATCCTAAGGTAGTTCAAATACCATCTAAGGTTCTCAACCTTTCATTGGCGTTAGGGTCTTGCCCCCGGTCAGAGTCAGCTCCAATGGCAAAACAAGAGAATTACAAAGGAGCTGGATGGATATTAATTTGTTGTCGATGGTATTGTCGCTTCCATTGTTCATTTCGCACTTGTGCTGGAGACTTGTTAGGCCAATTGCTTCTTTGAGCTTCCGGTGCTCGCCGAGCATGAAGTTGTATGAGTTGAAAGTATGTGGTGTTGGAGTATTTATTGAAACATCGGTAAACTGATTGCCTGTTTTCTTTACCCTCATAGAGCATTTTGGTTGAAAAGTAGTAGTTTGGGTCCCCTGGAAACCACATGTATACATGGTTGTTCCATTTTTTCCATTAAGGGCTTGAATTTTCATTTGAGTTTGGCATATGGATTGATTGCCTCGAGGCATCATTTGTTTCTTTTGGAATGAGTAATTGCCTCTAGAAGATGAGGTCCTCGGTGTTAGCATAGCTTCTGAAGCAACTTGAGGAGCAAATCGAGTTGGCATAACGAAGGTGGAAGTCCTCGATGCATTATCAATCCTAGGTCCTTTTTATTTTTCTATGTAGGAAGCTTGCCGAATTTTGTCAATTTTAGGAACTTACCCCCCCAGCACACAGCATTGGTGTTTGAAGTGGTGTTTTTTGTTGATACCCCAAGCTTTATGTTCTTAGGATAAGATTTTGTTGGGGCTTTTATTGTTTGCTTTGGGATCATAACGAAATGATTTGAGCCATTTTGTTGGTTCATTTTTGAGTTCGACTTTTGCATAACAGTCCATTGGTGAGAACCATGAGTCTTTTCTTGCTTAACTATTTGTTTAGCATGTTCATAAGTATTCACATTGACATCCGCGCACCTTACGATGACAACAGGCGGAAATGATCCAAATTGGATTTGAAAGCTTGCAATAGTTTCCATCTCGAAGTGTGCTTTTGCTTTTCCTCCTGCACAGAAATGTTACAACAATTAGCAACAGTACGACGCAAAAGAATAAATTATCATGTGACCAGCAAAGATGGGAAGAGGAGTATATCCCCAATGGAGTCGCCATTTTGTGAGAGTATTAAAATTTGAAGCGTCGCGTGAGGCGAGGGGACTAAAATATTATATGTTGAGAAGCCAAGATTAAAGGTTCTAATTACTTAGAAATCATAAAGATTTCTAATTAATTATGCCTATTCGCATTTAGGCGACCTTCGATTAAGCTGGTCAATTATGATAATTAGCAAAACAGAATGTGCATTTTCATTTTCATTATTCTTGTACATCGGTGTACACAAATAAATACAACTAAAAAGAGAAAAAAATGATAATTGTCATCTCTCTCTCTCTCTCTTTTAATACATGCAATCGCGAACATATGATTAGTGTCCCGTCAAGGCATTTCTCTGAACAATTGATGCACATGTGAGCCATGCATCATCCATAAGCTTTCTTTGTCATTTCATTTCATCGAGCATTTGACACGCGCATGAGTAATGCATTATGCACAAGCCATTTTTGGCATTTCGTCGAACACTTGGCATGCGCACATGAACAATGCATCATGCTTAAGTTTTCTTTGACATGCTAAAGTTTTCTTTGACGTTCCGTCATGTGCACACCATCTTTGACATTTCGTCGAACGCTTAGCATGTGCACATCAGCAATGCGCTATGCACAAATTCTTCTTAGGCATTTTGTCTAAGACTTGGCACGTGCACATAAACTATACATCATGCACAAGTTATCTTTGACAAAAAGCTAACTAAAAAGAGCGGCAATCAATAATTTGATTGGCACTTTCCATCGATGGCTTTGCGTAATGGATGGTTGTCGTTGTCATCGCCGCCTTTCTCTACCGCCGACGACTAAGCATGAAGCAAATAGTTGTCATCGTCGCCATCTTTCTCTACCGCAGACGGCTAGGCATCAAGCGGATCGTCGTCGTCGTTGTCGTCGCCGCCTTTCTCTACCGCTGACAGCTAAGCGTCAAGCGGATCATCATCGTCGTTGTCACCGCCTTTCTCTACCGCCGACGGCTAAGCGTCAAGCAGATAGTTATCGTCGTCTATCTCTACTACCGATGGCTAAGTGTCAAGCGGATGGTCGCCATTGTCGTCGCCTTCCTTCTCTACCACCGACAGCTAAGCGTCAAGCGGATCGTTGTCATCGTTGCCGCCTTTCTCTACCGTCGACGGCTAAGCGTCAAGCGGATGGTCGCCACTGTCGTCGCCTTCCTTCTCTACCGCTGACGGCTAAGCGTCGAGCGGATCGTCGTCGTCGTTGCTGCCTTTCTCTACCGCCGACGACTAAGCGTCAAGCGGATGGTCGCCGTTGTCGTCGCCTTCCTTCTCTACCGCCGACAGCTAAGCGTCAAGCGGATCGTCACCGTCGTTGCCGCCTTTCTCTACCGCCGACAGCTAAGCATCAAGCGCATTGTTGTCGTCATCTTTCCCTACCGCCGATGGCTAAGCGTTAAGCAAATGGTCGCTGTTGTCGTCGCTTTCCTTCTCTACCACCGACGCCTAAGCGTCAAGCATGTCTTCATCGTCGTCGTGCCTTTACCAGTTACCACTGATGGCTAAGCATCGACAGATGGTTGTTGCGGTCATCAATGCAGCAACAGCAGGCCGATGGATACCTCCTTGGTCGATGATGACGCGACAATAGCAACAAGGAACGTGCACCACTCTGGGAGTGTGGCAGTGGAAATCAACGGCGTGGCAGCGGCAATTAGCGACAGTGTAGCACACTGAACTTTAGCAAATTATGAAGTTCTAATGAAAGGATAGTGTTCTATGCTATTTTGGAGGTTTTGGCTGAGCTTTGAGAGCTTAGGATTGTTTTCGGGGCTTTATTAGCACGAAAACGGATTTTGGAGATCAAAATCTATCAAAGCTGTAGATTTTGTATTGAGTACTGGTACTAGAATCTAGGTACCGGTACGCAATACAAAATGAAGAAGAACTAGCTCTCGGGTTCTGAGGAATTGAACCTGAGTACCGATACTGAAACACTATGTACCGGCACTGAAAAACTAAGTACCAGAACGCAGTAGAAAAATTGAGAATTCAACGTTCGGGTTTTGCGGGACAGAACCTCAGGTACCGGAACTGCCCGGGTACCGGTACTCCAATCCGTGTACCGGTACTGAATGGTGCAGAACAAGTTTCGTGCAGTTTGTAATTTCTAATTTTTAAGGGGCCTTGGGGATATTGTTACATCATGTAGAAGTACCCCTTCACCCCTCTCATTTGCACACTTTGGCTGTTGCAAGAGAAGGAAAAGAGGTGAGCCTTCCTCCTTTTTTTCCTTGGGTTTTCTCCTATAAACCCTTCTAATTCTTGGATTTGCTCCTCTTTCTTCATCTCCTCCATGGATGCTTGTATCTAGGCCTTGGACGGGAGCTTGGGATTGAAGGAAGGAGCTTGTTTGAGGCTTGAATTTCAACCCTAGCACTTCATAGCTTGGATTGGAGCTTGATTTGAGGTTAGTAGCATTCTTATACCCTCTACTTGGGAGATTTGCAAGAATTTATGGTAGAAACCTAGTTTTGATGGAAACTAGGGTTTATTTTGGGACTTTTTTATTGGGAGCTTTTGGGGTGGAATTGATGAGTGTAGAACACTCTTCTAGGTTGGATTTGAAGCCCCATTGCCTTAGTGTGGAGCTTGGGCAAGTTTTTCTTGGACTAAGGTAATTTTCACCTATTTTCTCTTTGATTTTTGGTGAATTTCGTGGTAAGCATTTTAGAAGCTTGTATGTCACGCCCCGGGCCCTAGTGGGAGCCTACCAGGCACGTGCACAGACCCGCCGTGTACAGCAAAACAACACACAATGTACACAAGGCGTCTACCACAACAATAATCAAGTAGTAGAAGGAATACATCCTAAACAAGGTGATAAGAGCGAAAACATAATTCTACAACTAAAACAAGTTGACATAAAACCACAATCTCAAGATATACAATAAAATTACACATCTTATATGCTAACAGATCATCCAACTAACACAACTATACACCTTTCACACACAAAAATAAAAGAAAGACATCAAGGGTCCATCTATAACATCATCGTAGAGGCTCTAGCTAGCTGCTAACCCCTCGCCACGATCCCAAGCCTCTCCCGCTGCGGAAGGCTCTGAAACAAAAATCCAACAATCATGGGGGTGAAAACTATTAAACAATAGTTCCCAGTGGGTAAGCCGCCGAGAGTGGCGAAATACACCACTAGGTCAACTGAGGCAAAGATAGTAAAAGCTGAAATATAAAGTAATAAGCAGTAAATGCTAAACAATAAAACTACTACTATCATGCCTCAAAATGACTAAATCATCTACATGAATATGATTTCTACTATCATAAGCACAAAATGTTATTCTCACTAGTTTACATGCATGTCGAATTAATGCCATGGATACTAGTTAAAAGATTCCCTCTATTATCATCATAATACCATGCCACTATACTAATCATCATGAGTATAGGTTTACTACCACTATGGTTGCTAATACAAGTAGTGACTAGTATGAACGTCCAACTACGATGAATGCATCCAAATGGTGTCAAGCTAAGTAATGTCACACGACAGCAACTCACTACTATATCCATCTACTACACATATATGCATCAGCCAAATGTAGTGTACTATGTCAAGTTTACTTAGCTTTTACCCAATTAACGAGGGGACTTACACGTGGTAACGTCCCGGCTTGTGCCGTGACTAATGGCCCTGTGGTAGTCAACATTCCCCTACAAGAAATAAGCCCTACGAGCCCTACCCATGGCAGTCCACTTCGGCGCCCCAATCCCGCACGAGCGAGCATCCTGCGTCGCAAAGGCTAACTCCGGAGTGCCGGCTTGTAGGGAGCGACCCTCACAAGCATGTGCGAATGAGCACAATGGCAAACAAGCGCAGATCATAAGCATCGTATCCAAGGGCAACAAGTCCCAGTCATCATGTCTAAAACATGGAATCACAACATCGACTCGAGGTCGAAACCATAACACATAAGTCACATTGTTCTCAAATTACTCGTTGATATGTCTCTACCAATATGCAACATGCCTCTAACATGTACATGCTCACATCTCAATTTACCAAGTGCATATTCAATGCATTCTACAATGCCATAATTAACGCATTATTCCAATGCTATATTCCATGCATTCTACAATGCTATAATCCATGCATTCTACAAATGCCATAATCTTGCATTATCCTAATGCTATATATCATGCATTCTACAATGCTAACTAAATCATCATTCATGATTTACATATGTCATACTACATGAACCTCCACTTTATGGAGTATAAGTCACCATGCAAATGTTCGATCTCTCATTTAACCAAGTAAACACATGCTTTAGCCAATCACAATTGTCAAATACAAAGAGAACCCCTTTCCTCATGTCTTAAACATGGAATCGTTCAACTACCAAAAGGTCGAGCTCAATGTCAACAATGCCCGTCATAGTTGCTCACCTAGATGAGGTGCAACATACTTATTTTGCATTTTGTCATATCCTTTCATTTCTCTATAGCAAGCATACTTTAGTATGCATAACTAAATTCACTCATCCAATAGCCAAGTAGTGTCTCACATGATACTACTCCTCACTAGCATGCATATCTTAAATAGCATTTCATGAATGCGTCATCACAATACTAGTGCAAGTACTCTAGCATGCTTATCATTCTCATAATACTCTACTATATGGAGTATGCCACTTTTCACATGTAACATGTATATATCATGTGTTTACAATTTCTACCATATCATAATTAGCACAATTATGCATCTAATCAATCCTATAATGAAATAGGAGACATAGGGGGGAGTTCACCCATTTCGGTGAGGTCAGACCCACCGGATACCCAACGAAACCTCGTCGTTCCTTCGCACGAAGTTGTCCCCTAAGGTTCTCATGCCCTAAGATAATTTTCCAAGGGGTAAGAAGTTTCGAACAATCACATCTCAAAAATCACCATAATACAAGAGGAAAATGGGTGGAAATTATCTTTAATCAAGTAGAACTTGTCCAAAGTCCAAATCAAGGTTAGGGATCTTCAAATCCAACCTAAAGCATCATTCTATGAAGGGAAAATCCAATGTTACAAATGTAAAGGCTACGGCCATATTTCTACGGATTGTCCCACTAAGAAATCCTATAAGAAGAAGGCTTTGCAAGCAAAAACTTGGGACGTTTCTACTTCGGATGAATCGACCTCAAGTGATGAAGAGAAAAATAATGTTGCTTTTAGTTCTCACACTTCTTTGCCTTTAGCTACATATTTTTCATCTATTATTTCTAACTCTTTTCTTTCTCCTTCCTTGCATGGTACGTCGAGCGATGACGGCGAGAGTGAGGGGGAGTCGGACGATGATGACTTAGCCGAGGCGTACAATCAACTACTAATTGAATCGAAGAAGATGGCTAAGCACAACAAGAAGCTGAGGAAACGCTTACTGGAACTTGAGGATGAAAATAAAATCTTGAGAACATCGTCTAAAGCTCTTGAGGATGAACGGGAATCGATATTGGAGAACAACAAAATCCTCCAAGAGAAGCTAGACCAATCGGAGATAACGATCAAATCCTACCAAGAGAAGATTGGCTTTCTAGAACATCAAGTCAAGGAAATTCATACTTCTAACCAAGTCTTGACTAAACAAGTCCATGAACTTAAGTCCGACATACAAAAATTCTCCTCCGGATCAAAGAAACTTAATGATATGCTCGGATTGGGTCAAACAAGCAAACTTGGACTTGGATATGAGCGGAAACATGTTGAGAAGGTTAAAAATTCAGCACATAAAGTCTCAACTATTGTGAAGGATAAAGTATGTCATAGATGTGGAAAGAAAGGTCATATCAAGAAGACATGCCCGAGGAAAGATAAGAATACTCAATCGGCATCTTCTAAACATCAATTGGCATCTTCCAACACTCGACAACCTTCAAGGATTCAAAAGCAACAACAACCAAGTCGAGTACCCCAGATGTAGCACACTGAACTTTAGCAAATTACGGAGTTCTAGTGAGAGAATAGTGCCTTATACTATTCTGGAGATTTTGGGTTGAGTTTGGTGAGCTTGGGAGTATTTTCGGAACTTGGTAAGTGCGAAAACGGACTCCGAAGAGCGAAATCTGCAAAAGGTGCAGATTTTGCACTGTATTCCGGAATGTGCTTTTGGATTCCGGAACAGAATTAATGTATTCCGGAATGGACTTTGGGATTCCGGAATGCTGTATAAAAATCTATTTTTGGCCGAGGCTGGGGTTTTGCGGAATTAGAGGCTGATTCCGGAATGTCTATTCGTACACCGGAATATAGTGCTGCAGAATCAGTTTTTCAAGCTGTTTGCAATTTTGGGTGTTGGAGGGGTTTAGGTGCAATTGTTACTTCATGTTATATACTCCCGCATCCCCTCCCTTAGCCATTTTGGGCTGAGGTTAGAGAGAAGAGAAGGGTAAGGTTTCTCTCTTTCTCTCTTGATTTCTTGCTTCCAACCCTTGAGATCTTTGGGTTTGATCTCTTTTCCTTTCCCCTTTTTGCTTCGAGGTTCGCTAGCTCGACTTGGAGGAAGCTTGGATTGGTTGGAGAAGGCTTGTTTGTGGATGGACCTCCAACCCTAGCACCATTTAGCTTGGATTGGAGCTTTTGTAGAGGTTTGTAGCTTCCTTACACCCTCTACATGCGAGATTTGCAAGTATTTCTTTGGAAAACCTAGTTTTTGGAAAACTAGGGTTATGATGGGGTTTTTCTCATGAGGGTTTGTGAGATGAAATTGATGAGTGTAGAACACTCTTGTAGGTTGGATTTGAAGCTCCAATGTGTTGATTTGGAGTTTGCACAAGCTTTTCTTGGATTAAGGTATTATTCACCTATTTTCTTCATAATTTTTGGTGAATTTCGTTGTGAGCTTGTTCGATGCTTCTAACCCCTTGGGAAAATTTTTTAGGGCATGAGAAGCTTAGGGGACAACTTCGTTTTGATGTACTGCGAGATTTCGATGGGTATCCGGTGGGTCTGACCTCACCGAAATGGGTGAACTCCCCCTATGTCTCCTATTTTATTATAGGATTGATTAGATGCATAATTATGCTAATTATGACATGGTAGAAATTGTGAACACATGACATATGTATGTTGCATGTGAGATTTGGCACACTCTATATAGTAGAGGTTTATAATAATGATATGTATGCTAGGGTCCACACAATGATGTTGTGACGATATATTCTTGTTATGCTATTTAAGATATGCATGTTAGAGATGGGTAGTATCATATGACACACTATATGACTAGTGAGGCTATTGAACTTGACCTAGCATGACGTTGGATGTGACATTGATTCATGTTGCCATAGATAGGAGAAAGAACATGACATATTGCATGTTAATGACAAGGTGCAAGCGATGCGTGTTGCACCTCATCTAGGTGAGCAACTAAGATTGGCGTTGTTGACATTAAGCCCGACCTTTGGGTCGTTGAATGATTCCATATTTTAGACATGATGAAAGGGGTTTCCTACTTGATTACGGAAATGCCAAAAGTATATAATTGCTTAGTTAAATGAGAATAGAGTATTTGCATGATGATCCTTATACTCCATGAAGTGGAGGTTCATATAGTATGACATATGCATATCATGAATGATGATTTTGTTGGCATTTGTAGAATGCATCGATTATGGCATTAGAATAATGCATGGGTTATAGCATTGTAGAATGCATGAATTATGGCATTAGAATAATACATGGATTATGGCATTTGTAGAATGCATCGAAAATAACATTAGTACAATGCATTGAGTATGGTTTGGATATAGCATATGATAGTAACCCGTTGGGGTCATGAATGAGACGTAGGTCCATTCCTATTGGTAGAGTGAGATATAACCACTTGCATGTTAGAGACATGTTACATATTGGTAGAAACATATCAACGTGAAACTTGAGAACAAGTATGGCATATATGTTATGATTCCGACCCTCGAGTCGATGTTGTGATTCCATGTTTTAGATATGATGATTGGGACTTGTTGGTCTTGGATACGATGTTTATGATCAGCGCTTGTTTGCCCTTGTGCTCATTCGCACATGCTTGTGAGGGTCGCTCCCTACAAGCCGGCACTCCGGAGTTGGCCTACGCGAGACAGTATGTTCTCCCGTGCGGGATTGGGCGCCGAAGTGGATTGCCGTGGGGGAGTCTCATTCTCAGCGTGGGGATGTTGACTACCACGGGGCCATTAGGCATGGCACAAGCCGGGATGTTACCACGTGTAAATCCCCTCATTGATTGGGTAAAAGCTAAGTAATTTGGACATTGTTCATCACAGTCGGTTGATGCATATACATGTAGTGTATGGACATAGTAGTGAGTTATATTTTGTGACATTACTTAGCTTGACACCATTTGGATGCATACATCATAGTTGGACATTCATGTTAGTCACTAGTTGCATTGGCATCCATAGTGGCATTAAATCTATACTCACGATGATTAGTATAGTGACATGATTAATGGTGATAATAGAAATTTCCTTTCAACTAGTATTCATGGCATTAATTCGACATGCATGTAAACTAGTGAGAATAACATATTGTGCTTATGATAGTAGAAATCATATTCATGTAGATGATTTAGTCACTTGGAGGCATGATAGTAGTAGTATTATTGTTTAGCATTTATTGCTTATTGCTTTATGTTTAAGCTTATACTATCTTTGCCTCAGTTGACCTAGCGGTGTATTTCGCCACTCTCGGCGGCTTACCCACTGGGAACTATTGTTTAATAGTTCTCACCCCCCATTGTTGTTGGATTTTTGTTTCAGAGCCTTCCACAGCAGGAGAGGCTTGGGATCGTGGCGAGGGGTTAGCAGCTAGCTAGAGCCTCTACGATGATGTTATAGATGTACCATGGTCACCTTTCTTTGTATTTTGAGCGAAGGGTATATAGATGTTTCTAGTTGAGCGATCTCCTAGTGTGGATGTGATGTACTTTAAAGCAGATTTTATTGTATATCTTAAGATTATAGATTGTGACAACTTGTTTTAGTTGTAGAATTATGTTCTTGCTATGATCACCTTGTTTAGGATGTATTCCTTCTACTACTTGATTATTGTTGTTATAGACACCTTGTGTACATTGTGAGTTATTTTGGTGTACACGGCGGGTCTGTGCATGTGCCTGGTAGGCTCCCACTAGGGCCCGGGGCGTGACACCAGATCAACCGGAAGTCAAAGCCACAACAAATAGTGGCCGAATGCAATGTGGCGACCAACGGATGATCAAAAGCCAAAACAAATGGTGCCCAATGTCAACAAACCAAGACAACCAACAATCCGACAAGTTTTGATTCGAAAAAGTGATATCTTTCCTTGTCTTAAATCTTAACTTGTTTTGACTTTGTGTAGTGCGTTGATTGGTTCTTATTGCATATCTCTTGATCATTGCATTATACGTTTTGGTGCTTTCAGTGTTACGATTTTTGAAAATTCATTGAATGATTGCTATATCAAATAGTGCCTTGAACATCAATAGGTTCACTTTAATTCACTCCTAATTAATCTCATATTAATTATCGGTTTTACTTTATTTTTATTATTTATGAAGATAATTTATCATAGGAGTTCTTAATACTTATATTCATCAAATTTATGTAATCATGTTTGATCTTTTGGCAATTAAACTATCTTGGTTGTGAGTGTTGAATTTGATGAATGGTTATTCGCTAATGGACTAAAATTTGTCAAATTTTCTTTCAAATGCGAGATTGCTTAATTTAGGGGGAGTTTGTATTATTATAAAAAAAATTGTGAAAAATTTGATAAGAAAAAATGCTCCTAAATTGAAAGATGTAAAAAGAGTTACATCATAAAAGGAGTGTGAAAACTACCACCACATGTAGGAAAGAGCTACCACCCCGGTCGTCCGGTAAGTGTGTGAAGCTACCACATGGATATCAATTGTATAACCGAAAAAGTTGAAAAAAAAATGCATATTTTAAATTTTTCGGAGTTATAAGGTGGTATATTGAAAAGATACTCAAAGAGCCACTCCCGGTGCTTTATTTGCTAAGTCTCAAATTTGAACATTTATGCGACAAATTGGTGTCATTTTTGGTGAATCTCTATAAGTCGATTTCATGATCCATTACATCTTGATAGTCTTTGAGCCGCTAGATTATTTTTGATGACTTATTTTTGAAGTATATATGAATTAAGAAATCGTATAATATTTTATCTACATCATGGTGATTGTGTAGTAAAATTCTTAATTCTTATGACATTAGTAAGAAATGAAAGAAGTCAATATGAACTTATATTTTTCATGCACTAACATTGCTTGACGCTTTTATCACAGGTGGTTTCAAAATTGAACAAGATCTTAAACTTGTGTTACTTGTGTACAACATTCCACCACTTCTATTTCTTTCTGAGCTCTCTCTTATTTTGGTGTTTTTTTTTGGCAATTTTTGACAAAAAGGGGGAGAGAGGTGATGATATTGAAAACTTTATAAAAAAAAAGGAAAGATTTTGAACTTAGACGCATGAACAAAGGGGGAGAGATATGCGGACGTATTGTGAATGCTTGTAATAGCATAGAAATTTATGATGCTTTCCTTATGCAATCTACGTATGAATTTTGTTCCTGTTTGGAACCTCTTGAATTGTACTGGTTGTGACGCCTTGGACGTACAAGGGAAACTCTGTCCGTTCGGCGGGTCTCTGTGCGTGCCCGAACCGACCAAATTGGCGGTCTCGGGGCGTGACAGATTAAAATGGCATCAGAGCGTAGAAACGGTCTAGGTGGACCTAAGAAATCCTAGGATGGAAAAGATCCTAGGAGTGTAAGCTCGTGAGAGACGAGGACTTGTGATTTGCGGCGAAAGTGTAATCAATTGGGTCGTGTATTGGTTATGCCTCTAATAGGATGTTAGAGGTAGATTTAAGGCATGGTTTATTCTCAGCTAAGTGTGTTCATGTTGGCGCGCGACAACATGAACCCAAGGGATGAGAATAGGCGCCCTTGTGTGACTTTCGCCTAATTTGTGTCCGTAATTTGAATCATGTTTGTACTTGGCCTAGAAGGTCGAGGATGTTGACGGAAGTTGTCGTGTTTCAGGATACGATGGCGTCACGTGGGCGATCTCTGACGAGATCAACGCGGGATGGACCTAGTGAGGTCCTTGTGCAATCTGAGGGCAAGTGCTTCAGGTGTGGGCAACCGGGCCATACGCGGGATGAGTGCCCGCAGGTGGATAGCCCGGCCCTGACACTTGCGACGGCCTCTTCTGCTCCAAGACAGCTCGCGGGTGTGCCAACTGCGGCAAGGTCTAGAGAGCGTGCGCCGATGTCGGGACAACCTGAGGGTTCGCATCGGGCGCCAAGTGGCCATGGGTACGCGACTCAGGTGATGGAATCTACTGCTATCGACGGCGTCGTGGCAGGTATGTTTTAATTGTTGAGAACACACGTAAAGCATAATGTGACACAGGAGCATTACATGCAATTGTTGTGGTCTGTTGCTACGATGCAAGTATAAATGTAGTAAGGACCAAGGATATGAGTAAAAATAGATACCCAGCCATGCTCATGTCATGGAGGCATGTATTGCCGCTGGAGCGGCTAGAGATTTTGATAATACCAGCAAATTGTGGGTGTTGCGCCTAGTTGACGGCTTGAGGTAATAATGATTGTAAGCGAACTGACTCTCGAAGTTAGGGCAATGTGAGTAGCCAATTGCAAGAGTCGAGATATGAAGTTTGAGAACGTGTTAATAGTTCGCGGGCCCAAACATCGTTCTGGAGGATCGATGACGGTAGTGGAACCACGGTTGTGGAATTAATAAGGTAATCATCAAGATTTGGCGAGTGGGCCTTGTTGTACCTCAAATTGAGGTAGGTTGTGGTACTCACAATGCGAGCGAGCATAAGCGTGGTAGCTTAGTGATTGTGGTTAGCACGAATGAGCAGAGTAGCGTGGGACGCTCGGGTGTAGGTGCTCGTGGAGTATTGGTTCTGGTTAGCCGAGAGGGTTTGTTGGCAGTAGCACTTGGGCATTGCTAAGTGTGAAGGAGGCCAAGAACCGCTTGAGAGCTAGTGGCTCGCACTGGGTGCATAGGAGCCGATAGAGACTGTTGTCGCTTGGTAGAGCGTGTGGGACACGTGTAGCGACGGTATCGGGTATTGCTTGGGGACGATCCGTGCCCGGACCATGTGTGGACTGTGGAGCCTGGGGCCTATGAACAGGCGCAGTCAGCTGTGTATGACAGCAGCCCGAGACCTGAGGGTAGGGCAGAGACTTATGGTCGGGGCGGTAGTCCAAGCGATGACCCGAGAACGTGGAATGCCACCTGTGAGACCATATAAATGGTAGTACACCGAGAGTGTGGATGTGACCCAACTCTAGGACCAGTAGAGGTTTGGGGTCTTGGTTACTCCTGGTTGGAGTATGTGCGCAAAGTCCTGAGTGAGGACTCCGCCAGGTAATGATTGGATTTACGTTTGCGAGCAAGAGATGTTACGCGACGTTGAGATAGGTTTAGGCAGTAGGCCTACGTGAGAGCTTTGGTCGGTGGACCATCTGTTATAAACCGAGATAAGCGGTTTGACCAACAGCTCTGGGAGTATGAGAGCATTGGTCGTGTGCAAGAGAATTATGATAGTGACCTGAGAAGCAGAGGCTCGGTCATACCTTTCGCCTGATTGGTGAAGTCACCAATTGCCAAGTCTGTCATTGTCGGTGAAGTGAAATCGGGTTTACGAACAAAGTGTTCGAGCGGAAACATCGCGAAGATGATGTGATGTTGACCCGGTAAGGAAAAGCAATGGGACATACTCCTTATGAAATGTCGGGAAGATAAGACCCCGTGAATTATGGAGTGTACTCCTGAGTGAGCAGGAACCAGAGGACGCGATGAAAGAATGATACCCTCATCTAGTTGATAAATAGATTTGAGGTGTGATCTTAGTTTCGCGGACGAAACTCCTTTTAAGGAGGGAGGAATGTAGTGAACCGCAATTCGGAAGCATTTGAACTTTGGCCAAGTTGGACAAAGTTTAGTTCAGAAGTAAGTTGAACGTGTTTAGAATTGAGTTCCGAGAGTTTCGGAACGATTAGAAGTGGATTTGGTGAGTCCATGTTGTGTCCCGAGAGTGTTGGAATGATTAGAGGAAAGTTGGGAGAATTTTGAGATACGATTGTATGTTGGAATATAATTATTCTGTAAGGGATAAACTATAATTCTCCAACTTAAGAAGTGTTCTTATGTGTAGAAGAGTTTCGGTTGTGTTGGATTTGATTTGGAGAGAAAACGGAATGAAAAACGGAGTTTTAGAGCGAAAATGAGAAGAAAATGAAAAAGGCTGAAAACATTGTTCACAGTGTCCGGGTCCGGACCCTAGGATTGGGATCCAGACCCCAGCTGCGAAAATGCTGAAATTGCTTACGGGTTCCGGACCCGGGATGCAAGGTCCGGACCCCATGGACCCAGAAGCTCCAGAATGATGGTATTTTGGTCATTTCATGTGGTAGGCTTATGAGGGGAGGTTGGGGGCTTATCTTCTTCATTTTCCCCCTTCTTCCTCTACTTCTCCTCTCCCTCTCCTCTACTTTCTCTCTCTAGAGAGCTCTCCAAAGCTTGGAGAAAAGAGTGATTCAAGCTTGGAAAAGAAATCCAAGGTGGGAAAGAAGCTTCTTGGTGCAAGAAGAAGCTTGGGGAGCTCGTGGCCAAGGTGAGTTCCTTGGATTTAAGGTGATTTAAGGTTAGGGTTTTGGATTTAAGCCTTGTAAATAGATTGTTATCAAACCCTTGGCTAATCTAGACTACAAATTACAGGGATTAGCATGTGATTTTTGGGTTTGGCCATATTTATGGAAATCCTTGGTTGAAAGAGGGATTCTCTTATGGGGGGGTTTAAAAATTGTTTGACCCTATAAAACCCTAGTTGGGGGTTAGTAGAACATGTGGGACAACTCCATGTCGAGTGATTCCAAGAGATGGGATCGTTATGAGTTCGACTCGGATTAACGAATCATTCATGTGTGTTAGGGCAAGGAGCTTGAAGACTAAGCTTGAGGCCAAGGAAAAGAGCCTAATTGCAAGTGTCTACAAGCAATTAGGGAGCTTTGTGAGGTGGGTTTGTGTTTACCGAAGTGATTAGGTCACTTCCATGTCGAAAGAGTAAAGTATAATTTATTTTACTTGATGCATGTAATGGTAGGTTAATTGGTAAGTGGTAAATATGAATGTGTAGATCATATGATGTTAATACCATTAACTACCATGGATTGGAACTATAGGCATGTAGAACACATAGATACAAATGGACATGTGTATGCCTAGGTGTGGACATAGCGGTGAGCTAATTTTCTCTATACGCTAGAGAACTTGACAGGTGGTTAAACAAGGGCTAGAGGCCATGTAAAATTGAAAATCCTAGGTATGGACAACTAGGATAAGAAAGAACTTAATGTGCATGTTGGCATTGGGTGTATATCCAAGTGATTTGACCCATGGGCTCACCTTGCATGTAAGAGAATTCGAGTATTTCATAATATATATATATATATATATATATATATATATATATATATATATATATATATACTTGAAAGGTGATGTATGCATGTTAAACCTAGTGTCATTGAACATAAGTTGGAATGTGATGGTATTAAACCTAGTGTCATTGAACATAGGTTGGAATGTGATGGTATTAAACCTAGTGTCATTGAACATAGGTTGGAATGTGATGGTATTAAACCTAGTGTCATTGAACATAGGTTGGAATGTGATGGTATTAAACCTAGTGTCATTGAACATAGGTTGGAATGTGATGGTATTAAATCTAGTGTCATTGAACATAGGTTGGAATGTGATGGTATTAAACCTAGTGTTATGAAACATAGGTTGGATCAGGTGATGAACCTAGAGTGGGTAAACCTAGGTTGTATAACATAGTGGTAGAAAGACCACTTGGTTTGTAATGTGTGTGAACCTAGAGTCGTTGAACCTAGGTTGAGAGACATAGTGATAGGAAGATCACTTAAACAGGACATTGAACCTAGTGTCATTAAACATAGGTTGGAAACATAGTGGTAGAGAGACCACTTGTATTGGAATATTATTAACCTAGAGTCGGGTGAATCTAGGTGGGAAAAACATATGACCTAGCGTTGTGGAACCTAGGTGATAAAATAGGTGGTAGGATGACTACTTGGACATGAGAATGTAAACCTAGAGAGGTTGATAATATAGGGTAAAAGATGAACCCTTGAGACTTTCGAATGGATTCCGGAATCCCTAGACTGATACTTGCAGGTATGTGTGGTTCTCCTCGCCTGGCAAGTGATTGTGGCTGCGGGTATGTGTGGTTCTCCTCGCCCGGCAGCAGATTATACTTGCGGGTATGTGTGGTGGTCCTCGCCCGGCAAGTGACTCATAACTGCGGGTATGTGTGGTTCTCCTCGCTCGGCAGTGGTTTGAGTATCGGAGGTGTATGTGGTATATCCCTCACCTGCCGAGTGGATTGATGGCTGAGGTGTATGTGGCATGTTCATCTCCTCAGGCCTGGACATAGGCGGTAGTCCGCTGATGTTTGACTCTAAAGTGAGTCGGGTAAGGTTTGACTAAAGTAAGTAAACCTTAGAGGGGCGGTGGCCCAATGATGTTTGACTCTAGAGTGAGTCGGGTAAGGTTTGACTAAAGTAAGTAAACCTTAGAGGGGCGGTGGCCCAATGATGTTTGACTCTAGATTGAGTCGGGTAAGGTTTGACTAAATTAAGTAAACCTTATGTAGTGAACCGAATTTTTGTATACCTCCCCAAGCTTAAGTCAAGTTGGATGAATTGTGGTTAAGAAGTGGATTTGATGAGTTCTATGTTGGGTTCCGAGAGCATCGGAACGATTAGAAGAAGTATCGGTGAAACTTAGAGAAAGTTGGGAGGAAATGAAAACTTTTGAGAAATGATTGTACCTCGAAATCTAATGGTTTTTATAAGGAAAAATTATAAATCTCCCACTTTGAAAGTGTCCCATATGTGTAAGAGGAGTTTCGGTTGTGTTGGATTTGATTTGGAGAGAAAACGGAATGAAAATCAAAGTTTTGTAGTGAAAATAAGAAGAAAATAAAAAGGCTGAAAACACTGTTCATCGTGTCCGGGTCCGGACCCCAGATCTGAGGTCCGGACCCCAGCTGCGAGAATGCTGAAATTGCTCACGGGTTCCGGACCTTGATGCAGGGTCCGGACCCTGCGCTGTTTGGGGGTTATAAAAAGTGCCCTACAGCTCTCTCCTCTCATTTCCCTCACCCCACACGCATGAGAGAAGGGGGAAACCCTTCTCTCTTCCTCTCTAACACCTCTCTCTTCCTCTCTCTTGCAACCTCTCCACCAAAGAGGAGATTGGAATTGGAGGAGATGAAGCTTGCTTGGTGGTGAAGCAAGCTCTCCAATGGTGGTTCAAGCTTGGAGAGCAAGGTGGCCAAGGTGAGATTTCATGATTTGAGTTAGGGTTTGGATCAAATCCTTTAAAATTGGTGTATTAGAGATCTCTAGATGATTCTATACTAGTTTAATCAAAGGATCACCATGATTTTTGGGTGTTCTTGAGGTTCATGAAACCTAGGGCTTAGATTTGGGGTTTTTATCCCTAGGGGGTTTTGATCTAAATTGATCTCATAAATCTTTAATTGAAGGGTAAATCGACGCGTTGGGCAACTTGGATTGGAGTTCCTACGAGCCTACGGCATTCTGCTGGGAAAAATTGCCGTTTTGCCTTCGTTAGGCTTGGGTCGAGGCTTTTCGGCGGAGATAAATCGCGAAACTTGGTTTCCCGGCCCTAGATGTCAATACGAGGTGGGTGGGGCTCTCCGGAATGGTTGGATTTCTCCCTATGTCTAAATCCTACTCTTTGAGCATATTTGTATATATGTATGAAATTCTTATTCCAGAAACTTGCATGCCTCCTATGATATATGAGAATGATTGTGATTGAGAACTCAGTACTTGGATGCATGAGGATTGGGTCATTGGACATTGGAAACCCTATGAATGCAATGAATTAGAATGTGAACTTAGAAAACATTGTGGAATATTGGTGGCATCTTGACTAGTTGTTTGGACATAGAAAACAAAGTATGGACATTGGAACAAAGTGATTTAGTAGGTGTCATTGTGAGTCTAAACATGAACCTAGTGATAGAAATATGGATTGGGTATCCTATTGTGCAAGTAGAAAACACGAACATTATGTGTCATGAGTGTTACATATGGGTTTGTTGCCGTAGTTGCACAGGATTTGAGATGGGCATGCGAGGGATTGATAGATCCTCTGGACCATGCTAGGGATTGGTAAATCCCCGTGTGTTGTTACCCTGGTCAGTAGGGTGTCCTCGGGTTGAGAGGACTGGATCACACTCACATTGTCTGTTCGGCTTGTTGGTGTTTGCGCCACCACAAGCAGTGAGCTCCGGAGTCGTCACACCTATGGGTTGAGGGTTATCTCCCCAGCAGACGGCCCTAGATGGTTGAGGGACTATCTCCCTGCGGGCCCTAGTATTGTGAGTTTGGCTTGACCTTCGGGTGAGCCGGTAAGATTGGGTCAAAGAGAAAAGAGATAGGTTGACTGACCATATTGTACCCTATGCTACTTGCATTGTTGCATCTTATGTAAAGAGTGAGCATAATGAGATCACATGTTATGTGTGGGGTCTATCATGATATCCTTGTGAGTCGGGCTTGGTCTTGTGAGAAGCCCCGATTGGGTCAAGAATGAATTGGGTCAAGAGTGTGTGAGGGACACTGTTGAACATATTGGACCATGACATTCATTCCTTATTGTAAGGCATAATAGTAGTCATTGTTGCATGCTATATGTTTAGTAGTGGTAGACTACACATTCAGTTGCTTATATATCGCATTGCTATCTCCTTTCGTATTACTATGCCTTGTTAGACCTAGTGGGAAAGTCGGCGAGGTCGGCGGCCGAACCCACTGGGAACTTCTTTTAGTTCTCACCCCCTGTTGTTGCAGAGCCACCATTAGCGGAGCAGCACCGGACCGAGACGTGGGCATCGCGCCCTAGATAGCAGGGTTACCAAGTGTAGGTCACCCGTGTACAGATAAAGATTATAAATGCATGTTGTAAATAAATGTAAATGTAATTGAGAGCGAAGTTGTATATTTTGAGGAAAATGGCATGTATTATGTATTAAAGTTGAAAAGTGTATGTAAATGTGTATGCTTCAAGTGTTGTAATAGCTAGGTTTAAATTCTCGCTCTTATGATATGCCCTCGTGCAATTCATGTATGTTGATTGTTTGTCCTGGACAAAACTCTATGTACATGATGTTGTTGAGCCTTGGACGGACAGGGAAAGCTCTGTCCGTTCGGCGATCTGTGCGCGCGCCCGGACCGACCAAAGTGGCGGTCGCGGGGCGTGACACCTTAGAGGGGCGGTGGCCCAATGATGTTTGACTCTAGAGTGAGTCGGGTAAGGTTTGACTAAAGTAAGTAAACCTTAGAGGGGCGGTGGCCCAATGATGTTTGACTCAAGAGTGAGTCGAGTAAGGTTTGGCTAAGGTAAGTAAACCTTAGGAGGGTGGTGGCCCAATGATGTTTGACTCGAGAGTGAGTCGTGTGTGGCTTAGCTAAGGTGAATGAACCTTAGGAGCAGGTTGATTATGAAATGGATAGTGGAATAGCAGTGAAAAATGTATTGCATGGATTTCATTATCGCATTTGTTGAAGCATAAGCATGTTTACTGTTTTTGCATATAGTAGAGTTATATGCTTGCAAGTTATGTATATGTACTAACCATACTTTTATGCTTCCTTTGGACCTGGTGGGTCGAGCTTCTCCCTTGGGTGGCCTTACCCACTGGAAACTATTTTAGATAGTTCTCATCCCACTATTTTTCAGGTCCACACGTGAGCGGCACGGCGGCGCAAGGGAAGGACGTAGCCTGATAGTTAGCGTCCTACCACTGTGACTAGGATAGAAGTACCCTCTACTGTGTAGCTTAAGGGTATTGGAATGAAAGGAATGTAATAACAATTTGATTGTATTTGGAAAGAGAACAAAGACACAAAAATATAATATGTGGACGTATTGTGAATGCTTGTAATAGCATAGAAATTTATGATGCTTTCCTTATGCAATCTATGTATAAATTATGTTCCTTTTTGGAACCTCTTGAATTGTACTGGTTGTGACGCCTTGGACGTACAGGGGAAACTCTGTCCGTTCGGCGGGTCTGTGTGCGTGCCCGAACCGACCAAATTGGCGGTCTCGGGGCGTGTCACTTGGTGCCCTAATTCTTAATGTTCTTTTAGAATCAATTTGAGAATTGCTTAGAAATTATTCCCACAGATCTTTAATGATATTCTAAGCAATAAATCATTACCAACTTATTGTTCTTGCTCCGGACGGAGTGCGCTCGTGTATTCGAGTGGGTGTCGTGGATTCGGCGTGATAAAGGCTTCGTGGATTCGAAGTTGAGTGTTTCGTGGATTCGGGACGTGGCGTTCGTGGATTCGAACGTGGGGCATGGACAACCCGGTGGTGTGCGCGAGATCCATAGAAGGTAAAAGAGAGGTGTGAGTCCGTGGAGTCGGTAATCACCTTGTATTCTTATATTCTTAGTGGATTGTTATCGCGTGTTGGTCCCGTGGGTTTTTTACTCCTAGTTGGAGTTTTTCCACGTAAATCTCGGTGTGCTATTTTAATTTTCCGCACTTATTTTTATTGCATCGAGTTTTGTGGTTTGGCCGTCGTACCTATTCACCCCTCTCTAGGTATTGATAGTATCTAGATAGATCCTTGGGTTCCCCATAACCTGCAGTCCGGACCCTGATGTAAGGTTCGGACCCTGAACCAGTCGTGAGTTTTCGAAAATCTATTTTTCAATCCTAGTCTATTTCTAATGTCTCATAAACCTATAAATATGATATGAGGGTCTTTCTAAAACGTGGTTAAGATAGAATGTTCTACGAAAACCCTAGAAACTTGTTTCGGTGCTTTCGGATCATCTTCTGGGAGCAAGTTTCTTTAGTACTCATTTAATATATTGTGCGGTGTATGGAACATTAGTATACACTAAATACAAGCAAAAGCTTATCCTCTTTCTTTCTTAAAATTATGAGTGCATTCTATTGAGCATTCTCTTCACTGGATGTACATACATCACATACTTAACGCACTTTAAAAGAGACTTTAATATCTAATTCATTAAATATAATTTACCATATAAGACTTTATAGATAATATATATTTAATTAAGTTTTGATATTGAAACATTTGTTATTCAATATAAGTTGCGGTATATGGAATATTAATATACATCAAGTGCATGTATAGTTTTTTTTCTTTTCAATCAATTTTAATAGGGTAAAGACACCTCCGTCTTTTTGGTAATTTGAAATAAGTCCTCTAAATTTAATTTTTTAGTTAAAAACAATTATTTATAGAATAGCTACCAAAATACTAATAAAAATATTATTTTTTATAATGTACATAAGGCTACTTTATTTTTTTTTTTCCTTAGTTATAATTTTTCAATCTTAAAATTTTAATAATTATCTATCGTAATTAATTGAAATATTATCTACCCGCTGCAAAGCGTGGGCCCTGCACTAGTTACCCATTATACATGCTTTACCCGTTATACATGCTTACAGTCAAAGAAAATTTTAGACAAAGGAGAGATCAAACCAATTTCGATGATATTATCCACTTGCGTTCAAATCCCCATTAGAGATAAGTCTTGATCTCCAAAGTACTCTAAGAAAATCCTAAAAAGAGTTCTAACAAAGTTAGAACCTCAAAATCCTTCATTTGGAAAACCTCCCAAAATAAATCTTAAAAATTTCAACTTACCTCTTCACTTCTTAGAAAGGAGAACATGGATAGAGTGGTTGCCTTCTTCCTTCTAGAGCTTCATCTTAAAGCCCTTGATCTCTTCCAAGCCTCTAAGGAGATGAATCTCCAAGCTCCAACAATAGAGAAAAATAGCGTTCCTCTTCTTCTAGAGAGAGAAAAAAGAGAAGGAGAGTGAGAGAGGAGGAACTGGGAGAGGGATTAGGGTTGGCTGGTGAAAAAGGTATTTATAGAGGTGCTACAATAGCACGTAAACCCCTCAACAAACTAAATTTACAAAGCAATAAACCTTAGCCTTTACGCTAGTTTTCAGGTGCCCGCCCGATTACAGGCGCCCGAAAGCAACATAGCTGCGTCTAGTCCAAGATCCAGACGCTCGTTCAGTCTGCCCAAATATTTTGAGTACCTACAGGAGAAATCAAGCGCCTGTTTATTTAACAGGCTACACGACCCCTGCTTTCAGGTTGAGCATTCGAAAGCCATCCGAACGCCCGCGGGAGACACTCCGAAAGATGTTCTGGGTGCCCACAGGATCATTCGATCACTCGAATGTTTAATCATGCACGCCCGAGCTCTTTAGTTAAGAGTATGAAAGGGGGTCCGAACACTTTCTTCGACGTTCCAGAACATTTCCAAGTGCCCGCAGGGCAATCTGGACGCCCGAAAGCTAGCCTTCTCACCAACCACACTCTCTAGAAAAGCATCCGCTCATTTCGAGCACTTCATCAGCCATCCGAAATCATTTCGTGCACCCGAATCCCTATTTTGGGTGTCCGAAAAGTCTGGAACTCAGATTTTCTTTTTTTTAGAACTCTATTTTGATCGAAATTGATTTCAATCTGATCCAAACTCAATGTAGGCTCCTAAAAATCCATTTTAGTCATGTCTAGCTGTGGCGTTCTAGATATCAACAGCTGGGTTAGCATTGTGGGCAGCTAGTTAGCATGTCTATGGAGTGCAGACTCGGATTGGAGCCATTTTGGCACAAAATAGATGCAAAAATAGATTCCAGAGGTCGAGTGCAGTTGAAACCAAAGTTTCTGGGGCATCCAGACGCCCGAAAATTAGATTAGGGCGCCCGATAATTGGATTAAGGCGCCCGAAAGTGGTGCACTTCATAGATGTGGTTTCGGATCCTAGTTCTGGATGCCCGAAGGCACTATAGCAACTCAGAAGTGAGTTGATGATGATCTGATCACTGTGATGACACGTGTACAGTGACTTACAGGAGTTTTGAGCGAAGGGGTCTGGGCACCTGAAAGTTTGCGGATGCAGCTACGTAAATTTGCGCTTCTATACGAGCGTCCGTAGGAGCATTCGGGCAGAGTTATGATGGATTCGTTCACCCGAAAATTTGGTTCCGGGTGCCCGAAAACTTGCATTTGAGCTCAGGTAAGTTATTTCTAATTTTTTGAGGGCTTGTTTGCAATTCTACATCGTCTATAAATAGTCTTGAGGGGCTACTCCTACAATTCTTTTCACTTCCCATCCAGTGAAGCCTTGGATTACTTATCTCTACTCTATATTCTCCTCCTTATGTTCTACTTTTTCCTCTGCTGGTGCTGTAGCTGTGTGCACCAGTGGAGGTCAGCTTGAGATGGAGTCCCCTCTGCAGAGCTTAGTCAATTGGTGTGGTATGTTGTCACGCCCCGGGCTAGTTCTAGATGCGGAAAAACGTGCCCATTTTTTTTTTTTTTTTTTTTTAAAGCCTAGCCCGCGCCACGTACAGACCCGCCACAAATACAGGGTCCACTGTACACACGGACAGAACCTCCCCTGTATTTGCACGGCGTCAACAACATACAACAGGATCACAACCACCATTCATTCATCACAACAGATCACAATAACTCAAGAGATTCATACAGCTAGCAGTCCTTAAACCTGTATGAATCTAAGCAAATCCTTAGGCGAAGGATGATGCGATGCACAAGCAACAGTCATTCTAGAAAACTGCTCCTTACCCAGAAGCTTTCTTTGAAACCCTAGATCCAATCATTTAAGAATCATTTAAAAACTGTTCTCCACATGAGAACTCTCTTTGAAATCACAAAAGCCGAACGATCAGAAATCCATTTGAAAACCGTTTCCCACACGGAAACCTTTATTTTACAACGCTACCACGAGGGGTAGAAAGCCAAAATACTCGATAAATGAAACCATCAAAAATAGTTATACAACCAACTGGCCCAAGCATGCAGTCATCGCATAAGTATAAAGAATGAATCCACAACACAAGCATGCTAGAATATATCCAAAAGAAGGGTAACTGAACCACAAATCACATCTAACAGATAAGGGTAGGGTGATAACCAAATCTGGGGAAGTAGCCTCACGAGTCGGAACCTCTAGAGCTACTATCTAGGTGTGCCTCGCAGCGTCCCGACACTCACCACCCTGCTCACCTGAAAACTGCAACGAGGGCGGGGGGTGAGAACATGTACACATGTCTCCCCTCCCAGTGGGTACCGCAAGCCGACGAAGGCGAGGTGTACACACCGGCACGAGGGTCAACAAAGATAGATATGGTATACAGCAGCACAAGTAAGTATGAGGCTGACATACAACTGAAACAACTATGCTACTGTAAGCAACTGGTATATGCATCAAAGGAGATAACCACAAAGTAAACCCAATCTGTAACCACCGGGACGCACCCCGGGCACTGTCACAACCTGCTCAACCAACTGGCACAAACCTTCTGCACGCAACGCAGTAAGGCTCACGGGTCGGGACCGCTCTCCACAACCCTTTTCCGAAAAAGAAGCTCAAACGGTGGATCAGACCGTAGGCATACGTGAGGTGCTAGGGAGCTGTGACTATCGATGCGTATGCTCAATCCACAGAACGGCAACAAGCCGAGAAGCAACCAATAAACCTCAACTAGGATCGCTCGGAACAACAGGCGATCACCACCGACCAACTGGGTCATCTCCAGAACCATGCAAACCACAACTACTCTACTATCCAAGCACGCATATAAGTAGAGTCAACGGGAGTCAAGTGAACTAATAACTGAAATGCAGAAGAAGGGATAGAAAGGTATCACCGTAGTCCACTGAACCGACTCCGGATCGAAGTACCCACCTGTCGAAAGATCAAGTCTAACACCGACGGCTCTCGGGAACCGCGACAGGACCTACGAAAGACTCACAGGGTCAAGGTCCACCAAGTCGACGCTAAACACAAAGCTCACACATTCCCGAACCCGACGGATCGCCCGGGAAACCCACCGGGACGATCCCGAACCACACTAAGCTCTACAGGGGTACCAAACAGCCAACAAGGTCCCTCGCTGTCCCCGAACACACAAAACTAAGTGACGGGACAGCGAGCACAAGCTCGGGGTGCCACGACCACAAACGCACCCGAAAAGGCTTCTCGGGTTCCCGAAAAATGCCGAATTGGCACCGGAACCCCACATCACTCATCCGATGTCCTCGTAACTTTGGGACAGCGATGAGGAACAGCCAACGAGGCTACACGACGAAGCCAAGTCGCTCGCGAAAACAGCGAGTGAGTCGCACGACTAGAAACACACGTTTCGCCGATTAATTCATCGAAAAACGCGTCGGAAACGAATCCGAATCTCCACGAAAGTCGAAGGGGTTGGACAACCAGTCCACAGGGCCCCGAGGACCATACCCTTGCTGCCCACAGCGTCGCAACACAGCCACAAAAGCCAAAGTCCACAAACAAGCAACTTATACAAACATACAAGCACTAAACAAAGCCGATCGAGCAAACCGTACATCCGCACGACCTTCCGCAAGCACCAGCGGATAGGTAACGATGTCACGGAGACCGTGCTCACAGCCCCACTGCGATAGGACAAGTTGCAAGCTCAGCAAACCCATAAAATAGTGAGCACATGCAAAAAAGCAAGCATGACTAAGGCCGTGTGAGCAAACCGTACATCCGCACGACCTTCCGCAAGCACCAGCGGATAGGTAACGATGTCACGGAGACCGTGCTCACAGCCTCGCTGCGACAGGAACAGTCGCTGGCCCAGCAATTGCATAAAAACAGGGCCACAAACACAAATGAAGCTCGACAAAGGCCTAACGGCAAGACGGCTCACCCAAAACAGAGATTAAGGTGAGCATGATGATCAGCGCATCGCCGCGATCATCGTGCTCACCTTCCCGGACTCTGGGAGGCAACGGGGAGCTCAAACACCAAGATACGGCCAAAAAACCACTAAGCAAGACCCCGGCCGGAGCAACCAGCTTCGGCCGGCTGCCGGCCGGCATGCAAGGCCAGCGGCGGCCAGCATCGGCAGAGGAGGTGTCAAGGAAGAGGGGGCTCACCTCAGCCGGCGGCGGGAAGCGGCGGCGGCGGCGCGGGGAAGAGCCCTAGCTCCGGGAAGGCTCGGCCACACCTACTCCGGCAAGGGACGGCGGCGGCTGCCGGCGGCGACGCGAGCACCGGCAAGAGGGGCCCGCCGGACGTCGGGGAAGGGACGACCACGACAACTCCGGGCAACGGCGGCGGCGGCCGGAAGCTCACAGCCCCGGGTGCCTTAGGAGCCCAGGCGGCAACCGCGGCGGCTGCGGCGGCGCTCCGGCAGCACGGCGACGGCCGGGAAGGAGAAGACCGGCGGCGGAGGTCCCGAGGGTGGCGGCGCGCACCCTCCGAGGCGCGGCGGGAGGCGGCGGGGCGCGGCCTCCAGCTGCTCCTGCCTGCAGCTTGCCTGCAGGAGCCGCAGGCGGGCGCGGCGGCGCACCGGCGGCACGAGGGCGGCCGGGGAAGGAAACGACGGCGCCGGAGAACATGAGGGTGAGGGTGCTCACCCTCCCAGGCGGCGGGAACCGGCGGCGGCTCGGGCCACCAACACCCTGCCCGCAGCTGCCCTAGCAGCAGCTGCGGCAGCTCGGCGGCCCACGGCGGCGGTCCCCGGCGGCGGCGAGGGACTCCGACAGGCATGCCACCTCAGGGGGAGCTCAAGCAAGGGTTCCCCCTGGGTGCACACCTCAGAGAAGGAGAAGAAACAGAGGGAGAAGAAGAAGAAGGAAAAAGGGGGAGAGGGAGATGGTCGGAGCAGTTCCGGCCAGAGGGTGGTCGGCGTCGGCCGGAGAGGCTCTGGAGGCAGAGCCAAGGGGCAGGGGGAGAGAGGGCTCTCGGTTGAGGCTGAGGAAGAGAGAGGGAAAGTGAGGGAGAGGTTGAGTGTGAGAGGGGAAAAGAGAGGGGGTGGGTGAGGTTCATTAAACACCCTCACCTACCCTCTCACCTACCCTCTCAGCCATGGTCCCCTCTCCCACAACAGGTAACAAAACCCCCTTACACCCCTCCAAAAATGAATTCGCACGAAACGGTGCGAAAAACGGGGTCCAGATCGCGAAACATTAAACGTACACTTCGAGCACTCAGCAAAAAAGATGCAATAACTCTCAATCCGTCCGTCGCACGTCGACACGAATCACACCATCACGTTCAGCACTGCCGAGACATCGAATCTACCATTTTGGATCGTCAGGATCGGACTCCGGATCGCGCCGTTAAGCCGCTCACTCTCCGCGACAAAAATCCAAAAACACTAAAACACGATAAAAACCACTTATATACATATATATACATATATACCTGTATATATATACGTATACTGATCGAAAACACAGTATCAGGGGAGAGGAACACAGAGAATTTCAAATTTCCAAAATTCGAATTCTCACATATGTTAGTAAGCTGTGAAGGAGAAGAAATGAGGAACTATTGTTGGACTGTACGGTTGGGTTGAGGTAAGTAACATGTTATTTGAATGGGGATTTTGATATAAAATCTAGATCTAGTTTGATTTTTTATTGGATTTAGCAGTGGGGTTACTGCTATTGTAGGAGGAGGTTTTGGAGGATTTTCTTGCTGGATCTTTGTACTGGGTGGAGTTATTGCTCCTGCTTTTCTTTCTATTCTTTGGACTAGTATCTCCAGGTGGGTTTAGTTTGCCGGAAACATCGAATTTCCTTCTATGTCTATTGTGTAGAGTTTTACAGCCTGTGGTAGAGTCACAAACATTGTTATATGGACATAAATTATACTGTTGCATGACTCTAGTGGATTTGCTATTTATATCTATAAATTAGTCTACTATCACCTAATTGGACTTCTAGTAATTCTATACTCTTTGTCAGATACTTGGTAATAATAGGTATTACCTATGGATGCATGATCTAATAGAGGGACTTATGCCCGGGATTTTGGATGGTGACATATTATGGACTGTTTAGGATTTATTATTACTGATACTTATATACTGGATTATGTCGGGGGCACCATGGTAGTATTTATTATGATCTGGTTGATCATTCGCATTCAATCAGAGCTTGCATGAGCCACATTAAGGTCGACAAACGTACGCGCTATCATACTCAGTGGGGTCGTGCCCCTCGAGTGCCGCTCTGGAGTTTTCCCTAGCGATTTAGTGTCACAGTAGCCCTTGTGCTGACAGACCACCTGCAAGAGTGGTGATTGATCATCGGGGGCGGCCTCTACGTCGATGGACCACTGAGCTTTGGTGGGGGCCGGGCGCAGGCTCGACTGAACTTACGAGTCGGGCAATGTGATTGATTACAAATTGGATTATCCAGTAGCTAGCTGATGCATACTATCCATAATTTACAGTTTTCAGCAGTAGTAGTATAGACGCATGATAGAGCTAATTTTATTTCCAGTACTTTTCTATAAATCATGCTTTCATTCTGTTCACTTATCGCTTTACTATCTTTGCCTCTAGTAGACCTAGTGGGTAGGTCGTTGTCATCGGTGACGATACCCACTGGGGACTACGGTTCAATAGTTCTCACCCTCTCTGTTTGTTATTTTTCTGTTTTAAAGCCCTCAGCTTTTGCTGCCACTGATCGCGGTAAAAGGAGGACCCAATAGATGTACATTTATTTTGGTAGCAGGCTGTACATATGTGAACAAACAGGGTCAGTAGTGGATGTACTTATTTTATTATTCATTTTGGGATATGTATGATGTATGATGGATTTATATGTATATATGCTGCTTTATATTTTAGTTCATATATGTATATGTATAGTGTTGCTTCATATTTTAGTTCATATTGTACTCCGTTACCTGTAACTTGTGGACTTCTAGGATTGTGTTGTTACAGGTGGTTAGAAGCTTTGTCGGTGCAGGGCTTCCAGTGCATCGGCGGGTCTGTTGACGTACCCGGGGGCTTTTGCTGTAGCCCGGGGCATGACACTAGCATGACTTAGTCTGCATTTTGTCAATATAGTCAAAATTCGATACATTATACAAATAGCTACTATGATTGTGTATAAATCATGACATATTTGGTATGTTTTGTGTAGCAATAAAGGATACTGTTATTAGTGAACTTGGCACTAGGTTATGTAGCGACCAAACTCTTGAGTATTGAACCATAATATTTTAATGCATGAATTTGAACTTGTAAATGTATGTTATGAATTTTGATTGGGTCATGAGTATTTTCTAAAAGTAGGTTGGAGAACTTTCTATGGAAATATAGTGCCATCAAGTATAGGTTGAAAGCATCAATCAACAGAGTCGATTCTCGAACATTAGTACTATTATTGAGCATCCGCATGCTATTGGTGCTCGTGGAGGGCATTAACTTGTTGAGCTTGGCTCGTGGGGGTCGCAATCCCACAGGCCAAGTCCCTCGAAGGTGTAGACCATAGAGCGGGAGCACAACGAGTTCAGCTCTACAGGGCCCTAGGTGAATTCGGCGATTCCAGCTACCTGTAGACTTGTGTTGGTGCTTGGCAATTCTAGCACCACATGCTCTGGATAGGCTTAGTGATTCTAGCTACCCTTAGGGCATGAGTCTTGAGTACTCTTTGGACGAACTACAAGTTCGGTCCTCATTGATTAGGTAAAATCGAATTGGTTAACCGAAACGGTAATTGATGCATTTAGTTGAGATGTAAGAACCCATTGAGACATGATTATTTCTTGTCAAGGTATAGTAATAGATATTAATTCCTTTCATTTACTTACAACATCTATTATCTATATATTATCTATTACATTACATTACATGAAAGTAGAGTTTGCATCCCACGTGGAGCCTCCACATTCATTTGGGGCATAAGGAGGGTGCGGTGGGGTGCACATTTTTTTCAACCTAATTTTCTTCTCTCTCACACACACATACACACACACACACACACACACACACATTTTCAGTCAATCTTTCTCTCGTCCTTTGTTGTGAAACATATTTTTAAGTAATTAATATTATAAAATCAAATTTTAATTCAATACAAGCAATATAAACCATATAAAAAGATTATGTGTAAAAAATTATAGATTTTAAATTTTTATAATGAGATTTTAGAAATGTAGTGTATAAAACTTAATTTTACATGCGGTGCACGAAATATTTCTCCTCCAATACTCTATCTTTTCCTTCTCAACTATAACAATTTATTACCAACTTTCAGTTTATTGGTGCATCGTATGCATTAAACTTATTTTTAAAATATTAATATCATAAAACTAAAATCTAATATGATAAATGTAATATATACTATATAAAAAGTCTATATATAAAAACTTATATAGTTTAATTTTTATAATAGGGTTTTAAAAATACAGCGTAAGATGTATTTATACATCTAGTGCATAAAACAATTTTGAAACTGCCAATCCTGCCGCTTTGACCCGTTGTCATCACATCCCATCGCGGGAGCACAGAACATGCTGTTGACGCCTCGAAAATTGTGTCATGGAACCGGTGCACATGCGGAGCTAAGAGAATAGATGATGCACCGGGTGTTGGAGGCGTACACCAGAAACCGCAAAGCAGTTACCAAAACTGCTTACGGTTAAGATCGGCCAGATGTGGCCCAGGGAAATAGCGATGTGGCTGATCATGGGAATAACTGAAAGCCCCCGACGGGGGTATAAATAAGCAAGAGAAAGCCTGATGAAGGGTCTTTTTTTCCTTGCGAACGAGAAGACCAATTTTTGATTTCCACGCATTTTTGCTTTTCTAGGAGTAGCCAAACTTGTAATTTTTCCTTCTTTCCTACACTTATTACTTTTTCTAGGAGTAGATCAGAGGTAGATTTCTTTTTGTAAACAGTCTGATTCTATATAAAAATTTTCATTCGGCTCATAAGCCGACCAAACTGACTTGGGTGTTTGTACGCTCGGCTCATTAGCCGACCCGATATCCTGTGTGCTTCTGAACTCGGTTGATCCAATCCCTCGTCAATCGAATCGCTTGATCAGTGGGCGCAAACTTCGAGGGTCATTTTCAAAAGTCGCTTCGTCTCCTCGCATGCTTTTCGAGGGAGATTTTTGGGCTGGGTCAATGGTCCACGAATTCGGCACGCAACAATTTTTGGCACGCCCGGTGGGATGCCTTTCAATTCAAGGTAAATTACTGCTTTATTCAAATTATGGCGGATGATAATGCCATGAACCTCCGCAACTGAACCGTTCCCCGAACGTCGGGGAACGACCAGGCTAGTAATACTGAAAATATGAACGTACATCAAGCAGTATTACCAACAGAGGCGAAAACTAGTGGTCAGTCTGACCAACAAGAGCCGAGTCTGGCTCAGGCGCTGGGACAGATGACTCGAGTCTTACAAGTCTTGGACCAAAATAGTCATCGAAGCACCAATCGTTTAGACGCAGTTTTAGCCGCTATCATGGCTTCGAACGAAAATATTGCCCGAATTGGGCAATTGTTAACTCGAAATGAACAACAGTACCCAGGCCTGCCAGGGCCTGCGGGTATGCCGGTGTTACAAAATCCAGTTACACCGGCCATTATGCAGCCTCAGGCAAATCCATTCCAAGCTGCCTATAGACCGACAAATGCAAATGTCGGTCAGCAGCCGGAGGTAGCATGGGGTTTACCTCCTCCATCGCCGTTACCGGCTTACCAGCCTCAAAATGCAGGGGCAAGACTTGGGGGGCAAAATCCCAATGTGATGCAGGGCGTGAACCTCGCAACGCAAAATTTTGGATTGCCTATTGGGCATAACCCAGCCCAGATACCAGCACATGATCCCGCTCCAGGGAACAATAACGAACTATACATGCAGATAGAGAAGGCCATCCGGAATACTTTTGGAGTTGGGACTAGGCCGACGATGCGGCCTGTATTTAGATCTCCCTATTCCGCCAACATAGATGTAGAACATCCTTATCCGGCAAACTGGAAGATGCCGAAATTTGATAAATTTTCGGGCGATGAGATCGAAAACACGGTCGAACATGTGGCGCGATTCAAGGCCCAATGTAGAGAGGCCGCCGTAGATCCATTTTTAAGCTTAGATTATTCAATACGTCGTTAACTAAGACGGCGTTCACATGGTATACTAGTTTGCCAGCCAATTCTGTCCGGAATTGGGACGAATTGGAAAGAAAGTTCCATGAACAGTTTTATAGGTCAGAACCGAAATTATCGGTTGCTAATTTGGCTTTATATCAGTAAAGATTAAGCGAACCGGTTGAAGAATATTTAAACCGGTTCAAAACAGCTAGGAGCCGATGTTTTGTTAGGATGCTAGAGTTGGAATTTGCTAAAATGGCTTTTAATGGTCTATATTTTAAAATCAATGACCATTTTGAGGATAATTTTTTTTCAAATTTATTCGATCTGGGCGTCCGAGTTGCCCAATATGAGCAATTCCGGAAAGGAAATAATGATGATCGGCCAAGGTGAAGCCGAAACAAAGAATGGAAAGGAAAAGAGAAAAATATTTCTTTTCTTGAAGAAGCATCTTCGGCTCAAGATAAGCCGAACGCTTCTAGCGAGACGGACGATTCGGCTGATGAGGCCGAAATATATGCGGCTGAGATGGTGCGTCAGCCATATAAATGTGCTCTGCTGAAACCAGCAAAGGCTAGTGAAGCCAAAGCACGTGTTGCTTCATATACCTATTCATTCGACATTGCAAAAACCGATCTAATCTTTGATCCGTTATTAAAGGACGACAGAATCAAACTCCAGAAGGGCCAAACAATACCTCCTGGGGAAGAGTTGAAGAGAAGAAAGTATTATAAATGGCACCACTCATGGAGTCATAGAACAAATGAATGCACGGCATTCAAAAGACAAATTCAAAAAGAGATAAATGAGGGTCGGCTGATATTTGCCGACCAAGAGAATAAAAATATGGAAATTGACCAAAACCCATTTCCCTCACAGGTCAATATGGTGGACATAAAAGGGAAATCGCCGGCTGAGGAGAAGGTGGAGCAGGAAATTGCCTACGTCGGGAGAAGGTTTCGGCTTTGCGTACGATGCAAAGCCGAAATTACGCGCCGTGATTGGGAAGCGATCATACGGGAGAAGAAGTTACATGGTGAATGGAAGGAGTTTATGGCCTTCCCCGAAGAATGGAAAGACTTGCCAGAAATTGAAGGAGATCCGAATGATTGCTTAGAAGAGGAGGATTCAAACGACTCAGCAGAAGAGGTTGAGTCAAAGAAAAAGAAAGACCTTGTGATTCAAAAGGTCTTGAACGATTACTGTCATCACCAGACAGAAGAAGGAATGAGCCGAAGGAGTTTTCAAGAAAAACCATTCGGCTCCCAACAAAGATACCCAGGATATCGGCCCAATTGGCATTACCCGCCTAGGCCGAGACCTGAGCCTGAGTTCGAAGGGATGACCGAGGGGGATATTGAATTCCTCGGACGAAGATTGGTCAATGAGCTCGGCATTCAGCCGTGGGAACGGAGAGAAATCCTGAGAGAACACCTCAGGACGGTAAAGGTGCTAGCCAATGTGCCAGCTGACCAATGGCACATTGCGAAGATACCAGCCAAGTGGCATGGGCCGGTATTGACTAAGACTAAGAAGCATCGGCAGCAGAGAATGCAATCTGAGGCGAAACAACATTGGAAAGAAGCAAAAGGTATGAGGCCGAATGTTTGGCATCGGCTTGAAACACAGCCGTCCTTCCGACCCATGAAGAATGATAATGAAGCAGGAGGTTTCAAGTCTATCTCTTGGCTAAAATCCAAAAGTGAACAGTCGGCACCGAGTGAGCCGACAAAAAGGGCCAGCAGGAAAACCTTGGAAGATAAGATCGCCTCACTAGAGACGATCATTAAGCGAGATAGGTGGCCTTCTAAAAAGAGAGATGCTCGGCCGGAAAGTGATTCATTGGCCGAAACAGCAAAGGAGTCAGAGGAGAAAAAGCAAAAAGTACAAGAGAAGTCGACCGAAGAAAGCTTGGCCGATATAAGCATGGTTTACGCTCTGTCACAATCATTTAGAGCAGAGTCCATTGAATTAGAAGAGCACATATATGATGGAGAATAGTTATCAGTAACTCAACTCCAGTTGGAAGAGGTGAAGACGGCCGATGCGGTGGTTTTCGAAAAGCCATCGGCTCTTCAGACAAGATTTGTTAGGCCTTTGTTTATAAGGGCCTTAATAGAAGGACGGCGAGTAGGCCGAGTCATGATAGATGGTGAGGCAATGGTCAACGTCATGCCCACATCATTTTTCAAGAAACTGGGCAAGAGTGAAGACGAACTCAAGCCTACTGACACAACTATGACCGATTTCACCGAAAATGGTCAGCAAGCTAGAGGCGTGCTAACGACGGAGATCACAGTAGGATCCAAGACCCTTCAGACCGCTTTCTTTGTTGTGGATGCAGAGAGTCACTATAACCTATTGCTCGGGCATAACTGGATACACGCGAATGAGTGTGTGCCATCCACTTTACATGGAAAGCTCTTCCAATGGGTCGGAGACCGTGTGGAAGAAATTAGGGCCGAAGGTCGGTCCCAAATGGTAGATGTAAATGTCGAGGATATCGGCCATGTCAATTGGGCCGATACTGACCCGGATCAGATTTCATTTGTTCGGGTGACGGAGGAGGGAGTACGACTAGTACTCTTACAAGAAGCTACGACGATGGTGGCTGCCGAAGAGTCACCAAAGTGGTTAAAATGGAATGTCAAGAACGTGGAACAGAGGCTATAAACAAGCCTCAAAAGGACAAGCCGACCAAAGATGTCGGCTACTTTGTTAGATCGGCCGTAGTGACCGATCCAAGTTCCAGTAATATATCAGCTGAAATGGCCGATGAGAAGGTAACAGTGCAATCACTAGGATCAACTGAGGAGAGTATTAATTCGGCTAGAGTGACCGATGAGGAAACCTCTAACAAGGTACCTTGGGATGAAGGCTATGGTCGAGCCTAGCCAAACTCTCAAAGCTAAAACGGATCTTATGGGAGAGTCGCCTATCAAGAATGGCGAGAAGGAGATAGTGACCCAAGATCCGTTATTGGAGGTAAATTTAGGGTCGGACGTGGACAGGCGCCCGACCTTTATCAACGCAAGACTATCGGCTCAATAGCAGGAGAAGTTAACGAAATTGTTGATTGAGTACAAAGATTACTTCACCTGGGGCTGAGCCGAGAAATTGTAGAGCATAGGCTTCCTATTAAAAGGGTTATAAGCCTTATAAACAGCCGGCTCGTAGGTTCGAACCGAGTATTGTACTTCAAATTAAAAATAAAATAGAAAATCTTTTGAAGACCGGATTTATTAGAGCGGCCCGTTATGTTGATTGGGTGTCTAATATTGTACCAGTACGAAAAAAGAATGGCAAACTCAGAGTTTGCATCGATTTTAGGAATTTGAATTTAGTTACACCCAAAGATGAGTATCCAATGCCAATAGCCGATATGTTAGTAGATTCGACAGCCGGCCACGAAATCTTATCCTTTATGGATGGCCACGCTGGTTATAATCAGATATTTATTGTCGAAGAAGATGTATCAAAAATAGCTTTCAGGTGCCCAGGGTCCATTGGGAGTTTTGAATGGTTAGTAATGCCATTCGGCTTAAAAAATGTCGGGGCCACGTATCAAAGGGCAATGAACTTTATCTTTCATGATCTGATAGGCAAAATATTAGAAGTGTACATTGATGATATTGTTGTGAAATATAAATCTCCAATTAATCACTGGGCTGATTTAGAACTTGCATTCAAGCGTATGAGAAAATATAATCTAAAAATGAATTCGCTGAAATGTGCTTTTGGAGTTTTAGCGGGAAACTTTCTTGGATTCCTTGTGCACCTAAAAGGGATCGAGATAGACAAGAACAAGGCAAAGGCGATCATGGAATTGCCGTCCCCCAAGAGCAAAAAAGAATTACAGAGTCTCTTAGGCAAGATAAATTATCTTCGACGCTTCATATCGAATCTAGCGGTAGAATAGGAGTATTTACTCCACTATTTCGGCTCAAAAATCAAGAAGAATTTATTTGGTCCAAAAAGCAACAAGAAGCATTTGAAAACATTGAGAAATTTTTGGCTAATCCTCCGGTTCTCGTACCACCTCAGTCGAATCAGCCAATGAAACTGTATATATCGGCTACGGATGAGAATTTGGGAATGTTTATTAGCCCAAGAAAATCCTGATAAGGAAGAACAAGCTATTTATTATCTTAGCCGACGTCTGTTGGATGCCGAAAGACGATATTCAGCAATAGAAAAATTATGCTTGGCTCTATATTATGCTTGCACTAAGTTAAGATATTATATTCTGCCAATAGAGGTATCAGTTGTTTGTAAAACTGATCTGATCAAATACATGTTATCTAAGCCGGTTCTGAGAGGAAGAATTGGACGATGGATGTTAGCATTGTCTGAATTCTCTCTTAGTTATGTGCCGGCAAAGGCAGTGAAAGGACAAGCGATAGCTGATTTCCTGGCTGATCATCCGTGTGTCGAAGTCGAAGAAATAATACAAAGTTATATCGGCTGTCAACCATGGGTATGCCATTTTGATGGATCAAAAACAGCCGAATCAGCAGGAGCTGGAGTAATTATACAATCACCAGAAAGATACAGTTATCAATTCGCCTTCGAATTGGACTTCGGCTGTTCTAACAATCAAGCTGAATATGAGGCGTTGATAATTGGTCTCGAAATCTTACAAGAGTTAGGGTCTCGATCCGTGAAAGCCATCGGTGATTCGCAGTTAGTGATAAAACAAGTGAACGGGGAATACCGATGTGAGAATCGAAATTTACAAAATTATTTGAATCATACAATCAAACTCCTAAGTCATTTTGGGAAAGTAGAGTTTGAATATGTATCAAGAGAAGAAAATAAAAGATTCAATGACTTAGCCCAATCGGCCTCAGGATATAGGGAGCCGAAAAGGGATCAAGTCAAAATAGAAAAAAGATTGCTACCATCGGTTTTCGTAAGAGAGCCGATGATCGCGCTGCTTGAAGTACAAAAGGATGGGAGGAAACCCTTAGTGGAGTTCCTTAATAATCCTAATGTGCAAGTCGGTTACCAGTTACGGAAGAAGGCACTCGGCTATTGTTTATTAAATGGGCAACTCTATAAGAGGACAGTCGAGGAAGTGCTATTGAAATGTTTAGGGCCCGAGGAAGCCTTGTTAGTCATGGGCGAAGCTCATGAAGGCCTGTGCGGAGCACATTTAGCCGGAAAAAGGCTAAAATGGACAATCCGACACTTAGGATATTATTGGCCAACTATACATGAAGATTGTATAAAATATGCCAGAGGATGTCAAGAGTGTCAGTTTCATAGCTCATTACAAAGGGTTCCTGCTTCCGAAATGCATGCAATCATTAAACCTTGGCCTTTTCGAGGATGGGCCATGGACTTAATTAGAGAAATTCAGCCGAACTCTTCGGCTTGGCATAAGTTCTTAATAGTGGTCGTAGATTATTTTACTAAGTGGGTAGAGGCAAAACCTACCATATTGGTCACTCAAAAGGCTATCATAGATTTTGTAGAGGATTCTATCATTCATCGTTTTGGGATTTCTGAGACGATTACAACCGATCAAGGAACAACGTTCACGGGGGAACAGTTCTCACGGTTCATAGAGTCAAGAAAAATCAAGTTGCTTCATTCATCGCCTTATTATGCTTAGGCCAATGGACAAGCCGAAGCAGTGAATAAGGTTGTTATAAATCTCATGAAAAGGCATATTGGGAAGCACCCGAGAAAATGGAATGAAAAACTTTCTGAAGTGCTTTGGGCATGCCGAACGACGGTAAAAACAGCAACAGGCGTTACACCGTTTCAGTTAGTATACGGCCATGAGGCCGTAGTTCCGGCCGAAATAATGATTCCGTCTTTGCGAGTTGAAAAACAGAAGGAACTAACGGCAGACGAATACAAAAATTTAATGAACGAAAATTTGGATGAGATAAATGAGACTCGGCTAATAGCATTTAATCATCTTCAAGCCTACCAAAGCCGAGTAAGACAAGCTTATAACAAAAGAGTTAAAGCAAAAGCTTTCTCTGTAGGAGAATTGGTGGTAAAATTAGTGTTGCCAATCGGTCGAGGAGACCGGGTGTATGGAAAATGGTCTCCAAATTGGGAAGGGCCGTTTCAGATACACAAAGTGGCGAGAGGCAATGCATTTTTTTAAAAAACATTAGAGGGAACAGCTAATGAAAAGCCGATTAATGGAAAGTACTTAAAGAAATACTATCCATCCATGTGGGACAATGAGTGATTACAAAAATAAGAAAACCAAAAAGTTATGAATATTATAGTTAGAAGGAGTTAAGAAAGAAAATGCTTAAATTGTTCCCATTCCGCTACTAAGTTAGATTGAGCAAGGTCTGTAGCATGTCTCTTTCGTTTCATCATGGGATGGAGTTTGTAGAGTTGAGAAAGCTGTTCACGGACGAATACTCCCTCGTCTTGCTTAGATTAGTATTGCATGTGGAGCAAAACTCGAGCATCGCGAGCTCGAGCCAATGCTTTCTCCGCTTCAGCCAGTTCCTCTTTCAGAGAGTTAACATGCTGTCGAAGAGCTAATTCTTGATCTCGTAAGATTTGATCTTGTTAATTAAAGTCGGTCAAGGGGGCAGCTACGTCCGTCGCCTTAGCTTTTAGTAATACGACTTGAGAGAAGTGAGTATTTAGAACACCTTGCTCGGCGAAAAGCGCTTGTTGCCGAGCCAGAAAGGTCGAAAGATGAGTAGATAAGGCTTCGGTAAAACAACGCTCTGAAGGAGGTAGATCAGTGTGATCAAGTAAATCTAGAAGGAGCGCACTCAGCCGATCCAATTGTTCCATGTTCTGTGCCAGAGAAGGGAGGCCGCGACTATATAATTTCAAGCATTCGGTAAATTTGTCTTTGGTTTTGTTATAGATTTTATATTGACATATTTCGTGAAGTGAGTCGGAGTCTTGAAGGTTCAAAGAAGAAAAGACGAAAATTGAAGACTCGAAGACTCAACGTATGAATTCACGATGCTTGGTAAGTTTAAATAATATTGATGGTGATTTATGATCATTTACAAGTGTTTGGAAGATATTAGAATAGATAAAAATTGATTTAAAATATAAAAATTAAGTTTTCCAAGTTTCAGGATCCGGACCCTAGTGCGAGGTCCGGAACCCGTACGCCTTCCTGGTTGTCACGCAGAGAGGGTTCGGACCCTGGGTCAAGGTCCGAACTATGAAACGTCTGGAAATTTCAGAGTCCGGACCGTACAACCAAGGTCCGAACCCTGATGTAGTACCCCTGGGGCCTAACTGACGAAATGACTGCAGTATCCTAAACTGTTCGACACTTCTGGAGATGGTCGAAACAAGTCGGAGTCGTTTTGGCGCAAAATAGACGCGAAAACGGACTCGGGGCACCGAAATAAGCCAAAACTGAAGTTTTGGGCGTTTGGTACTTTAGGGTGCCCGGAAGTTGTGTTTTGGGCGCCCAGATGTTGAGTGCTCGTTCTTTGAACTGCTAAGTCATTTCGGATCCAGTGTTCGAGCGCCCGGAAAGTGGGTCCGGAAGTTTGCCTCGTGAGTATCGATCCTCTTGACACGAGTAAGGTGGTAGGTGGGTTCCGCCGGACCACGTTTGGGTGCACCGGACCGCGGGCGGAGAGTCCGAAGTGCTGGACATGTGCAGGCTGGGAGAACCGGGCGCCCACTTCTTGGGTTTCGGGCGCCCGAATGTGGGGAATTCAGCTGAGGGACAGGTTAGCAGCAGTTGCTCTTGAGGCTCATTGTACCCTAACCCTATGTCTATAAAAGATTGGGGACGACCCCCCTGAGGCTTTTTCTCCCCTTCTTCACAGTGAGCCCGGGACATTTGCAGTTTAGCCTCTCAAATCTTCCTATTTCCATCTATCTCCATTGAAGGCCTTGGATCCCTGCAGAACAGCAGTGTCGACCTGTCGTGTTTCTGCTCGTGTGCAGTGTTGGAGTGTCCAAATCCCACGAAACTTGGTTTGTTGGATTGTGGACTCGTAGAGGAAGGCGTGGGATCCTTCCAATTACATTTTCGACAGGTATGTATGCTGCAGTTGCTGTTTTACTGGAACCCTTGTGTTCTTGAACTGAAATTTGGATTTTCCTTTGATCTTATGGATCCAAATCTCTTTGGAGCTGGATTTTCGAAGTGAAGCTTGGTTTTTCCTCATCCCTTGCTGGTTTGGAGGTTCTTTCCACCTGAATTGAGATTTCAAAGGTGAGTTCTAGCTCAGATTTTGAGGTTTAGCTTAAGTGCTGAAATTGTGGATCCTTGATGGATTTCTTGGATTTTTGAATCCAAATTTTTGTTAGAGGCTTTGGAGGAGATTTGGATTGTTCCATCACTGTATTTGGGAGGTTTGTGACCCTTTTTCCTGGGCTAGATTTGTTGGAATTCTAGGAATTATGCTAGAAGTATTATTTACTTAGTTGCTGGAACTTCTGGATGCAGTGCTGGAGGGTCCAGAAGTGGGTCTGAATCAGTGCAAAGGCTTTTTAGAGATCGATTCGAACTCCGTTTTGGCTGAAATTTGGAGGAATTGTTCTTGAGCCCCTGCTGGTGAGTTGGGTAAATTTTCACTGTATTTGGACTTCGGATTTGGATTTTATTGCATGTTGAATCCATGTTGGTCGTGCTGCCAGGCTGCAGTTCTGGGCTGATGTTCTGGGCGCCCAGAACTTGAGCAGGGGGATCCGAATCTTGTGTTGGCTGGTTTGAGCCCGGTTTCAGCTGGTTTTGTTTGGAGGCTTTCCACTCGACTCCTAGCCTTTGTTGGATAGCGTTTGAGGTGGGTTAATGTTACCGAAATCGTCGGATTTCCTCCTAAGTTGTAGAGAGTGCAGCATGTTGTTATTTATCTGATTCTTCTTGTTAGTAGCTCGAATTTATGAATTTGCATGTGTTTTTATGAAATCTGAATTTGGAGCATAAATTAATGATTTATAGACATGATTTACATGCTGAACTGGGAATTGACTTAGGAGAAAACTCGTGAACCTACAACAGTCACTTTTCGAACTATTATCAGATTTAGCTCTAGGAGTCGTTTCTGTTCTTGTATCACCGCTGTTAGTGCGAGGTGGATACTTAGTTTATTTTAGGACGAGTTTACGCTCGTGCTGAGATGCCGAGCTTGTATTTACAGCAGGGTTAGGCTGTTTTGTATTACCGGGTGCGTCGAGGTTGACGGTGGACCCAGATTCTTGTTTTAGTATCAGTTTGTGCCGAGGGCACGTGAGCTTGGAGTCTTTGACCCATTTGACCCCTTTCCATTTGATTATAGCCTGCCGGAGCCTGATTGTGCTCGACAGAGATACGCTTATTAACTCGGTTGGGTAGCTCCCCCGAGTGCCGCTCCGGAGTGAGGCCTCTCATGCGTTGATGTCGCTGCAGATTAGTTGGATATGATACTTAGACCGGCTACCTTTTGGTAGTGTGCGGTGTGGCTAGACTGTTGGCTGGACGAGCCTTTTTGGGCGGTTCCGTTAGATTGGGTCAGGGGTGTCTTTTCACTTTGGTGATGCATACTTGAGAGTTTGACTTGGATAGTGGTTGGGTAGTGGCATTACAGCTGTAGAGTTTATTTCGGCTTACCTTGTTATTTCTTTACCTACCAGCTATACTGTTAGTCTCGTAGACTTAGTGGGTGGACCGTTGAGGTCAGTAGCGGTACCCACTGAGGACTACTTCTTTTGATAGTAGTTCTCACACCCATTGTTGCCGCCTTTTCTTACAGAGCCTTCGACTGTTGCGGCTGCTGCTCTTGTTCCTGCGGATCGAGGTAAGGGAGTCGCGAGCTAGATCCCTACCATTCCCAGTTTTTTCTATAGGAGGACCCTACTGGAGATAGTTCTTTTGAGTTGTGCCGTGTACATATAGTGTGGACTGGTTATTCCTTTTGAGGTGGACTTGTACCTATTTTTGGTTTTGGAGGAACTGTTGTATTTTGGATCCTATATGTACAGGTTGCTTTGTTCTATTAGTATGTTCTTATTTCAGCTTTATATCTCTTGTAGTTGCTTGTATGCTTTATTTATAGGTTAGCTATCGCTTCGTATACATAGAAAATTCTATGTATACGGCGGATCTGTTGGCGAGCCCGGGGAAACGAGTAATTCGGGGCGTGACAGATTAAGTTGGTATCAGAGCTTAGGAATAGGTCGTTGGGACTTAGTAAACCCTAGGCTTTGGCAGACCCTAGGAGTGCAAGACGTGAGAGACGTGACTTGCTGCGAAAGTCATCGATTTGACTGTTGAACTTATCCTTAAGTGGAGGGAGTGATCGAAGGCGTGTGTCCTTTCCTGCCGCGAACTTGCGTTGGCTGCAGACGACGTCAAGCAGCGGGGGAAAAGAGGCGACCTTCTAGACTTTCGCTTGATTGGGCCCAGAGTTGTTTGTGTTTTGTGACTGATGTGTGTGTTGTGCAGGTGGTCATGACGCCTCCCCGACACCGAGGTCGACCCCCGACGCGGGCTACCCCCGTGCCTTCTGAGGTGCCAGAGCAGGCGAGACTTAGTGCACCCCCTGATTTGGGAGAGCAGTTGGCTGCGCTAGCCGAGACAGCTAGGCAGCAGGGTGCACTATTGCGGAGGATGTGTGATACTTTTACTCATCCGTCGAGTGCAGCACCCAGAGCGACGGAGTCGCAGGAGCCACCTTCTTTGACTCCAGTGGATGTTCCAGCTCCCGCCGCACCCCCATCAGCGGCAGTTCCGACCGCGCCGGTTGGCGACACTTCACGGTCAGGTGGACAGATGTCGGAGGCCGAGCAGGAGCGGATGACTGAGAGGCTGGCTCATTTTTGCCGGTTTGATCCACCCCGCTTTGATGGTAGCCACACCGAGCCATGGGTGGTGGAGGCCTGGGTGGGGGAGATGGAGAAGTTATTCGAGAATCTCTTCATACCAGAGTGGGAGCAGGTTCACTTGGCGGTTCACTGTTTGACGGGTGACGCACGCATTTGGTGGAGGAGGACGAGACAGAGCAGGTCACTGGATGCGCTGCGGTTGAGTTGGGACGAGTTTTGCGGGATGCTGTACGGGTCCTATTTCCCAAACAGCGTGAAGCAAAAACTCGAGGAGGATCTGAAGAATCTACTTCAGGGAGACCGCACAGTGCAGGAGTACACTCAAGAGTTTACTAGACTCCTGAACTATGTCCCATTTGCAGCGAGAGATGAGGCTCACAAGGTTTACTTGTTCGAGCGAGGATTGAAACAGGAGATCTTTGTTCTAGTTCAGCCGCAGAGGTTGCAGACCTTGGATGCGTCGATCGAGCAGGCACTATGGGTCGAGCGAGGAGCCTTGACGGCGAGAGAGCGGGCGGCCACATTAAGTCAAGGTTTAGATAGGAAACGCCCGGCTCCAGATGACGGAGGACAGACCAGCGGCAGACGCCCGCCGAGGCCTCCATGATCACGTTCTCAGGGTCGTGGGTTTTCGGGGCGACAGAGGGATGGTGGATCCCGTCAGCAGGGACGGCAGCAGAGGGGAGCACCGAGATGTGTCATCTGCGGAGGACCACATTGGCCTAGGCAGTGCGAGCAGCGAGAGGGCCGGTGTTCTGGGTGTGGTCAGTCCGGACATCTACGGGCAGCTTGTCCCCGAGCAGCGTCGCCAGTACCATCGATCGCATCGGCACCCCCAGTTTATCAGCAGGCCTATGGAGCTCCACCGACTCATAGCCAGACAGATCGGGCTTCTGTACCACGCCCGGGTGAGCGGCGACAGCAGGCGCAGAGCGGCAGGGTCTTTGCGGCTCAACTTGAGGACTCCACGGCAGCAGATCATGTGGTGGCAGGTATCATTTTAATTTCTGGCATTAGAGCTCGTGCATTATTTGATACCGGTGCATCACATTCTTTTATTAGTCGAGCATTTGCATCACTGCATGGGCTAGTGTTAGGGCCGTTACCACGTGCACGAGAGGTGCAGATCCCCGAGCATGTGTTGCTTGTGGAGGAGTGTTGTTGGGCTTGCCCAGTGCAGCTTGGATCTTGGGTGATGCCCGCAGACCTATTGGTCTTGGGGCGATTGTAGGATTTTGATGTGGTGCTCGGCATGGATTGGCTGGCGCGCTACTTCGCGACGATCAACTGCGGCGAGAGGATCGTGACGTTTCGCGAGCCAGACCAGGAGGAGTACGTGTATAGTGGCTGCAGGAGCACATTGTTCGCGACATGGATTTCGTCGGCACGAGCGAGACAGTTGATGAGTCGAGGATGTACTGCATTTCTGGCGACTGTTGTAGAGGTACCTATGGTGGCACCGAAACTCGAGGACATCTCTGTAGTCCGCGAGTTTTCGAACGTGTTTTCCCCTGAGTTGACTGCTATGCCACCGGACAGGGAGGTCGAGTTTGTGATTGACATAGTTCCAGGAACTGCGCCAATCTCAAAGACACCCTACCGAATGGCACCGGCTGAGCTGAGAGAGCTTAAGGCGCAGCTACAGGATATGATGGATAAGGGGTTTGTGAGACCCAGTGTATCGCCTTGAGGAGCGCCGGTGTTATTCGTGAAGAAGAAGGATGGTTCACTTAGACTTTGTATGGATTATCGAGAGTTGAATAAAGTGACCATCAAGAACAGGTATCCTTTGCCGTGCATTGATGATCTGTTTGATCAGCTGCAAGAATTTTGTGTCTTCTCGAAGATTGATTTGCAGTCCGGTTACCACCAATTGAAGGTGAAGGCCGAGGATATTCCCAAGACGGCTTTTAGGACCCGGTACGGGCATTATGAGTTTACGGTGATGCCGTTTGGATTGACTAATGCCCCTGCCGCATTTATGGATTTGATGAATCGAGTGTTTAAGCCGTTCTTGGACCGGTTTGTGGTGGTGTTTATCGATGATATCTTGATCTACTCTCGGAGTGATGCTGAGCATGAGGAGCACTTGAGGATAGTGCTGCAACTTCTGAGGGAGAAGAAGTTGTATGCCAAATTGAAGAAGTGCGAGTTTTGGCTTCGAGAGGTAGCTTTCTTGGGCCATGTGATTTCAGCCACTGGTGTGGCGGTGGACCCGCAGAAGATTGATACTGTTCGGAATTGGCCCAGACCGACGACGGTTACCGAGGTGAGGAGTTTTCTCGGGTTGGCTGGATATTACCGTCGGTTTGTGGAAGGCTTTGCGAAGCTCTCCACACCCCTCACTCGTCTGACGAGGAAGGGGATTAGATTTGTTTGGAGTGCCGAGTGCCAGCGTAGCTTTGAAGAGCTGAAGGAGAGACTGATGTCCGCTCCCATCCTTACCCTTCCAATTATGGGGGAAGGATTCATGATTTATAGTGATGCATCACACAGTGGCTTGGGATGTGTGTTGATGCAGCATGGTAGGGTAATTGCCTATGCCTCCCGGCAATTGAAGGATTACGAGAAGAATTACCCTACGCATGATTTGGAGCTGGCAGCTGTGGTGTTTGCACTGAAGCTGTGGCGGCACTATTTGTATGGTGAGCACTGTGAGATTTTCACGAATCATAAAAGTCTCAAGTATCTGTTCACTCAAAAGGAATTGAACCTGAGGCAACGCCGATGGTTAGAGTTGTTGAAGGATTATGATATTACCATCCAGTATCACCCCGGCAAGGCGAATGTAGTGACAGATGCGTTGAGCAGGAGGTCAGTGCAGAGCCTTAGTATGATGATCACTCAGCAGGCGCCATTACTTGAGGAGTTGAGGTGGCTTGAGCTTGAGGTGGTGTCCCCTGGGGTTACTGCAAAACTTATGTCTTTGGTTTTGCAACCCACTTTGTTGGATAGGATCCGAGAGAAACAGAGTGTGGACCCCTATTTGATGAGGATTCGAGATCAGATTGCCAGTGGGCAAACATGGGACTTTAGTGTTGACAGTTCGGGAGTACTGCGGTACAGGGACCGACTGTGTGTGCCTACGGATTCTGAGATCCGAGAGGAGATTTTGAGAGAGGCTCATTACTCGCCTTATACGGTTCACCCCGGTGGAACCAAGATGTATAAGGACTTAAAGGCACACTACTGGTGGAATGGAATGAAGCGGCATATTGGGAGATTTGTGGCTCAGTGTTTGACTTGTCAACAAGTAAAGGCGGAGCACCGAGTACCTGCTAGCAAGCTTCAGAGTCTCCCAATACCTGAGAGGAAGTGGGACCAGATCGCCATGGACTTTGTCGTGGGATTACCGAGGACTCAGGCTGGTTTCGACGCCATTTGGGTGATAGTGGACAGACTGACCAAGTCTGCCAACTTCTTACCAGTGCAGACTACTTGGCCCAGGGACAGACTCGCTCAGTTATATTTGGACGAGATAGTGAGGTTGCATGGAGTGCCTACCTCGATTGTGTCGGATCGAGACACACGGTTCGTCTCGCAGTTTTGGAGGAATCTACAGACAGCACTGGGTACTCAGCTTCGGTTTAACACAGCTTTTCATCCACAGACCGATAGTCAGTCTGAGCGGACCATTCAGACTCTAGAGGATATGTTGAGAGCATGTGTCCTAGACTTTAGTGGAGGGTGGCATCGACACTTAGGACTGGTTGAGTTTGCGTACAACAATAGCTATCAAGCGAGCATCCAGATGGCTCCGTTTGAGGCATTGTATGGACGCAAGTGTCGTTCGCCCTTGCATTGGAGTGATGTGGGTGAAAGAAAGACTTTGGGTCCTGACATCCTGTTGGAAGCGGAAGAAAAGGTCAAGATGGTTCGACGACGTCTTGAGCCGCCCAGAGTCGACAGAGGAGCTACGCGGACACTAGGAGACGAGACTTGGAGTTCCCGATTGGGGATCATGTATTCATGAAAGTCTCGCCGTCCAGAGGGATTCGCCGTTTTGGAGTTCGTGGGAAGCTTAGTCTACGGTTTATTGGCCCGTTCGAGGTGTTAGAGCGAGTGGGGCCAGTAGCGTACAGGATTGCCCTACAACCGCGACTTTTCGGAGTCCATGATGTGTTTCATGTCTCGGTCCTGAGGAGTTATGTGTTCGACCCCTCCCACGTGATTGACTTCACCCTACTTGAGTTGGCTGAGGACCTGCGGTACGAGGAGCGACCGGTGCGGATTCTTGCTCGCGAGACGAAAGAATTACGCAACCAAGTCATACCGTACGTGAAAGTGCAGTGGTGTAATCACGGGAAGCGTGATGCGACTTGGGAACCGGAGACGGTGATGCGGGAATCCTACCCCTACCTTTTCGAGCTTCCTACTTGAGGTATGAGTTTAAGTTTCGAGGACGAAACTTTCCGTAGGGGGGAAGGATGTAGTACCCCTGGGGCCTAACTGACGAAATGACTGCAGTATCCTAGACTGTTCGACACTTTTGGAGAGGGTCGAGACAAGTTGGAGTCGTTTTGGCGCAAAGTAGACGCGAAAACGGACTCGGAGCACCGAAATAAGCCAAAACTGAAGTTTTGGGCGTTTGGTACTTTAGGGCGCTCGGAAGTTGTGTTTTGGGCGCCCAGATGTTGAGTGCTCGTTCTTTGAACTGCTAAGTCATTTCGGATCCAGTGTTCGGGCGCCCGAAAAGTGGGTCCGGAAGTTTGCCTCGTGAGTATCGATCCTCTTGGCATGTGTAAGGTGGTAGGTGGGTTCCGCCGGACCACGTTTGGGTGCACCGGACCGTGGGCGGAGAGTCCGAAGTGCTGGACATGTGCAGGCTGGGAGAACCGGGCGCCTACTTCTTGGGTTTCGGGCGCCCGAATGTGGGGAATTCAGCTGAGGGACAGGTTAGCAGCAGTTGCTCTTGAGGCTCATTATACCCTAACCCTATGTCTATAAAAGATTGGGGACGACCCCCCTGAGGCTTTTTCTCCCCTTCTTCACAGTGAGCCCGGGATATTTGCAGTTTAGCCCCTCAAATCTTCCCATTTCCATCTATCTCCATTGAAGGCCTTGGATCCCTGCAGAACAGCAGCGTCGACCTGTGGTGTTTCTACTCGTGTGCAGTGTAGGAGTGTTCAAATCCCACGAAACCTGGTTTGTTGGATTGTGGACTCGTAGAGGAAGGCGTGGGATCCTTCCAATCACATTTTAGACAGGTAAGTAGGCTGCAGTTGCTGTTTTACTGGACACCTTGTGTTCTTGAACTGAAATTTGGGTTTTCCTTTGATCTTATGGATCCAAATCTCTTTGGAGCTGGATTTTCGAAGTGAAGCTTGGTTTTTCCTCATCCCTTGCTGGTTTGGAGGTTCTTTCCACCTGAATTGAGATTTCAAAGGTGAGTTCTAGCTCAAATTTTGAGGTTTAGCTTAAGTGCTGAAATTGTGGATCCTTGATGGATTTCTTGGATTTTTGATTCCAGATTTTTGTTAGAGGCTTTGGAGGAGATTTGGATTGTTCCATCACTGTATTTGGGAGGTTTGTGACCCTTTTCCCTGGGCTAGATTTGTTGGAATTCTAGGAATTATGCTAGAAGTATTATTTACTTAGTTGCTGGAACTTCTGGATGCAGCGTTGAAGGGTCCAGAAGTGGGTCCGAATCAGTGCAAAGGCTTTTTGGAGATCGATTCGAACTCCGTTTTGGTTGAAATTTGGAGGGATAGTTTTTGAGCCCCTGCTGGTGAGTTGGGTAAATTTTCACTATATTTGGACTTCGAATTTGGATTTTATCGCATGTTGAATCCATATTGGTCGTGCTGCCAGGCTGCAGTTCTGGGCTGATGTTCTGGGCGCCCAGAACTTGAGCAGGGGGATCCGAATCTTGTGTTGGTTGGTTTGAGCCCAGTTTCAGCTGGTTTTGTTTGGAGGCTTTCCACTCGACTCCTAGCCTTTGTTGGATATCGTTTGAGGTGGGTTAATGTTACCGAAATCGTCGGATTTCCTCCTAAGTTGTAGAGAGTGCAGCATGTTGTTATTTATCTGATTCTTCTTGTTAGTAGCTCGAATTCATGAATTTGTATGTGTTTTTATGAAATTTGAATTTGGAGCATAAATTAATGATTTATAGACATGATTTACATGCTGAACTGGAAATTGACTTAGGAGAAAACTCGTGAACCTACAACCGTCATTTTTCGAACTATTATCAGATTTAGCTCTAGGAGCCGTTTCTGTTCTTGTATCACCGTTGTTAGTGCGAGGTGGATGGATACTTAGTTTGTTGTAGGACGAGTTTACGCTCGTGCTGAGATGCCGAGCTTGTATTTACAGCAGAATTAGGCTGTTTTGTATTACCGGGTGCCGTCGAGGTTGACGGTGGACCCAGATTCTTATTTTAGTATCAGTTTGTGCCGAGGGCACGTGAGCTTGGAGTCTTTGACCCATTTGACCCATTTCCATTTGATTATAGCCTGTCGGAGCCTGATTGTGCTCGACAGAGATACTCTTATTAACTCGGTTGGGTAGCTCCCCCGAGTGCCGCTCCGGAGTGAGGCCTCTCATGCGTTGATGTCGCTGCAGATTAGTTGGATATGATACTTGGACCGGCTACCTTTTGGTAGTGTGCGGTGTGGCTCGGCTGTTGGCTGGACGAGCCTTTTTGGGCGGTTCCGTTAGATTGGGTCAGGGGTGTCTTTTCACTTTGGTGATGCATACTTGAGAGTTTGACTTAGATAGTGGTAGGGTAGTGGCATTACAGCTGTAGAGTTTATTCCAGCTTACCTTGTTGTTTCTTTATCTACCAGCTATAATGTTAGTCTCGTAGACTTAGTGGGTGGACCGTTGAGGTCGGTAGTGGTACCCACTGAGGACTACTTCTTTTGATAGTAGTTCTCACACCCATTGTTGCCGCCTTTTTTGCAGAGCCTTCGACTGTTGCGGCTGCTGCTCTTGTTCCTGCGGATCGAGGTAAGGGAGTCGCGAGCTAGATCCCTACCATTCCCAATTTTTTCTAAAGGAGGACCCTACTGGAGATAGTTCTTTTGAGTTGTGCCGTGTACATATAGTGTGGACTGGTTGTTCCTTTTGAGGTGGACTTGTACCTATTTTTGGTTTTGGAGGAACTGTTGTATTTTGGATCCTATATGTACAGGTGGCTTTGTTCTATTAGTATGTTCTTATTTCAGCTCTATATCTCTTGTAGTTGCTTGTATGCTTTATTTATAGGTTAGCTATCGCTTCGTATATATAGAAAATTCTATTTATACGGCGGATCTGTTGGCGAGCCCGGGGAAACAAGTAATCCGGGGCGTGACACCTGACTCGTCGCGATTTTTCGAAAATGCATTTTTTTAATCCTACTCTGATTCTTATGTCTCCTAAATCTATAAATAAGATGGGGGGATGTCTTTAAAACGTGGTTAATCATATTTTATCTTTTAGAAACCCTAAAAACTTGTAGGTAGCCGTTTTTTCCATCTTTTACAACAAGCTTCTCTCAAATCGATTCGTGGTGCCCTAGATCTTTAATGTTCTTCTAGAATCAATTTGAGATTTGCTTAGAGACATCTTCCACAGATCTTTCATGATATTCTAAACAAGGAATCACCACCAACGTTATTCGTTTTGCTCCGGACGGAGTGGCGTCGTGGATTCGACATGATCAAGACGGTTCATGGATTCGAATCGTTGGTGCTCGAGGATTCGAGTGGCATCTGTGGATTCAGACGTGAGGCGTGGACAACCCGACGACGTGCGCGAGATCCGCAGGAGATAAAGAAGAGGTTAAATCCGTGGAGTCGGTAATCACCTTGTAATCTTTTATTCTTAGTGGATTATTTTTCCCGTGTTGGTCCTGTGGGTTTTTCTCCAAGTTGGAGTTTTCCCACGTAAATCTTGGTGTGCTGATTTTTATCTTCCGCATTTATTTTTATTGCATTGAGATTTGCATTTTTGGCCGTCATACCTATTCACCCCCCTCTAGGTATTGATAGTATCTAGATAGATCCTAGGATTTCCCATAACTTACAAGTGGTATCAGAGCGGGATCTAGAATTTTCTATCATTAGGGGTGAAGGAGGTAACATCAATAGGCCCCTGTTATTTGATGGGACTAACTACGCTTATTGAAAAGTCCGTATGAGAGCCTTCCTCATCGCAATTGATGAGCGTGTATGGCAAGCCGTTGAATTCGGATGGAAACATCCAACCGAATTAAACGGAGATGCAACTGTTCCGAAGCCACGAAATAAGTGGTCGAAGGACGAGAACGAGGCTTCTTCTTACAACGGAAAGGGAATAAATGCTTTATTTAATACCCTAACTCAAACCGAATTTTCACGCGTCTCGGCGTGTGAAACGGCAAAAGAGATTTGGGATACCCTACAAGTTACACATGAGGGTACAAGTCTAGTAAAAGTTCAAAAGCTCCAGATGCTTACAAGTCAATTTGATTATATTCGAATGGAGGAGCATGAATCTTTTACTGATTATTTTACTAGACTCCAAGATATCATTAATACATGTGCTAACTTGGGGGAGAAGATCTCAGAATCTAAAGTTGTAAGAAAGATTCTTCGAACTCTTCCAGAACGCTTTAGAGCAAAGGTTGCGGCGATCGAAACCATCAAGCATCCGAATGAGATGAAAGTAGAGGAATTAGTAGGCGCATTACAAACGTATGAAATGACTTTTTCTACTAATGAATCTTCTTCCAAGTCTTCCTTTAAAAGTACAAGTGTTGCACTTCGATCTATGAAGGAGGAAGACAGCAGCTCGGATTCCGATGAAGAGATTTCGCTTGCCGATTTTGAACACCAATTGGCGCGTCTCACGAAGAAATTTCGTCGAAATTTTCGGAAGAACAAATCCAACAAAGTCTCTTCAACGAAACAAAAAACTTCTCCAAAGGATCTTCAAATTCTAAATTTTCTAAAGAAAAGAAACTTGCAAAATCTTCTAAAGAGAAGGATGATTTGGAAGGGAAAATCTAATGCTACAAATGTAAAGGCTGCGGCCATATTTCAACGGATTGTCCCACTAAAAATTCTTATAAAAAGAAGGCTTTGCAAGTGAGAACTTGGGACGATTCTAGTTCTGTAGAATCGACTTCAAGTGAAGAGGAGAAAAACAATGTTGCTTTTAGTTCTCACATTTCTTTGCCTTTAGCTATATGTTTTTCATCTATTATTTCTGACTATTTTCTTTCTCCTTCCTTGCATGAAACATCGAGCGATGACGGCGAAGGTGAGAGGGAGTCGGATGACGAAGGCTTAGCCGAGGCTTATGAACAACTTCTTAAAGAATCGAAAAAGATGGCTAAGCACAACAAGAGGCTAAAGAATCGATTACTCGAGCTTGAAGATGAGAACAACAACTTGAAGAAGACATCTAAAGCTCTTGAGGAGGAAAAGGAACACATATTAAACAACAACAAAATTCTCCAAGAGAAGCTCGACCAATCGGTAACAACCGTTAAATCACATCAAGAGAAGATTGGTTTCCTTGAAAAGCAATATGAAGAACTTCATACTTCTAACCAAGTTTTGACCAAACATGTTCATCAACTCAAATCCGACATTCAAAAATTCTCCTCCTGATCGAAGAAACTGGATGATATGCTCGGATTGGGTCAAACAAACAAGCTTGGACTTGGATATGAAAGGACATACGTTGAGAAGGTTAAAAATTCTATTCCCAAAGTCTCAACAAATTTCAAGGAGAAAATATGTCATAAAAGTGGAAAGAAAGGTCACATCAAGAAGACATGCCCTAGAAAAGATAAGAAGACTCAATCGGCATCTTCTAAACATCTATCGGCATCTTCCAACACTCGACAACCTTCAAGGATTCAAAAGCAGCAACAACCAAGTCGAGTACCTCAGATCAACCGGAAGTCAAAGCCACAACAATTAGTGCACACAAAGCCGAATGCAACGTGGCGACCAACAGATGAACAAAAGTCAAAACAGTCGGTGCCCAACGTCAACAAACCAAGACAACCAACAATCCGACAAGTTTGGGTTCGAAAAGGTGATATCTTTTCTTGTCTTAAATCTTAATTTGTTTTGACTTTGTGTAGTGCATTGATCGGTTCTTATTGCATATCTCTTGATCATTGCATCACACGTTTTGGTGCTTTCATTGTTACGGTTTTTTTTTAACCATATCTCTTGATCATTGCATCACACGTTTTGGTGCTTTCATTGTTACGTTTTTTTTTTAAAAAAAAAAAATTTATTGAATGATTGCTATATCAAAGAGTGCTATGAACATCTTAATTCACTTTCATTCACTCATAGTTAATTTCATATCAATTATCGGTTTTACTTCATTTTCATTATTTATTAAGATAATTTATTATAGGAGTTCTTAACTCTTATATTCGTCAAATTTAGATAATTATGTTTGATCTCTTGGCAATTAAACTATCTCGGTTGTGAGTGTTGAATTTGATGAATGGTTCGCTAATGGACTAAAATTTGTCAAATTTTCTTTCAATTGTGAGATTGCTTAATTTAGGGGGAGTTTGTATTATTGTAAAAAAAAAATTGTGAAAATTTTGATAAGAAAAAATGCTCCTAAATTGAAAGATGTGGAAAGAGTTACATCCTAAAAGGAGTGTGAAAAATACCACCACATATAGGAAAGAGTTACCACCCCGGTCGTCCGGTAAGTGTGTGAAGCTACCACATGGATATTGATTGTATAACCGAAAAAGTTGAAGAAAAAAAATGCATATTTTAAAATTTTCGAAGTTATAAGGTGGTGTATTGAAAAGATGCTCAAAGAGCCACTCCCGGTGCTTTATTTGCTAAGTCTCAAATTTGAACGTTTATGCGACAAATTGGTGTCATTTTTTGTGAATCTCTATAAGTCGTTTTCATGATCCATTACATCTTGATAGTCTTTGAGCCGCTAGATTATTTTTGATGACTTATTTTTGAAGTATATATGAATTAAGAAATCGTATAATATTTTATCTCCATCATGCTGATTGTGTAGTAAAATTCTTAATTCTTATGAAATTAGTAAGGATTGAAAGAAGTCAATGTGAACTTATATTTTTCATGCACTAACATTGCTTGATATTTTTATCACAATTGGTTTCAATATTAAAATTTTAAAAAAAAAAACTTGTGGTTCTTGTGTACAACATTCCACCACTTCTATTTCTCTTTGAGCTCTCTCTTGTTTTGCTGTTTTTCTTTTGGCAATTTTTGATAAAAAGGGGAGAGAGGTCATGATATTGGCAAACTTTATTAAAAAAAGGGAGAGATTTTGATATTTTTATTACTAACTTTGTTCGTGGAGAAAGTAATCTTTTTGCAAATTTGTGAAGACTTCAAGACTCCATGTGTGTCTAAGTCATAGAGTTTGTTCTAGGAGTTACAAAATATAATTTTGGTTTTATTTGGATCTTTCACGCGAGAAGTTCATTGTTTTGGTGATGGCAATGAATTTCAATTTTTATTTTTGGAGAGATGAGTATTGTGAGTGTTTTATATTTTTGGGTTTTGTCACAAAATTGTCAAAGGGGGAGATTGTTACGAATTTTATATTGTCATATTTCGTGAAGTGAGTCGGAGTCTTGAAGGTTCAAAGAAGAAAAGACGAAAATTGAAGACTCGAAGACTCAACGTATGAATTCACGATGCATGGTAAGTTTAAATAATATTGATAGTGATTTATGATCATTTATAAGTGTTTGGAAGATATTAGAATAGATAAAAATTGATTTAAAATATAAAAATTAAGTTTTCCAAGTTTCAGGATCCGGACCCTGATGCGAGGTCCGGAACCCGTACGCCTTCCTGGCTGTCACGCAGGGAGGGTCCGGACCCTGAGTCAAGGTCCAGACTATGAAACGTCTGGAAGCTTCAGAGTCCGACCCTGCATCCAAGGTCCGGACCCTGATCCTTCGCGATTTTTTCGAAAACGTATTTTTTTAATCCTACTCTGATTCTAATGTCTCCTAAATCTATAAATAAGATGGAGGGATGTCTTTAAAACATGGTTAGTCATATTTTATCTTTTAGAAATCCTAAAAGCTTGTAGGTAGCCATTTTTCCCATCTTTTACAACAAGCTTCTCTCAAATTGATTCGTAGTGCCCTAGATCTTTAATGTTCTTCTAGAATCAATTTGAGATTTGCTTAGAGACATCTTCCACAAATCTTTCATGATATTCTAAGCAAGGAATCACCACCAACGTTATTCGTTTTGCTCCGGACGTAGTGGCGTCGTGGATTCGGCGTGATCAAGACGGTTCATGGATTTGAATCGTTGGTGCTCGAGGATTCGAGTGGCGTCCGTGGATTCGGACGTGGGGCGTGGACAACCCGACGGCGTGCGCGAGATCCGCAGGAGATAAAGGAGAGGTTAAGTCCGTGGAGTCGCTAATCACCTTGTAATCTTTTATTCTTAGTGGATTATTTTTCGCGTGTTGGTCCCGTGGGTTTTTCTCCAAGTTGGAGTTTTCCCACGTAAATCGTGGTGTGCTGATTTTTATCTTCCGCATTTATTTTTATTGCATCGAGATTGTGGTTTGGCCGTCATACCTATTCACCCCCCTCTATGTATTGATAGTATCTAGATAGATCTTAGGGTTCTCCATAACTTACAGGTTTCAGCCGAAGTGGTAGTAGAGGTGGTCTTCTTTTGCAGTTGATTTAGGGCTCGAAGCTATCAGCTCTTGAAGTGAAAGAGCCAATATGTCCTGCGTTTGGGGAGAAGCCGAAGTAATAACTTCAGCTGGTGAACGAGAGGGAGAAAATTCTCCTGTTTGTTGTTCTTCTACTCCCTTTTTCTTCTCTTTTTCTTCCTTCCTTTTCTTCTCTTCCTCTTCTCTCTTTTTCGTTCTTCCTTCATTTTGCTTTTTTTCTTTCTTCTTCAGTTATCTTTTTCTCTTTTTCTCTCCTTCTCTCTTCTTCCTCTTTGCCTACCCGCCTTCTCTCTTCTTCTTGTTTTTTTATCAAGACAGGCCTCTCGTCTAGCCTGCCTCTCAGCATCGAAAATTCCTTTCCTCAGTAAGGAAGTGGAACGGGCGAATAATTTGCCTTTCGAAGGTGGCTGCTCAACCGAAGGAGATAATGGGGGTGACCCAGATGAAGAATGGGAAGACGAGGAATCAATCAATATAGGCTGAGGGGTTACCTCAGTTTGAGTTGGGTCCTCTGATGATTTAGGAGTGGACTCCGTACCCTCGGCTGCAACATCAGCCGACGGGAGTTCAGGTGGAGTTGTATCTTCAGCCGGCACAGAAGTGCGGATCCTGATTGCTACGGTTTTACGTCGTTTGTGCTGTGGCAGATCGGTCGGTTGGCCGGAACTAATCGGCCTTTTCTCAGGATGATGGACCGATGAAGTAGGAGTCGAAATCGGCTGATATAAAAATATGTATGAGCCGAAGAAGTTTGATCAGACAAGAAGAAACATATGAAGAGTGATCAAAAGCGCACCTCAGAGGAACGAGGTGAGGCTTCGGGTTCTTCATCCGAATTGTCTCCCGAAACTTCCGGCCCCTGATCGGGTAAAGGCGTTTTACCTACATAGAAGCGATAGAAGAATAAACCAGAATGTGCATAAAAAGAAAGAAGAATAGGTAACGAGCATGTTAAGGAAAGACGGACCTTCGGCATGAAAAATCCGTTAGAAGACGGGCAACATAATAGGTAGAAAATTCTTGTCGCAGAAAGCAGCCCAAGCCTTCGTATAACGGAAATCCGTAATCCCTGACTGATTCGGCCGAAAACTTACCAACTTAAAAAATCGACGTAGCCGGTTACCCATGGCCGAAATCCGATCGGCTTCAGCGGCGCTTTTCGTTGGAGGACGCCCACGAGCAGTGTTGGTAGTGAAAAATTTCGCTGGAGCGGGGAGAGTTTGAACGAAGCCAAACTGATGAGCCACGTAGTGAGGAGAATATACCTCTGTACTGGGCATCAGTTTAGAGCGAGTCTTTAAGCCGACGTGCAGGTCTCGAGGGGCCAATAGAGAATATCATACGTCGGCATATTCACTGGCGCGGGATGAGGCCAGTTGATCTTGAATGGATTCAAAACGCGTGAGAAGCCATGGCGGGCCAGTGATGCGCTCTCCGAAGCGGGACCAATTGATGAAAAAGCGTTGTTCCTTCTCATAAAAAACTTTAAAGTATTTGGAGAAGTCAATCGGCTGACCTGGAGTTAGAGGCTCAAGACAGCCAAGAGCCAAACCATATGTGTCAAATTGGGGTGTCGAATCCAGATCTAGAGAGGTTCGGCAGAGATAAGGGATATAAATTTGTAGACATATCTGTACAAACCACAAAACACCGCATCCTGAACTAATGACAACCCCTTCGTCGGACGGAAGCGGTTTGATCGACTTGAAAATTTCTCTATATACAAAAGCTAGGAAAATGTGCCGAGTGCTAGCTTCTCGCCGTTGGCCAAGGCAACGGCGATCGGAACAAAGTCTTGGTTGATTTTTTGTGAGCGGGTACAAAAAAGATTATGACAGAGCCAATAAAGGAGGAAGGATGTGTGCTCTTTCTTAGTAACAGGGTCAGGAGACCGGCTTGCAAAACAGTGAATAAACTTGGTGTACGCAAGGTCTGCTTTAAGATCGAGGTGAGCTTCAAAAATCTTCGACCCCATCAGGACAGTAGACCATCGAAAGAGTAATGCCATGAGGGCGGAGACCGATTATCGCCGCCACATCGAGAAGAGTCGGGGTAAAAGGTCCTCCCCTAAAAAGAAAGGTGTTGGAGACGGGAGACCAAAAACACAAAGCCGCCGCTAGGAGCAAGTTGTCGGCGATGGGTGGAGTCCGTGAAAGCTGAATAGCTTCATATATCCCGACATCACGCCAAAGGTCAGCATAAGATGCCTGGACACGATTTAATCAGGCAATATAAGCGTCGGAGATGCTCGGCCAAGTTCGGAGGCTCTTCCCGGACGTTTTTGAAGAAGACGAAACATACCAAGAAGATAGTGAATAGATTTAGCCATTAACGGGAGACCTTCGATTGAAAAGGGGAAATCCTCAGGAATAGGATCGTCCAAAAATGAAGGACCAAGGATAAACTGAGAAGGGTCATTCTCGATGTACTGGCGAAGTAGAGTATAATCAAGAGATGGAGAAGAAGGAAGATGAGGAAGTGGCGCCATCTCAGATGATCAAAAGGGAAAATATGAAAAACCCTAGAAAGAGAAGGAAGAAAAAGACGATGAAGAAGAAGAATGAGGCGCAGGAAACGAAGAAGCCGTCAGGAGGGAAATTCGAAAGATGGGTTTAATGATGAAAAGACGGCATCATAAATAACCTAATTAATACCGCATATAAGACAAAAAGAATGTTGGGGAAACCGTAGCCGTCAGGAGATGAAAAGACAGCTGAGATGAGAGGGCGTAGTACCTCTCTGAATATCAGGTTTCAGGGATTCGAGTCTCCACGCCAGCCACCGAACGACTGTTTGGAAGCTGCTGAGGGGGCAATTGTTGACGCCTCAAAAATTGTGTCATGGAATCGGTGCACATGCGGAGCTGAGAGAATAGATGATGCACCGGGTGTTGGAGGCGTACACCAGAAACCGCAAAGTAGTTACCAAAACTGCTTGCGGTTAAGATCGGCCAGATGTGGCCCAGGGAAATAGCGATGTGGCCGATAATGGGAATAACTGAAAGCCCCCGACGGGGGTATAAATAAACAAGAGAAAGCCTGATGAAGGGTCTTTTTTCCCTTGCGAACGAGAAGACCAATTTTTTATTTCCACGCTTTTTTGCTTTTCTAGAAGTAGCCAAACTTGTAATTTTTCCTTCTTTCCTGTAGTTATTGCTTTTTCTATGAGTAGATCAGAGGTAGATTTCTTTTTGTAAACAGTCCGATTCTATATACAAATTTTCATTCGGCTCATCAGCCGACCAAACTGACTTGGGTGTTTGCACGCTCGGCTCATCAGTCGACCCGATATCCTGTGTGCTTCTGAACTCGGCTGATCCGATCCCTCGTCAATCGAATCGCTTGATCAGTGAGCGCAAACTTCGAGGGTCATTTTCAAAAGCCGCTTCGTCTCCTCGCATGCTTTTCGAGGGAGATTTTCGGGCCGGGTCAACGGTCCACGAATTCGGCACGCAACACATGTTATCCGCAAGACGTACCCGCTTTATTTTTTCCTCTTTCTCCCTTTCTCACCGTGCTGCTGTTTTGGGGTTTTCCTTTCTCTCTTCCTCTCTCTCCTGTACATGCCTATCAATTGCTGCATTCATAAAAATTCACTTATTCCTCCTACGCATGAGGCTTTCCTCTCTCTTTCTCTCTATAGACAGTGGTGAATAGACAGTAAAAAATGAGATAGCACCTTTTGCTTTATTCGCGTACTCATTCTTCTTCTGTTGTTGTTTTTTTGCCTTTTTCCTTCAATTGACTTTATTACTACTGTTGCTCCTGATGGTGCTTTTTCTTTAACTTTTTCTTTTATTTTTTTATATTGTTACTGCTGCTACAAATATAACTTATTATTCTTATGGTTTTGCCTATATTCCTTTTTATTCTTCTAATGCTTTTATTCTTATGCTTTTACTATAGCAGCCGCTAATACTGTTTCTTTTTCAGCTTCTTTACTTTTATTCTTTTTTAATTCTTTAGCTTCTTTTATTTTTCTTATACTTTTACTGTTTCTTTTTTTTTTTAGCTACTTTTATTTATTTTCTTCTACGATATTGTTATGTATATACTGTAAGTTATGATAGCCCAATAATCTAATAGATAAAAGTACACCTAGAAGGGGTGAATAGGTGTAAACTATAAAACAACCAACTCGATGCGATAAAACTTAAATGTGGAAAATAAAACTAACACACCGAGAATTTTTACGTGGAAAAACTCCAAGAGGAGTAAAAAATCCACGGGACCGATCACACAAAAAATCCACTAAGGAAAAATAGAGTATAAGGTGATTTACCGAATCCTCGACTTAACTTTTACCCTAGACCGAAGTAGATCGCCTTTGTTGGTCCGCGATCGATTAAACTCCTCCAATCAATTCCGCCACGACTCCTCGTAGCAGCAACACCTTGAATCCACCAGCGTCCACCAAATTCTCAGCCCACACGCGAAGTCCACGCGCACGCGCTCCGTCCGGAGCAAGTAACGAAGTAGTTGGTGGTGATTTCAATGCTTAGAAATTCATAGAATATGAGGGAAAACCTTCTAAGAAATTATCAACTTGATTCTTAAAAGAATATCAGGATTTAAGAACCCCTAAGAATCAAATTGATGATAGAAAGAAAGAAACTTTCTCTCGGAAGAAGATCGGAAAGCAACGAAATAAGTTTCTAGGATTTCTTTAGGATATTCTATCTTAGCCACGTTTTAGAAAGACCCTCATATCTTATTTATAGGCTTAGGAGAAATTAGAATCAGAGTAAACTTGAAAAAACGTGATTTCGAAAACTCACGACGGGTTCAGGGTCCAGGCCTTATACCTTAAAGTTTCCAGGCGTTTTATAGTCCGGACCTTGACCCAGGGTCCGGACCCTCCTTGCGTGACGGCCAGGGAGGTATACGGGTTCCGGACCTTGCATCAGGGTCCGGACCCTGAAACATGAAATTGTCCCATTTTGTAAGTTTTAACAATTTAAACCTATTCTCATGTCTTCCAAACACTTAAACATGTGCATAAATCACCATTAACAATATATAAACATACATGGGGGCCATGAGCTTCATAGAAGAGTTTTTGAGCCTTTGAACTTGACGTCGTCTTCTTCGACCCTTCAAGACTCCATACGACTCCACAAAATCCGCCAACATAAAAGCCGTAACATATATATGTATATATATATATATATAAACTATTATATATATAGAGTTTGAAGAAACCCTAACTGGAGGAAACTCTTATTCCCCATGCAGCACCGCCACGCCGCCCCTGCCTGCCGGTGACATCCCCTGCCGAAGGAGAGCTTTTGGACTCTCTCTCTACTCTCTCACCCCTCCTCGATTTTCCTCTCTCTTTTGTGCCCATGGCTGCAGCCGCCGCCGCCGCTGCCAGCCTCTGGAGGCTCCAACGGCCTTCTACATCGCCGCCGCCGCCGGCCCAACTCTCCATGTACTCGGATCCCAAGCTGAGACCCAAGTTGGGAATTTGCGGCTGCAGTATGGATTTTGGCGCTGTCGTTGTACCTCCGTCGGTAGCTAGTACGCTCCGGGGGCCCCATCTGTGAGGCCCAAACCCTTATGGCCGCTGCCAGCCACCTTGGCCCGCATGGGAGCTGGAGGAAACATAGGTGCCCCTGCTGCTTCTATTTGGGCTCGAGGTAGGGCTCATGATTGCCATGGTCCCTGTTCCGACCACCTGAACTACCGATGACCTTGCCGCAGTGGAGCACGATCCTCTAGAGTACTCGTAAAATGTCGTGCTCACCCTTGTTATTGTCGGGGGGGCCTCCGATTGTTGTATTAGCAATGTCGCTTCCCGAGGACCTTTTGGCTTAGCGGACAACTTGCTTCGACTTCTTCCTCGGCCGTCGGTTGCGCTCCGGATAGTGAGCATGGCGCTCGAGATGTTGAAACCTTTCGGACCACGCTGTGGGTTAGATTCCAAAGCATGGAATTTATGGTAACAAATCCAAACTCTTTTTACGGCTTATATATATTGCATTATAGGTTTTCAGCGAAATACCGCAATGATGCTTTACACGTTAACTTGCGAGGGAAACACACAGACCCAATCATAATATCCCCAAATAGGATAGAGTATTTCGTCCCAAGTTTCGATACTTCATTGTCTGCAACCATCGTACTCATCAAAAGGAAGGCGAAATACCCGTCGATCCATCACCAACGACTTGTTGGAGATACAACACATATACAAAGCCGACTGATACATCTATACTGCACCAAAGTGCACCCTAACCTACTCGGAACGTCAATTTTGCAAATTGACTTCCAAAACTAGACCAACCTCTGAGCCAACTCTAACAGAGTCTATCGGCTCCTAGCAACAACCGACGGTTGCCCGCGACACTGAGTCGCGCAACCCAATGCAATCGAAACACGTTTTCTTTAACCGATTTTCGAACCTCGCGTAAACCGTTACTTAACGCACTGAGGCCTCCGACAAACTGCATGGAGTATCTCGCGACGTGCCATAAGTCTACATAGACCACCCGCTATTCTATAACACACCAATTTAGGTGTTGGGACAATCGCATACGAAGTGAGTAACAATCGAGACCCAGGCACCAAAACTGTGCCTTAACAGGTTCCAACGCACGCCAATTTTGACGTATGAACCAGCGGAAGGTAGAGACACCCACGATGTTGATTTCAACAGTGAAAACCTTTCAAAACCTTGTGTTGCCCATTCTGCAACACAAAGGAACACAATTAACGAGCCGGGTGAGCCTCCGCTTGTCCTCCAGCACTGTCCGATTGCCCTCCCTAAGGTTCCTCAGGTCCTCCTCAAGCTGTTACTTGAAACAACTTCTCCTTCAACGCTGCCCAAGAGGGAAAAGGCTACGTTCAAGTACGATCCGGCCATATCATTTTTCACCAAATGTGAGTCAGGCCCTCTATGTTGTGTACCGTCAGTGGTACCCAGTGCTTCTTGATGGAGAGATTCTCAAAAAAATTTCCATAGTATCGATCCATACCTCATGGTTGGTAGCCATGACTCTGAACTTTGGCTGGTCGTAGTTCTTGAACTCCTCCAAATTTACCTTCGCCTGGGTTCACTCAATCGCCCATGAATCTCCGCCACCAGTGGAGGTAGAAGTATGGGTAGGCATCACAGTCACACCAGTGGTGCCTAAGGGACCGACACCCATAGCCATCGGTGCAACTCCTGCAGCCACCATCGTCGCAGCCGCCTAAGCTATCGGTGCCGTAACCTTGGGCTGCAATCCAGCAGCCACTGTAGTAGCCGCGGCTGTAGCCACTTCGTGTGCCGTCTCTACGGAGGTGCCCGCAATAACTCTCATGCCCTACGCAGAAAGTGGGGCCTAGGCGATGGCAGCTCCAATCTACCGCATAGGCCCAGTAAGTGCTGTCACATGGCCCGTCAGGGCCGCCACCTAGTCCATGAGCAGCTATACCTGGTGGATACCATTCTGCCGCTCAGTGTACGCCTGGTAACCGCCACCACTCCAAGCAGGAGCATGAGTCGCGCCATAACCGTAGTACAAACATAGGATAATAAAATAACTATATACCTCAAGACTAATAAGACTCGATAAGACTACTGGGATTTAATCCCAACCACCCCTCACTCTCACATGCCTATAAGCCTTAGATCTTCCTATGGCCAGCCTAGCCTGTGGTTCAATTAGATACCTACGAGTGAAATTATGGTTCTTGCTGCTCTGATACTATCTTAATCTGTCATGCCCCGGGACTCCTTTTGTAAAACCTTTTATAAAAGAGGAGTAATTTGAAAATCGCCAGAGTTACACTCAACTTTTTTTTGAAACCTGCCTTGCCCACTGGACGTACAGACCTGCCACAAATACAAAGATTCCTCTATCCACACGGACAGAGTCTTTTCTATATTTGCACGACGTACCCGCCTGTCACAACAACATACAATACCTAATCCTCGCTCACACTAGCCATCAACACAACAAGCATCATGCGTATGAACATACAACTAATTAGTCCTTAGTGAATATGATGCATGTACTGTACATTCAGCTAAGCACTCCTTAGGTGAAATGATGCGATTGCACAATACATCAATCATTAAAACACATCTATCATTTGAAAGTGTTTTCCACTCAAAAATTTTATTTTGAAAATTTAAAGATGTGGTAAATTCGAAAGCCATTTTGAAAATCGTTTCCTACACATGAATTTTGCCTTTTGAAAACCGCTACCACGAGGGGTAGAAAATAGTTTTGCTATAAAACCATAAAATCCAAAGCCTCAAACAATAGAGCTAACAATCACCGGTGCCATACCATATCCAAATGCCATATAACCATAAATATTCAACTGAACTAACCGAACCGCCAAAGTAACTAGTATTTAACGATAATAAGGTAAGATGAGTATAACCGAAATAGAATAAGTCACAATATATGGGTCCGCTAATGCAAGCTAACTATGCCGTGACCTCACACCGCAATCTGATCTGCCTCCTCACCCATACCACATGTGAAAATCGTGGGATGAGAAACCAACCCGAGCTTTCTCAGTGGGTACGATAGAGCTACAAAGGGAAGCCATACTCATCAGAAATATAAGATAAGCAAGATATATAAAGATGTATAGTCTGCTGGAAAATAGAAATCTATAATAGCATAATATATGAACATAAAAATAGAGTATAAACTAGAATGCCGCTACTGTAATAGAAATACCATCGAACCAACATGCCTCAAAGACTGATAGTCTAACACAAAACCCAACCTATAACTTGCCGTATATGATCAGAAGGAAATAATGCCTACAGTAGCATGATATGTACATGAATAGAGTATATAACCGAATGTCGTTACTATAAAAAAGGAAACTATCTAACTAATATGCCTCAAGGACGAAAGTCCAAGTCAGAACCTAATTTATAACCTGCAATATTGGTACGCTGACCTCAGGCATTGTCCGCCACCATAATGCACTGAACCTGATCCACGTGTCACGATAGACGACCTATCCGGATAAGTACACCTCTTATTGATCGCCAAACTGACAAGATATCAATGAATACTCCCAAATGCAGTGACAAATCATGCGTAATGATCAAGTGAACATTGACGGAAAGTCGAATGCCATAGCCTAGAGTCAATATCGTGGTGTATAGACGCCGAAAATCGTGACCACATAGGTCGAATCATACCTTCCTGAGTTTTATTTAATTAATTCAAATTTTTTCGTTAAAAATCACGGCATCTACATACACAGATAGAGAAAGTATGAAAGTAAAACAAATATTTAAAAATTACAAAAATTAATATACCAAATTCTATGTACAAATATAATATATTATGAGGGATATATGTGCAAAACATGTCCTCCAAATAGAAGTGAGAAGAGGTGTCACCGTGTGGGATGTGAATGCACTTTGGCCACATACCACACCCGCCTCCACCCCCAACCAAAACCAAAAAGCACTTCTTTTCTCCCCAAAACATCGAACCGTCTCTTCTCTCTCCTCCCCAAACCTCCCTCCTCCTCCCTCCCTCCCCCCCCCCCCCCCCCCCCCCCCCCCCCCCCCCCCCCCCCCCCCCCCCCCCCCCCCGGCCCGGCCCCACGTCGTCGCATCTTCAATGCCTACAAACCCCTCCGCCGCCTCCTCCGCCGCCTCCAGCAGAGTTAGGGTTTCTGCAGGGAAGGAGAGGAGGAAGAAGGGGGATCTCCCGCGGATTAGGTCTCTCATGACCTAGCCCTAACCCTACCCTCGATCGCTGTTGTGGGTGTGGCGTGGTGGGCACTCCCCTTTGTTTCCTTTTTTCTCCTCGGGGTCTCGTCCATGGCGCCCGCTCGAAGAAAGGGATCCGGCCGTGCCGCCGCCGCCGCCGCCGCCGCCGCCCAGCAGTGGAAGGTCGGCGATCTGGTCCTCGCCAAGATGAAGGGCTTCCCCGCATGGCCTGCCGTGGTACGCCACCCTCCCTCTCTCTCTATTTCCTCCTCCTCTTACGCTTTCAAATTAGGGTTTTCTTGTTTGATGCCTGCACCCTTAGGTTTTCTTCATCTAAGGTTTCTCTATGATGCATGGATGCAGTTGATAACCTCTCTTAGTGTTTTTCTTTTCTTCTAGGAACTGTGAAAACAAGATTGAACTTGAACTTCCCTTCCCTTTTATGGAGAAACTTCTTGTTGCATGGCAACCAACAATCTCCTTCTGAATTTTCTGCTTGTGTTGTGCCCTTTGTTATCTTTTTTAGATGAATAATTATCTCCCACCTTGTGAACTGTTTCCTTAATGCCCTATTGGTGACAACAGTAGGGATCTGGGTGGTGTTAGCTATTGTGTTTTCTTTCTTTTGGGTGAACTGGTTGCATTGAGAGAAAAAAGATCCTTTATTGAGTTCTTGATCACTCGTTGGCGCCTGATCTATGTCTTTCAGAGGAGGGATTTTTCCCCCCCTTTTATGGGCAACAAGATGGTTCTTTGATATTGTTTCAAACTTCTTACTTCTCTCTTTCCTCCTTTCCTGCTTTCTAATTAGGGCTTTCTAGTTAGGGCTTTAACTTTTTCCCCTGTCTAGGGTTTGTCTATAATGCATGGATTTAGATGATAGTATGTCTTAGTGTTTTTTTTTGTGTGTGGTTCTTTTAGGAACTATGGAAGTAGCATGAAACTTGATCTTTGTTAACAAGTTTGTGGTGCCTCCCCTTCACTTTTATTGAGAAAGTTGTCTTTGGATGGAAACCAACAATTTCCTTCTAGACTTTCTGCTTGTATTATGCACCTTCGATAGCCTTTTTAGATGGGTAATCATCTCCCTCCTTGCCAACCCATTCCCAAATGTCCTTTTGATGATAACAACAGGGATCTGGTTGTGTTAACTAAGGTGATCTCGTTCTTAGGGTGAACTGGTTGTAGTTGAGAGAAAAAGATCCCAAGTCCTTGTGGACGCCTGATTTATGTCTTTAGGGCAGATCTTTTCTTGTATGGGCCACAAGATGCCTTTTTGATGGCCTAAATATAGGATTTGGTGCAAACTTACTCATTATGCGAACTTCTCTTGCGCCGGTTAGACACGATACTCCTTCCACTAGTATTGATGACAATAACTACCTCTATTATGGGCTTGCTTGCTTTGATAAGATGGAGAATTGATTGCTCGCTCTTGAGAGTATATTCTTTTTGCAACTCTTAATGTTTGAGGCATAAAGGACTCATCTTTGCATCCTTAAGATGTCTTCTTTCGCTATGTGGAGCTACTTTCTCCTACATTGCTGCAAAATTCTCTTGTGATTTTTTGCTTAGAGACAATCTTGTGAGTTTGGAGGATGCATAGGGTTTTTAATGAATAGGCCCTAATCTACTGTGGTACTGATTTGACTTATTTGATAAGAATCAATTTTTTATCTTTTTTTTTTTTTGCACTTTGAAGCTTTGTAATGTATCAATTTCAACCAAATTTTAGTCTATCTATTTTATTATTTATTTTGTATTATGTGTGCATTTTTGTCAATACTATGATCTGCTATCAATTTTGATTGATTAGATTCCTCCTAAAGGATTGGAAAAATTAGGGCCCATTTGGTTACACATTATGGTGCATTTAGAAGGGGAAGGACGCTTGATTGTTTTATTGGTTCAATTGTTTCTTATATTTTTATTGCTTTGTCGGTACCTATGTGAGTTGGTACGATATAATTTCTCTGTTGTATTTGCTGAACGGAGAAGCACCTCGTTTGCAAGCTGTGGCGCTTTACTTCAATCCCAAGTAATGCCTTAGCTGAATTGACCTTTACTTTAACCACTTGTTTTAATGGCATGTTTGGTTGCCCGAAAGTGGCTGAAGTGAAAAAGTCACTTTTGCAAAAGTGACTTTTATAAAAGTGACCGTTCAGTTTGATCGTTTGGTTGGCTATAAAGTGAAACATGAAAAACCATAGTTTTGTAATTTTGATTCTTTATATATAAAAAAAATATAGTTTTGTGATTTTGATTCTTTAATTATATATAAAGAGGTGAAAATATAAACAAAAGACTTATAGTCGCAATTTAAATTGAAAATTGAAATTGAAATTTATATTTAGAATTCAAAATTATATTTTAAAATTTAAATTTAAACTTAAATCTGAGTTGAATTTATAATTAAAATTCTAAAATAAAAGTTCAACATAGAAATTAGAACATTTATTCAAATTTGAATTCATAATTTGAATTTATAGTTTGAATCGTATTTTAATTTACTCTTTGATCTTAAATTCTGAATTGAAATAATGTTTTCAATTTGAATTAATATTTAAATTAAAATTAAAAATTTGAGTTTAAATCACAATTTGAACTGAACATTAGAATTCATAATTCGAATTCAAAATTCAAACTGAAACTCATTAGTGAAATTAAATGTGAATAGCAAATCTAAATTTGAATTTGAATTTCAATTTAAATTTCAAATTTTAAATTCAAATTTTAGTCAATAATTTGAATTTGTAGTTGGAACAATTTGAATTAAAAGTTCAAATTGAAGTTCTTAGGTAAAAATAATTTGATTAAAACTTGAATTTCAAAATTTAAATTTAAATTTTAGAATTCAAATTTTAATAAAAATAAAAATTTTCAAAATTTGAATTTAAATATAAAGTCACAAATTTGAATTTAAAAATTTTATGTTAAATTTGAATTTACAAATAAAATTCAGAATGTGATCATGATTCTAATTCAAATTTAAAGTGAAATTCAATTATGACAATAAATTCAAAGATTAATGTTAAGACCAAATATGACCTCTTATCTAAGCTCTCCACTTTCGGTGACTTTCGAATTTTTTGAGCCGAAGTCAAAAAAATGAGATTGAGTGATAACTCATTTTATCAGCCCACTTTTGTAAAGTGACTTTTATTTTCACTTTCACAAACCAAACAACCGATAAGACGTCACTTTCCAAAAGTGCCACTTTCAGTGCTTCACTTTCGGCGCTTCACTTTCGGCCAACCAAACATGCCCTAATGAGAATTGATTATGAGAATCCGCTTTAAACATAAACTAACAATCCATTCTATGATCTAAAAAATTGACTTTACCCTTAGGCGACTAGATTTTTTTTTTTTCAGCATCTTGTCGAACTGTAGTTAATATTCAATATTTATTTGGTTTGCTTGATCCTCCAAAATGTTATTTTGCGACCCCTCAAGTTCTTCTTACTATACACATTATGCTTGTAGTACAAATTAATAATAGATTTGAGTTGTAGTCTAGAATAAAATTCTAATGGTCTTAGTTTCAAATAGAACACAAATGCTAAGGGCAATTTTATCCCTGATACCCTTTGTAATTCACAAAATGATGTTGTTGAAGCAATAGAATAAGCATCATTATCCCATGTCATTCCTCACCTTTTAGTACTCTTGAAAGAGAAAAGATAAGCATTGCATCCAATGTAGAATTCATTGGACTAAAGTCATGTCTAGATGCATGAATATTTCATTTGGTATAACACTTTGATTTACTTAAGAAGCAATTAGTATTTGGAAGATGAGGTGTGTGATCAAATATCTAGAATAGATATCATATTCGGAATAAGATAAATCACCTCATAACTGAAATATGCTATCTTATCAAATCATAGATGCCAAGACCTTTCAAGGAGCAAAATTCAAACTCGTTCCAATTAATCACACAAAAAAATCTTCGTATGGAATAAGTTATCATTGAATTTCTTATTCCGACGTCCAAATAGGGCTGAATTGTGTGATAAATGTTTAGAATGGATACTATATTTGGCCTTCAATTCATTTTTCCAGAATAAGATAAATTATCTCGTAGGTGAAATATATTATCCTACTAAATCATGGATGCCAAAACTAGCTTCCAACCACACAAGAAAATCCTCATATCGAAAAGTTATCATTGAATATCTTATTCCAACATCCAAGCTAGGCCTAAGAGAGAAAGAAGAGAGGAAATAGCTTTCTTCATACTAGCAATTTGATTCTGGCAAGTTCTTAATAAATTATCATTTGGGTGGAGTTACTAATACTTTTATAAGGCAAATGGCCTTTTCATGGAGAGGTTAGGAGACACCAGAAAGGATAATGGTAAGTAAGATAGGAATTGGATAAAGAGAAGAGAGCAGTGACCTAATTTGTAAAACACCCTTCAAATTTCTAATTGGAACGTGTGATCGATTCACTGATCACTAGTCAATTGGAGCGACAAAAAAAGCGATCCCATCATAACCTATTAAATCTGTACTGGAATCATATCAAGAGCAATATATACACAGGTATGTATACACATGTATTTATATGTATATATTCTGTATTCGTGTACACGTATTTATATGTATATATCTGTGTAGGTATCCAACATTTTTATTTATTTACATTTTGTGTTTCAAGCAAATGCTGTACACTTCTACTTCTATAAAATGTGTTGATGAAGACTACCCCAATCATACCATGTTTTAGACCGAGTGGTGTTCTATCATACTGTTCCCATTCTGCGAACCATAACAATCCGAGTTTTTGAGCAACCTAAGAATGGGACTTAGAGAAGCAAAAACCTTTTTCTCTAACTTGTAGGGTTGGAATAGGCTTTTGGAGAAACTCGTTGTGTAGAAGCCTAATATGCACAATCTATACAAATACATGAATTGGCATTTTGGAACTTCTCTCCTTATTTTGGGGATAGTAGGCCCCATATGTGAGAAAGCTTTCTATCTGATGTATTGGTACACCTCATGCACCACTACTAATTTTTGATGATTAATATCACAAAATCAAAATCTAATTTGATAAATATGATCTTCACCATCAGAAGGACCTATCTATAAAAAAAATTACGAAGCTTGAAAACCTATTACTATGACATCAAGTTGTCTCAATAATCAATGGTAGAAAAATAAACTAGATTTGTGAAAAATCAGTAAGCAAAATATGTAAATTTTATATTAGGTTATCTCAATGTTGTAGAATACATCTAATGAGTTAAAATTTGATTTTAAGGTCTTTATCATAGTTTTTATTGGTTTAGCGTATTGAGTGTACTTGTACACCTAATTTAGTCAATTGTTTCTCATATATATATATTTTTTTAATTTGTTCTATAACTCCTCAACTTACAAATTGTTTGATTTAAGTCCTTACTTTAGCAATTTTGCAAATTTTGTTAGAATCAAACACCCACGAGGGATGTACGTGATCTAGAATTGCTCTAATAAAGAAGAAAAGCAATTCTTGATAAAATGAAGTATTAAGATAGTACACGTTCTATGATTCCAAAAGGATTAGAGAAAATTAAGCGAGAGTAGAGCAATTTTGCTTTCTTTCTTTTTGACTAGAACAATTCTTGATCACGTGCATCCCTCGTCAGTATTCGATTCTAACAAAATCCCCAAAATTGCCAACGGAAGAATCTAAATCAAACGAGTTTGTAAGTTGGGGGGTGTAAATAAAAAAAAAATGTTTAGGGAGTCAATTTCCAAAGTTCAGGGGGTGTCTATACATTTTAACATCCTTTAATGCTATATAATACATCTAATGAATTAGATTTTTGATTTTATGACCTTTATCTTAACTTTCAAAGGTGTGGTATATGAGGTGTAGTTATATGCATGGTGCAGGCTATTATTTCTCTTATATGAGTTGCTCTCATGTTTCTTCCATCTCTCTCTCTCTTTCTTTATCTCTCTCTCATTCTCTTTGTATGGGCATCTATTAATCCAAGTTAACGTATAAAGATTACTGCTACAGATCTTACATAATTTTGCCCTTACATATTTTTGATTGATCATTGATGTGTTGACACTTGTAACAAAAAAATTGATTGATTCAAGTATGCAGTCTAAATATACTTCATATATTTATCAACATCCATAAAATTATAATTTAACTAATTTATGCATTGGTAATCGAAAGGTGACATATGATTGCCGGGACATCTATGATTATATATAAATGAGCACATTCTTAGGAACTGAAAATTTTCTCACTAGTGTATACTCGATATACGATAGATTCACAAATTTATGTATTGTTTCTGCTCTTGTTTTATTGTAAACAAAAGAATTATTATACATGACAGTATTAATTATTTTATACCAATTGCGACGGTACCTACTTGTACTGGAGCGCAGGCCTCTTAACTAATGGAGGGTAATCTGAGGGATTGTAGTGTAAATAATAAGAATTGAGGGGCTTATATGCATTACTTCAAAGATTCGTGGACTGATATTTAGGAGCCGTTTATTAGATGTAATTACAAGTGCAGTGTAGTTGGAGATGCATGCAGTTGGAAATGCAGCAGTTGCAACTACATGCATCCTGTTTGGTTTGATGTAGTAGAAAGCGCTGCAACTATAAATAATTTGTTTGGTTGCATGCAGTTGAGAAATGATTCTTAAAATTTTATCATTTTATATATATGATGGTGATATTACCTCCAATATAAAAGGAAAATATTTTTTGTTTAAAAAATAATATGGAGGTAAACATACCTTTTGTTTAGAGTTACTCTCGCTAAATGCTGCAGTTGGAACTGCTGCAGTTGGGCCTCCTCCTGCAGTTCCCACTGCAGCAATTGGAGTTAAGTACATCAAACCAAACACCGAATTTGCATTTGCATGCAGTTACAACTGCAGTGCAGTTGCAATTACATGCAACCATTGTTTGAAAAGGCGCGCCTGCCTAGGCGCGAGGCGCACCCCTCAGCGCCTCAGCAATAGCGAGGCGCAGCGCTATTGCTGAGGCGCGCGCCTAGGCCTTGAGGCGCGCGCCTCAGGCGAGGCGCGAGGCACGCGTGAGGCGCGCGCCTCGCAATATTTGATATTACACGGTTTTTTATTTAAGTTTTCGGGTTGTCGGGTTTCGGATTTAACTTTTATATTTTAGCCCAATAAGGTAGTTAAAAGACCTAAAAGAAACCCAAAAAACCCTAATGAAATCCATTATACCGCCTTTCCTCTCCCTCTTGTGTTCCCCTCTCCTCTCTGTCCGTGGGTATCCAGCTGCATCATCGGTCATCGTGGCAGCAGGAACAAGCTAGGTGGAGAGGCGGTAGCAAGAAAGCAAGAGCAGCAGCAGTTTTCAACTTGCAGCGGCAGCAGAAACAATCTGTTTTTTAGTTTTTTTTGTCAGGATTTGATGTATTTGTGCGATTCTTTTTCTTTTTCTTTCCATATGTTTTTATTTTTTCGTTTCGATTGCATATTTGTTGATCCAGTGCTTTTCTTTTGAACATGTTTTTAGTTATCTTTTATAGATTTGATGTATTTGTGAGATTTTTCTTTTTTTTACCATTTGTTTTTACTTTTTTTGTTTCGATTGCATATTTCTTTATCCAGTTTTTTCTTTTGAACCAGATTTTAGTTATTATTTATAGTTTTTAACAACCAATTTTTAGTTATTTTTTGTTTTCTTTACTTTTTGATAGTTATTTTATTTTGTATGGTTATTTTGGGGTTTTTTTTTAATGTAGAATATCAAATTAAATTAGGCTTAGTAAATGTGCGCCTCGCCTTCTTGAGGCGCGCGCCTCGCAGTGCGCCTCGCGCCTTGGCTCCAGGAGAGTCTTGCGCCTTTTTGCGCCTCGCGCCTTTTCAAACACTGCATGCAACCAAATGACCCCTTAAAGAAGGGCCTGATATATATTAGCGGTATGCATGCATGGTTAGGTATGTAAGCATGCATGCAGGCTGCCTTTTAGCTTGTCCTGAAGGCTAATGGTTTCGGATGGACGGCTCCACCTTGTGTCCAAATTAATCTATCAACGTTTATCTTCTGTTTCAAGGCCTACATTGTAAGTTATGTAGCCAAAAATCTAATAGGTTAACACCTAGGGGAGGGTGAATAGGTGAAACACGTAAAACACTACAAACTCGGCAAATAAAAATTAAATGCGGAAAATAAAAAAGAACACACCGAGTTTTTACGTAGGAAAATGCAAAAATGAGTAAAAACTGATGGGACCGATCATGCGAAGAAATCCACTAGGAAAATTTGAGTATAAGGTGAGTTACCGAATCCACGACTCAACCCTACTCTATGCTCGTAGAAGATCTCCTTCGCTAGTCCCGATCGAAATCCTTCAATTGATAATGCATGCCTCCACATCGCATCGCTGCCTCGAGTCCATGAATCCTTCACCGAATTTACAGCTTTCACATGAATCCTTGTGCAAACACTCCGTTCGGAGCAGTGTGGTGTGGTCTTGGTGGTGATTTAATGCTTAGGGAAGCATGAAAAATCTGTTGGGGAGGTCTCTAAGCATAGTACGAATCAATTCTAGAAGATGCTGAAGAACTAGGGCTCCGAGAATTGATCCATTAGAAACTTGTTGTTGGAGATGAGAGAAAAAACAACCAATAAGTTTCTAGGGCTTCTATGAGGGTAAAATAATCTTAATCTCGTTTTAGAGAAACCCCAATAACATACTATAGCTTTGGAAGAATTAGAAGTTGGATTAGAATTCAAAAACCCAATATGGAAAGTTGGTTTCAGGTTGGAAGTCCGGATCTTGCAACGGAAGTTCGGATTGTGAAGTTTAGGTAAAACTTCAGAGTTCAGACTTTGTGTGGAAGGTCCGGACTTCCTCTGCGTAATACATATTACCACCTTCGGGATCTGTACTTCAAATCCAAAGTTTCGATTTCTTTTGAAATCCTTCAAACCATGGTCCTGGATACGGACTCTGATTGGGATGTCCGGATCTTCATGGTATTAAATTTTCATATTTGAAAAGATGGTTTTAAATCCAACTTTAATTATTTTAAACTACTTCCAAAGATGTAAATATGTACTTAAATCACCACCCGCACTATAAAACTTATCGAGCGTTGTGAACTTGAAATTTAGATCTGCGAGTTTTAAAATTGGATATTCTCACCACGAACCTTTTAAGACTTCGACTCAACTTCACAAAATCCGTTGCGACACCCCTAGGATTTGGGATAGTTCTATATATGAGATATAATAGGGCTAAACCTCTTAACCCGGCTATAGCATTTTGGGCGATGGCTAGGCCTAAGAGGTTAAGAGGGTTAAGCATGCTAGAACTAGAGTTGTTCTAGAATGGGTGACCCCCTGGGAAGTGGGGCGTCACAGTGCTAGCGAGACAAGTCTCACATCGCCTGATGCTTGTGAATGTGTGTGAGCCTAACGAGGAAGTTAAGTCTTAAAGGGGCGAAGAATGTGACACCGTAGGATTTGGATTAGTCCTATATATGAGATATAATAGGGCTAAACCTCTTAACTCGACTATAGCATTTTGGGAGGTGACTAGGCTCAAGAGGTCAAGAGGGTTAAGGGTGCTAGAACTAGAGTAGTTCTAGGATGGTTGACCATCTGGGAAGTGTGGCGTCACATCCGCGAACATAGAAATTCGTAATAATTTTTTTCCTTAGCAATTTCGTGGTAAAACTTAAAAATACAAAAAATCACTCACCATTCTCGCCTCACAACATAAAAACAAATGGAGTTTATCGCAATCACCAAACAATGAACTCCTCGCGTGATTGTTTCAAAGAAACACTAAATTTGCACATTAAATTTCTAAAGCAGACTCTGACTTGCACAAACTAGTAGTCTTGAAGTCTTGTACGCTTTGTAAAAAGAAACAATCTGCAAACAAAAGTGAACATTACGAAATCAAGATTGCTAGTTAGTTCTAGTTCCTTTATGTCCCCCTTTTTGGCACTGAAATTCCAAATATATCACAAAGTCACAAAAGAGAAAATAACTAAAAGCATACAGGCAAACAACTTACATAAAGTAATTGTTTTGATGGAGCAAACATCTAAAGCATAAGCGAAAGATAACGTGAACTAGACTACATGCATCTAATGCAAGATGCGCAAAATAAAACCTACATGCAATGTAGTTTTATATATATAACATGAAGTCCAAGTTCTGTCCAAGTTCACTCCAAATCCTTGGAGTCCCTTTCTGGAGCTTGGACATTATCGTGTCGACACCCTGATTTATTGAATTTGAAGATCATTTTGACCATTCAAGAAACCTTGTTGAGCTTCTTCGACATCTTGCATTGTTCCTTATAAAGGGATGATAAAGTGATCTTTCCATGTGCTTCCATTATTGGTGAAGAACCTAAGCGTTGAGCAGGTGCGGTAGAAGAAGTTGCTGCTGGACAAGGTGGCTTGAGCAGACCAAACTTGATGACCGTTGTAGCATTAATTGTGCCAAGACTATACTCATAATTCGCACATGAGGTATCAATGTGATTGGCTCGAAGAATCCGCATGATTAACATAGGATATGGTAAACGCTCATGTGAATTTGAAGACTTGACATCGCAAGCCATCCGATGCCATATCAAAATGGACTATTGATGTTCAACCTTTCAGCCTCGGCAAGATGTCCAACTAACTACATGTACAACAACCTTTCTGAACGAACAACTTTGGTGTTCATCGTCGGTAGAATGTTGTAGTCCACCGAAAATCGATACTCCGTCTTTGGTTCCTTCGAGTAAACTGAATTGCCGACTGACTGTTAATGCAGTAAACAAATTCCATTGACCACCTTCAATCGGCTAGAGAGTCAAAACCACCATTGAGATGGTAAACTCTAGTCGTGTCAGTTTGAATGTGAAGTGTCACACCAATGGTTTCTGGAGTGATAGCAAGCACAACTCCACGAACCGAAGTTTTAAAGCTGTAGGATCCGCTAGCTTTATCTTCAACATACTTGGCGTTCACGTAGAAAGATCGAATCAGCTCCAAGCAGTAACCTTGCTCAGTATAGAAGCAAACTAGTACAAGGTTAGCTTGCTGACAAAGTGCTATGAAATCGGGAGATGCTTCAATTAAAGCCCAACATGTACACGTTGATCTCTAAGACAAAACTTTTTTCCAAAAAGGCCGAGGCGTCATGGATCAGATTGTGCACTCTCAATGTCATGCCCCGTACGACGTTCACGCTCAGCTCGTGAAGACCGCTCTTGGATCTCGATTCTTGTCTTCTTTTTGCGAGTATATACTGGAGCCGAACTCGTTGGTTCCTTTTCCTTTCTTTTGGTAGAGCTCGTTGAGATGGTGGAGAAGGCTCCAAATTAGACCAATCTTCTGATTTAGTATTCGAGCTCTCACTAGCAGCATACTTATTGTCAGAGGCTTCTTCTTCGGTAATCTCAAGGCGAGACCTTTTAGGAATTAGAGGTTTCTTTCCACGCCCCCGACCTAGTGCCCTATCGGCCATAAGGATGACAAACACTAAGAATTAAGAAAACATGATGTGTATTCTCCTATTAATCATGAAAGAACAATATAGATATGTTTGTCATAAGAGCAAGGTAATGAAAAAAAAATGTCTCTAGGGCTTTAAGAAACATGCTCGTAACTATTTCTAACAAAAATTGCACAATAAAGAAAAATAGAGAAATAAAAAAGTGCAAAACCCTAATTTTGCCATAAAAGGCTCAAAAAGTAGTAGATTGAAATGAAGAACTTTCAATCTCAAGAGGAAAACAATTAAACATTAGAAAAATAATTTGTAGGTTGTAGCATGAAAAACCTTAAAAAACAAATTTTTTTGAAAATTACTATAAAAGCCACGAAATAGTATGTAAATGCAAAAAGTAGGGTTAAAAAGCCAAAAAGATGGAGAAGAGATTAGAAACATACAAATTTGAAGAAAAACTGTGACACCCCAACTTCCCAGGGGGTCACCCATCCTAGGACTACTCCCGTCCTAGCACGCTTAACTCTCTCAACCTCTTGGGCCTAGCCACCACCCAAAATGTTTAAGCCGGGTTTAAGAGTTTAGCCCTATTATATCTTATATATATATGATTATCTGGGGTCTCACAAAAATGCACTTAGTTTTTGATGTAGAAATCATCTAGAGAGAGAAAGAACCTGGAGAGAGTTTGAGGAAGTTTAGAGAAGTGATCTAATGGAGACCCAGATCCTTTATATATACGGTGGGGCAAAAGGTCTGGACTTTCGATGAGAAAGTCCGGACTTCCAGCGTGATCCGAAAACTACCTGTTCGGGATCCGGACTTCCTTAGGCAAAGTTCGGATCCTGAGCCAGAAAAGTTTAAAAAGTTAAAAATAACCTGCTCCAAGTTTCAAAATTTTATAATTTAAAACGTGTAATCAATAAAACTTATTAAAATAAATTATGTTAATATTTAAATACTAAAATTTACACAAAATTACCTCAAATCACATCAAATTCATAAAAGATTATAAATTTTAGAACAAATTCTTCAAATTTTGAGAAAAAGTTTGTTTAAAAAAACCCTATTACTTGCATCCCTCAACTTTAAAACATCAAATAGAATCTTAGAGAAAATAAAACTATCAAGATGTAATGGTTTTAGAAAATAATAAGTCGAAATTCTTATATGACTCAAATTTCACATTAAAATCTTCAAATTAGATGCACAAAAGATAAGTATTCGGAGAGTGGCTCTTTGAGCAGCTTTTGCGTATCTCACCTTATACCAACCAAATTTTTAGTTTTACTAGGTCCTTGGTGGCATACATTAAATTCATGTGGTTGCTTCACACACTTACTGGACGACTAGAATGGTAGTTCTTTCCAATATGCGGTGATTGTTTTCACACTCATAGGAATGTAACTCTTTTCATATTTTTTATGCATGCATATCACTACTTTTACGCACAATACTCCCCCCTTAATATGCAATCCCCAATTTGAAAAAAAATTTAGATTTCAAATTATATATTTAATTTCTATTTACTATATTCAATAACACAACCAAGATAGTACAAGATAGTAAAAGTACCTAAAGATTATAAAAAGATGTATTAAACTTGACAAATATAAGTAATAAGCATAGATAGAAAATTTTGCAATGCTTGAGGAATTTGCAATAAAACTAACAATTAAAATGAAACTAAGTATAAATTAATGCAAGTAAAGTTATTTTTTGTGGCCAAAATACTTATGTAGCGCACAAGCATCACCATCTAAGCCAAAGCAAATAAAAACTAAAAACTAAAAATCGTAAGAGAAGTCATCAAATAGAAACAAAATAAGTAATGCACAGATCAAAAAGGAATAAAAAACAAAAAACCTATCAAAGCACTACTCAAGCCCAAAACAAAATTTAAGACTTGAGGTAAGAAAAGGTGTTATCTTTTTTCACCTATACTTTCCGAATCTTGGGTTGTTTTGGTTGGTTGAGGGTAACCGTCGATTGCTTTGGATTTGATTGAGACGCCACTTTCTTCGGCTTCCACTCCGTGGTTGGCTTCGTTTGTACTTTCCGTTGTGGCTTTGACTTGTGAGGCTTTCAATTATATTGCAAGTAACTTGTCCTTGAGATTGTCTCTCATGAGTAAGCAGGGGACGCTGAGCATAGGTTGGCACCGGGAGTTGTTTGGAAGTCGTCGATTTAGTCATCTTCTTGTTTCTCGGGCAAGACTTCTTAATATGTCCCTTAAGTCCACAATGGCGGCACACCTTCTCATTCGACTTGTAAGAGTTTGATGTTGTAAAAGACGAAGTTGTTGAATCTTTGGCTACCTCCTTTTTCTCGTGGTGTGTGCGGTCATAGCCTACTCCAAGACGATTCATTTGACCAAGTTCAGGCGTGTGATCTAGCTTCTTTGTTCTGGAGGAGAATTTATCAATGTCGGACTTTAGTTGATGAACTTGCTTGGTCAAGAGTTGATTTGAATTATGAATCTTTGCATATTATTTCTTCAAGATAACCAATTTTTTCAAGTGGGATTCAATTGTAGTCCCCAGGTGATTAAGTTTTTCTTGGATGATTTTATTATTTTTCGATAATAAATCCTATTCCTCCTTGAGAGCTTTCATCAGTATGGTCATTGACTTGTTTCGTCTTCAAGCTCAAGCAGTCGCTTCCTCAGCTTCTTATTATGCTTGGCCATCTTCTTTGACTCCTTGAGAAGTAGTTACTAAGCCTCGACGAAGTTTTCTTCGTTCGACTCTCCCTCACTCTCGGCGTGGTCTGATGATGTTGCATCATGCACAAAAGAAGAGGAAGTAGAATCAGAAATAATAGAAGATAAAAACATAAGAGAAGAATAAGGCAAGGTAGATGGAGCAAGTAGTGCCATTGCGTTGACATTCTCATCACTTGAAGCCGACTCTCCCAAAGAAAAGTCGTCCCAAGTTCTTGCTTGTAATGCCTTTTTTAGAAGGTTTCTTACTAGGGCAAGCTGAAGCAATATCGCCGAAGTATCTGTAGCATTGGATTTGCCCTTCCAAATTCTTCTTTTCTTTTGAAATTTCTCATTCTTTTTAGAGTTTGAACTTGAAGCTCCTTCCATGTGAGATTTTTGCTTAGATGATGAAGACGATCAATTGGCTCTATTCTTCTTAAAGTTTTGACGAAATTTCTTCGTAAGAAGAGCCAATTGTTTCTCAATTTCATAGAAACATCATCATAAGAACTGGTTGCAGAAGAGTTCATATCATTCTCCTTGATCGATTTGAGAGCCATACCTGCATCTTTGGAATAAGAGTTAAAAGAAGATGCATTGGTAGGAAAGTTCATTTCAGCGGGGTATTTTAAAGTTTCAATGGCCGCAGCATTCGGTCTACACCTTTCGGGAGTTCTTAAAAATTTTCTTATAATTGTGGGTTTCGAGATCTTCTCTTCCAAGTTAGCACACATATTTACAATATTTTTGCAATCTACTATAATACTGGTGAAAGTTTTATGCTCCTTCATTTTAATCGAATCAAAGTTGCTAGTTAGCATTTGGAGTTTTTAAACCTTCACTAAGCTAGTACCCTCGTGTGTAACTTGTAGAGAGTCCCAAATCTCCTTAGTCATTTTACACGCAGAAACATGGAGAACTTGGTAGGAGTCAGAGCACTAAATAAGGCATTTATGCCCTTCTCGTTATAAGAAGATGCGTCCATCTCTTCCTTGGCCATTTAGTTCGAGGTTTAGAGATTGTAACATTATCTGTCACTTCGGTCGGATGCGTCCACCCGAATTCGACGGATTGCCAAACTTGCTTATATATTGCGATAAAGAACTCTCATTCAAACCTTCCAATAGGCATAATTGGTGCCATAGAAATGTGGAGGCCTAGTAATGTTACCACCCTCGCCCATAGTTCTGTTAGAACCTATTCCCGCTTTGATACCACTGGTGAGTTATGTAACCTAGAATTTAATAGGTTAAGTTAACACCTAAAAGGGGGTGAATAGATGAGGTACATAAAATACTACAAACTTGGCAAATAAAAATTAAATGTGGAAAATAAAGACCGCATCGAGTTTTTATGTAGGAAAATATCCAAAAAGAGTAAAAACTAGCGGGACCGATTACAGGAAGAAATCCACCAAGAAAAATTGAGTGTAAGGTGATTTAATCGTGAAGAATTAGGGCTCGGAGAATTGATCCATTAGAAACTTGTTGTTGGAGATGAAAGAAAAAACAACCAACAAGTTTCTAGGGCTTCTATGAGGGTACAATAATCTTAACCACGTTTATTTATAGCTTTGGAAGAATTAGAAGTTGGATTAGAATTCAAAAAATCAATATGGAAAGTTGTTTTCGGGTTGGAAGTTCGGATCTTGCAATGGAAGTCCGGATTATGAAGTTTAGGTAAAGCTTCAGGCCCCGTTTGGTTCGGAGGTTAAAGCGGGGATAACGAAGTTATCCCCGCTATTCCGCCAAACGAAGCGAAATTTGGCCGGGATATTTTATCCCGGTCAAACTTCGTTATTCTCGGTTATTCCGGAATAGCTGGGATAAACTATTCCATCGTTTTGACGGAATAGCGCTATTCCAAGCTTAATTCTAAATTTAATTAAGATTATAAATTTATTTAAACATAAATTATATAAACATAATATATTTAATTAATAATAAAAGAATAAAATATCCAAGCTAGATTTATAATAAAAATATTATTTAATTAATAATTTATATATTAATTTATTTATTTACTAATTAACTAGATAATTAATTAACTATTTAATTTATTACTTTAATAAATATTTAATTAATTTTTTGAGTAATTAATTCATTATTTTAATTAATTTATTAATTAAATAATTAATTATATTGTTTAATTAATTAATATTTTGAGTAATTTAATTATTTTCTTAATTAATCATCTGACTATTATTAACTAATTTATTTATTAATTTATTAATTTATTAAATTATTTGTAATTAATTAAATTATTAATTACCAATTAATTTATTTATTAATATTATGGGTTTTTAGCAATATTCATAATTATTTAGTAGATTAAATAAGTTAAATTATTACTTAATTAATATTTCGTCTTAATTAATTAGATAAAATATTATTGTTTAAAATTATAATTATTCTTATCCTCGCAATTCCAATCAAACCATCCAAACACTATTTTCCTTATTCCCGAGAAAAATCTACTTTTCATCCAAACGCAAAATTGATTTAATCCCCGCTTATACCTCAATTTATACCTATCCCTGGAATAGTCACTTTTTGCTTATCCCCGAACCAAACAAGGCCTCAGAGTCTAGACTTTGTGAGGAAGGTCTGGACTTCTGCGTAATACAGATTGGACTTCCTCTGCGTAATACATATTACCATCTTCAGGATCCGTACTTTAGATCAAAAGTCTGAGCTTCTCTGGTCATAACCATGGTTCCTGGATCCAGACTCTGATTGGGATGTCCGGATCTCCATGGTATAAAATTTTCAGATTTGAAAATATCGTTTTAAATCCAACTTTAATCATTCTAAACTACTTCCAAAGATGTAAATATGTAATTAAATCACCATCCATACTATAAAAACTTACAGAGCATTGTGAACTTGAAATTAGGTCTTTGAGTCTTTAAATTGGATCTTCCACCACAAACCCTTCAAGGTTCTCACTCAATTTCACGAAATCCGCCTACTTAGAAATCCGTAATACATACTATGTCATTGGATGTAATTCATCCTTCTTATTGCTTGTTAAAATGTTGAGGCAAGGATTTTAATGATATATAATAAGTAGTAGGAATATATTGGTGTGAAAGAAAACAAATATTTCGTGCCACTATGTGTCAACACAGGTATTTTTTTCACTGGCACGCATTGACACGGCAGGGCTTGTGTTGTTATGTACCATGCTAGCGAGTTTTCATCATGACCCCACGACACAACACTTATATCCTTGTGTAGAGGCCTTAAGAAGTCCATCTTGTTTTACAACTCTATAAACTAGTCATCATCCATCAGGGTAAGATAGCTGTGTCAAAGATAGTTGTAAATATAGATCTTCCCTTTGGTGCCTGACTAAAAGAGAATTTGGTTATACTATCACAATTTATCACAATTCTTTCTACCGAGCCAATCCGTAGAGCCTTATTATTATTTTTCTCCACTTTTAGGCTACTTTTTTTCCACCTACTTTTCGTTTTATTTGTTGTCTTAGTATTTTGCTATCGATAGTCATCTTAAAGAGCTTAGGATGCCTAACATTGGTCTTGAAGGATTTTCTTATCCACATTAACCTTATGATCTAACTACTTTATTTTCGGTATAAAATTGTATTCTTAGTTTGAGATTCTTCATTCACCTTTCTTTATCTTCCTTGAGTAGTTGTGCCCATATTATATCCTCTTCAGGTTCCAGTTTTGGAAACTTTCTTGTCTTGTGACACTTCACCTATCATTTATAAACTGTCCTCTTGCAAATCACACGAGGCAATGGTTTATCTTCTATATTCTTTTATGTGATTCTGGAGATGTTTGCTTTAGCTTCAGATGTTGGCTTTTATATGGCAAGTGCCATCATGCCTTTAATCTTCTGTTTCTTTTATGCCATTTTAGAGATGTTTGCTTTAGCTTCAGATGTAGGCTTTTATATGACAAGTGCTATCACATCTTTTTTCGCTATGTGTATTATTTTTCCTTAAGTCAATTTTGGTCTGTCCCTTGATCTCACCACTCCTTAACCACAAACTGGTTTAAAGGTTGGTTCAACCCAATTAGAATAATCGGAAGGCAGGAAAGCCAGCTGATCTGAGATTCTAAATAAACTTGTCAACCCAGTTTCCAGTCAGCCTTGTAATGGGTCTATCCAGTTAGATCTGTATATTTTGGGATGTTATTTGGAGTCTACGATGTGATATATACAGTAATTTCTGCAATGGGAGAAGTATAATCGATGGATTTGATTAGAATTTTAATAGAGGAAAATTGGCTGCAACATTCTCTTCAAAACAGAAGCAGTAATTCTCTGCATATTCGGGCCAACAGCAACATATCTGGATATGTTTCTGCTAGAATTCTCCTCACTATGTTTGAGAAAAAAGTGAGAATTGAGGTCAAGAGATGGAAAAGAATATGAAAGAACAAGAACGGACCTTTAGAGAGATGTAGAAGCAAAGAAGAGAATGATCATTCTTGTTTTCCATATATCTTTGTTTGCCTCTTTCAAACATTCTTCCTTCTGGCAGAGTAGTCTCCGTAATTATTTATCATTATGTCGAGCTTCTCCATTATTCCAATTCTCTATATTGCAGGAAATGACTTACTTTTATAATCCTTTCTGTTGGAGATTCAAACCAACTGGCAAATTTTTTTCAGAGGTTAATGATTACTCAATTGTACTAGCCGAACATGTCCCTATTCTAATCAATCGGCCTATGAGAAAGTGCTGCATGCAATTTTGTTTGAAACCAAACAAACAACCTATTATCCTGAGTCCTGGCTCATTGTTTGGCTTAAGTGTGGTCAAATCAATTTAACTTGAATGAGCCAGTATAGCCAGCTAGACTCAAGTTGGCATTCAATCAACTCCAATTTATTCGGTTTTTAATTGATTCTATCAAATATAAAAGTGGCCCTTAATAGATCCAAATATTGTCTTTAGTTTAGGTGCATCAGAATCTCCATTAGCGTGCTTTCCTGCTCCCTTTTCTGCTAGTCTGTCCTCATTTTTTTTCCCTCTAGGTTCTTCTTTTCTTTTCCTTGTCATCTCTTCCCTTTAGCTGTTTGATAGTTGTTTGCAATGCTAACTATTCTGCTTATGAACATTAATCTTTGAATGCAGATAAGTGAGCCAGAGAAGTGGGGATTCACATCAGTTAAAAAGAAGTTGCTCGTCTACTTCTACGGGACTCAACAAATGTAAGTACTTTTGTACTGAATAATTTGCACCTTCATGCTTGGCATACAATGAACTAGAAATCAGGTGTAATCTTTGTCTAGGATTTTTCTTGTTATGCTTGGGATAATATCTTGACTTGTGCCTTTCATTTCTTCTGAAATTGGAAGAACATTTCATGCCAATGGATTTTCATTTTTAATCAATATGGGCAGTTCCTACATTTTTGTAATAGTATCATACATCATTTGTCTATCTTTGAAGTTTATTCTGTTATTGTATTAGGTCTTGTTTGTGGGATGAAAAATCAATTGACAATGGTTTTCCTTACAGGTAGTTTGATTTTGCTAGAAAAGCATTAGTAAAGATTATTACCTGTTTATTACTAGTGCATTTAGGAAATATTGCTTTTGCAATTCTCACAGTAATCAATAAAGTATAACATTTGAGAGTGAACTTCTTTCTTCCTTAGGGTTATGTGTGATGGAAGTGATTGACACAATGATGGCATCTTGTGGATTTATAGTAATTAAGCCTTTGCATTGGATAAAGGGATTCTTAGCTCATTGACCTATTTATTGACTATATTTGTGAGATAGTGATCTACAATTTGCAGAACAAGATGTTTCCTTTTGTTAAAAGGTTAGAAAGTCTTCTCAATCACAAAATTAGGAAGTCGTATATCAAGAAATCAGGCCAATTTAATGAAACGGGAAGAATGGAAATGTTTGTGTGTGTGTGTGTATAGACTCTGACTTGTGTGCTTTTAGAAGCACGGTGGTCTTCATGCTATCAAGTCGTTTTCAATGCTGGGGCTCTCGAATCGACGATCGGCTCTGTTAGACTTGATCTAGAGTATTTGAGGTACCTAGAAAATAAATTTCATAATTTTCGACATCATTTGCCTAGTGATCGGAAAGGCTCAAAATCAATGGCGGAAAATAAAAATCTCACAAAAAGTGATGATATGACACTAAAATTTTAGATCAAAGATATTGATTTTGTTTTATATGGTATAAAGAATTTTCTATCAAAATTTCACGGGATTTGGATATTTCTACACCGTTAAACTTGCAAACGGCTCACCACGACCATTAAAATTGTTGTTTTTGGGCCCCTTTGATCATTAGGCAAATGATATTGAAAAATCGTGAAATTTATTTTCTAGGTACTTCAAATACTCTTGATCAAGTCTAACTGAGTAAATTGTCGATTCGGAAGTTCCAGCATCGAAAACGACTTGATAACACGGAGGCCACCGTGCTTCTAAAAGCACACAAGCTTATCTCTCTCTCTCTCTCTATATATATATATATATATATATATATATATATATATGTATGTATATGTATAGTTTAAGATTCTGCCATCTTTAAGAACATTTGAATCACTTTCTATAGTTTGTAGAATAAGAGATTTTGCTCTACGTAAAAAAAAGGAAAGTCTTGCTCATTCACAAAATCAGAAAGTCGCATATAGAGAAGTCAGGCAATTCAGTGTAATTGGAAGAATGAAAATGCATTGTTTCCTAGTAAATTAGGGTAGGGCTACTATACTTCTATGAGTATAGACCCTTTCGTACTCATAAGTTGTTTTTGATGATGGAGCTTCCGAATTGACGATCCATATCGTTAAATATGATCTAGAGTATTTAAAACTTTTAGAAAATAAATTTTGTAATTTTTCGAAATTATATTAAAGTCCATCAAGCGGGCATAAAATGAACGGTTAAAATTGAACGACCTCCTAAAAATAGATGATCGGATTCTTTAATTTAAGATCGGAGTTATTGATCTTTATTTAGATAGTGAATAGAATTTTCTATAAAAAATTTAACCAATTTTGATTCTTTTACACCGTTAAATTAGCAAGTATCTCATACTGGCTGTTAAAATTTTTCAATTTTAAGATCTTTTGATTGTAACGTAGATGATGTCGAAAAATTATGAAATTTGATTTCTAGACGTTTTAAATGCTCTAAATCACTTTTAACGGTATGGATCGTTCGGAAGCTCTATCATCGAAAGCGACTTATGAGTACTAAGGGGATCGTACTCATAAGAGTATAGTAGCCGGACTCAGTATTAATCGCTGAACATCAACTCATGTTCATTTAGCCGTCAAACTTTTAATTTGATATTTCAGACCCTAAACTTTCAACAACGTTTCATTTAGTCTCTGAACATTGGACAATGTTTCATCTTGGTCTTTCCTTAGGAGGAAATGTGGTTGAGTGCACCTAGTTCATTTGTATGCTCATACAGCGTGGATTCGTTGGTCCTTCATCCATCTCATTATTTTAACTCAATGTTTTAATTTCTTAATAGGAAAAAATTGTGACTTAATGGATGGTGGGGCTGAAATATGCGATGGGATAACGGTCAATAAATACATGGTATATAGATGTATGGATGCACTGGTTGTAGGCAGTAATTAGCCCTCTAAGGCTCTAATCGCCAAGGACTAAAGTGAATCTCTTTTATGAGTTTAGGGTCTCTATTGTCGAACTTGGAAGTTCTAGAATCCAAGTATTGCTCATGTTGCCGGTGCCGTACTATGCCAAGGCCGTGCCGGCATGTGGCACAGGGTCGTGCCGACACTGCATTGATAAGTTTATTTTTGCATTTTTGAAATCTCTTTGAACTTTTTAGAGGTAACAAGTTTTATAAAAGTTTTTTCATACTTAAAATATGCATATCTTGTAAATCTACTTGCATTTGGTGCAATTAGTAAGCTCCATTCCGCAATAAGACCAACTTTAAGTAAGAAAAAATACAAGTAGACTTTCTCAAATTTCTTTTGTCATGTTAGATCTAGGGGATTTACCCATGGAAGTGTTTCCCACAAATTTTCATCCAATTATGAGTTTGGTTTTGCTTTCATGCATATACTTCCATAATATATACAAAATGACTTTTTAGTTATTATGATGTTTTATGACTCTATTTCTACTAAATAGTGTGAGATATGATGAAAAAACTAGTTTTAATAATTATTGGAGATGTTAAAACACTCTAAAAACTAATTTTTCATGATAATCTAATTAAATAAGTTTGTTCCAAGCCAAAGTTCCTTTTCTTGTTTGGGCGGGGGGTGGGGGGGGGGGGGGGGGTGACACGCTCCGTCCTGGGCCGTGCCAGTGGCATGGCAATCCCTGCTAGAACCAAAGTTATACTTGGATGAAGTTACAGTGACTGCTGCTGCAATCTGCCCTTTTTTTGGGTCAAGTTTTGGCCTTCTATAGGAACACCTGAAAATGAAATTAATTCCTGAGTTGATTCTCTTTTTCCCCTCTGTGCTATTCCGTAGAATTCTTTAGTGTGGATTGACCAATCAATTTAAGGCATTTATTTGATTAACATTGTAAACTACATAAAGTTGCATGGATGCTAAAGATGGTGTGCAACTATTTTTATGCTTATTATGTAAAGTTTATGTGTCTTTGGTATGTAACCTTGTAGGTTTAACCATATTTGTTTATTTATAGAGATGTTTTTACGGCTTTTATTTTACGGTAGTATAGTTGTATGATGATGAATAATTTCATGCCATTTTGGGCAAGGTGCTGTACTTCGAACTCTCATGACGTTTTTGAGACTTTTCACTTCTTTAGCCCGTTTTAGTGTGGTTTGGAAGTGATGGTGGGGTCTGTGTGTAAATGTTGGCTTCTTGGTGGAGGGAGGGTGGATGTTGGGGGGCAATCAATGATTGGTGAATATATTTCACTATATATCGGTATATTGTTATAGTCAATGCACACCATATGTATAGTTTTGATAGTAATTGAGATTGAAATAGGCAGTTCTCTTAATTTAGAGGTGGTGGCTGCAGTTCATGAAACAATTCTAGAAATGTTATTGACCTTGTAACCTATAGGTATCCTCGGTATAGGTTAATTACTAAATATACAAAGGCCTATTCTCATTCTAGTGAATGGCAACCCAAATAAAATACTTAATGATGCTAACAGGAAATTTTATTCATTTAAAACTTTGTGAAAATGGAAATTTTGTTCATTTAGGAATTTAAATGGCGAAGAAGTTCCTATTTCAAGCCTAGATTTTGATGATTAGACAGAAATCTAACTGATTCAACCAAGTGACATCTAAGGAATTTTTGATAAAAAAGATAGCACGGATCCTGTTGGATCTAGCAGTGTACTTAGAATTGTTTAGTAGTGTTCCCACACATTGCATTGTGGTGTGTATGGACGTGACAAGACATCTGTGAAAGCATGTGTTTGGATGCTTTTACCATTGCAAGCATGGACTGAGTTTTCTTTCCATTACTGCCTATAGCAACCTTGATACGTTAAGGGCATGTTTGTTTCACCGTAAGTGGACTTTGGGTTGAAGTGGACTTTGGGTTGAAGTGAAGTTCAGGTGAAAATTACTTCACTTCCGTTGTTTGTTTCAAGCTGTGGAAGTGAAGTTCTGGCAGTTCTGTTGTTTGTTTGATAGTAAATAGATGATGTAGGAAGTGCAGTTCTCCACTTCCGCTGTTTGTTTCACCGAAAACTATTTAATCTGTACACCCCAGGTAAACTTACCTCCTAAGTGATATTACTTTTTATTTTCTAATTTAGTAAATAATAAATTATAATAAATAAAAAATAATATAATTATAAATAAAATTATTAACAAATAAAATTATAATAATGCAACAAATAATGCAACAAATAAAATATAATTATAATAATGCAACGAATAATATTGCTGTCAGATGTGCGATATTTCAGTTGAAAACAAGGATGGGATTACAAGATCCAGAATTTTCACACTTATTATGTGCAATAATAAAAAAAACAAACATGATATTAGACCTAAAAGACAACTTTAATTTCACATTATTAATACCCTTCCCTTCTCATCCTATTTTTTTTAAAAAATTTACTTACAATTACCAATAGAAAACTACTTATATTCTTATTTCTACAACCTTTAAGTATCTCTAATAAGAAAAGAATGACCAAAACTAACATTACAGACATCTAGCTATGTTCATGCCTTCTTATTTTTAAAGTGTTGCAGTTTTTTTTTGGTGTTTACACTGTGTTTGGTAATGGAGACGCGGGCTCGGGAGAGAGAGAGGGAGAGTGGGGGCCTTTTTTTTGGGTCTGTAATGGGGTTGAGAGGGGAGAGAAGAGGGGGAGAGTAACCCTAACCACTTCAACAGTGTAATTAAATTCCCCAACCCCTTCCTTCACCTCACCGAAATTGACTTCGCCTTGTGGGAGGGCGAAGTCAATTTCCCCATTTTGGATGAACTGGACTTTCGACCGTAATAATATTACGGTGAACCAAACAGCGGAAGTTGTCAGTTTTCACCGAAAACTACTTCCCTCCTCCCCACTTACGGTGAAACAAACAGGCCCTAAAGCGAACAGAGAAAGGGATCTTGATTCGCCAAACAGATTTATTTCCTAATTTAACTGTCCAAAGCTACAATTTTAGCTTCTGCAATTGTCATGCAAAATATTTTGATGTTTAGTTTCTGAAGTAAATTACGTCTTTGTTAACAGCCAGTTTTATGGTGTAACTAATCTGTATCGTTTTGCTCATGAATTGTCTATTTTCTTTGCTCTTTCCAATTAATTGATTTAAGCTCGTCTTATTTTGATAATTTTTTAAAAAATCATGGGATGGCAATATACATGTCGGACATTTAGTTAGGTGAGTTTGAAATGATTTAATAGGTTTTGGATTTAATAATTTGAAGCAACTAAGTAGCCAACCAATAGAATCGGGTTTTCTCTAATCATCTGTGTAGTTTAGAAAAATTTTAGGTGTTTTAACATTCTTCCTCTTTTTTTATAAAATAGATTCAATCAAAAAGATGAATTATAAAATGTATTTCGAGTGGAGAAAGCATTTAGTATGTCAAGGTCAAGGTAATATAGCTATCCTGATTTAGTCAGAAAAGTAAGGATGAGGATAAAAAAAACTAAGCATGTAATATATATGAATTGCTTAGATTAGTTAAGAATATATATATATATATATATATATATATATATATATATATATATATATATATATATATATATATATTTCAATTTGTTTTGATGTTTGATAATCATGTGACATAAAGTTGAAGCAAAGATATTTTTGTAAATCTTTGTGAGGAAAATCATTACATACAAAGTTATTTATGCCTTTTTAAATCTTAATGGTGCATGTAGGGTATTTGAAAGGTTTAGAAGAAAGTTTAGGAGAGGAATTGATTTTATACAGAAGTTTATGTGAAAGGTTTCTAAGGGAGTATTATTTAATATGAAAGGGGTTTCTAGTAAAATTGTATGTACTGATAAAACAGGGATGAGGAAAACACCTATAGTAGTATTTTGGATATAGATATAGATATAAAAAAGCAGATGGAGGTAAAGATAAAGATAGCTTAGGCGGAAAAATTGATTTTATATGAATGTCTTTGCTAAAGGTTCTCAATGGAGTCTATCTTAAAGGTACATTAAGTAAAATTTTTTGTAGCAAGAAAAGTGGGGCGAAAAGAAACGGACAAACATTTTTGCTTGTAAGTTTATATTAATATAATTGTTTAGATACAAAATACACATTTTAATTTGTTTGATGTTTAGTTATCATGTCACCTAAAGTTGTACTAGAGATATTTTTTTAAATATCTTTTGTCAATAAAATCATTATTTACAAAACCATTTCAAATATATATATGTACACTCATGCATACGTACATGTATGTATGTATGCATCTATGTACGTATATAAAGAGAGCTTATGTGGGGGAGTTGATTTTATACAAAAGTGTATGTGAAAGGTTTTAATATGAAAGTGTATTTTAATAAAATCATATGTTCGGACAAAAGAAGGTGAGACGAAACTGATGAATATAATTTCTTATAATAGTATTATAAATGATAATAATGAGGTAATATAGATATAGATAGATATAGGTATGAATATAGATAAAGATATAAATAGAGATATAGATTATGAAAGTGAGTTTTTGTTTAGCGTCTTCTAGTTATCCTTTTATTATGATTTATTTCAACTTCTTCTCAATTTACTTATACATAATGCTATTTTAATTTACTTAATGTTAGTGCCAATTGCAAAAAGTTGCAGATTTGTGTTGACTATTTGTGGTTTATAGTATTTCCACAATTTTTTCTTTTCAATTGCATTAGGTATGCACTTATGCCTTATGATTCTGTTTCTTATTAGATCTGTCTAACTTTGGATTTTAATTATATAGTGCTTTCTGCAATTATGCTGATATTGAAGCATTCACCGAAGAGAAAAAGAAATCTCTGTTAGTTAAGCGCCAAGGCAAAGGGGCAGATTTTGTCCGTGCAGTTGATGAGATAATTGATATTTATGAATCTCTGAAGAAAGATAACCATAATCAGCTTATTTCATCCAATAATGGCATCAAATCAGAAGCCGGAAATTCAGAAATACCCATCAATGACTCTGGTAGAGAAAGCCCAGAACTTAGCTCCGACGTTGCTAAAGATAATAAGTTGGAAGCTTCATGTGCCTCAATTGGAACTCGCGATGTGGTCCACACTGAGGGAGCTGATGCAATCTTTCTGGAAGGTGATTGCTGCAAGGTGAACTTAGCACCCAATGTGCTAACAGAAAAAGTATCCATCCTGGATGAACTCAGGCAAAATCGTACGTCTACTAGTACTTCTTCAAGAAAGAAGAGGCAAAGAGATCCACTGCCACAAAACAATACTATCCGAAATAGGTATTCAGCCCTTCGGAGGACCAGAAGTTCGACAAATGGCGAGCCTAAAATATTTGAGTCCACTGAGCAACTAAAAACTTGTGATGTTGCGTCTGGTGATTTGATTTCTGACGAGGTGAAGGTGGAGGCCATGCAGAATAATAGTATCAGAGATATGCAATGTACCTCAGATAACTATGATCCTTTATCTGGTTCTGCTGTTCTGCCTTCTAATGGATGCCAGACAAGTAATAGTTCTGAAGTTCCTAGAATAAGTAATAACTCTAATTGCAAGGCTGAAGTATCTTCAGATGGTTTCTTGGAGAAAGATGTTGGGTTGAATGGCAAGTTTGATCTCCAGATGCAGACTATAGTTTTTAAGAAGAAACGAAAGATAATTCGGAAGCCAGTAACTCGTGCTGTAGAATGTGATAGACTCAATAAGGATACAGAATTCCAGGTTGAATTGAATGGTAGCCTTTATGAGTCCCCAGATTCTCGGAAAGAAGTTCATCAGTGTATCAATAAGTCCGATGGTGATGAGCACCTTCCTCTAGTCAAAAGAGCAAGGGTGCGGATGGGCAAACCTTCAGTGGAGGAAGAAGAAGCTAATGAACTTGTAGTTGCTAAGAACGAATTGGAAGTGCCAATTCCTCTAGATAAATGTGCTAATCATGATGTATCTAAACGTGACACATCTACAATTTCTGGAAATAATTGCTCTACTGATGGGATGTCCTTAGAATCGAAAGAATTCTCGAGTTCTTCACCTGCAAATGATCGCTCTGGATCTTTGGGAAGCGACACTTTTTGGAAGCCTAAGGATAATAAACCAAAGGATCTAACCGTTGATGTGGAAGCAGCTTTGCCTCCATCAAAACGTCTCCATCGTGCTTTAAAAGCTATGTCTGCCAATGCTGCAGAAACTATTAATGAATATCCTGAATCTCCGAGGCGTAAAGAATTGATACCTAATGGTTCAATGCTATCTCCAAAGGCGAATTCTGTCAATCATCCTGCTGAAGTAAATGTTGGGAGTCCAACAAGATCGGATAGTACACGGTCTTTAGATAGTCCCACAGGAAAGAACAGTACACCTGGATTGACTGTACAAAGTGGAGATTTACCTACAATAGCTTCTTCAGGAATGAAATCTAATGATATTCTTAATGGGTCACTTGAAAATGGCTGCAATGAACTTCCTACAGACTTCAAAAAGTGTGATGAGCCTTTAACACCCATACCTGTTGGTAGTGATGTCCGTGATAAAACTCTGCCTTCTTTCTCTGTAAAATATACAGAGAATAATATAAATGCCACTTTATCAGAAGCAATGCCTAGTAAGTTATGTACATTATTGGAGAAAAGAAATGAGAGTGAGGTGCTGATACCATTGGAGGAATGCTCTAATTTTCATATTGACGAAACTGGAGATGGTGCCGTTGAACCAATTAAACAAAATAAAGATTATATTTCAGATGCTAAGGGAGGTAGTGGTTCTTTTCCTCCTAATGGAAATGATGTTGCTGAATCAGCTACAGTTGTTTGTTCGACAACAAGTAACTCTTCTGGGGCTACAAAGCCTTCCAGTATTCAATCTGACGGGGATAACCATACATGTAACATGTAAGTTTTCTTTTCATGTCTCTTTTATTCAGCCTCTTAACAGGAACAACACCTCGAGTTATAATTCATGCTTTACTTCGTTTGAGGCCAAATGATCTTGCTTTTGTCTGATAAGTAGTACAAGCATCTGTAATTTAATTTCTTCACTATCTTGCTACGAACAATTTGTTTTATTGTAGCGAGTTTAGTTGATTTTTTTTTTTCTTCATTTTGGGCTTTCATACATGTCAATTTGGGACCATGGCCATCTATGACATTGCATTGGATGACATCCCAGCACATTTCATGTTGCATATCCATGTACTATTTAGAAACATTGCAAAGTTGTTGAGCTCAGGTGAAGTGATGGTCCCTTGCTGCTGCCATATATAGTTGGGAACCGGCCTTTTGTGTCAGTGGTCTGTAGTTTGGTAGCCACTGACGACTGGTACGGCCTGTAAAAGGGAAAGAATAGGACATGAAACTTGTTTTTTCAATTCATTAGTCCTATGGCTGTTTTTAAATACAAATAGTGCATATCAAGGTTCAGAAACTTGGTTTTTGTCCTTGATTGTAATGAAACTTTTTGATGATTTATGTCATCTTGGAAAAAAGTTTCAGTGATTTTGGATTGAAGATTTTTTGAATTTAGAAACTGGACAAATAGAGAAAATAAAAGAATATTAGGAAAAAGTGGAAATCAAAGTTTAATATAACTATATAAGGCACTAACATCTTGTTTTCAAGATTAAAGCCTAAACTTGATTTGTATTAATTTAGGTGAAGATTGATGAGACGCTGGCATAATTAAGCATTGAGTTACTAATGACTACAACACCAATGCACCTGGCAAAGTTAATCATTATCATGGTTTAAGAGGTATTAACTCTGGATAATTATACTAATATTTAAATGATGGGAACTATAAATTGGAACTGTGGTATCATGGTGGATTTGTGAAATCTTTGTAAATACGATCAAAGTAGATTAAGTGTCAAGTGTCTAATTTGAAATGTCACACATTATTTTGATTTCACATAGAATTAAGCCAGTTGAAAAGAATAGTTCAAACTATCAAAACAAATTGAAAATGGCCGTAACCACTCGAATCCAACCAAATGCGGTCTAATCACCCAAAACCTCAGTAATTAGTTGAAACCCTGCTGAAACTGGTCAAAAATTACTTTTGGAAATCGGTATGCTTGTACAATTACTGCATGCTGGACCTTATAAATTTTAATTGGTAGAACTTTTCAGTTTTAGTCTTCTAGTTTGACAAAGTTGATTGTCATTCAAGCAAGGATTACTCTGTTGGTCAGCATACTGTAACAACCATGCTGGTCCACGAGGGGTGATTGCTATATAGTTTACGAATCTAATCGGTTGTTCATTATCCGCTTGATGTGCGGAAAAAAGATTGTGGGAATAAACACGAGCTTCTTTGTGGTTCCAGTAGCTGGATGAAGAGAAATAGAGATAGCTCCTTAGCTCGGCAGCTTTCTCCTTTTAGGTAGCCATGCCTAGGGAGTTGGTCATTTCGAATTGGCTGAACCAAGCTATCTTGCTTTCAATTGTGCTCCATTTGTTAGCAGATATTTTCTATCCTAATGGGTGGCAGCACATGAGAGTGGAGATTATGTAATCTTCTCTTTCGAGAGGTCACATGGGCAGACGCTAGGTGCTGTGTAGGACATTTTGGAATGACCTGCCGCCAGCAGCGCTCTCCTTTCAGGAACCAATGGTGCCATGTTCTGCTGAACAGAAACGACTGTAGGGAAGAGAGCTAGCGGACCGAAGCGAAGCACTCCGACGGCCCATGAGGCTTGCCGTTTTTACAGCATCCTATGCGGATGACCCATCATCCTCCCGTGAAACTCTCTTGATATAGAATGATGAGCAAGGGACTGCCCCACGAATGAGAGAACAAAATCGGGAAAAAGACGTTGTATCTTTGCGAGATATGGAAGTGGAGAACACGTTGCATATTCTGGGCACATAGGATCAAACGGAAAGCAGTGCTTTCTTGGCAGAGTTTGAGGCAGCAAGAAACTTAAAATGGGTCTCCAAACAGAGTCTTTGCTGACCATACTAACTGTCTGGACATATCTAGCTGTGGTATGAACAATGCCGATGGCGGTCTTCTCAGGGGTGCGCCGCAGACAGGAAATTCATACCTTGTATTGATGGAATTTTTCTAATTTTTCATTTTCTTGTGTCCATTATATCTTTGTTCGTTTTGGTTTCCTCTTACTTTATTATAATTTATGAATTTAATATTTTGAGATATAAACAAATGACGATGGCTAATTTGTTGCACATGCATCACAGTCCATCGACCATTTAAGTTCTGGCGGCTAATGCTGCTTAGTTCCAGGTGGTGTAAATTGGTTTGGGAATTTGTTAGATAACAAAAAGATGGCAGGTAGTGGACTACAGCAACATAATATTGAATGAAGAGTGGTTGAGACTGAATTATGAATTGTATGATTTTCTCCAATATCATTCAAACTTCTCCGTTGCAGTTTTCTACTGAACTTGGATAAAAGAGCAAGTTATAACTCAGTCTATTTGGAATTATTCGTGGTATTTAGCTATGTGGTCCAGTAAATCTAGATATTATGTTACTCGCAATGTGTTGACGTAACTACATGTTTGTAAGATTTTTATCAGAAAGTGTTAGTTTTATGGTACACAGTATCAAATTTTTACCTCTGTTAGTGAAAATCCTTCTTGATCTGTTAATTACATTTTTCTCGCACTATACCCTTTTATGTAAACTGGCTTTACTGTTTATCTAACCTCAGTATAGTACTTTTTAACTTTGTAGGCATATTTCTTCCAACTTGTTTCCGAAAGAACTCAGAAGTAGAGTACCTCTAAAGGATATGTGTATTTCTCCTGATTCAACATCAATGAAGGATCTAATTGCTGCTGCCCAAGCGAAAAGACTTCTGTCTCGGTGTACTTCTTTTTCAGATAATTTTCTTGATTCAAAACTTAACCAGGAGGCTGTTGTGAGCCCATCTCCAGGACAGAAGGAAACACATGCTAGACATGTTTCACCTTCAAACAGTGTAATCAGGGCATCCTCCACATCAGATAGGGTTCACAATCCGCAGAACTCTTACCGTAGTCCGTATGATAGCCTACCACAAAGAAGCTCACACAAGTTTTCAGTGCAAACCGAAGCAAATGCAGCACGGAAGGCTTTTGAAGCTTTGCTTTGTACATTGACAAGGACAAAAGAAAGTATAGGCCGAGCAACACGCCTTGCTATTGAGTGTGCTAAACATGGGATTGCTGGAGAGGTTTGTCCATGCACATATCATTTTGATTGTAATGGTCTGAAATTTCGCAATTATTAAGGATTTGAGTGACTTAACAAATACCTCATTTTTGTTTTCTTTTGCTGCTGTCTTTTTTCATATGTTTTGAAAATAGACAAAATTGCCATGTAATGTTGTCTGTGTTTAGCAAATGATTGATAAGCATGTGCTTTCTTAGTTTCTTGTTTAATTATTGCTATATCTCGGCAGGTCCACTATGATCAGAATATTTATGGAAGTTACAGCATTCAGCAATGAACAATATTCTGCTTTACCCGTGCTTTGATTTGAAGATGAATTTTACATATTGTAGTCTAATTTAATTTAGGAGATGGATGTTTTAATGTCTAGTAAGGATTGGTAGTGTTACAAATTATGACTGTTAATGAATCTTTCTCTGAGTCATTCCATAGTGGCAATGGTACATAGTGGATAGCAGAGGCCTTGTCTCAGTATGAGTTCAATTATAAATTTTTGAAGGATGTAGAGTAGATTAGATTGCTAAGGATCATAAGCTATGTTGAGATTTCAGACTTAGTAAAATAGATATCATAACTAATCATCTTTCTTATCGATGTAATCGGTAATGTAAGAGTGTATTACATGTAAAATTAGAATTGACATCATGTTTGGTAATTAGTAAATATGGCATACGCAATTGCTTACCAATTTTGAAGAATTCTTCCTTTTTCTCTTTGTAAACAACTATTGATATTTCTCTTGTGCTTATATCTAGAATGGGCATATGTTGGCAAAGATGCATATTGTATGCTAACCTCCTATCTTCTTTGCATCAACAATAAGCCAAATAAATAATATTTGTTAGGTTTCTGTCTTAAGCAATTTTTATTTACAGTCTAACGTGAACTTCGAGATGGGTGTCGTCTTTCAAGTCTTTCTGCCGTATCATGCCATTAGTAAATTCGCTCTGAAATATTGGTTATTGCTAGCCTAGTTTTCTTCCTATTTGCTTATGGTTAAGTTTTTCCTGTGGAAGCAAATTACTTGTTTCATGCTGACACATTGTAGGAGATGTATTTCATTGATTGTATGCTGTAAAGTTCCAGCAATTTGACAATTTTAAATACTACATCATGCTCTTTTAATCTAACTTGGATCATCCCATTAGCTATATCCCATACCTTTGTCATGTGTTTATGCTGTGATGTGTTTATGCTGTGGATGAATTGTTCTGATCAAATGTTATATTAATGTGGTATGTTGCTCTCTTTTCCTGCTAGTTTCTGATAGAAGTTTTTCTAGATTGGTATATTTGTAAGACAATAAGACTCTATCATCATGCATCCTGTATTCCTGCTGTGGTTGAAAATTGCCTGTTTAAGAAGTAAATGCGGTATGCCTCTAGTTCAACTGATCTAGAAAAACTCAAGATGACAAAAAGCATTGCCATTTTACTTTCTAAACTGTTTTTTTTTTATTTCTATAATATGAGGTTTGAATATTCATCAGAGTGTCCAGCATTTCTTATGCTTCTTTGGTAATTCAGGTAATGGACATTATTCTTGAGTATGTGGAAAAGGAATCGAGTTTGCACAAAAGGGTAGATTTATTCTTTCTTGTGGATTCAATAACTCAATGTTCTCGCACGCAGAAAGGTATTCTGGTTGCTATTGTCTTAGAGCTGCTTCCCTTGTTGATCCATACAACTCTTTTGTTGTCTAATACAATGTTAAATAATTCGTAGGTGGGGCTGGAGATGTATACCCTTCCCTTGTCCAGTCAGTGCTTCCGCGTTTATTGTCTTCTGTTGCACCTCCTGGACATACTGCATGGGAGAACCGCCGGCAGTGCCTCAAGGCAAGTGCTTTTTCAAAGAACTGTTCTTTTGATTTTTTTAGTTTTTCCTTCTCTACATCTTAAGCTGACTAGTATTCTGACCATTAGGTTCTGAGGCTATGGCTTGAGAGGAAAACTCTTCCTGAATACATCATTCGCCATCATATTCGAGAGATTGAGTCCATAAACGAAGCATCATTTGGTAGTGCTTCTTCTCGACGACCCATGAGGACTGAGAGGGCTATACATGACCCTATAAGGGAAATGGAGGGAATGCTTGTTGATGAGTATGGGAGGTTAGTTTTTGACCTGCCTATCGGTAGACATTACTTTGATACTCATTGCTAGTCTATCTTATGTTTTGAATATTATTATGTATGGCATTTTTATTTGATCTGTTACCATTCTTTACTATTTGAAGTCTTCCGGTGCTTGTAACTTGTTTGCAGTTGATCTTGAAGACTGTTGGTTGCTTATGTTTTTTCGACTTTTAACAATAAATTTAGGACGAGATAAATTCTTGCAGTCTCTGAACTCTCCTTGGTTTCTATTTTGTACACCTGAAACAAGTGTCATGGCATGTTATCCTTCTCATTCTGTTGTTTAAGTGCACAGCCAGTCTTGTGATATTTGGTATTGGAGCTTTGTAATAGTGGTCTGGAAATTAGACAAGTGATTTGAATAGCATAAACAACCATAATAGATGCCAAGCCTCCATACTTTTCATGGTTTGGGGCCTTTGGGCACCTCAGGCGGAAGTTCAAGGTCCTGGTTTGATAGCCGGGTTGTGTGGTAAAAATGAAGTTTTATAGCCTCCCATTTTGGTGTTGGGTTGGATTTAGGGACCTAAGAGCATGGTGGGGAAAAGAAAAAAGGAAAATGAACCAATTATACAGAGTGACTCCCATCTGAGGGATATTTGACAATACAGTATTGGAATGCTTATCTGAATGCGAAGACGAAAGAAAGTTATTACCTTCTGGACAACTTTTATGTTCTCGTTTGTTATTAGAGAAAGTGTTTTTCCTTCTTCTAGATTCTCAGGCTACGCGCACAGAGATCCTAGGTAAAGAAAACTTTAGGCGGCAGATATATTTATAGGAAATGATAGAAGTTCTGGTACTTGCTAAATCATTTGATAAATGAAAACATAAGTTCCAGTACCTAAACGATGGTCTGCAATTAGAATATCATTTATATGGTGTCTTGTGTTAAAAAGAAATGCTAGCAAGTAGGATTTCCTTAAGTAGGAATATCAAGAATTTACATCTTTATTTAATTAATTTTGATATTAAAATTTTGGTATAGCTCTATCTGTCACTGTGCTTCGCTTGTCTTCATTGCTCGTCTGGCTCTGTCCCTTGGAACTACAAGTTTTGGTTGAAATTTTTTGTTTTCTGACACTTATTAATCTTGTGCTGTACTTTATATGTTTCTAACTCATACTTTCCCCTGCTTAATTTATCTATATGAATGATCTAAAGTGTATCATAGCAATTGTCTCTCCATGGACTAGCTTATATTAAGAACACTTTTCTAGCAGGCTTTGCTAGAAGAATCTTTCAGTGGTTGATATCTAGTCAACTTAAGCTATTGGCATCATCCCTAAAGCAAAACCAATGCTACATTATCCTACAGAATTTGTTTGGAGATGCACTATTTTTTCAGGGACATGGAAGGCTAGCTTGGTTGACTAAGAGGCTTTATATTAACCTTCTGCAACCTGATATCAGCCCTCCCAAACTCGTGTATTCTCAGATGTTCTAAACTCAAAACAAATTGGACAAAGTATTGGGTTATAGAAAGTTCTAATTAGATTATGTATTTATTTTTGTGTGGCTTATTTATTTTACAGTTTACAATGATTATTATTTGTACCAACTTGCTTTTCTTGTGCGAACTTTATGTTGGTGCTACTTTTTTTTTTCATTCTATTTTGCCTTCCATTCTGCCTGCTTACTTGATTCTATATGTTGGCCAGCAATACAAGTTTCCAGCTTCCAAGCTTACTTAGCACAAGCGTGCTTGAAGATGAAGAAGGGGCTCTGTCTGAGGAGGAAAAGAATTTTGAGGCTGTTACTCCAGAACGTGATGTTCAAGATGATGATCACGATATAAGTGCTACTCAGACATCTGCTGAGAAGCATCGGCATATACTGGAAGATGTTGATGGTGAGCTTGAGATGGAGGATGTAGCCCCGCCATGCGAGGACGAAGGAAATCCCCCATCACAAGTTGCAAAAGCCGATGGTGCATCTGCTTCTAGTCATCAACCTGTTTGCCAAGATCCGCAAGACTTTCCGCCTCCACTCCCTGAGGATACACCGCCGTCTCCTCCCCCGTTACCATCGTCTCCTCCACCTTCGGCCCCTCCTTGTCCTGTTCCCATATCATATGCGCCCCAACTCCAATCAGGGTATCACACTCCTGCCGATCCGGCTGAGTCGCATCTATCAAGTGGTACTCATGTGAGTATTTTATTTTCTCTTTATATGAAAAAGATGAGATAGCGGAGTAAGATGCATTATTCAATTAAACTTGAGCTGCTTCTATTTTGTGTGTAGAACCCTCAAAATCAACAATCTCAATGTAGTGCTTGTCAACCCCATAAACCAAGTGAGTTGAATCCAAATGTGATATCCTCAGAGCCCATGCAATTTTACAATTCTGGTTTCGGAGGGCATCATCCAACACAGTTGCCACCACCGCCACCGCCGCCGCCGCCGCCACCCGTCGTGCCTCTCGGTCCTCCTGGATCGTATGGCAATTTCTCTGTTCCTCATCCGCCTGTGCATCCTGGGAATAACTTTCAACCATTGCCACCGCCACCTCCAACAGTTTCGAATCAGTTCTCCTTTGTTCAGCCTGAACGACAACAAAGAATTCAGTCATGGGGTAGTAGCTGTTCATACTCTGAGAGGTATCATCAGCATAATGTGCATGACAGAGGAGACTTCTATGGTGATAGAAATGTCAACGGACCAATGCAGCATGAGATTGTTGAAAGGGCCAACTATACTGCTCCCATTCAACCACCAGGTGGTCTTTCATATCTAGTAGTGGTTAATCATGGATTTACTAAGGTTTTTGGAGTTGAACTCTAGTAGTGGTTAATCATGGATTTACGAAGGATTTCGGAGTTGTACATATTGAGAAAATGAATGACCATATGATTATAAGCATTAAGGAATTGAGCTAGAGTACTTCTGCAGGTATCAAGGCTTTGGTATTTCAACTTCATTTCTTGATGATGATTGGGCATTCGAATCAATGATCATGGTCGTTGAACATGATATAAGGTTTTTGAACAGTCTAGAAACGAAATATTGTGATTTTTGCTTATCATTTGGCTATTGAACTAGTGATCAATTTTTAAAAATCTTAATTCTTATGTTTTGAAGTTTGTTCAATTTTGATCGTTCATTTGGTGGTCTTTCAAAAACAATTTTCAAATAGTGGAATTTGTTTTCTAGAAAACTTTCAATACCCCAAGATCTATTGTCGATTTGGATGCCCCATCTAAATTGAAGCAGAAGTATCAAAAGATTGGTACATCTTAGAACTATTCTAACTGAGCTTGGTACATTTAGAATTATGCCCTAATTGATCATTTTGTCTTCTGGATTTGGATTTTTGTTATATGTCACGACTGATCACGGTCATATTGTGAATTATGCAGCTCCCTCTATGCCGGACCAGTTTGGAGAACCGCCTGCCTCTTTGTCACACTATGGGCCACCGCTGGATCCTGCCGCAATTCCATGCCCTAGGTGGTCTCATCATCCCAGGATATCCAGTTACCCTTTACCTCCGCCGCCGCCTCGACCTGCAGCGGATACTTCAGGAGGTGCATTTTCTTTTGGAACGTAATCTTTCTGCTGCCATATTTGGCTTGAAAACCTTGTGTCCTTTTCTTCTATAAAAGTTGGCACTTATCTATATCCACTTTGGCAGCTTCTGGATATTGGAGACCAAGATAAAGAATTGGCTATGTTATACGGTATCCTTTACGACTCATCTTTTTTCTTAAATTAATAATCACGGTTGTGTACATTTTTTTTGATGGACGCACTTGTAATAGGTCTCGATGACTGGTGCTTGATATTCCGCGGCCCGCTCAGGCAGTTCTGTTACTGTGAGAAGCCCATGTATCTTCCATTGCCAAAAAAGAAAAAGAAAAAAGAAAAAAGCTGGAAGATACATCTATGCCGCATTGTACATATGTATTCTACCATTATTCTGCAAAAATGCAGAAGCGGAAGAACAGTCGAGTGTGCGGAGAGCTGTATCATTACGACGATAGGCTGTTATGTATCGTCTATTTATCCAACAGCTTTACACTGCTAGTTCTAATAGTCTTTTGTCCTCAGAAAATTTCTTGCTGCTATTTTTGTCCATTCTTCCGAGTCCCTTTCCTGATTTAGTAACTCTTTTAACTTTTACAGGTCCTTTGTTTAGCTGCCAGGGCCCCTAATATACATAACCTAAATTGGTATAGTATTTGTAGCTTAACTGTCAACTGCTGTTGTCGATTAAAATTTGTTATCAACGATGCCCAGTTTTCTTGCAGTGTTCTGGTGTTGTCGTATATTTCAAACCTTTTTTCCATTTCAGGTTACAGTGTACAAAGGCCCCGTAGACTGTAGGCAATTTTGAAATTGACATCAAATTTTCTTCATTTGAATTGTTCTAGTTAGTTTAGTTGAAAAGTTTGGTAAACTTAGTAGTGGCTCTATTGATTATTAGTTGTTAATTGGTGCTCTTTTATTCATTAAGAAGTGATTAGGATTATTAAAGTTCTCCTGTCTTGACGACTTAATACTATTGTACTTCGTTGAACTATCATATTTTCACCCACTGTAACCAGTGCATATTCATCTGTAACCGCTCTAATTAGCTGTTCATTGTGAGCCTATACAAGTCTGTTCCGGGTTGAGTTTTGATTTAAAAACTGATTTTGTGTTAGAAGCTGGTTGTTAAGATTAAAATTTGAATTCCGAACAAAGCAGCTTTTTAACAAATAGTATTCGGCTACCAAATATCAAATGTTGTTGTAAATATTCACAAGTGATTCATAACAAACAAGTTAACAAGTTTGTTTTGAATGACCAAATGACCGAAAGTTATGAATGTGTATTTAATTTTATATAATTGGTTTTAATTAAAAGTTATAGTAGCAATATTGGGTATCAAATTTTGATTTACCTATCTAACTTTATATTTCTAATGATTTTAAAAATTCATTAGTTGTTAAAATATATTAGAATTTAGTATTCTACGGTAAAAAGATTGGAGGATATTCCAACAATATAAGAATATTCTGTCAGATTGTAACATTTAACATTAGAAGAAATCAAGGTTATTATTAAATTTTCATAGAATATATTTTAAAATTAGATAAATAAATAATTTTTTGAAAGTTAAGGTACTCATCCCAAAATACTTTTCGTAATTGACACATTCTTATGTTCTATTTGCTAAATAGTTATCAAAGTAGTACATTTTGATGGAATCACTAATAAATTTAATAAACTATTTAAATTAATTGACTGAAAAGCAATTTTTAAAAATTAAAAGTTGAAGTAAGTTTCGAATAAAAAAAAACCGAGGGAGCAATTTCAAAACCGCCAATAGTCGAGGGGCCTTCATACATTTTTATTGTTAATAATAGAATTTCTCTACTCTTTTAGGTAGACGTGGCAAATGGTAGGTTGGATAAACTGCGGGTAGAGTATTGTACCTCTAGGTTATATGGGCAGGGATAAAATTTATTCACAAACTTTTGGATAGCCTACATCTTTATCCATATTAGTGGGCGGGTGGGTGGGTGCGCAAGTTATCCGCAAGACATTTTTCTTCTATTGGCCAATTTGCATAAAAAATTCATCAGTTTTGTGTTTTTATAAAAACGGGCTACTATCTTTTATTTTATAGATTCGGCCTGAATTTTTAGAAAACTGATCAAAAAATATCCTTATTCCTTTCTCTCTCTCCTTTTTTTTTTTTTTCCTCTCATTAGATTTTCACCACTCCCGATCTTTCTCTTATTCTTTTCGCTTCCTCTCCCTTCTCTATCTCCTCCACTGCTCCAACATCAACGTGCGCTTCACTCTCTTACCTCAGCCATACCTCCGCCGACATCGGCTCAGATATGATATAAATCGTATAAGATGAGTTTGTAGTGGAGCACATGGCCGCGGATGGGGCGACCTAAATGAGGGTACCGAAGGATTTAATGACGATGGGGTGGGGGAGCGGATCGGCGAGGGCGGTGGCTGCGGTAGAGGGTGAGGGAGAGGGCGCGATAGCAGTGCAGATTGTAGAAAAAAAGAAAGAAAATAAAAAAAATAAAGAAAAAAATATTTATTTTCTCTTGAAAGACCATTATGTATTATCGCTGTTACAGGAAAGGCCAAAAAATAGAAAAGAAAGAAAAAAAAGATGAAGTTGCACTGCTAAGATAAAATTGCGTTGTTTCAGAAGAAAGTTGCACCGCTTGATATGAAAGTTATACCCTTTGAGATAAAAATTACACTCTTTGGAAAAAAGTTGTACTGTTTGAGCGAAATTTATACTGTTTAAGACGTAAATTGCACTGTTTGAGACGAAACTATCGCTCTTTGAGCGAAAATTGTATTGTTTGAGACGAAAATTTGAACGAAAGTGACACCATTTAAAATTATTTGAGACTAAGTTACACCACATAAAAGAGAAGTTGCATCGTTTGAGACTAAGTTGCACTGATTGAAACAAAGTTACACCGTTTGAAACTTATATCATTTAAAATTATTTGAAATTAAGTCTCAAACAGTGCAACTTAGCTTCAAATAATTTTAAATGGCGCAACTTTCATTCAAAAAGTATAATTTTCATCTCAAACAGTGCAACTTTCGCTCAAAGAGTGCAAATTTCATCTCAAACAGTGTAATTTCTATCTCAAACAGTGTAACTTCTGTTCAAATAGTGCAACTTCTGTCCAAAGAGTGCAACTTTCGTCTCAAACAGTGCAAATTTCTTCTGAAACAGCTTAACTTCATCTTCTTCCTCTTTCTTCTCTAGTTCTTGGCATTTTCTATAGCAGCGACGATACATAATGATCTTCTTAGAAGAAAAAAATATTTTTTTATTCTTTCTTTTTAATCTTTACTCTTTTTTTTTCTACCCTCTGTATCTTTTTTCACTATCGCGCCCTTTCCCTCGCCCTCTGCCGCAGCCACCGCCCTCGTCGGACGTGCTCTCCCGCCCAGTCATCCTTATATCCTTCGGTACCCTCGTTGTTATCGCTATCCGCGGCCATGCGCTCCGCTGCAGGCTCACTTCCGCGGCCATGTGTTGGACCTGGTGGAGGCCAAAAAAATAAAAATCTATCTATCATGAAGAGCACAAAGAACCTAAGCGCTTCTTAGGAAATTCTCGATCGAGCCATAAAAAAGACAAGAGTAAGAAAGTGCACTGCACCATCGCCGGCTCAATAATTGTCACGCCCCGGGGTCCCTTTTTAATAAGCTGAAATAATCCGGGACATTTTAAAGATCAGAGTTTAGAGGAAAGTGCCCATTTTTTTTTTAAAAAAACCTTGACCCAGGAGATGACAGACCCGTCACAAATACAGGGATTCCCCGATACACACAGACAGAGTCTCCCCTATATTTGCATGGCGTCGCACAAAGTACAACATACAAACAGAGCATCCACTCACAACCGTTTTCACATTCACATATATTTTCACAATCATAAGTTGTAAGACATTTACATCTATCAGTTAAAACCGTTCCCCACACGGGAACCTCAGTTTTAAACACTAGATACCAGAAATACGAATCCACTTGAAAACCGTTTACTCTCTGAAAACAAGCTACCTCGATGGGTAGGAGACGCCACATGAAATTCAAGAAAACTAACTTCAAGAAACATTATTAAAACATTCACATGGTCAAGACTGAGACCAAAAACTGAACCATGAATAGTAGTCTAGAAGCTGGAAGAAAAAGGGTAAGAACTAAACACTAACTAATGCCGGGACCACAGATCTGATCGTCTACCGCGCCTCACGCTCCGTCTCTACTCCCACCACCCAAGTCACTTGAAAAATGGTGGGGGTGAGAACATGCACACATGTCTCCCCGTCCCAGTGGGTACCGCAAGCCGATGAAGGCAAGCTGTACACACCGACAGATGGAAGGGATAAACAGCAGTAGTAACAAGTAAATCGGGTATGATAACAATGAATAACAAAATATTATAAACCACTAAACGATGGATACTGCTACTGTAAGCTAGACAGATACCAGATATCATGCACAACTCATATAGAAATACTATGCATCAACTGGACGTGTAGTAGTCCAAAGTATACCCAATCACTATGGCCAGTCATAAAGACCCGGCCTAAGCTCGCCCACTAGGTCGCGAAGACAAAAATCAAGTACCACTCCGGAGGGATACAATCACTTGCACCCAGAGTCGCTAACTCTGTCTAAGCGCAGTGTATATCAAATCTGGGGGTGAGAACTCAAGGTGGCGAACCCTGTCTATGAAACATCACCTCCCAATGGGCTAGCAACTAAAGAACCCTGGGTTAGGAACCCTGTCTAAGACTCCTTTAGTGCCATACAAGCTATAGTCATATGTGTATGCTCAAAGCTCCAACAATCTAGACTCAACAGTCAAATCACTGCCCGTAGGCGACAGTAGGAGAAAAGAGGTAACCTTAAGGGATGTCAACGACGACACTGAGATCCAAACTCTCCGGGTTGACTAGCATGCTACACTACACGAGTATATAGGGAAGATAAAGTTAATGCGAGTAACAGAGGTGAGCATGCTAAAGACCCAATCATGACGGAATACGTCATCCGACCCCCAGGTCAAATCTGAGGGAGCAAACGCCAATAAGCTAAGTCAATCTCACTGAAGATAAATGAACCAACTAACATGGTCATAACTCAACAAGGAATAAACATCGATCTATCAGAACCTATCATAAACAGGTGGATATTCTACCAGATCACCACCTACTCTACATGTCACACACGAGCTATAGGAGAGACCTCAACCAAGGGACTGCGAATCAATACGATAATCAACATAACGAGCAACAAGCATGTAGATCATATATAAATAACACTACCGCTCTACTTCTAGGTCATGACATATGAAAACAAGAGTATAACTAAGTAGAGCATATGTATAGCGAAGTCATATGGTGTCAAGCTCGAGTAGACTAGATATATGCAAGAAGTAACAAGTAAGAGTGAAGGGAACATCACCGAGCGTGCACCACAATACCGACTTCGAATCGAAGTACACACCTGTAACAGTGTCGCGCCTGTCTCCGAACTGTACAAGATCGTCAACCGGACCTACGGAGGGTCCACCGGGTCAGTGTCCAACCCACTGATTCAAAATACACAACTCACAAACCCCACACATTTCCTATGGAATCGGTTTCCCAAAACCGATCACCGTAAATCGCCGGAAGTCCCAAAAATTGCACCGGGACGCCGCCGGGACCCACTAAGTGTCCCGAAACTCACTGACTCGTGTCATGAGTCACCCGCTGCCTCAAAACACATCATTTTGGATGTCCTGGCAGCAAACACAAGGTCTCATGTCAAAACGATTATCGTCGGATAATCGTTCCGATCCGGGTTCCCGGAAGTGTCAATTTTGACACCGGAACCCTCCGCCGCTCACCCTGTCGTCTCCGAACATTCGAGGCGACGTAGGTGACCAGCCAACGAGGCTTAGCGGAAAAACCAAGGGTATTCCAACAGCGTCGGATGGAATTCGAGCCGAAACCGCGTTCCGTCGGCGAATTTCGCCGAAAAACACACCGAAACCGACATTCGGTCTCCGCGAAGGGCTTCGAACCTTGGACAATCAGTCCAGAGGTCGTCAACCATACACACATGCTGCCCACAGCAGCCGAAAGGCAACAAACTGCATAAAAGCCCCTACTATTACAAGTAATTACAATATTTTATGTAATTAAAGAGATTTATGGGCCGTTACCGCTAACCGAGAGTTTTCGAGGTCAGCCGAGACACGGGCTGACAGGTCTCGACAAGGCAGAGGCCGTGCTCGCTGTCCGGAGCACCGCGGATCGCTATGGAAAGCGCGGGAGCAAGCCGAAGTTCAGCGAATAATGTACACGGGGAGCAACTATGCCGAACACGCTGATCCGGGACTCGCTGCCCGAGAACGAGGTGAGCACTGCGATCAGCACTGACCAAGGGTCACCGTGCTCACCTCCGGAGGCGTCGGAATGTCCCCGGGTCGCCGGAACAGTGACCGACACCCAAAAATAGCCCTAATTAAGCTTGCTGTGAATAGCCGGGCGAAGCTCGGCCGGCGGCGGCTCGGCGGCGAGCGCGTCGGCGGAAGGAGGGTGCGGCCGACGGGGAAGGCCGGCGCTCGCGCCAGCCGGCGACATGTTTCGCTCCGGAAAAGCATAGAAGCGTAGAACGCTTTGGTTATCGTATTAGTAGAGTACAAGTTTCGTTCAGCCGAGAGGGTTTGTTGGCTGTAGCACTTGAGCATTGCTAAGTGTGAAGTGGGTCATGGACCACTCGTAGGGCCGGTGGCTCGCACTAGGTGCCTAGGAGCCGATAGAGGATTGTTGTTGCTCGATAGAGCATTTTAGTCGTGTGTAGCGATGGTGTTGGGTTTTGCTTGGGGACGACCTGTGCCCGGACCATGTGTGGACTGTGGAGCCTGGGGCCATATGGACAGGCGCAGTCAGCTGTGTGAGACAGCGGCCCGAGACCTGAGGGTGGGGCAGAGATTTGTGGTCGAGATGGTAGTCCGAGCTATGAACCGAGGATGTGGAACACCACATGTGAGACTGTGTAATTGATAGAACACCGAGTGTGATTGTGACCCAACTCTAGGATTTGTAGAGGTTTGGGGTCTTGGTTACTCCTGGTTGGAGTATGTGTGCGAGTTCTTGAGTGAGGACTCCGCCGAGTGACGATTAGGTCTGCGCTTGCGAGCGAGAGACGTTACGCGATATTAAGACGCGAGCTAGGCGGTGGACCTACATAGGAATTTTGGTCTATGGACCATCCGTGATAGACAGGAATAAGCGGTTAGTTGGATGCTCTTGTGGTGAGAGCATCACTTGTGTATAGAGCATCGAGGGTAGTGACTTAAGGAGCGAAGGCTCGGTCATACCATTCGTCTTGATGCTAAGTCACCAACTGCCGAGTCTAGCAGTATGGTGAGATGGAATCTAGTTCACGAACGAAGTGTTCGTGTGAGTTCGTCGTAAGAACGGTGTGATGTGAACTCGTGGTATATGAAAGCGAGACGACATGCTTCTTATGAGGCACTGGAAAAGTAGAAGTCCCGCGTGGATTTGAGGATTATGCTCCTAAGTGAGCTGGAGTTGGGATGTGCCAAGTGTGCCATCTTGATTTGTGGCTGGGAATTCACAAGTGATAAAGCCCACTGGTGATAGGTCGAGGCACCAGTGATATTACTCTTAAGCAATGCCGGTGATCGGACCAATATGAGTTCCACAATGGAACTATGAACTTGGAGGAGAGTCGCTCGTAATGGCATAGACTCTCGAGTGGCCAAGATACCTAGCCTGCTAGGTATAAGAGTGTGGGTATAGACTACAGAAATATAGTACGCTGAACTTCGGTGCGCTATTCCGAACTTTACCAAATTGGATGAAGTTCGGAGGAAGCCGATAATGGCTAGTGTAGAATTGAGTTCCGAGAATTTTGGAATTTGTGGGTGCGAGTTAAAGACCCACAAACCAAAATTTGGAATTTTTGAAGAAGTCGCACTAGAGCTGATATGCTCTCAGGTTCCGAACCCGGGAGTGGGATCCGGACTTTCGGGTTACTATGCGAGGCTGGGAAAGAGCAAGAGTTCGGACCTAGCAATGGGATCCGGGCCCGAGCTGTGAAGAATGCCTGGAAATAGGGCATTTTGGGCCTTTCACGTGGATTGAGGTTCGTGATAAGCTGTTTGAGAGCATATGACGTGCGAAGAGTCACTGTTTGCATCCGGGCTCGCGCAGAGGAGCCATGGACTCGCGTGTCTCTATGTGATAAGCTTAGTGAAGCTGCCCGGACTGGGAGGATGCGATGATGGAACGATACCCTCATCTATTTGATAAATAGATTGAGGTGTGATCTTAGTTTCGCGGACGAAACTCCATTTAAGGAGGGAGGAATGTAGTGTACTAGATTTTTAATATAAAAGTAAGTGAAAATGAAAATAGTGTGAGATACTATTTTTATTGAACTAAGAGAAGTAAAATATAAGTCGAAAATTAATTGTGCTAAATTTGAAATGGAAACAGAAAATTTGAAATTTTCTGTAAGGAACGGGGCTGATTTTTTTGCAGAAAATTCACAGTGTCAGAAAATTATGAAAATTTAAGGACATGTCAGAATTAATTTTCTGAGCCTAAATTAAAAGTTTCATGTCATTCCGACACCCGAAAAGTAAAAATAAAATATAACAGCAATCTGCTAGAGGTTTTAGTCGGTAGAGCTTTCGGTGACTAAAAAATGGTCCGAAATTGAGTAGTGATGATCAGTTCTTCTGATTAACTTAAACCGAGTATGACTGTCAAATTTAAGCGCAAACAGACATTCAGAAGGGCTCCGGCGAAAAGTATCAGATTCTGAATTGAAATTGCAATAGTGTAGGAGGGTTTTTTTTTTTTAGGGAGCTCTCTCCCTTTTCTCCCTCAGCAGAACACACACACACACACACGCATGAGAGAGAGAGAAGCTCTCTCTCCCTCACGATCTCCTCTCTCCCTCTCTCTAGTTCTCCCCAAACGTGGGGTTTTGGTGGAGATCGAGCTCAGGAACGCGTAGAGGACGTCGGATCGAGCTCTAGCGCGCGTGGCGGCTCGGGGAGCTCGCGACCCGAGGTGAGGTTTTTCGGATTAGGGTTTAGGATTTTACGAAATCCTTCAAAATTGAGATATGTGAGTTCCCTAGATGATTCTACACAAGGTTGTTGAAAGATTCTCCGTAAATTTCGGAGTATTCTCGAAGAAATCGAAAAACCCTAGTGTAAAGGAGGGTTTTGAATTTCGAGGGTTTAAAAATGGTTTGAACCCGTAAAACCCTAATTGGAGGTTAGCGAAACACGCGGGACAACTCAATTTCGAACTGCAAGAAACGAAATTGTTTTGAGTTCGACTCGGATTAACGAATCCTATATATGTGTGTTAGGGCAAGAAGCTTGAAGACCAAGCTTGAAGCCGAGGAAAAGAGCCCGATTGCAAGTGTCTACAAGCAATCGGAAGAGTGTAAGGTGGGTTTGTGTTTACCGAAGTGATTAGGTCACTTTCACGTCGAAAGAGTAAAGTATACTTTTATTTACTTGATGCATGTAATGGTAGGTTAATTCGTAAAATGAGTAGGCATGAATTGTATGCTACTTAGGATAAATTAACTGCCATTGGACGAACAACACTAGGCAAGTGAAATACATAGAGTGTACATGTATGCCTAGGTGTGAATTGAACATAGGTCGATAAACTCTAGGAAGATTAGAGTATTCGACAAAATAAAAACAATGACTAGTTGTCATGAATCCTAGGTGAGAACAACTAGAATTACAAGGAACACGATTGGACATTGAACCTAGCGTCATTGAACCTAGGTCATAGAGTATAGTGGTAGGAAGACCACTAGTATTGGAATGTCATGAACCTAGTGTCGTCGAACCTAGGTGGAATAATATAGTGGTAGGTAGACCACTTGAGACGAGATGTCATGGAACCTAGTGTTATTGAATATATGTTGAAAATATAGTGGTAGGATGACCACTTGGATATGAGAACATAAACCTAGAGAGGTTGATAACATAGGGTATATGACGAACCCTTGAGACTTGGAAAGTGGATTCCGGAATTCCTAGACTGATACTTGCAGGTATGTGTGGTTCTCCTCGCCTGGCAAGTGATTGTGACTGCGGGTATGTGTGGTTCTCCTCGCCCGGCAGCAGATTATACTTGCGGGTACGTGTGGTTCTCCTCGCCCGGCAAGTGACTCATAACTGCGGGTATGTGTGGTTCTCCTCGCCCGGCAGCAGATTATACTTGCGGGTACGTGTGGTTTTCCTCGCCCGACAAGTGACTCATAACTGCGGGTATGTGTGGTTCTCCTCACCCGGCAGTAATTTGAGTAGCGGAGGTGTTTGTGGTATATCCCTCACCTGCCGAGTGGATTGTAGGCTGAGGTGTATGTGGCATGTTCCTCTCCTCAGACCTGGACAAGAGCGGTAGCCCGTTGATGATTGACTCAAGAGTGAGTCGGGTTTGACCTTGGCTAAGGTAAGTAAAATCTTAGGAGAGAATTGGATAAGAAATGGATAGTGAAGTAGAAAGTAGATGGGGACTTCCTACTTGCATGATTTCATTATCGCATTTGCATGAAGCATAAGTATGTTTACTGTTTTTGCATATAGTAGAGTTATATGCTTACAGCTATTTGTATATTGGACTAACCCATGCTTATATGCTTCCTTTGGATCTGGTGGGTCGAGCTTCTCTCTTGGGTGGCCTTACCCACTAGGAACTATTTTATATAGTTCTCACCCCACTATTTTTCAGGTCCACACGTGAGCGGCGCGACGGTGCGAGAAGGGCGTAGCTCAATAGATAGCGCCCTGCTATGGTGACCAAAGATAGATGTACCCTGGGTCAGTGTAGCCTAAAGGGTCTAGAATGAAAAGAATAGAAATGTATATGATTGTATTTGGAAAGATATAATGAAAAGTGTAAATGTAAAATTGTATGTGGTAAATGCTTGTAATAGCATAGTAAATTGTGATGCTTTCCTTATGCAATCTGTGTATGAACTCTGTTCTTGATTGGAACTTCTTGAACTGTACTGATTGCGACGTCTTGGACGTACAGGGAAAACTCTGTCCGTTCGGCGGGTCTGTGGACGTGCCCGAACCGACCAAATCGGCGGTCTCGGGGTGTGACACCGCCGCCCTCGTTGCCATCGCCGAGGGCTGTGGAGGCAGTGGAGGAGGCGGTGATGGTCGGAGAGAAAAAAAAAGAACGAGAAAAAAAGGAGAGAAAAAGAAATAATGTTATTTTGATCAGTATATTGAAAATTCAGACCGAACGTTCAATATCCAAAATAGTGACCAATTTTTACAAAAACGCAAAACTGGTGGATGATTTATGCAAAAAGGCCTTTTTTCTGCTTCTATACTTTCCAAATGCATATATATATATATATATATATATATATATATATATATATATATATATATATATATATATATATATATATATATATATATATATATATATATATATATATATATATATATATATATATAGAGATAGAGATGGGAGAGAGGAGAGAGAGAGAGAGAGAGAGAGAGAGAGAGAGAGAGAGAGAGAGAGAGAGAGAGAGAGAGAGAGAGAGAGAGAGAGAGAGAGAGAAAGAGAGAGAGAGAGTCCGGAGTCCGGCTACAATGCTATCGATAGCACCAAGCACTTGGTGCTATCAAATTTTCTACCGTTAGATCTACCATTTTGATCATTTTCACCCATTAGATCATACTATTCAACCAACAACCCACTCAATCCTATTGGACCACTATCATCCTAACCGTACATCGCTTCATCCAAGGCCGAAAACTTAATAGCACCAATTATTTTGTGCTATTAATAGTATTCTAGCCTAGTTATATATATATATATATATATATATATATATATATATATATATATATATATATATATATATATATATATATATATATATATATATAGAGAGTCCGGCTACTATCCTCTTAAGAGGATAGAAGTCTTTGTCCTATCAAGTCATTTTGGATGATCGAGACTTCAAATTGATAATCGACACCGTTGAAATTGATCTACACTATTAGAAATATTTAGAAACCGAATTTTGTAATTTTTAAAAATCATTATCAAGTCCATCGAAGAGTCGAAAAATGAACGGTAAAAAACAAATGACCTTCTGAAAACAGAGATTAGACTTTCTCAATTTACGATCGGAGTTATTAAACATTATCTAAATAGTATAAAGAATTTTCTATAAAAAATTCAATCGGTTTGGATTACTCTACACCGTTAAACAAGCAAACGGCTCATATAGGCCGTCAAAAACTGTCAATTTTGCAATCCTTTGATCTCTATGTAAATAAATTTTAAAATTTATTAAATTTAGTTCTTAGATAATTCAAATACTCTAGATCAAATACTAATAGCCTTTGGATACTAATAGCCTTTGGATCAAATACTATTCCACCTACCACCACCTACCACCATCATCCTGCCCCTACATCACTCCATCCAAGGGCTATAAACCCAAAAGCACCAACCCCTTGGTGCTTTTGGGAGTATTCTAGCTCAACTTATATATATATATATATATATATAGTTGAGCTAGAATACAATCGATAGCAAACATGCACTTTTGCCATCCATTTGTTTTCGATGATGGAGCTTCTAAATTGACGATCGGCACCGTTGAACATGATCTAGAGCATTTAAAGTATCTAGAAACCAAATTTCATACTTTTTCGACATTATTGGCCTAATGATCAAAGGGTTTCAAATTTTGTAATTTTAATGGTCGATATGAGACGTTTTCTTGTTTAACGGTGTAAAGATATCCAAATCAATTGAATTTTTGTTAGAAAATTCTTTAAACTATTTAAAACAAGATCTATACTCTTGATCTTGATTACAAAACTCCTATCATCACTTTTTTAAAGGATATTTATTTTCAACCATTCATTTTTATGTCCACTTGATGGACAAGAAAACAATATCGAAAAAGAATGAAATTTGGTTTCTAGATACTTTAAATGCTCTAGATCATGTTCAACGGTGCCGATCGTCGATTTGGAAGCTCCATCATCGAAAACAAATGGGTGGCAAAAGTGCCCGTTTGCTATCGATAATATTCTAGCTCAACTCTATATATATATATATATATATATATATATATATATATATAGAGAGAGAGAGAGAGAGAGAGAGAGAGAGAGAGAGAGAGAGAGAGTCCAGCTACTATGGTATCAATAGCACCAAGCACTTGGTGCTACCAAGTTTTTCGCCGTTAGATCTACCCCTTTGACTATTTCCACCCGTTAGATCATACTATTCAACCAACCACCCACTCAATCCTAGGGGACTACTATCATCCTAACCGCACATCCCTTAATCCAAGGGCCGAAAACCTAATAGCACCAATGACTTGGTGCTATTAATAGTATAGTAGCCTAGTTCTCTCTCTCTCTCTCTCTCTCTCTCTCTCTCTCTCTCTCTCTCTCTCTCTCTCTCTATATATATATATATATAACTTTTAAAAGATCATAATACAATTTGTTGTTTGAAATATTACAACATACAATAGAAAATATAAATATATTATAATGCATAAATTATATGTAAAAATATTTTACATGTAGGCTGGACTGCCGAAGAATGGTATAACAATGCGATAGGAGAGGCGGCGTGATAGAAGAAGTGGCCATAGCCAAAAAAAAAAGACACAAGAAGCAATTGGGTTTAGAATTTGTAGAAATGGATGGACAAAAAAATTATTTTTAAATAAAAAAAATATTTGTGAGTACCCGTGGGCACCTGTAGGTTGCCCAAAATGCCCACAATTTAACGGATACCAACCCGTTTTACCTATAATTTTTTGGGTAAGAAAAATTAGTATCCAGACCCTCAAAATTGCAGGTAACTCGCAGGGTAACTCGCGGGTACCCGCGGTTATAGGTAGAGATTGTCAGGTCTACTTTTAGGCCTTATTAAGTATAAAGGCAGAATAAAAAATCTTATTTCTCTTATTCTTTACAGAGTATTGGAAATTACTATTCTCCCATCTTAACAGGTGGAACTACCATTCTCCCTCTCTTCTCCTATTAATTAAGTTATAAATAATTATGAAATATTACTCATTAACAAGAAACTAATTTATTTATAACTAATTAATTAGCCATTTGAACTATTAAATTAATAAATATTTAGATAACTATTTAAACAATTAAATTTATTATTTACAGTTGATTAGCTAATTAAATAATTAACTATTTAATATACTCATTCAACCACTAACTACTATTTATATTATGCATGAAAAATGAGATTCGTAGCGAAGATATTATATACATGATATTATATGTGAGGGTATTAAGGGATATTATATGCGAGGGCATTATCTATATCTATTCTATTTGTAAAAGCCTCTTTTTTTCTTTTTTTCCTCTTTCTGAAAAAACTACTATTAAGCCTAAGTTTTGATTTTTTCCTCTTTTCGTTATAATATTTTTATGTCCAGTCATTTTGAACCATTCTTTTCAAATAATTCAACAGATGATTATTTATTCTCGAATATAGACCTTAATTTTTTATCATTGGAACTCATCCAACAGTTGAAAATGTAAGTATTTGTCAATTTGTGTGACAATAATACCCTCGTATATAATAATACCCTCGTATATAATATCTCTGTTGTATATGCATGATGGGCAAATCGCCGTCCGTTGTATATGCATGATGGGAAAATCGCCAGTCTATCATAAGCGTACCCAATATCCAATCGTAATATTTCATCTTATTTAATACCTTATTTAACAATAATTCTCTCTACGCTTTATGGAAAAATTGTTACCTTCATAATATCACCTAACAATAAGTCACCATCTTTATAATATCACCTAATAATAATTCTCTCTACGCTTCATGAAAAAATTGGCATATAATAATTCGATCTCTACGCTTCATGAAAAAATTGGCACCTTCATTATATTACTGCATCGTTATCCCACATACAGTATTTCTGCTTCCTATCATATGCGTGATGAAAAAATCACTATCTAATTAATATCCCCTTATCATAATGACCCATTTCCTATCCACTTCTAATATTACCGCATCATAATACCCTATTTCCTATCCGCTTCAAATATCACCGCATTGTTATCCTAGATAGAAAAATTACTCCCTAATTAATATTCCCGCATCATAATACCCAATCTTCTATCCGCTTCTCTCCCTCCTCTGTCGTGGTCTACGTTGTAAGTCGTCATCCTTACAGGCACATCACCATCGTCGTTGTAATATCTGAGAATTTTAAATAAAAGAATTTGAATTTACGAATTTGAAATTATATATATATATATATATATATATATATATATATATATATATATATGTGGATATGAGAGGATGCGTTCTTTCGCAAATCGGCGACCAAATCTGTCACGCCCCGCCGTGCCTTAGAACCAAGTAGGTGGAAGGACAAAACGCACGGGCGCATGACCCAGATCCGCCGAACGGACAGAGTTTTCGCTGTACGTCCAAGGCGTCACAACCAGTATAATTCAAGAGGTTCCAAACAGGAACAAAATTTATACAAAGATTGCATAAGGAAAGTATCATAAACTACTATGCTATTACAAGCATTCGCAATACAACCATATGTTACATTTTTTTTTTTTTGTCTTTGTTCAATCTTTTCAAATACAATCAATTTATTATTACATTTCCATACGCTCGAACACCCCTATACTACGCAGTAAAAGGGCACTTCTATTCTGGTCACAGTGGTAGGACGCTAACTATTGAGTTACGCCCTTCCCTCGCGCCGCCGCGCCGCTCACGTGAGGACCTGAAAAATAGTGGGATGAGAACTATATAAAATAGTTCCCAGTGGGTAAGGCCACCCAAGAGAGGAGCTCGACCCACCAGGTCCAAAGGAAGCATACGAGCATGGGTTAGTACATATACATAACCAATAAGCATATAACTTTACAATATACGAAAAGTAACATGCTATGCTTCAACAAATGCGATAATGAAATCCATGCAATATAATTTTATTTGCTATTCCACTACCCATTTCATAACCAATCTGCTCCTAAGGTTCATTTACCTTAGCTAAGCCATACTCGACTTGTCCTCGAGTTCAATATTAACGGGTTACCACCCTCCTAAGGTTTACTCACTTAGTTAAACCTTAACCGGCTCACTCTAGAGTCAACATCCTTGGGCCACCGCCCAACTAAGGTTTACTCATTTGGTCAAACCTTCACCGACTCACTCTTGAGTCATACATTCTTGGACCGCAGCCCAGCTAAGGTTTACTTATTTAGTCAAACCTTCACCGACTCACTCTTGAGTCATACATAACTATGCAACAATTATTTATATGCTTGTAAATAAACACAAAGGATGCAACCAAATGAAATATAATTTATCATTCTCTCCTAGGTTCATCCTATGTCTCACATTGACTAAGTTCATTTACTTGTCATTTACTTATGGTTTCGGAATCGCCGTCTCACCATAAGTATTCCAACATCCAAGGAGTGAACTCGTCACCTCCTAATTCGAGTAGCGAACTCGTCGCATACTCAGGATAGTGAAATCGTCGCATACCCCGTCTCAACACCGCCATCACATGGCATAGGTAGCGAACTCGTCGCATACCCGGGATAGCAACCTCGTCGCACATCCCCTCTCGACACCGCCAACTCATGGCGAGGTAGCGAAATCGTCGCATATCCGGGATCGCGAAATCGTCGCCTATCCCGTGTCGGCACCGCCAACTCGTGGCATGGTAGCGAAATCGTCGCCTACCCGGGATAGCAAAATCGTCGCACATCCCCTCTCGACACCGCCAACTCATGGCGGGGTAGCGAAATCGTCGCATACCCGGGATCGCGAAATCGTCGCCTATCCCGTGTCGGCACCGCCAACTCGTGGCATGGTAGCGAAATCGTCGCCTACCCGGGATAGCAAAATCGTCGCACATCCCGATATTCACATTACTTACTTGCCAACCTAAATCTCATGATCTTAGGTTCAAGTCACTAAGTCTCACCTAGGTTCGATAACACAAGGTTTACTTTCTCATTCTCAACCTAGGTCCATGACTCTAGGTTCCAATTCATGTCCAACCTATGTTCGATAACACTAGGTTTTAATCTCACATGTTCCAACCTATGTTCAATGACACTAGGTTCATTACACATTCAACCTATGTTCAATGATACTAGGTTCAATTCTCTTGTCCAACCTATATTCAATGACACTAGGTTCAATCTCACATGTTCCAACCTATGTTTAGTAACACTAGGTTTAACATGCATGCATCATCTCTCAAGTATATATATATATATTGTTATGAAATACTTAGATTCTTTACATGCAAGGTGAGCCCATGGCTCAAATCATTTGATATATAAATCTATGCCAACATGCACATTATAATTCTTTCTTATCATAGTTGTCCATATCTAGGATTTTCCATTCACATGACCTCTAGCCCATTTTGGACCATGTCAAATTCTCTATCATGTAGAGAAACTAGCTCCCCGCTATGTTTACATCTAGGCATACACATGTCCATTTGTAACATGTGATTCACATGCCTACAATTACAATCCATGGTAGTTAATGGTATTAACATCATATGATCTACTCATTCATACACATATACCATTTGCCAATTAACCTACCATTACATGCATCAAGTAAAATAATTATACTTTACTCTTTCAACATGGAAGTGACCTAATCACTTCGGTAAACACAAACCCACCTCACACTCTTCCGATTGCTTGTAGACACTTGCAATCGGGCTCTTTTCCTCTTGGCCTCAAGCTTGGTCTTCAAGCTCCTAGCCCTAACACACATGAAGGATTCGTTAATCCGAGTCGAACTCATAACGATCTCATCTCTCCAAATCATTCGAAATGGAGTTGTCCCACATGTTCTACTAACCCCAAACTAGGGTTCTAAAGGGTTTAAAACATTTTTAAAACCCTCCACAAGAAAATCCCTCTTTCAACCTAGGGTTTTCCAAAAATCATGGCAAAACCCAAAATCTCTTGCTAATCTCTACAATTTGTAGTCTAGATTAGCCAAGGGTCTCCAAAACCTCATTTCTTAGTCTTAAATCCGAAACCCTAACTACCAAATCCAAGGACTTACCTCGGATCCGCGAGCTCACCAAGCCACCATGCATGCACGAGCTCGATCTTTACTCCTCCAAGCTTCCCAAGCTTGATCTCCACCAAGATCTCCAATTTGGAGAAGAAGAAGATGAAGAAGAGAAGAGAGGGAGAAGAGCTTCTCACTCTCCCTCTATGTGTGTGTTCCCTGAGGAGAAAGGGGAAGGGTTCCCCTTTAAGTAAGCCTCCCCTCAGTGAAATTACCAATTTTTTACCCTTCGAAAACAGCATTATGCACACTGTATTCCGGTATACGGATTTGAATACCGGTATACGGGTTGGCGTACCGATATACCATAAGGAATTCCGCAGAACCCGAGAGCTGGATTTTCGGATTCTGCCACTGTATACCGGTATCTCACATCGCATACCGGTATACGCACTCCAATTCCGGTATGAACTTCCACATACCGGAATCCCACCGCAGATTTCACAAGTTCAGCAGTTCTAGCTTTCCGAAGTCCGTTTTCGCGCCTCAGTTGCGCCGAAAACACTTCGCACAAGTTCCTAACTTGGCCGGAGCCTCACATATGGCGCCGCATGTTATCTTTCCACCGAAACTCCATAATTTGTAAAAGTTCGGTGTACTACATTCCTCCCTCCTTAAAAGGAGTTTCGTCCGCGAAACTAAGATCACACCTCAAATCTATTTACCAATTAGATGAGGGTATCATTCGTTCCTCGCGTTCTCTGGTTCCTGCTCACTCAGGAGTACATTCCATAGTCCATGGGTCTTATATTCCCGATATTGCATAAGGAATATGTCTCGTTGCCCTTCCTTACTAGGTCAACATCACATCATCTTCGCGATGTTTTCGCTCGAACACTTTGTTCGTAATCTCAATTTCACTTCACCGACAATGCCAGACTTGACAATTGGTGACTTCACCAATCAGGTGAAAGGTATGACCGAGCGTCTGTTCCTCAGGTCACAATCATAATTCTCTTACACACGACTAATGCTCTTATACTCTTAGAGCCATCGGTCAAACCGCTTATCTCGGTTTACAACAAATGGTCCAATGACCAAAGCTCTCACGTAGGCCTACTGCCTAAATCTGTCCCAACGTCGCGTAACATCTTTGCTCGCAAACGTAAATCCAATCGTTCCTCGGCGGAGTCCTCACTCAGGACCTTGCGCACATACTCCAACCAGGAGTAACCAAGACCCAAAACCTCAACTGAGCCCTAGAGTTGGGTCATATTCACACTCTCGGTGTACTACCATTCATATGGTCTCACAAGTGGCATTCCACGCCCTCGGGTCATCGCTTGGACTACCGCCCCGACCATAAGTCTCTGCCCTACCCTCAGGTCTCGGGCTGCTGTCACACACAGCTGACTGCGCCTGTCCCTAAGGCCCCCAGGCTCCACAGTCCACAATGGTCCAGGCACGGATCGTCCCCAAGCAATACCCGAATACCGTCGCTACACGTGTCCTGCACGCTATACCAAGCGACAACAGTCTCTACCGGCTCCTAAGCACCCAGTGCGAGCCACTAGCTCTCAAGCGGTTCTTGGCCTCCTTCACACTTAGTAATGCCCAAGTGTTACTGCCAACCAACCCTCTCGGCTAACCAGAAACCAATATTCCACGAGTACTTACACTCGAGCGTTCCACGCTACTACATTTGTTCGCGTTATTCACCAGCACTAAGCTACCACGCTTATGCTCACTCGCATTGCGAGTACCACAACCTACCTCAATTTGAGATACAGAAGGCCCATTCGCCCAGTTTTGGCGATTACCTTATCAATTTCACAACCGTCATCGATCCACTATACAATGGTTCGGAATCTGCGAACTATTAACATGTTCTCAACGTCATAACTCGATTCTTGCAATTGGCTACTCACATTGCCCTAACATCGAGAGTCAGCTCGCCTACGACTATTGTTGCCTCAAGCCGTCAACTAGACGCAACGCCCGCAATTTGCCGGTATCATCAGAATCTCTAGCCGCTCCAGCGGCAACACATGTGCCTCCACGACACGAGCATAGCTGGGTATCTATCCTTACCCATAACCTTGGTCCTGGCTACAATTACTCTTGTGTCGTAGTAACAGACCACACAATTGCATGTAGTGCTCCAGTGTCACATTATGCTCTACATATGTTTTCAGCAATCAAAACATACCTGCTACGACGCCGTCGACAGCAATAGATTCCATCACCTGAGTCGCATACCCATGGCTACTTGGCGCCCGACGCGAACCCTCAGGTTGCCTCAACATCAATGCATGCTCATTAGACCTTACTGCAGGTGGTCCACCCGCAAACTGTCTTGGAACAGAAGAGGCCGTAGCAAGTGTCAGGGCTCGGCTATCTTCCTGCAGGCACTTATCCCGCGTATGGCCCGGTTGCCCACATCTGAAGCACTTGCCCTCCCGCTGGTCACACTGTTGTGGGTGATGATGGCCCCCACAAATAACACAACTCGCCGAGGACCGAGTATGGTAGGTCCCCGGGGCACGAGATCGTCGACGCGAACGGGTCGGGACTCGTCTGGAACTCGTCTGTCCACTCGATTTACTCGATGATCGTCCCATCTCTATCTCCTTGTCATCCCGTATCACATAAGGGATACAATTTACAATGCGAGAGAACTCTCTCTCGTACTCTCTCACCGAGCGATCACCTTGTTTCAGCTTCCTGAATTTTTCTTGAAGCTTTCTCTTCTCACTATCAGGAAAGTAGGCAGAGAACACCAGTCCTCGAAATTCTTCCCAAGTCACTGGAGGAAGACTAGAAGGTCGGTCTCGCCGGACTCCCTTCCACCACGCCTTTGCCGACCCTTACAAGCAGTGTGCGGCAAAATGCACCTTGTCCAGCTCCAAGGTGTACAAGTCCTCAAACAGGGACTCCATAGAATCGATCCACGTTTCTACGGTCCACGGGTCCATTTCTTTCCCGTCGAAGGTAAGCGGATTGAATTCCTTGAACGTCATGAGGGCAGCTAAAGCCCGCTCCCTCTCCGCTTCTAATTCCACAGAATCAGGGGTCCAGGCACCAGCATCTACTTGCGAGGTACCCGCCGCGGCTCCTGATGGTACACGACGTGCTAATCGCTCAACGGTCTCATGGAGTCTCCTGATCCGCTCTTCCTGGCGCACGGCAACCTCCTGCTGTCGCTGTGCCATCTCAGCTTGTTGTTGCACCACTCCAACGAGTGTGGCCAACTGTTCACGAAGCTCCGGGTCTCCGCTTGCCCCAGATTGCACAGGGACTCCACTAGGTCCATCCCGTGCGGATCTCGTCGGAGATCGTCCACGTGACGCCATCGTATCCTGAAACACGACAACTTCCGTCAACATCCTCGACCTTTTAGGCCAAGTACAAACACGATGTTAATTACGGACACAATTTAGGCGAAAGTCACATAAGGGCGCCTATTCTCATCCCTTGGGTTCATGTTGTCGCGCGCCAACATGAACACACTTAGCTGAGAATAAACCACGCCTTAAATCTACCTCTAACATCCTATTAGAGGCATAACCAATACACGACCCAATCGATTACTCTTTCGCCGCACATCATAAGTCCTCGTCTCTCACGAGTTTACACTCCTAGGGTCTTTTCCATCCTAGGATTTCTTAGGTCCACCTAGACCGTTTCTACGCTCTGATACCACCTCAATCTGTCACGCCCCGCCGTGCCTTAGAACCAAGTAGGTGGAAGGACAAAACGCACGGGCGCATGACCCAGATCCGCCGAACGGACAGAGTTTCCCCTGTACGTCCAAGGCGTCACAACCAGTATAATTCAAGAGGTTCCAAACAGGAACAGAATTCATACAAAGATTGCATAAGGAAAGCATCATAAACTACTATGCTATTACAAGCATTCGCAATACAACCATATGTTACATTTTTTTTTTTTGTCTTTGTTCAATCTTTCCAAATACAATCAATTTATTATTACATTTCCATACGCTCGAACACCCCTATACTACGCAGTAAAAGGGCACTTCTATTCTGGTCACAGTGGTAGGACGCTAACTATTGAGTTACGCCCTTCCCTCGCGCCGCCGCGCCGCTCACGTGAGGACTTGAAAAATAGTGGGATGAGAACTATATAAAATAGTTCCCAGTGGGTAAGGCCACCCAAGAGAGGAGCTCGACCCACCAGGTCCAAAGGAAGCATACGAGCATGGGTTAGTACATATACATAACCAATAAGCATATAACTTTACAATATACGAAAAGTAACATGCTATGCTTCAACAAATGCGATAATGAAATCCATGCAATATAATTTTATTTGCTATTCCACTACCCATTTCATAACCAATCTGCTCCTAAGGTTCATTTACCTTAGCTAAGCCATACTCGACTTGTCCTCGAGTTCAATATTAACGGGTTACCACCCTCCTAAGGTTTACTCACTTAGTTAAACCTTAACCGGCTCACTCTAGAGTCAACATCCTTGGGCCACCGCCCAACTAAGGTTTACTCATTTGGTCAAACCTTCACCGACTCACTCTTGAGTCATACATTCTTGGACCGCAGCCCAGCTAAGGTTTACTTATTTAGTCAAACCTTCACCGACTCACTCTTGAGTCATACATAACTATGCAACAATTATTTATATGCTTGTAAATAAACACAAAGGATGCAACCAAATGAAATATAATTTATCATTCTCTCCTAGGTTCATCCTATGTCTCACATTGACTTAGTTCATTTACTTGTCATTTACTTATGATTTCGAAATCGCCGTCTCACCATAAGTATTCCAACATCCAAGGAGTGAACTTGTCACCTCCTAATTCGAGTAGCGAACTCGTCGCATACTCAGGATAGCGAAATCGTCGCATACCCCGTCTCAACACCGCCATCACATGGCATAGGTAGCGAACTCGTCGCATACCCGGGATAGCAACCTCGTCGCACATCCCCTCTCGACACCGCCAACTCATGGCGAGGTAGCGAAATCGTCGCATACCCGGGATCGCGAAATCGTCGCCTATCCCGTGTCGGCACCGCCAACTCGTGGCATGGTAGCGAAATCGTCGCCTACCCGGGATAGCAAAATCGTCGCACATCCCCTCTCGACACCGCCAACTCATGGCGGGGTAGCGAAATCGTCGCATACCCGGGATCGCGAAATCGTCGCCTATCCCGTGTCGGCACCGCCAACTCGTGGCATGGTAGCGAAATCGTCGCCTACCCGGGATAGCAAAATCGTCGCACATCCCGATATTCACATTACTTACTTGCCAACCTAAATCTCATGATCTTAGGTTCAAGTCACTAAGTCTCACCTAGGTTCGATAACACAAGGTTTACTTTCTCATTCTCAACCTAGGTCCATGACTCTAGGTTCCAATTCATGTCCAACCTATGTTCGATAACACTAGGTTTTAATCTCACATGTTCCAACCTATGTTCAATGACACTAGGTTCATTACACATTCAACCTATGTTCAATGATACTAGGTTCAATTCTCTTGTCCAACCTATATTCAATGACACTAGGTTCAATCTCACATGTTCCAACCTATGTTTAGTAACACTAGGTTTAACATGCATGCATCATCTCTCAAGTATATATATATATATTGTTATGAAATACTTAGATTCTTTACATGCAAGGTGAGCCCATGGCTCAAATCATTTGATATATAAATCTATGCCAACATGCACATTATAATTCTTTCTTATCCTAGTTGTCCATATCTAGGATTTTCCATTCACATGACCTCTAGCCCATTTTGGACCATGTCAAATTCTCTATCATGTAGAGAAACTAGCTCCCCGCTATGTTTACATCTAGGCATACACATGTCCATTTGTAACATGTGATTCACATGCCTACAATTACAATCCATGGTAGTTAATGGTATTAACATCATATGATCTACTCATTCATACACATATACCATTTGCCAATTAACCTACCATTACATGCATCAAGTAAAATAATTATACTTTACTCTTTCAACATGGAAGTGACCTAATCACTTCGGTAAACACAAACCCACCTCACACTCTTCCGATTGCTTGTAGACACTTGCAATCGGGCTCTTTTCCTCTTGGCCTCAAGCTTGGTCTTCAAGCTCCTAGCCCTAACACACATGAAGGATTCGTTAATCCGAGTCGAACTCATAACGATCTCATCTCTCCAAATCATTCGAAATGGAGTTGTCCCACATGTTCTACTAACCCCAAACTAGGGTTCTAAAGGGTTAAAACATTTTTAAAACCCTCCACAAGAAAATCCCTCTTTCAACCTAGGGTTTTCCAAAAATCATGGCAAAACCCAAAATCTCTTGCTAATCTCTACAATTTGTAGTCTAGATTAGCCAAGGGTCTCCAAAACCTCATTTCTTAGTCTTAAATCCGAAACCCTAACTACCAAATCCAAGGACTTACCTCGGATCCGCGAGCTCACCAAGCCACCATGCATGCACGAGCTCGATCTTTACTCCTCCAAGCTTCCCAAGCTTGATCTCCACCAAGATCTCCAATTTGGAGAAGAAGAAGATGAAGAAGAGAAGAGAGGGAGAAGAGCTTCTCACTCTCCCTCTATGTGTGTGTTCCCTGAGGAGAAAGGGGAAGGGTTCCCCTTTAAGTAAGCCTCCCCTCAGTGAAATTACCAATTTTTTACCCTTCGAAAACAGCATTCTGCACACTGTATTCCGGTATACGGATTTGAATATCGGTATACGGGTTGGCGTACCGGTATACCATAAGGAATTCCGCAGAACCCGAGAGCTGGATTTTCGGATTCTGCCACTGTATACCGGTATCTCACATCGCATACCGGTATACGCACTCCAATTCCGGTATAAACTTCCACATACCGGAATCCCACCGCAGATTTCACAAGTTCAGCAGTTCTAGCTTTCCGAAGTCCGTTTTCGCGCCTCATTTGCGCCGAAAACACTTCGCACAAGTTCCTAACTTGGCCGGAGCCTCACATATGGCGCCGCATGTTATCTTTCCACCGAAACTCCATAATTTGTAAAAGTTCGGTGTACTACAAAATCAGGTGAAACGAAAGTGTAGTATCGATGTCCCGACCGTGCTGAACGCGTTGGCGCTGTCCGTTTGCAAATCTGACAGACGGATCTCCGGGAACTTCAAAATGTTCGCAAAGGGGTCGTAATCGACAAAACGGAAAACTCGCAACAACACCCTATATTTTATGTACCATTTTGCGTGATTTCGAACGTGGGGGTGTATCCGCACGTTTTACCCGCACTGTGAGGGACTCGGCTTAAAATATAGAGTTTCGGAGGACTTTCGTGCAAAGTTACACAAGGTGTATATATATGATTTTAGGGTTTCACACATGAAACCCTAACCGTAGACCCTCTAACACCTTGGCCGACATCCCTGCCTCCTCCACCTTCCTCCCCTGTGTGCGCCGCGCGCCGCCCAGCCGCCGGCGATCGACCCCCGGCCGGCCACCAGCCACCACCAGCTTCTTCCTCAACAACTACTCCACCACCTCACCCCCTCATTCTGCCCGAGACTAGTTGGGAGGCCCCATACCTCGGCCTCCCCCTCGGCCGGCCTCCCCCGACCTCCGGCTTGCTTCCCCGTCGACCGCCGTCGTCCCCGCGCGCCGGCATTACCGCCGCAGGGAGCTTGCGGCCAGCCAAGCTGCAGCTGGCCGAGGAGATTGCGCCGGCCTCTCCTCGTGCCGCCGCTGCTCGGGACCACCTCGGTCGGTTTCCCCCGGCCTCCGGCAAGCCGTCGTCGGCGCCCCGTGGATCCCCGGCCGCCGCCTTGGCCGCCGGCTGCCTTTGAACTCGTGCCCTAGCCGTGCGGGCTAGGGCTTGTTGCCGCGCCGCCGCCGTCGGCCAGCGCGAGCCCCGGCCTCCCCTCCCCGGCCGCGTCCACCTCCTACTGGCGCGCCGCCACCCGACCGCCGGCCACCGGAGCCCTACCCTAGCCCCGTAAGGCTTTACTTGATGTTTGTGCACATTTTTGGGGTTCCGATCACTAGTCCGTCGAACCGGGACCACCCCGATGCACCCGGAGGTGAGCACGATGATCACTGAGAGGTGCTGATCATTGCGATCATCTCCGTTGAGGTCAGCGAGCCTCTGGCTTGCGTGATTAGCGCGCTCTTCACGCTGTGCGCATAATTCACTGAACTTCGGGTTGCTCCCGCGTGCTCTACAGTGGACGGCTGTGCTCCGGACCATGAGCACGGCCTCTGGCACGTCGAGACCTGTCGATACATGTCTCGGCTGACCTCGGGGATTATCGGTTCGCGGTATCGAACCATAAAAGCCTAGGTTTTACATAAAATGACGTAATTTTATGCATGCTTAGGGACTTTTGCGCAATTATGCGCTATGTGGATGCTGTGGGATGTATGTGTGGACTGCGGGTGACCTCTGGACTGATTGTCCAAGGTTCGATGTATTTTGCGGAAATCGAGTATCGATTTTCGGTGCGTTTCTGTTTCGGCGAAAGTGACCGACGGAACGCGGTTTCGGTTCGAATTCCTTCTGACGATGCTTTAGTGTAATGTGTATTGTCGCTGAGCCTTATTGGCTGGTTACTTACGTCGTTTCGAAGGTTCGGAGACGACGGGTGAGTGACGGTGGGTTTCGGTGTCAAAATTGACACTTTCGGGAACCCGGACTTGGAACGATTGTCGACGACAATCGTTTCGGTATGAAATGTGTTATTGCTGCCTGGTTAACCAAAACGGTGTGTTTGGTGGCAGCGAGTGACTCGTGTTGCGAGTCGGTGTGCTCCGGGACACTTCGTGGGTCCCGGCGGAGTCCCGGTGCGATTTTCGGGACTTCCGGCGAGTTACGGTAATCGGTTTGGGAAACCGATTTCCGTGGAATTGTTTGTGGGATTGTGAGTTAGTGTTTGTTATATGTGGGTTAGATGCTAACCCGGTGGACCCTTCGTAGGTCCGGTAGACGTTCCCCCATAGTCGGGAGGCAGACGCGACCTTGACAGGTGGGTACTTCGATCCGAAGTTGGTCTAGTGGTGCACGCTCGGTGACGTTCCTTCCACTCTCCCTTTCTATGTTTTGTATACATATATGCATGATGATAGTGAGCTAACACCTTGTGCTCTCTACTTGCATTCTTTACTTGTTCTAGCAGTAGAGTAGATATGATTATATCCGTATCTGAGATGATGTTCTCGTGACCTTCTTGGTCGGTTTCTTGACACGGTTGCCTAATGACCCATACCGTCATGGCATGTTTAGATTGGGTATATTTGTTATATTCATTTGTTGATGCATACCATTTACAGTAGCGGTAGTGTAATTGTATCTTGTTTCCCTTTTTCATAGCTACTGTATTGTTATACCTATCTATCTCCTGGTTATCGATGTGTACGCTTGCCCTCGTCGGCTTGCGGTACCCACTGGGAGGAGGAGACATGTTTACATGTTCTCACTCCCCCCGCTTTGTTGTTTTCAGGTGATCAAGCTGGATCGAGTCGGGGCGAGACGTGAGGCACGTCATTTGCGATCATTAGAACTCCCGACCCGGTCATCGGTTTAGTTTTTCTTACTTGCATTCGGAATAAATGACTTTAGAATTATGGTTCAATTTTATTTACTCTTTGGGCATGTAGTTTATTAATGTTTAATAAAGTACTTGTAATAAGATTTGTGAAATCCGTCTCCTACCCTTCGTGGTAGTTTTTCTTTAAAATGAAAGGATTTTTCTGTTGGTTATACGAATGAATGATTGATGTGAATAAAATGAACGTGTTGTATATGTACTTGTGCGACGCCGTGCAGATACAGGGAAGGTTCTGTCCGAGTGAACAGTGGGTTACCTGTATTTGTGGCGGGTTTGTCGTCTTTGGTGTTAAGATTGTAAGGAATCCTGTATTTTTCGCTGATCTTTTTTATAAACTCTAAAAGGACCCCGGGGCGTGACAGATTAAGTGGTATCAGAGAAATGTACAACCATGATTTCATTCACTGATTGTTTTAAAAAAATAAACTGAACCATTGGTTAGGTTGACCATAGGAAGACCTACGGTATATAGTTACGCGAGTGCGGGGATGTTTGGGCTTGAGTCCCGGTGTAGGTTAGTTGAATCAATTGATTCGTTTAACGGTGTTTTATGTTATAGATGGCTCGTGGTAGGCCCCGTAATACGACACGGGGTGGTGGGCGCACGAATGCTGAGGCGTCCGGCAGTTCGTGGACGTCGGCCTCTCCCAGTAGAGGCGGTGGCCGGACTGGACCACGTCGGCGGGGTGGAACTCGTACCCGTCAGCTTGAGGCTGAGGTGACGGACCTTCGAGGTCAGATTACTGCCCTCACGGGCATGGTGGAGCAGATCTTGCAGCATCAGGTTGCGGCTGCAGTTGCTGCTCCGGTTCCACCTCCGGCCCACGGCCCTGATACGGCTGCGGAGCCTCCTGCGGCACCCATCCCGGCCGCTACCACAGCTGCTGCCGATCCGGCTCCACCTTTGGGGCCAAACACAGAGACGGCTGCGAATCCTCCGGTGATGTCCGCACCGACCGCGGCCACTGCTGCGGCTACGCCACTGACAGCGACGACGATACCGACGGTACCGATGATGTTCTCCGCTGGGGCGGCTGATCGCCTGGCAGCAGAGGGCGCGCGCATCAAGACGAAACTGTCAGAATTCCAAAATTTTAATCCGCCGAAGTTTGTCGGCAAGTCTGATGACGGGTGGGCTATCGAGCGATGGACTACCCACATGGAGAAGCTCTTCCGTGACTTATATATAGAGGAACATGATAAGGTTCCTCTGGCTGCTCACTTCCTGGAGGGTGAGGCGGAGGACTGGTGGAGACCGTACAGAGAGGGTCGATTCTCCTGCGTGTACCCTCCCTGGATGGAGTTTCAGGAGCTTCTCTATGGGCATTACTTTAAGGAGAATACGAAGCTGAGCTACCTGGGATGCCTCCGGACCGGGAGATCGAGTTCTTCGTTGAGTTAGCCCCCGGCACGACACCGATCTCGAAGGTCCCCTACCGCATGGCCTTCGCTGAGCTAAAAGAGCTGAAGGCTCAGCTTGAGGATCTCCTGGATAATGGATTTATCAGACCTAGCGTGTCTCCCTGGGGTGCACCTGTCCTTTTCATTAAAAAGAAGGACAGCAGTCTGCGGCTATGCATCGACTACCGGGAGCTTAATAAGGTCACAGTGAAGAATAAACATCCCTTGCCCCGGATCGACGATCTTTTTGATCAGCTTCAAGGATCGTCGGTGTATTCTAAGATCGATCTGCAGTCCGGTTATCATCAGCTTAAAATCCGGGCTGAGGATGTACCAAAGACGGCCTTCCGAACTCGTTACGGCCACTATGAGTTCACGGTGATGCCGTTCGGACTTACTAATGCCTCGGCAGCCTTCATGGATATGATGAACAGGATCTTTCGACCGTACTTGGATCGGTTTGTCGTGTTCTTCATTGACGACATACTGATCTACTCGCGGAGTGATGAAGAGCACGAGGATCATCTTCGGCGAGTACTCCAGATGCTTCGAGAGCACAAATTATATGCTAAGCTCAAGAAGTGCGAGTTCTGGCTTCGTGAAGTGTCCTTTTTGGGACACATCGTGACTCCGACGGGTATTACTGTGGACCCGGGGAAGGTAGCCGCGGTGGTTGAGTGGCATACACCAACCACGGTGACCGAAGTCAGGAGTTTCCTTGGTTTGGCGGGTTATTACCGGCGATTTGTTGAAGTTTTTGCCAAAATCGCCTCGCCGCTAAACAGACTGACCAGGAAAGGAGAAAAGTTTTAGTGGACTATGCAATGTCAGGAGAGCTTTGAGGAGCTGAAGGACAAATTGACCCGCGCACCTGTATTGACTCTACCGCAACCTGGTGAGAATTTCGTGGTCTATTGCGATGCCTCACGGGTCGGTTTGGGGTGCGTGCTTATGCAGCAGGATCGAGTCATTGCCTATGCTTCGCGCCAGCTGAAGGACTACGAGAAGAATTATCCGACTCACGATCTTGAGCTCGCGGCGGTAGTGTTCGCCCTTAAGATTTGGAGGCATTATCTCTATAGGGCGCACTGCAAGGTTTTCACCGACCACCAGAGCCTGAAGTATCTCTTCACCCAGAAGGAACTGAATCTCAGGCAACGGCGATGGCTCGAGCTCTTAAAGGACTATGACCTTTCTATTCAGTATCATCCGGAAAAGGCGAACGTAGTGGCTGACGCCTTGAGCCGGAAGCAGCCATCGGCTGAGTTGCCTTTCATGATTACGAGGCAGGATCGTCTTGTGGAGGAGTTCCGTCGTTTCGAGATCGAGGTTGTCTCCACTGGGGTCACGGCCCAATTGATGACTCTAGTGGTGCAGCCCACATTGGCTGAGCGGATCTTGCTCGGACAGCAGAGTGATCCGCACTTGCAGAAGTCGCGGGCTGACGTTGAGCAGGGCAAAGACGGGGACTTCTCTATTCATTTCGACGGATCCTTTCGTTTCAGGGGTCGGTGGTGCGTGCCTAGTGACTCGGAGTTGAAGAAAGATATCCTATCCAAGGCACACCGAACTCCTTACACTGTTCATCCCGGCGGAACCAAGATGTATCGCGACCTGAAGCAGAACTTCTGGTGGCCTGGGATGAAGTTAGAGGTGGCACAGCATGTGGCACAGTGCTTGGTCTGCCAGCAGGTGAAAGCCGAGCACCAGTGACCGGCAGGAAAGCTGCAACCACTTCTAGTGCCTGTATGGAAGTGGGAGCAGATTACTATGGATTTCGTCACGGGATTACCTCGATCACAGCGAGGTCATGATGCTATTTGGGTCGTCGTAGACCGACTGACGAAATCGGCTCACTTCCTGCCGATGCACACTACTTGGTCCCGTGATCGACTGACACAGTTGTATATCGACGAGATCGTTCGGCTTCATGGTGTGCCGGGGTCGATCGTGTCGGATCGGGACACTCGCTTCGTATCCCAGTTTTGGAGTAGCTTACAGCAGGCCATGGGTACGAAGCTGAATTTCAGTACAGCTTTCCATCCTCAGAGTGACGGCCAGTCTGAGCGAGTCATTCAGACCCTGGAGGACATGCTCCGCGCATGCGTCCTGGATTATGGCGATGGATGGTTCAAATATCTACCACTGTTGGAGTTCGCCTATAATAATAGTTATCAGGCAAGCATTGAGATGGCACCGTATGAGGCTTTATATGGGCGTCGATGTCGGTCTCCTATCTGTTGGGATGATGTCGGGGAACGCCGGGTAATCGGGTCGGACTTGTTGGAGGACGCGGAGGCAAAGATCCGCATCGCGAGAGAGCGGATACTGACTGCACAGAGTCGACAGAGGAGCTACGCGGACCAGCGACGACGTGACTTGGAGTTCCAGGTCGGTGAGCATGTGTTGCTCAAGGTATCACCATCCAGGGCGATCAAGCGGTTCGGTTTGCGGAACAAGCTTAGTCCGCGGTTTGTGGGACCGTTTGAGATCCTGGAGCGTGTTGGTCCGGTGGCGTACAGATTGGCTCTTCCTCCGAGTCTCGCCTGGGTGCATAACGTTTTTCACGTGTCCATGCTTCGGAAGTATATCCCAGATCCGTCCCATGTTATTAGTTCGACGACTGTTCAGCTACGGGAGGATCTGAGTTACGATGAGGCTCCGTTGCGGATATTGGCACGTGAGGTAAAGCAACTACGGAACAGGAGCATTCCGTATGTGAAGGTTCAGTGGGCAAATCACGAGGAACGTGAGGCTACGTGGGAGCTTGAGTCTACTATGCGGGAGCGATACCCACAGTTGTTTGCGGGGGATACATGATTAAGTTTCGGGGACGAAACTTCTTGTAAGGAGGGGATAATGTAATATCTGAGAATTTTAAATAAAAGAATTTGAATTTACGAATTTGAAATTGTATATATATATATATATATAGGTGGATATGAGAGGATGCGTTCTTTTGCAAATCGGCGACCAAATCAGGCGAAACGAAGTGTTTTCGATGTCCCGATCGTGCTGAACGCGTTGGCGCTGTCCGTTTGCAAATCTGACGGACGGATCTTCGGGAACTTCAAAATGTACGCAAAGGGGTCGTAATCGACAAAACGGAAAACTCGCAACAACACCCTATATTTTATGTACCATTTTGCATGATTTTGAACGTGGGGGTGTATCCGCGCGTTTTACCCACACTGTGAGGGACTCGGCTTAAAATATAGAGTTTCGGAGGACTTTCGTGCAAAGTTACACAAGGTGTATATATATGATTTTAGGGTTTCACACATGAAACCCTAACCCTAGACCCTCTAACACCTTGGCCGACCTCCCTGCCTCCTCTACCTTGCTCCCCTGTGTGCGCCGCGCGCCGCCCAGCCACCGGCGATCGACCCCCGGCCGGCCACCAGCCACCACCAGCTTCTTCCTCACCAACTACTCCACCACCTCACCCCCTCATTCTGCCCGAGACTAGTTGGGAGGCCCCATACCTCGGCCTCCCCCTCGGCCGGCCTCCCCCGACCTCCGGCTTGCTTCCCCGTCGGCCGCCGTCGTCCCCGCGCGCCGGCATTGCCGCCGCAGGGAGCTTGCGGCCAGCCAAGCTGCAGCTGGCCGAGGAGATTGCGTCGGCCTCTCCTCGCGCCGCCGCCGCTCGGGGCCACCTCGGTCGGTTTCCCCCGGCCTCCGGCAAGCCGTCGCCGGCGCCCCGTGGATCCCCGGCCGCCGCCTTGGCCGCCGGCTGCCTTTGAACCCGTGCCCTAGCCGTGCGGGCTAGGGCTTGTTGCCGTGCCGCCGCCGCCGCCGCCGGCCAGTGCGAGCCCCCGGCCGCCCCTCCCCGGCCGCGTCCACCTCCCACCGGTGCGCCGCCACCCGGCCGCCGCCCGGCCGCCGCCGGCCACCCGAGCCCTACCCTAGCCCGGTAAGGCTTTAATTGCTGTTTGTCCACATTTTTGGGGTTCCGATCACTAGTCTGTCGAACCGGGACCACCCCGATGCACCCAGAGGTGAGCACGATGATCACTGAGAGGTGCTGATCATCGTGATCATCTCCGTTGAGGTCAGCGAGCCTCTGGCTTGCGTGATTAGCGCGCTCTTCACGCTGTGCGCATAGTTCACTGAACTTCGGGTTGCTCCCGCGCGCTCTAGAGTGGACGGCTGCGCTCCGGACCGTGAGCACGGCCTCTGGCATGTCGAGACCTGTCGATACATGTCTCGGCTGACCTCGGGGATTATCGGTTCGCGGTATCGGACCATAAAAGCCTAGGTTTTACATAAAATGACGTAATTTTATGCATGCTTAGGGACTTTTGCGCAATTGTGCGCTATGTGGATGCTGTGGGATGTATGTTGGACTGCGGGTGACCTCTGGACTGATTGTCCAAGGTCCGATGTACTTTGTGGAAATCGAATATCAATTTCCGGTGCGTTTCTATTTCGGCGAAAGTGACCGACGGAACGCGGTTTCGGTTCGGATTCCTTCTGACGATGCTTTAGTGTAATGTGTATTGTCGCTGAGCCTTATTGGCTGGTTACTTACGTCGTTTCGAAGGTTCGGAGACGACGGGTGAGCGACGGTGGGTTTCGGTGTCAAAATTGACACTTTCGGGAACCCGGACTTGGAACGATTGTCGACGACACTCGTTTCGGTATGAAATGTGTTATTGCTGCCTGGTTAACCAAAACGGTGTGTTTGGTGGCAGCGAGTGACTCGTGTTGCGAGTCGGTGTGTTCCGGGACACTTCGTGGGTCCCGGCAGAGTACCGGTGCTATTTTCGGGACTTCCGGCGAGTTACGGTAATCGGTTTGGGAAACCGATTTCCGCGGAATTGTTTGTGGGATTGTGAGTTAGTGTTTGTTATATCTGGGTTAGATGCTAACCCGGTGGACCCTTCGTAGGTCCGGTAGATGTTCCCCCACAGTCGGGAGGCAGACGCGACCTTGACAGGTGGGTACTTCGATCCGAAGTTGGTCTAGTGGTGCACGCTCGGTGACGTTCCTTCCACTCTCCCTTTTTATGTTTTGTATACATATATGCATGATGATAGTGAGCTAACACCTTGTGATCTCTACTTGCATTCTTTACTTGTTCTAGCAGTAGAGTAGATATGATTATATCCGTATCTGAGATGATGTTCTCGTGACCTTCTTGGTCGGTTTCTTGACACGGTTGTCTGATGACCCATACGGTCGGTATACCCGGAGGGGTGGATTATTGGCTAGTTGCCAACGGCTATTGATCATACTTGCATCGATCGCCATTACTCTTGCGCATTTCGCGAACACCAGCGGTCTGATCCCCGCAAGAGGGTGTTCTTTTTCGAAAAAGTGGTCGTACGTCCGACCCGTGAGCTCAGTGGAGCAGTTATATGCTGGCAGGGTAGGAGTGGCATGGGCCTGAGGTCTGCGGACCGTCATGGCATGTTTAGATTGGGTGTATTTGTTATATTCATTTGTTGATGCATACTATTTACAGTAGCGGTAGTGTAATTGTATCTTGTTTCCCTTTTTCATAGCTGCTGTATTGTTATACCTATCTATCTCCTGGTTATCGGTGTGTACGCTTGCCCTCGTCGGCTTGCGGTACCCACTGGGAGGAGGAGACATGTTTACATGTTCTCACTCCCCCTGCTTTGTTGTTTTCAGGTGATCCAGCTGGATCGAGTCGGGGCGAGACATGAGGCACGTCATTTGCGATCATTAGAACTCCCGACCCGGTCATCGGTTTAGTTTTTCTTACTTGCATTCGGAATAAATGACTTTAGAATTATGGTTCAGTTTTATTTACTCTTTGGACATGTAGTTTATTAATGTTTAATAAAGTACTTGTGATAAGATTTGTGAAATCCGTCTCCTACCCTTCGTGGTAGTTTTTCTTTAAAATGAAAGGATTTTTCTGTTGGTTATACGAATGAATGATTGATGTGAATGAAATGAACGTGTTGTATATGTACTTGTGCGACGCCGTGCAGATACATGGAAGGTTCTGTCCGAGTGAACAGTGGGTTCCCTGTATTTGTGGCGGGTCTGTCGTCTCTGGGGTTAAGATTGTAAAGCAATAAAAAAAAAAAAATAAAAAAAAAAAAAATTATTCGGTATTTTTCGCTGATCTTTTTTATAAACTCTAAAAGGACCCCGGGGCGTGACAGGTGTGAGAATTCAAATTTTAAATTCTTTTGTGAAATTTGAATTTTGTGTTTTCCTCCACTTTACTGTGTTTTTTAGCTGTATTTGTATATGTATACATGTATAGGTATATATTAGTGTATTTATATATGTATATATAGTGTATTTTAGGGTTTTTGGTTGTTTTAAGTTTTGTTGCGGAGAGAGAACGGCTTAACGGCGCAATCCGGAGTCCGTTTCTGACGATCCAAAATGGTAGGTTCGATGTCTCGGCAGTGCTGAACAAGATGGCGCAATCCGTTTCGACATGCGACAGACGGATTGAGAGTTTTTTGAGCTGCTGCCAGCTGCTGCTAGGGCAGCTGCGGGCCGAGGTGTTTGGACCCGAGCCACCGCAGCCTCCCGCCGGCGCAGTACCCCCCGGCTAGCTCCGGGAGGACCTCCGTCGCCGTCCCCTTCCTCCCCGGCCGCCGCCGTGCCGCCGGAGCGCCGCCGCATCCGTCGCAGGCGTAGCCTGGGCAACTAGGGCAGCCGCGGCCGAGCTCCCTCCGCCGCCGCCACCGCCGGTTTTTTTTGTCGCGGTCACCGGCAACTCGACGTCCGGCGACCTTCTCTTGTCAGTGCTCGCGTCGCCGCCGGCCGCCGTCGCCGTTCGTTGAAGGCGCCGCCGTGCCCTAGCCACCCGAGAGTGGGCTTTCTCCCCGCGCCGCCGCCGCCGCTTCCTGCCGCCGGCTGAGGTGAGCACTCTCTTCCTCACCTCCCCCGCATTCAACCATGGCCGCCGCGGGCCGTGCATGTCGGCCGGCAGCCGGCCGGAGCTTGCTGCTCCGGCCAGGGTCTTCTTTTGCCTTGTTTTGGCCGCATGCTTATGTTTGAGCTCCCTGTTGCCTCCCGAAGCCCGGGAAGGTGAGCACGATGATCGCGGCGACACGCTGATCATCATGCTCACCTTAGTTTTCGGTTTGGGTGAGCCGTTTTGCTGTTCGGCCTTTGTCGAGCAATTTTATCGCATATGAGCATTATTTTTTTGGGTTTTTTGTGCTTGTGACTGGTCCTGTCGCAGTGGGGCTGTGAGCACGGCCACCATTACGTCGTTACCTATCCGCTGGTGCTTGCGGAAGGTCGTGCGGACGAACGGAGTGCTCAAACGGCCTTGATTATGCTTGATATGTATATAATTATTGCTTGTTTATGGACTGTAGTGGTTGTGGCAGTGTTGCGACCCTGCGGGCAGCAAGGGCTTGATCCTTGCGGCCCTGTGGACTGGTTGTCCAACCCCTTCGCCCTTCACGGAGATTCGGATTTATTTCCGACGCATTTTTCGATGAAATAGTCGGCGAAACACGTGTTTTTAGTCGTGCGGCTCACTTGCTGGTTTCGCGAGTGACTTGGCTTCATCATAATAGCCTTGTTGGCTGTTCCTCATCGCTGTCCCGAAGTTCCAAGGACAGCGGATGAGTGACGAAGGGTTCCGGTGTCAAATCGGCACTTTTCGGGAACCCGGGAAGCCGTTTCGGGTGCGTTTGTGTTCGTGGCACCCCGAGCTTGTGCTTGCTGTCCTGTCACCTTGTTTTGGTGTGTTTGGGGACAGCGGAGGACCTGTTTTGACTGTTGGTACCCCTGTGGAGCTTAGTGTGGTTTCGGGATCGTCCCGGTGGGTTTTCCGGACGGTCCGTCTTCGGGATGTGAGAGCTATGTGTTTAGTGTCGACTTGGTGGACCTTGACCCTGTGAGTCTTTCGTAGGTCCTGTCGTGGTTCCCGAGAGCCGTCGGTGTTAGGCTCTATCGTTTCGACAGGTGGGTACTTCGATCCGGAGTCAGTTTAGTGGACTACGGTGATACCTTTCTATCCCTTCTCTTGCATTTCAGTTATTAGTTCACTTGACTCCCGTTGACTCTACTTATGTGTGCATGGATAGTAGAGTAGTTGTGGTTTGCATGATTATTGAGACGACCTAGTCGGTCGGTAGTGATCGCCTGTTGTTCCGAGCGATCCTCGTGGTGGTTTATCAGTTGCTTCACGGCTCGTTGCCGTTCTGTGGATTGAGCATTCGCATCGATCGTCATAGCTCTTCTAGCACCTCATGTATGCCAACGGTCTGATCCACCGTTTGGTCTTCTTTTTCGGAAAAGGGTCGTGTAGACGACCCGTGAGCCTCGACGCAGTGCGTCTGGTAGGTTTTTGTGCAGAGAGTTGAGCAGGTTGTGACAGTGCCAGGGATCCGTCCCGGTGGCTATGGATTGGGTATACTTTGTGGCTATCTCCGTTGATGCATATACTAGTTGCTTACAGTAGCATAGTTGTTCAGTTGTATGTCAGCCTCATACTTACTTGTGCTACTGTTTACCTTATCTATCTTTTTGTTGACCCTCGTGCCGGTGTGTACACCTCGCTTTCGTCGGCTTGCGGTACCCACTGGGAGGGGAGACATGTTTACATGTTCTCACCCCCCGCCCTCGTTGTTGTTTTCAGGTGAGCAGGGTGGTGAGAGTCGGGACGCGGCGAGGCACGCCTAGTTAGTAGTACTAGAGGTCCCGACCTGTGAGGCTTCTCTCTCCAGATTTGGTTATCACCCTTATCCTTTATCAGTAGTTATGGATGTGGTTCAGTTACACTGTGATTGTTTTATCTAGCATGTTATGGTTTGGTACAGTTACACTATGGATGTTCTGTCTTGCATGCTTAGATCTTGTGGATTTGGTTTAGTATTCATGTGTGGATTGCATGCTTAGACTTTTGGATGTCGATGCTTTTAGATCTATCATTGTGGCTTTATATCGCATATCTTGGATTTCTACCCCTCGTGGTAGCGTTTTCAAATAAAAGTTTTCGTGTGGGAAGCAGTTTTCAAATGGATTTCCGATCGATCGATTTTTGGGATTTCAAAAGAGAGTTCTCGTGTGGAGAACGGTTTTCAAAGGATCTTTAAATGTTTGAGATTAGGGTTTCAAGTAAAGCTTCTGGGTAAGGAGCAGTTTTCTAGAATGATCTGTTATTTGTGCATCGCATCATCCTTCGCCTAAGGACTTGCTTAGATTCATACAGGTTTAAGGACTGTTAGCTGTATGAATCTTATTGTGTTGTTGTGGTTTGTGTGATGAATGAATGGTGGTTGTGATCCTGTTGTTTGTTGTGTATGCCGTGCAAATACAGGGGAGGCTCTGTCCGTGTGTACAGTGGACCCTGTATTTGTGGCGGGTCTGTACGTGGCGCAGGCTAGGCTTTAAAAAAAAAATTTGGCACATATTTCCGCTTCTAAAACTAGCCCGGGGCGTGACAGATTAAGATGGTATCAGAGATTAAAGGGTACAAACACTCATTCATTCATAAACTTGTAACTGAACTATTGGTTAAGCTGACCCATAGGAAGACCTAAGATGTATAGGTGCGCGAGTTCGAGGGGGTTTGTTTTCGGCTTGTGTTTTGTGGGAGTTGCCGACCCCTTTCTCTTGCGCAGGTTTCTGTGTTTTGCAGATGGCTTGTGGTCGTGGTAGACCTCCCCGTCCGGGTCGTGGTGGTAGGCGTGCGCCTGCGGAGCCGTCTGCTGGTGTTCAGACTCGGGCTATTGCGGCTGGTTCGAGTGAGGAGCTGGCAGGAGGCGGACAGCCTGATGTAGACCGTACCCTGTGTGCTTGAGGCCGAGGTGAGGGGTCAGCTGACGACCCTCTCCGGCATGTTCCGGCAGTTTTTGCAGCAGCAGGCTACGGCGACTGCCGCTCCAGCCCCTCCCCCTCCTTCGCCGAGTGCCCCGATGACTGTAGACCCTCCTGTGGCACCCACGCCGTTGTGGCCACGACCGCGACGACGACAGCGACTACGTCGGCTGTTTCGCGTGTGGACGCCGACCCCGAGATTGGGGGTGGTGGCCACGTCCGAGCGCGATTGGCGGATTTCCTGAGGTTCGATCCGCCCTTGTTCGCAGACTCATGCTTCTTCTAGAAGTGGTGGTGGAGTACCAGACAGATACCAAGTGGCAGGGTGTTTTCCCCTTGCGTAACCACTCGTTGGCAGGTGGTGGCCCTATCGGGATAGGTGACGTCACTTGGTGGATCTGTGTTGTCGTTTGGGCTGTTCTTGCCCTGGCCCCACTTTCCGTGAAGAGCACGAGGGCCACTGCGAGCATCTCTACGGAGACAGTGCTTTGAGCGGTTTCAACCGCAACCTTGGTGTTACCTTTTCTGTTTAGTTGGGTAGGGCGGTGAAGCCTACCCCACTGACGTATTGCTGGTGGAATCGTCAGTGTTGATCTTTCGACCTTTAGCTAGTTCTTGCGTCAAACGGACGTGTACTAGACTGTGTGGACACTGTTTGGTGTCGGGTTTTTGTTGGTGCCTACATGGTTTGCGGCTATCCTAACGCCTAAATTGGTGTGTCTTGGGATTTCTGGTGGTATTTGTAGGCTTTCGTGCTGTCGCGAGATCTTCCTGATTGTTGTTGGAGGTCTCACCGCGTTTGACGTTGGTTAGTCGACGCTGGAATTGTTTTCCTTGGCTTTGGTTCGTGTGGTTGGCGACCCTATGTCGCGTGTAGCCGTCGGTTTGTTGTTGGAAGCCGAAGACTCCTAGGGAGTTGGCTCAGAGCAGACCTTGTTTTGTGGGTCGGTTTGTTGTTTCCCGTTAATTCGGTGATTCTTTCGGTCCAGCTTTGGAGTTGGTTGACCTGGTACCTTTGTGGTGTTGCCAACTTGTTGTCGGCATTTGATCTTCGGATATTTCATTTTTCTTTTGATAAGTACGTTGGCTGCAGACAACGTAGTGTCAAAAGTTAGAACGAAATACCCTATCCCTTTTGGGACTGTCAGGATTGGGTCGGTGCTTTCTCTTGCAAGACAATCTCTCTGCGTCGTCTTGTGGGAAAGCTGTGTTGTGGTCATCCCTGATCACGCAGTGAGCCTTGAGCTGATCCTGGAGTGGTTTTGCGCAGTTGATTTGCCATCACTGCGGATGGTTTGACTCCGGTTGAGTTTTGTTGCCTTTTAGCTCGGTAGCTGTGCCTTCACAGGTGAAAGGTTTGTTTTGCGAAGTGATCTCGATTTTTGCCATGTGTTTTGGTGACCTGATGTCGGGAGCCTGGTTGTTGGCTCCGAGGTCTCTGTGCTTGTGTTTGCGTACAAACAAGGTTTTCGTCGCGGCTTTCGTGTAGTCTTGGTTTGGAGCGCGTGTCCGATCACTTGGAGACAGGTGTTTGGCATCACTGGAGATTTTATCGTTTGTTGCGATTGGCAACCCTGTGCACCAGAGTGATGGACTCGCAAGGTTTTACGTTGGTTTGATTGTGAGTTCGAGCTTAACGAGATGACGGTGATGATTTAGTAACCTCTACCGCGGATCGACGATCTCTTCGACCGGCTCTAGGGAGCCTCGGTACTCTCGAAGATTGATCTGCAGCCAGGTTATCTTCAGCTGAAGATCAAGGCCGAGGACGTTGCGATGACGGCCTTCCGGACTCGTTACGGGCTTTACGAGGTCACGGTTATGCCGTTCGGCTTGACGAATGCCCCGGCAGCTTTTATGGATTTGATGAACAGGATTTTTTCGGCAGTTCTTGGGTCAATTTGTCGTGGTCTTCTTTGACGATATACTGATCTATTCGAGAAGTTTCTTTCTTGGGTCACATCGTGACGCAGTCTGGTATTGCGGTGGACCCAAGGAAGGTGGACTCTGTGGTGGATTGGCCTGTTCCGACTTCTGTGGCGGAGATTAGGAGCTTCCTCGGCTTGGCGAGTTGTTACCGGCGATTTGTGGAGGGTTTCTCTAAGATCGCTGCCTCTTTGAGCAAGCTGACGAGGAAGGGCATGAAGTTTCTGTAGACTCCCGCTTGTCAGATGAGCTTCTAGGAGCTGAAGGACAGTTTGACTTGTGCCCCTATCTTAGCATTGCCGCAGCCTGGTGAGGATTTTGTGGTCTACTGCGATGCGTCTCGGATAGGATTGGAGTGCATGCTTATGCAGCAAGAGAAGGTCATCGTGTATGCTTCGCGCCAGCTGAAGGACTACGAGAAGAACTATCTGGCGCACGATCTCGAGCTAGCAGCAGCGGTGTTCGCTCTCAAGCTTTGGAGACACTATCTGTACGGAGCGCATTGTGAGATATTCACGAATCATCTGAGTCTGAAGTACCTCTTCACCCAGAAGGAGCTGAACCTCAGACAGAGACGGTGGCTTGAGCTTTTGAAGGATTTCGACATCTCCATCCAGTATCATCCGGGCAAGGCGAACGTTGTGGCGGACGCCTTGAGCCGGAAGCGGCCTTCGGCGGAGCTGTCTCTCTTGATCACCGACCAGGAGCGATTGGTGGAGGAGTTTCGTCGACTAGAGTTGGATATTTTACCTTATGAAGCTACCGCACAGTTGTTGACTTTGGTGGTGCAGCCACCTTGTCTGGTCGGATTTCCAGTGGGCAGCTGATGGATCCGCACGTGCAGAGAGTGCGAGCTGAGGCCGAGCAGGGCAGAGATGGTGACTTCACGATCCACGCAGATGGTTCTCTTCGCTTTCGAGGACGAAAGTGTGTGCCCAGTGATCAGGATTTGAGGCGATAGATTTTGACTAAGGCACACCGGTCGCCGTACACCGTTCATCCTGGAGGGACGAAGATGTACCGCGACTTGAAGCAGAGTTTCTGGTGGCTTGGCTTGAAGATGGACGTGGCTCAGCATGTGGCTCAGTGTTTGATTTGTCAGCAAGTGAAGGCTGAGCATCAGCGACCGACAGGAAAGCTTCAACCGTTGCCTGTACCTGTATGGAAGTGGGAGCAGATCACCATGGATTTCGTCACCGGGTTGCCTCGTTCTCAGCGAGGTTATGATGCGATCTGGGTTTTTGTGGACCGATTGACGAAAGCAGCTCACTTTCTACCGGTACGCACTACTTAGTCCCGGGATCGACTGGCGCAGCTCTACTTGGATGAGATCGTCAGGCTGCATGGAGTGCCAGTGTCGATCATCTCTGATCGGGATTCTCGCTTCGTTTCTCAGTTCTGCAGGAGCTTGCAGCAGGCACTGGGAACGAGGCTCGACTTCAGCTCAGCTTACCACCCTCAGAGTGATGGGCAGTCGGAGCGAGTCTTCCAGACTCTCGAGGATATACTCCGGGCATGCATTTTAGTTTTTGGAGAGGGTTGGTTCAAGTATCTTTCTCTGGTGGAGTTCGCCTACAACAACAGCTTCCAGGCGAGCATTGGGATGGCACCATACGAGGCTTCGTTGGGACGTCGTTGTCGATCACCGATCTGTTGGGATGACGTGGGTGAGCGTCGTGTGATCGGGCCTGACTTGTTAGAGGACGCAGAGGCCAGGATCGCAATGCGAGGCAGCGGCTGCTGACTGTGCAGAGCCTGCAGAAAAGCTACGCGGACCAGCGACGACGTGACTTAGTGTTTCAGGTCGGTGAGCATGTGCTGCTCAGGGGGGGTCGCCGTCTCGAGGGATCAAGCGGTTCGGATTGCGGAGCAAGCTTTGTCCGCGATTTGTGGGGCCGTTCGAGATCCTTGAGCGTGTGGGTCCGGTGGCTTATCGGTTAGCTCTTCCTCCTAGTCTTGCTCGGGTGCACAATGTCTTCCATGTGTCCGTGCCTTGGAAGTGCATCCCCGACCCTTCTCACGTGATCAGCCCGACGACGGTTCAGCTGAGGGAGGAGCTCAGCTACGTTGAGGTGCCTTTGAGGTTTTTGGCTCGCAAGGTGAAGCAATTGAGGAACCGGAGCTTTCTGTATGTGAGAGTGCAGTGGACGAGTCACGAGGAGCGCGAGGCTACTTGGGAGCTGGAGTCTGCTTTGCGAGAGGCGTATCCACAGTTGTTCGCGGATGGTGTGTATGTGTAAGTTTCGGGGACGAAACTTCTTGTATGGTGGGAGTGATGTGAGAATTCGAATTTTAAATTCTTTTGTGAAATTTGAATTCTGTGTTTTCCTCCCCTTTACTGTGTTTTTGAGCTGTATTTGTATATGTATACATGTATAGGTATATATTAGTGTATATATATGTATATATAGTGTATTTTAGGGTTTTTGGTCGTTTTAAGTTTTGTTGCGGAGAGAGAACGGCTTAACGGCGCAATCCGGAGTCTGTTTATGACAATCCAAAATGGTAGGTTCGATGTCTCGGCAGTGCTGAACGCGATGGCGCAATCCGTTTCGACATGCAACAGACGGATTGAGAGTTTTTGCATGTTCTTCGCTGAGAGGTCGAAATGTACATTTTGCTGTTTCGCGATCTGGACCCTGTTTCACGCACCGTTTTGCGTGAGATTGTTTGTGGAGAAGTGTCTGGGCATTTTTTCCTACTGTGAGGGACCCAGGGGCTATTTGTTGTGTTTGAGGGGCTTTTGTGCAATATTACATGTGTGTTTATGTGTATTGTGTGTGTGAGTGGAGAGAGAGTGAGATTTGTGCTTCTCTTCTCCCTTAGCTCTCCCCCAGCAGAGTGCCATCCCCTCCTCAGCACCTCTGCCAACTCCCCGAGCGCCGCCGGCCACCGCCGACCACCCCTGGCCGGCGCAAATCCCCGGCCAACCTCATCTCTCCCTTTTTTTCTTCTTCTTCTTCTTCTTCTTCTTCTTCTTCTTCTTCCCTGCGGTGTGCACCCGGGGGGGACCCTCGCCTGAGATCCCCTGAGGTGGCACGACCGCCGGCGACCAGCCCCGCCGCCGGGAGGCTCCTGGAGCCGCCGCCGAGCTGCTGCCAGCTGCTGCTAGGGCAGCTGCGGGCCGAGGTGTTTGGACCCGAGCCACCGCAGCCTCCCGCCGGCGCAGCACCCCCCGGCTAGCTCCGGGAGGACCTCCGGCACCGTCCCCTTCCTCCCCGGCCACCGCCGTGCCGCCGGAGCGCCGCCACAGCCGTCGCGGGCTTAGCCTAGGCAACTAGGGCAGCCGCGGCCGAGCTCCCTCCGCCGCCGCCACCGCCGGTTTTTTTTGTCGCGGTCACCGGCAACCCGACGTCCGGCGACCTCCTCTTGTCGGTGCTCGCGTCGCCGCCGGCCGCCGTCGCCGTTCGTTGCCGGCGCCGCCGTGCCCTAGCCACCCGAGAGTGGGCTTTCTCCCCGCGCTGCCGCCGCCGCTTCCTGCCGCCGGCTGAGGTGAGCACTCTCTTCCTCACCTCCCCCGCATCCAACCATGGCCGCCGCGGGCCATGCATGTCGGCCGGCAGCCGGCCGGAGCTTGCTGCTCCGGCCAGGGTCTTCTTTTGCCTTGTTTTGGCCGCATGCTTATGTTTGAGCTCCATGTTGCCTCCCGAAGCCCGGGAAGGTGAGCACGATGATCGCGGCGACGCGCTGATCATCATGCTCACCTTAGTTTTCGGTTTGGGTGAGCCGTTCCGCTGTTCGGCCTTTGTCGAGCAATTTTATCGCATGTGAGCATTGTTTTTATGGGTTTTTCTGTGCTTACGACTGGTCCTGTCGCAGTGGGGCTGTGAGCACGGCCTCCGTTATGTCGTTACCTATCCGCTGGTGCTTGTGGAAGGTCGTGCGGACGAACGGAGTGCTCAAACGGCCTTGATTATGCTTGATATGTATATAATTATTGCTTGTTTATGGACTGTGGTGGTTGTGGCAGTGTTGCGACGCTGCGGGCAGCAAGGGCTTGATCCTTGAGGCCCTGTGGACTGGTTGTCCAACCCCTTCGCCCTTCGCGGAGATTCGAATTTATTTCTTTTTTTTTTTTCGATGAAATAGTTTTTTTTTTTTTTTTTTTTGTTTTTAGTCGTGCGGCTCACTTGCTGGTTTCGCGAGTGACTTGGCTTCGTCATAATAGCCTCGTTGGCTGTTCCTCATCGCTGTCCAGAAGTTTCGAGGACAGCGGATGAGTGACGAAGGGTTCCGGTGTCAAATCGGTACTTTTCGGGAACCCGGGAAGCCGTTTCGGGTGCGTTTGTGTTCGTGGCACCCCGAGCTTGTGCTCGCTGTCCTGTCACCTTGTTTTGGTGTGTTTGGGGACAGCGGAGGATCTGGTTTGACTGTTGGTACCCCTGTGGAGCTTAGTGTGATTTTGGGATCGTCCCGGTGGGTTTTCCGGACGGTCCGTCGATTTCGGGATGTGAGAGCTATGTGTTTAGTGTCGACTTGGTGGACCTTGACCCTGTGAGTCTTTCGTAGGTCCTGTCGTGGTTCCCGAGAGCCGTCGGTGTTAGGCTCTATCATTTCGACAGGTGGGTACTTCGATCCGGAGTCGGTTCAGTGGACTACGGTGATACCTTTCTATCCCTTCTCTTGCATTTCAGTTATTAGTTCACTTGACTCCCGTTGACTCTACTTATGTGTGCATGGATAGTAGAGTAGTTGTGGTTTGCATGATTATTGAGACGACCTAGTCGGTCGGTAGTGATCGCCTGTTGTTCCGAGCGATCCTCGTGGTGGTTTATCAGTTGCTTCACGGCTCGTTGCCGTTCTGTGGATTGAGCATTCGCATCGATCGTCACAGCTCTTCTAGCACCTCACGTATGCCAACGGTCTGATTTTTTTTTTTGGTCTTTTTTTTTCAGAAAAGGGTCGTGTAGACGACCCGTGAGCCTCGACGCAGTGCGTCTGGTTTTTTTTTTTGTGCAGAGAGTTGAGCAGGTTGTGACAGTGCCAGGGATCCGTCCCGGTGGCTATGGATTGGGTATACTTTGTGGCTATCTCCGTTGATGCATGTACTAGTTGCTTACAGTAGCATAGTTGTTCAGTTGTATGTCAGCCTTATACTTACTTGTGCTACTGTTTACCTTATCTATCTTTTTGTTGACCCTCGTGCCGGTGTGTACACCTCGCCTTCGTCGGCTTGCGGTACCCACTGGGAGGGGAGACATGTTTACATGTTCTCACCCCCTGCCCTCGTTGTTGTTTTCAGGTGAGCAGGGTGGTGAGAGTCGGACGCGGCGAGACACGCCTAGTTAGTGGTACTATAGGTCCCGACCTGTGAGGCTTCTCTCTCTAGATTTGGTTATCACCCTTATCCTTTATCAGTAGTTATGGATGTGGTTCACAACTGTGATTGTTTTATCTAGCATGTTATGGTTTGGTACAGTTACACTATGGATGTTCTGTCTAGCGTGCTTAGATCTTGTGGATTTGGTTTAGTATTCATGTGTGGATTGCATGCTTAGACTTTTGGATGTCGATGCTTTTAGATCTAACATTGTGGCTTTATATCGCATATCTTGGATTTCTACCCCTCGTGGTAGCATTTTCAAATAAAGGTTTCCGTGTGGGAAGCAGTTTTCAAATGGATTTCCGATCGATCGACTTTTGGGATTTCAAAAGAGAGTTCTCGTGTGGAGAACGGTTTTCAAAGGATCTTTAAATGTTTGAGATTAGGGTTTCAAGTAAAGCTTCTGGGTAAGGAGCAGTTTTCTAGAATGATCTGTTGTTTGTGCATCACATCATCCTTCGCCTAAGGACTTGCTTGGATTCATACAGGTTTAAGGACTGTTAGCTGTATGAATCTTATTGTGTTGTTGTGGTTTGTGTGATGAATGAATGGTGGTTGTAATCCTGTTGTTTGTTGTGTACGCCGTGCAAATACAGGGGAGGCTCTGTCCGTGTGTACAGTGGACCCTGTATTTGTGGCGGGTCTGTACGTGGCGCGGGCTAGGCTTTCAAAAGAAAATTTGGCACGTATTTCCGCTTATAAAACTAGCCCGGGGCGTGACAACAGTCGTCCTCGCTGGCACGTCATCGTCGTCCTCCTCGCCAAAACATTGCCAGTTGTCCGCACATCTTTGTTGGTGCATTGTCGGTGCACATCATTATCGGCGCAACATTAACACTCCGCACGCAGGCAAATTAAATATTCATATTTTTTCTCAAATGTTGTAGCAATGGTCGTTCAAGTCAATGAATCTTTAATAGTACGAAGTCATGGTGTTAATCGTCCTAATGTGAAGTTATCATAATGGATAAATAGTAAAGCCTTTCTACTTTTTACTATTTCATATAAAAAAATAATAATAACTAATTTTTGGGATGGATTTGAAGCATGAGTCGGATTAGATTGGTCATCTCGGACAAGATGGTGCTTAGACACATTGGTATGTGGAGAGGCGCTATTTGTCACGCCCCGGGCTAGTTTTATAAGCGGAAATACGTGTCATTTTTTTTTTTTGAAAGCCTAGCCCGCGCTACGTACAGACCCGCCACAAATACAGGGTCCACTGTCCACACGGACAGAGCCTCCCCTGTATTTGCACGGCGTACACACAATACAAACAGGATCACAACCACCATTCATTCATCACACAAACCAACAACATCACAATCCTTGCTTCATACAGCTAACAGTCCTTAAACCTGTATGAATCTAAGCAAGTCCTTAGGCGAAGGATGATGCGATGCACAAACAACAGATCATTCTATAAAACTGCTCCTTACCCAGAAGCTTTATTTAAAACCCTAATCTCAATCATTTAAGGATCATTTGAAAACCGTTCTCCACACGAGAACTCTCTTTTGAAATCCCAAAAGCTGATCAATCGAAAACGGTTTGAAAACTGTTTCCCACACGGAAACCTTTATTTGAAAACCGCTACCACGAGGGGTAGAAATCCAAGATACACAATATTAAGCCATAATTAAACCAGAATAGAGATCTAGTAAGCAAAGTCATCCACAAAGTCTAAGCATGCAATCAACACATAAAAACTGAACCATATCCAAGTCTACTAAGTAAAGGGAGAGTGTCAGGGTAGCAACCAAAACGGTGGTAACACAGGTCGGGACCTCTAATGCAGCTATCTAGTCGCGTCTCACAACGTCCCGACACCCACCACCCGGCTCACCTGAAAAAAACAACGATGGCGGGGGGTGAGAACATGTAAACATGTCTTCCCTCCCAGTGGGTACCGCAAGCCGACGAAGGCGAGGTGTACACACCGGCGCGAGGGTCAACAGATAGATAGATAGGTAAAACAGTAGCACAAGTAAGCAAGACTATGAACCATACATGAACAACTACGCTACTGTAAGCAAATAGTATATGCATCAACTGTAGATAGATAAAGAGACCCAATCTCCACCAGGCCATAGGGACAGATCCCTGGCACTGTCACAACCGCTCACTCACAGGCACATAACCTCCGCAGATGCACATGTCGAGAGGCTCACGGGTTGGAAGCACACAACCCTTTTCCGGAAAAGAACACCCTAAGCGGTAGATTAGACCGCTGGCGTACGTGAAGTGCTAGAAGAGCTGTAACGATTGATGCAATATGCTCAAACCACAGAACGGCAACTAGCCGAGAATAGCAACGGGACCAAGTCCAAGGATCGCTAGGAACAACAGGCGATCACCACTGACCAACTAGGTTGTCACGCCCCGGGTTACCACTTCCCAGGCGCATGACCAGATCCGCCGCATACATAGTTTCTCTACCATGTATACGAAGCGAAAACAACATCCACTATAATCACACATAGCTAAAGGTATCAACAGAGCTGCTATATAATATATCAAAAGATCACTATACATACATCATCCATAACTCTCATGTATAACTCTCATATACAACACTGATATCACAATCACACTGTATGTACAGACTCATAACCAGCTACCAAAAATGGGTATACCTCTAGCCAAGTATCCGGAGAATAGCTCTACTCGACGGTCTCCTTTCCGCGCTCAGTATGCACAACTGGGGAAGAAGACTCTGCAAAAAGGGTGTCACCAACGGGTGTGAGAACTACTATCAAAGAAGTAGTCCTCAGTGGGTACCGCCAACAGCCTCAGCGGTCTGCCCACTAAGTCCTCAATCTCAAGAAATATGTATAGAGCAATAAAAGAGTAGGAGATATACTACCACTACTATGCACAAAGCTCAACTGTCAGTATGAATACCAATAAACTGAATATGAGGACTATCAAACACAATAATACCAGTGAACCAGCTAGTACAGGAAACCCGTTTGTACCTAGCTCAATCCATAATATCATACAATACCTCACAATACGATACCTGCGGCCTGATCATGCTCAACCCTCCAGGGAGCTGCTCAACCCTCCAGGGAGCCGACTAGTACAGGAAGCCCGTCTGTAACTAGCCCCTCGTACAACCCTCTGTACGGAATATGCCAACTCTAGAGTGGTACTCGTGGGAGCGACCCAACCGAGCAAAGTAAACCCAAGTATACGCCAAGCACCCGCAGGTATATGATCGACACGACTGGGTCAACAAAGGATCATGTGCCCTCGGCACCTCAAAGGATAGTCAACAAGTAAGACCCAATCCACTGTGCCCTCGGCACCACAAAGGATAATCAACAAGTGTGACCCAATCAATGCTCTCACAAAGAATCACGTGCCCTTGGCACAATCAATGCTCCAGTGCTCACAATCCATCTCAACTCTATCACAAGAGGAGGCTCTCAACTCTACCACAAAGAGGAGGTACAATAACATAGCACGAGCCACAACATGATCACCTACACTACATGTACAACAAGTGGTACAAGGGATGTCAACAGAATAGGTGTAGGTCCAATCATGCAACAAGGATACAAAGAAATGCATGCTCATATATATATCATTAGCACATCTAAGATCATAACATGCCCATGCAGTCTATAGATCAGTCTCAATCTAACATGGCATCCCTAACATAATCTTAGCATGGCATACTATCATAATCCCAATATCATAATCCAATATCCACATATCATAATCCAATTATCATATCATGCTAACATAATCCAAACAACATCATATCATATTATGCTAACATGAGATAAAACACGTAGGAGGAAGTCCACTGAATCTGGCAAACATCAACCCACCTCACAAGCTAATCCAACCACGGTGGGGAAAGAACAGTATCCTCAGATCCAACCCTCCAGGATAACGAACTCCGACAGCACTCCGATCTGTCTAAACCTCCAAGGAACTGCTAACTCCAGTAGAATAACAGCTTGGCACCAGATCAGATCAGCAGAGTAGAGGAGAGCAAGCTAGGTTACAAACTAATGCCAACACATGGCCCTAAACCCAACTTTCTCTCTCTAGAAAATAGGATCTCGAAGTGGAAATAAGCCCAAAAACCAACAGGGCTCACCTATTTATAGGTTGCCAAAAGTCCACATTCGGGCGCCCACTTCACAACTTCCGGGCGTCCGAAAACCTTGCAGTCCAGGTGTCGTCGTGCGGTCAAGCGGTCGGTCGGCGGTCAGCAGGCGGTGGGGCGGCGTGTCTCCGGCGATCGACACGTGTCCTACGTCGCGACACGTGGCTCTCCACGTCAACAGCTCAAACTGGATTCTCTTCCGGGCGTCCGAATCATGCGCCCAGATCCAATACTCGTCAGCCACAACCGTATCGTCCACAAAGTCCACTGGGTCCGGAACATTCGGGCGTCCACAACCTCACTTCCGGGCGCCCGAATCCCGCCAAGTCCAGAATCCCTAAATCATAAAAATTTCCGAGTACTACATTCTCCCCTCCTTAAAATAGTTTCGTCCTCGAAACTAAAGTAAAGCACTCACCTCAAGATGTAAACAGGTGGGGATAAGATTTCTGCATAACAGTCTCCAACTCCCATGTCGCCTCTCTATCATCATGAAAATCCCACTGTACCTTAACATAAGGTATGACTCGATTACGCAATTCCCTCGTCTCACGAGAAAGAATTCGTATCGGTCGCTCCTCGTACTGCAAATCCTCAGTAAGCTCCAGTGGAGAAAAGTCTATCACATGGGAAGGATCATGCATGTATCTCCTCAGAACAGATACATGGAAGACATCGTGCACTCCTGCAAGTCGAGGCGGAAGGGCTAACCGATATGCCACGGGTCCTACTCTCTCTAAGACCTCAAAAGGACCAATAAATCGCGGACTAAGCTTTCCGCGAATCCCAAATCTCCGTATGCCCTTCGATGGTGAGACCTTCAAGAAAACATGATCACCAACTTGGAATTCCAGATCTCGCCTCCGAGTATCAGAATAACTCTTTTGCCTACTCTGAGCCGTCTCAATATGCCGTCGTATCAACTTAACCTTCTCTTCGGCTTCAAGCAAAAGGTCTGGACCCAACATTTTCCTTTCACCAACATCATCCCAATACAGAGGTGATCGACATTTGCGTCCATACAATGCTTCAAACGGAGCCATCTTAATGCTCGCTTGATAGCTATTGTTGTACGCAAACTCTACTAATCCCAGATGTCGATCCCAACCTCCACCAAAATCCAAGACACAAGCTCTCAACATATCCTCGAGTGTCTGTATAGTGCGCTCGGACTGACCATCAGTCTGGGGATGAAATGCAGTGCTAAATCGAAGCTGAGTCCCCAAAGCTGTCTGTAAACTCTTCCAGAAATGAGAAACAAACCTTGGGTCTCTATCAGATACTATTGAGATTGGCACTCCATGCAATCTCAATATCTCATCTATATAGAGCTGCGCAAGTCGCTCACGTGACCAAGTAATCTGCATAGGCAGAAAATGAGCAGACTTTGTCAGCCTATCAACAATCACCCAAATAGTATCATAGCCGCTCGAAGTCCTCGGCAATCCTACGATGAAATCCATCGTAATATGATCCCACTTCCACTCAGGTATTGGAAGACTCTGTAGCTTACCAGCTGGTACTCGATGTTCAGCCTTAACTTGCTGACATATCAAACATTGAGCTACAGCTCTACCAATATCCCGCTTCATACCATTCCACCAGAAGTGAGTCTTCAGATCCTGATACATCTTTGTCCCTCCAGGATGTACAGAATAAGGAGAATAATGAGCTTCCTTCAATATCTCCTCTCGAATCTCCAGATCCGCTGGTACACATAGACGTCCTCTATAGCGAAGAGTCTCAGCATCATCACAAGTAAAGTCTTCAAGATCTCCACTCCTCAGTTGATCTCGAATTTTCATCAGATAAGGATCAACACTCTGTTTCTCTCGAATCCTATCTAACAGAGTGGGCTGTATGATCAGAGTCATCAGTCTCGCCGTCATCCCAGAAGTAACCACTTCAAGGGACAACCTCCGCATCTCCTCCACTAGGACAGGCTGTTGAGTAATACACATACTCAAAGTTGCCACAGCCTTCCTACTCAAAGCATCGGCAACAACGTTAGCCTTGCCGGGATGATACAGAATAGAGATGTCATAATCCTTCAATAATTCCAACCATCTCCGTTGCCGTAGATTCAACTCTTTCTGTGTAAACAGATACTTGAGGCTCTTGTGATCTGTATACACTTCACAATGCTCTCCATAGAGATAGTGGCGCCATAGCTTCAAAGCAAAGACTACCGCCGCCAACTCCAAATCATGAGTGGGGTAGTTCTTCTCATATTCCTTTAGTTGTCTTGAAGCATATGCAATCACTTTACCATGTTGCATCAGCACGCAACCCAAGCCACTATGCGAAGCATCACTATAAATCACAAATCCTTCGCCCATAACAGGTAGTGCAAGAATAGGGGCTGTCATCAATCTCTGCTTAAGCTCATCAAAGCATTCTTGACACTCATTACTCCAAACATACTTAACTCCTTTTCTAGTTAGTCGAGTAAGTGGCGTAGAGAGTTTCGCAAAACTCTCCACGAATCGTCGATAATACCCGGCTAAGCCCAGAAAACTCCGTACTTCAGATATGGTCGTCGGTCTAGGCCAATCACGAATTGCCTCAATTTTCTTAGGATCAACAGCTACTCCCGAAGCTGAAATCACATGGCCTAAAAAGGCAACCTCTCTCAACCAAAACTCACACTTTTTCAGCTTTGCATACAACTTCTTCTCTCGCAAGAGTTGTAGCACTAATCTCAGATGCTCCTCATGTTCCGTATCATCACGGGAGTAAATCAAGATGTCATCAATAAAAACTATCACGAACTTGTCCAAGAAAGACTTAAAAACTCGGTTCATCATATCCATAAATGCAGCAGGGGCATTAGTCAATCCAAACGGCATGACTGTAAACTCATAATGCCCATACCGAGTTCTAAAAGCGGTCTTAGAAATATCCTCGGCCTTCACCTTCAACTGGTGGTAACCGGACTGAAGATCAATCTTAGAAAAGACACACGCTCCCTGCAATTGATCGAACAGATCATCGATACGTGGGAGGGGGTATCTATTCTTGATGGTCACTTTGTTCAGTTCCCGATAATCCACACACAACCTAAGTGAACCATCCTTCTTCTTTACAAACAACACAGGCGCTCCCCAAGGCAACACACTTGGTCTGATAAAACCTTTATCCATAAGATCCTGCAGTTGCGCCTTCAACTCTCTCAGCTCAGCTGGTGCCATTCTAAAGGGTGTCTTCGAGATTGGCGCGGTTCCTGGTACCACATCAATCACGAATTCAATCTCCCTATCAGGAGGCATCGAGGATAACTCAGAAGGAAATACGTCCGGAAATTCACGGACAATAGGAATATCCTCGAGTCCTGGTACAACAGTAGGCACCTCAGTTACTGTTGCAAAATAGGCCATACATCCTCTATTTAACATCTGTCTGGCCTTAGAAGAAGAGATCGTCACTGCGAACAGTGAACTCTTACAACCTTCATAAACATACTCCTCATGTCCAGGCTCACGAAAGATTACCGTCTTAGATCCACAATCGATCGTAGCAAAGTATCGAGATAACCAATCCATACCAAGGATTACATCAAAATCCTGTAATTGTCTTAATACCAATAAATCAACAGGCATGATCCAAGGTCCAATTTGCACAGGACATCCTAAACAACCCTCAGTCACCTGCAAATTATGGTCAGGTACCCGCACCTCCTGTGCCTGGGGTAACAATCCTATCTCTAGACCATGATGCAATGCAAATGCCCTACTAACAAAGGAATGCGATGCACCAGTATCGAATAAAGTACGCGATCTAATGCCACAAATCAAAACTATACCTGCCACCACTCGATCAGCTATCGCAGGATCCTCAATCTGAGCGGCATAAACTCGCCCGCTCGTCGGTGGCTGACGTCGATCCTGCTGTCGTGGCATAGAAGATCGCTCCTGGGAAAATACCGGGGAGGCTCCAGAATACGGCGGTGGAGTAAAAGGTACGGATGCCATAGAAGGAGTTGCTATAAGTCTGGGACAAACCCTCCTGATGTGTCCTGGCTGTCCACACTCATAACATCGGCCCTCTCGTCTAACACAGAGATCAGCAAAATGAGGTCCTCCACAAATCACACATCGGGGAGATCCCCTCGACTGCTGCTGCTGCTGTCGCTGCTGGCGATATCCTCCAGACTGCTGGCGAAATCCTCCTGACTGCTGGCGAAATCCTCCAGACTGCTGGCGACTAGAAGATCCACGTCCCTAGAAACGCGATTGCTGAGGAGGTCTAGGCGGTCGTCTGCTACTTGATTGTCCTCCATTATCCGGTGCCGGACACTTCCTTTCCTGACCCTGAGCTGGGTCCACAGGCTGTCCTCTCGTCACAAATGCCCCTCGCTCTACCCACAGAGACTGCTCGATAGTAGCATCCAAAGTCTGAAGTCTCTGCGAGTGGACAAATGGAAAGATATCGGGTCTCAAACCCTTCTCATATAGATAAACCTTCTGTATCTCGTCCCTCGCCGCTGAAGGAACACAGTTGAGTAGTCTCGTAAACTCCCTCGCATACTCCTGTACTGAGCGATTCCCTTGCTTCAGGTTCTTCAAGTCTTCCTCTATCTTCATTTTCACGCTACTAGGAAAATACGCCCCATACATAATCCCCTGAAACTCACTCCAAGACATCTGTAGAGGATTCAAGGACCTATGATCACGGGTCCTCCTCCACAATGCACTGCCATATGCACCTGCTCCCGTGCTGGCACAAAGAGATCCTCGAACAACTTCTCCATCTCACAAATCCAGGCTTCTACCACCCACGGTTCTATACTACTACCATTGAATCGCGGTGGATCAAACCTACAGAAGCGAGCCAATCTATCCGCCATCCGCTCCTGCTCCTCTTCAGAAAGCACTTGACTAGGCTGAGTACTTCCTTCTCCAGGTTGAGATGTAGTTGGAGTTGTTGGCGCCTGAGGTTCCATAGCTCGAGGCGTAGAGAAAGCATCACACATCTTCTGTAACAAGGCACTCTGCTGCCTTCCAACTGCAGCTATGTCTGCTAGCTGTTCCTGCAAATCGGGCCTTTCACTAGGACCCGTCTGCTCAGGCATATCCGAAGGTGTCGGATGCGCTCGCGTCGATGGTCGTCGAGGAGGCATAATAATAATCCTGCAACAGAATACCCGATTAGGACCACAAACAACTCACGACCCAATCCAACGAAAGTCTAGAAGGACACTTCTTATCTTCTCAGATTATTATGTCGTCTGCAGCCAACATAATTCATCCGATAAGAGAAGGCATAATCCCTCAATCACTCTTCCTACACAAGGAAGGATTCAAAACCCAATCTTTGACTTCGCGATCAATCACGTCTCTCTCGTCATTCTTAGGTCTGTTTATCTTAGGTTTCCTAGGCCCTCTTGACCTATTCCTAAGCTCTGATACCAACTTAATCTGTCATGCCCCGGGTTACCACTTCCCAGGCGCATGACCAGATCCGCCGCATACATAGTATCTCTACCATGTATACGAAGCGAAAACAACATCCACTATAATCACACAGAGCTAAAGGTATCAACAGAGCTGCTATATAATATATCAAAAGATCACTGTAGATACATCATCCATAACTCTCATGTATAACTCTCATATACAACACTGATATCACAATCACACTGTATGTACAGACTCATAACCAGCTACCAAAAATGGGTATACCTCTAGCCAAGTATCCGGGGAATAGCTCTACCCGACGGTCTCTTTTCCGCGCTCAGTATGCACAACTGGGGAAGAAGACTCTGCAAAAAGGGTGTCACCAACGGGTGTGAGAACTACTATCAAAGAAGTAGTCCTCAGTGGGTACCGCCACCAGCCTCAGCGGTCTGCCCACTAAGTCCTCAATCTCAAGAGATATGTATAGAGCAATAAAAGAGTAGGAGATATACTACCACTACTATGCACAAAGCTCAACTGTCAGTATGAATACCAATAAACTGAATATGAGGACTATCAAACACAATAATACCAGCGAACCAGCTAGTACAGGAAACCCGTCTGTACCTAGCTCAATCCATAATATCATACAATACCTCACAATACGATACATGCGGCCTGATCATGCTCAACCCTCCAGGGAGCTGCTCAACCCTCCAGGGAGCCGACTAGTACAGGAAGCCCGTCTGTAACTAGCCCCTCGTACAACCCTCTGTACGGAATATGCCAACTCTAGAGTGGTACTCGTGGGAGCGACCCAACCGAGCAAAGTAAACCCAAGTATACGCCAAGCACCCGCAGGTATATGATCGACACGACTGGGTCAACAAAGGATCATGTGCCCTCGGCACCTCAAAGGATAGTCAACAAGTAAGACCCAATCCACTGTGCCCTCGGCACCACAAAGGATAATCAACAAGTGTGACCCAATCAATGCTCTCACAAAGAATCACGTGCCCTTGGCACAATCAATGCTCCAGTGCTCACAATCCATCTCAACTCTATCACAAGAGGAGGCTCTCAACTCTACCACAAAGAGGAGGTACAATAACATAGCACGAGCCACAACATGATCACCTACACTACATGTACAACAACTGGTACAAGGGATGTCAACAGAATAGGTGTAGGTCCAATCATGCAACAAGGATACAAAGAAATGCATGCTCATATATATATCATTAGCACATCTAAGATCATAACATGCCCATGCAGTCTATAGATCAGTCTCAATCTAACATGGCATCCCTAACATAATCTTAGCATGGCATACTATCATAATCCCAATATCATAATCCAATATCCACATATCATAATCCAATTATCATATCATACTAACATAATCCAAACAACATCATATCATATTATGCTAACATGAGATAAAACACGTAGGAGGAAGTCCACTGAATCTGGCAAACATCAACCCACCTCACAAGCTAATCCAACCACGGTGGGAAAAGAACAGTATCCTCAGATCCAACCCTCCAGGATAACGAACTCCGGCAGCACTCCGATCTGTCTAAACCTCCAAGGAACTGCTAACTCCAGTAGAATAACAGCTTGGCACCAGATCAGATCAGCAGAGTAGAGGAGAGCAAGCTAGGTTACAAACTAATGCCAACACATGGCCCTAAACCCAACTTTCTCTCTCTAGAAAATAGGATCTCGAAGTGGAAATAAGCCCAAAAACCAACAGGGCTCACCTATTTATAGGTTGCCAAAAGTCCACATTCGGGCGCCCACTTCACAACTTTCGGGCGTCCGGAAACCTTGCAGTCCAGGTGTCGTCGTGCGGTCAAGCGGTCGGTCGGCGGTAGCAGGCGGTGGGGCGGCGTGTCTCCGGCGATCGACACGTGTCCTGCGTCGCGACACGTGGCTCTCCACGTCAACAGCTCAAACCGGATTCTCTTCCGGGCGTCCGAATCATGCGCCCAGATCCAATACTCGTCAGCCACAACCGGATCGTCCACAAAGTCCACTGGGTCCGGAACATTCGGGCGTCCACAACCTCACTTCCGGGCGCCCGAATCCCGCCAAGTCCAGAATCCCTAAATCATAAAAATTTCCGAGTACTACATAGGTCGTCTCAACAAACCATGCAATCACACTACTCTACTAATGGCAAGCTCACAAAAGTAGAGAAAAGGGAGTCTAGTGAACTAATAATCAACATGCAAGAGAAAGGGATAGAAAGGTATCACCGCTAGTCCACTGAACCGACTTCGGATCGAAGTACTCACCTGGAGAAAAGATAGAGCCTAACACCGACGGCTCTCGGGAACCACGACAGGACCTACGAAAGACTCACAGGGTCAAGGTCCACCAAGTCGACACTAAACACATAGCGCTCACAACCCGAAACTGACGGATCGTCCGAAAAACCCACCGGGACGATCCCGAAACCACATCAAGCCCCACAGGGGTACCAACAACCAAACCAGGTCCTCCGCTGTCCCCAAACACACCAAAACAAGGTGACAGGACAGCGAGCACAAGCTCGGGGTGCCACGAACACAAACGCACCCGAAACGGCTTTCCGGGTTTTCGAAAAATGCCGATTTGGAACCGGAACCCTTCGTCACTCATCTGCTGTCCTCGAAACTTCGGGACAGCGATGAGGAACAGCCAACGAGGCTAAACGACGAAGCCAAGTCACTCGCGAAACCAGCAAGTGAGTCGCTTGACTAAAACACGCGTTCCGCCGACTATTTCATCGGAAAACGCACCGAAATTCAATCCGAATCTCCGCGAAGGGCGAAGGGGTTGGACAACGAGTCCACAGGGCCTCAAGGGTCATGCCCTTGCTGCCCGCAGCATCACAACGCTGCCACAAACACTAAAGCCCCCAAAACAAGCAACATACACACATTAATAAGCATAAAGAAGGCCGTTTGAGCACTCTGTTCGTCCGCAAGACCTACCGCAAGCACCAGCGGATAGGGAACGACGCAACGGAGGCCGTGCTCACAGCCCCACTGCGACAGGGACAGTCGCAGGCTCAAACAACCCATAAAAACAGCGACAATCATGCGATAATAAAGCCGACAATGGCCAAACAGCGAAACGACGCGCCAAAATAGTAAAATAAGGTGAGCATGGTGATCAGCGTGTCGCCGCGATCATCGTGCTCACCTTTCCGAGCTTCGGGAGGCAACAGGAAGCCTAAAACCATGCATGCGGCCCAACCAAGCCAAAAACAGCCAAAAACAGCCTAAAACCATGCATGCAGTACGAGGAGCGACCGGTGCGGATTCTTGCTCGCGAGAAGAAAGAATTGCGCAACCGAGTCATACCGTACGTGAAAGTGTAGTGGAGTAATCACGAGCAGCGTGAGGCGACTTGGGAGCCGGAGACGGTGATGCGGGAATCCTATCCCTACCTTTTCGAGCCGTCTTCTTGAGGTATGAGTTTGAGTTTCGAGGACGAAACTTTTCGTAGGGGGGAAGGATGTAGTACCCCTGGGGCCTAACTGACGGAATGACTGTAGTATTCTAGACTGTCCGACGCTTCTGGAGAAGGTCGAGACAAGTCGGAGTCGTTTCGGCGTCAAATAGACGCGAAAACGGACTCGGAGCGCCGAAGCAAGCCAAAACTGAAGTTTTGGGCTTTTGAACTTTAGGCGCCCAGAAGCCTTGTTTTGGGCGTCCAGTTGTGCAGCGCTCATTTCTGAAAATTACTAAGTCATTTCGGATCCATGTTTCGGGCGCCCGGAAAGTGAGTCCGGAAATCCTGCCTCGTGAGTATCGAACGGCTCGACACGTGTTGATCGGTTGGTGAGATCCGCCGGACCAGGTTTGGGCGCACCGGACCGCGGCGGAGAGTCCGATGGTCGAGTTGATGCAGGCTGAAGAACTGGGCGCCCACTTCATGAGTTTCGGGCGCCCGAATCTGGAAATTTCCTGCTGAATACAGGTTAGATGTATTCTGTTCTTGAGGCTCACTGCACCTTTATTCCTTGTCTATAAAAGCAATGGACAACCTCCCCTGAGGCTCTTTTCTCCCCTCTTCAAGGTGAACTCGGAGCTTGCAAGGGGAAACCCTCTCTTCTCTCCCAATTTCATCTTCCTCCATTGATGATCTTGGTTTCCTGCTGAAACTGCAACGTCGACCTGGAGTGTTCGTGCTCGTGTGCAGTGTAGGAGTATCCAAATCCAACGAAACTTGGTTTGTTGGATAGAGGACTCGCAGAGGAAGAGGTGGAATCTTTCCAATCGCGATTTGGACAGATATGTAAGCTACAGTTGATGTTTTACTGGACCCCTGGTGTTCTTGAGCTGAAACTTGGGTTTTTCCTTTGTTCTTTGGACCCGATCTCTTGGGAGCTGGAATTACGAAGTGAAGATTGATCCTTCCACTTTCCTTGCTGGTTTGGAGGTTCTTCCCACTTGAATTGAGGATTCAAAGGTGAGTTCTAGCTCAGATTTTGAGTAATTGCTTAAGTGCTGAATTTTTGGGTCATTGATGGAAATTCTTGGATTTTTAGATCCAGATCTTTGTGAGGACCTTTGGAGAGATTTTGGATTGTTCCATCACTATTTTTGAGAGGTTTGTGACCCCTTTCTATGAGCTAGAATCGTTGGAATCCTTGAATTCTTGCTGTTTTTGAGTTTTGCTTAAGTGCTGGAACTTCTGGATCCATGTGCAGGAGGGTCCAGATGTTGACCTGATTCAGTGTTTAGGCTTTTTGGACATCGAGTCGAGCTCCGTTTTGGCTGAAATTTGGAGGGTTTGTTCTTGAACCTCTGCTGGTGAGTTGAGCCAAATTTCACTGCATTTGGACTTAGGATTTGGATTTTATCGCATGTTGATCACATGTGGGTTGTGCTGCCAGGCTGCAGTTCTGGGCTGATGTTCTGGGCGCCCAGAACAGTGAGCAGGTGGGTCCGAATCTCGTGGTTGCCGATTTGAGCTCGATTTCGGCCGGTGTTGCTTGGAGGCCTTCCACTCGACTCCTAGCCGTTGTTGGATAGCTTTCGAGGTGGGTTGATGTTACCGAAATCGCCGGATTTCCTCCTAAGTGTAGAGAGTGCAGCATGCTGTTTTATTATCTGTTTAATCATGTTAGTAGCTCGAATTCGTGAATTTGCATGTGTTTATATGAAATCTAAATTTGGAGCATAAATTGATAATTTATCGACATGACTTACATGCTGAACTGGGAATTGACTTAGGAGAAAACTCGCGAACATACAACCGTCACTTTTCGAACTGTTATCAGATTTAGCTCTAGGAGCCGTTTCTGTTCTTGTATCACCGCTGTTAGTGCGAGGTGGATACTTAGTTCGTTATAGGACGAGTTTACGCTCGTGCTGGGATGCCGAGCTTGTATTTACAGCAGGGTTAGACTGTTCTGTATTACCGGGTGCCGTCGGGGTTGACGGTGGACCCAGACTCTTGTTTTAGCTTCTGGTTGTGCTGAGGGCACGTGAGCTTAGAGTCTTTGACCCCTTTTGACCCCTTTGTTCTTTGACTATAGCCTGCCGGAGCCTGTTTGTGCTCGACAGAGATACGCGTACTAACTCGGCTGGGTAGCTCCCCCGAGTGCCGCTCCGGAGTGAGGCCTCTTTTGCGTTGTTGTCGCTACAGATTGTGGATCTGTTCTGGACCGGCTACCCTTTTTGGTAGTGTGCGGTGTGGCTAGGCAGTTGGCTGGACGAGCCCGTTTGGGCGGTTCCGATAGATTGGGTCAGGGATGATTTCTCACTTTGGTGATGCTTACTTGAGAGTTGACTTGGATAGTGGTAGGGTAGTGGCATGATAGCTGTAGAGTTTATTCCAGCTTACTTTGTTGTTCTTTACCTACCAGCTATACTGTTAGTCTCGTAGACTTAGTGGGTGGACCGTTGAGGTCGGTATCGGTACCCACTGAGGACTACTTCTTTTGATAGTAGTTCTCACACCCTTTGTTGCCACCTTTTTGCAGAGCCTTCTTCTGTTGGGGCTGCTGCGCCTGTTTCCGCGGATCGAGGTAAGGGAGTCGCGAGCTAGATCCCTACCTGTCCCTGTTGTCCCTAGAGGAGGACCCTACTGGAGATAGTTTATTTTGAGTTGTGCCATGTACATATACTGTGGACTTGTACCTATTTTGGTTGTGGTGGACCTGTTGTATTTTGGACTCTATATGTACATGTGGCTTTTGTTATTAGTATGTTTTATTTCAGCTCTATATATCTCTTGTAGTGGCTTGTATGTTTGTTTACAGGTTAGCTATCGCTTCGTATACATAGAAAAATCTATGTATACGGCGGATCTGTTGGCGAGCCCGGGGAAACGAGTAATCCGGGGCGTGACAGATTAAGTTGGTATCAGAGCTTAGGAATAGGTCGTTGGGACTTAGTAAACCCTAGGCTATGGCAGACCCTAGGAATGCAAGACGTGAGAGACGTGACTTGCCGCGAAAGTCATCGATTTGACTGTTGAACTCATCCTTAAGTGGAGGGAGTGATCGAAGGCGTGTGTCCTTTCCTGTCGCGAACTTGCGTTGGCTGCAGACGACGTCAAGCAGCGAGGGAAAAGAGACGACCTTCTGGACTTTCGCTTGATTGGGTCTTGAGTTGTTTTGTGGTTGTTGACTGATCTGTGTGTTGCGCAGGTGAGCATGACGCCTCCCCGACACCGAGGTCGACCCCCGACGCGGGCTACCCCCGCGCCTTCTGTGGTGCCTGAGCAGGCGGGACCTAGTGCACCCCCTGATGTGTGTGAGCAGTTGAATGCGCTAGCCGAGTCAGCTAGGCAGCAGAGTGCACTTTTGCGGAGGATGTGTGATACCATTACTCACACGTGGAGTGCAGCACCTAGAGCGACGGAGTCGCAGGAGCCACCTCCTGCTGTTCCAGTGGACGTTCCAGCTGCAGCCGTACCCCCAGCAGCGGCAGTTCCGGCCGCACCGGTTGGCGACACTTCCCGGTCAGGTGGACAGATGTCGGAGGCTGAGCAGGAGCGGATGACCGAGAGACTGGCTCGTTTTTTGTCGGTTTGATCCACCCCGTTTTGATGGTAGCCACACCGAGCCATGGGTGGTGGAGGCCTGGGTAGGCGAGATGGAGAAGTTATTCGAGGATCTCTTCGTGCCAGAGCGGGAGCGGGTTCACTTGGCAGTTCACTGCCTGACAGGTGATGCACGCATCTGGTGGACGAGGACGAGATCGAGCAGGTCGCTGGATGCGCTGCATTTGAGTTGGACCGAGTTCTGCGGGATGCTGTATGGGTCCTATTTTCCTAACAGCGTGAAGCAGAAACTCGAGGAGGATTTGAAGAGTCTACTCCAGGGAGATCGCACAGTGCAGGAGTATACCCGGGAGTTTACCAGATTCCTGAACTGTGTTCCTTTTGCTGCGAGAGATGAGACTCACAGAGTTTATTTGTTCGAGCGAGGATTAAGACATGAGATATTTGTCTTAGTTCAGGCGCAGAGGTTGCAGACCTTGGACGCGTCGATCGAGCAGGCGCTATGGGTGGAGCGTGGAGCCTTGACGGCGAGTGAGCGGGCAGCCACTCTGAGTCAGGGTTTGGATAGGAAGCGCCCGATTCCAGACGACGGAGGACAGACCAGCGGCAGACGCCCGCCGAGACCTCCACGATCACGTTCTCAGGGTCGTGGGTTTTCGGGGCGACAGAGGTCTGGTGGATCCCGTCAGCAGGGACGACAGCAGAGGGGAGCACCGAGATGTGTCATCTGCGGAGGACCACATTGGCCTAGGCAGTGCGAGCAGCGAGAGGGCCGGTGTTTTGGGTGTGGTCAGTCCGGACATCTGCGGGCAGCTTGTCCCCGAGCAGCGTCGCCTGTACCATCGATCGCATCGGCACCCCCAGTTCATCAGCAGGCCTATGGAGCTCCACCGAGTCACAGCCAGATGGATCGGGCTTCTGTACCACGCCTGGGTGAGCGGCGGCAGCAGGCGCAGAGCGGCAGAGTCTTTGCGGCTCAACTGGAGGACTCCACGGCGGCGGATCATGTGGTGGCAGGTATCATTTTAATTTCTGGCATTAGAGCTCGTGCATTATTTGATACCGGTGCATCACATTCTTTTGTTAGTCGAGCATTTGCATCCTTGCATGGGCTAGTGATAGGGCCGTTACCTTGTGCACGAGAGGTGCAGATTCCCGAGCACGTTTTTGCGTGTGGAGGATTGTTGTCAAGCTTGCCCAGTGCAGCTTGGACCTTGGGTGATGCCCGCAGACCTGTTGGTCTTGGGGCGATTGCAGGATTTTGATGTAGTGCTCGGCATGGATTGGCTGACGCGCTACTTCGCGACGATCGACTGTGGCGAGAGGACCGTGACGTTTCGCGAGCCAGGCCAGGAGGAGTACGTGTATCGAGGCTGCAGGAGCACGTTGTTTGCGACGTGGATTTCGTCGGCACGAGCGAGACAGATGATGAGTCGAGGATGTACCGCATTTCTGGCGACTGTTGTGGAGGTATCTGCAGTGGCACCGGAGCTCGAGGACATCTCTGTAGTCCGCGAGTTCCCGGACGTGTTTCCCCCGGAGTTGACTGAGATGCCACCAGACAGGGAGGTCGAGTTTGTGATTGACGTAGTCCTAGGAACTGCGCCAATCTCAAAGACACCCTACCGAATGGCACCGGCTGAGCTGAGAGAGCTTAAGGCGCAGCTTCAGGATTTGATGGATAAAGGGTTTGTGAGACCCAGTGTATCTCCTTGGGGGGCGCCGGTGTTATTCGTGAAGAAGAAGGATGGTTCACTTAGACTTTGTGTGGATTATCGAGAGTTGAATAAAGTGACCATCAAGAACAGGTATCCTTTGCCGCGCATTGATGATCTGTTTGATCAGCTGCAAGGATCTTGTGTCTTCTCGAAGATTGACTTGCAGTCTGGTTACCACCAATTGAAGGTGAAGGCCGAGGATATTCCTAAGACGGCTTTTAGGACCCGGTACGGGCATTATGAGTTTACGGTGATGCCGTTTGGATTGACTAATGCCCCTGCCGCGTTTATGGATTTGATGAATCGGGTGTTTAAGCCGTTCTTGGACCGGTTTGTGGTGGTGTTTATTGATGACATCTTGATCTACTCTCGGAGCGATGCTGAGCATGAGGAGCACTTGAGGCTTGTGCTGCAACTTTTGAGAGAGAAGAAGTTGTATGCTAAGCTGAAGAAGTGCGAGTTCTGGCTTCGAGAGGTAGCTTTCTTGGGCCATGTGATTTCAGCCACTGGAGTGGCGGTGGACCCGCAGAAGATTGAGACTGTGCGGGATTGGCCCAGACCGACGACGGTTACCGAGGTGAGGAGTTTTCTCGGGTTAGCTGGATATTACCGTCGATTTGTGGAAGGCTTTGCGAAGCTCTCCACACCCCTCACTCGTCTGACGAGGAAAGGGATTAGATTTGTTTGGAGTGCTGAGTGCCAGCGTAGCTTTGAGGAGCTGAAGGAGAGACTGATGTCTGCTCCCATCCTTACCCTTCCAGTTATGGGGGAAGGATTTGTGATTTATAGTGATGCATCACACAGTGGCTTGGGATGTGTGTTGATGCAGCATGGTAGGGTAATTGCCTATGCCTCTCGGCAATTGAAAGATTATGAGAAGAATTATCCTACGCATGATTTGGAGCTGGCAGCTGTAGTGTTTGCACTGAAGCTGTGGCGGCACTATCTGTATGGTGAGCACTGTGAGATTTTCACAGATCACAAAAGTCTCAAGTATCTGTTCACTCAGAAGGAATTGAATCTGAGGCAACGCCGGTGGTTGGAACTGTTGAAGGATTATGATATGACCATCCAGTATCATCCCGGCAAGGCGAATGTAGTGGCAGATGCGTTGAGCAGGAGATCAGTGCAGAGCCTTAGTATGATGATCACTCAGCAGGCGCCGTTACTTGAGGAGTTGAGGCGGCTTGAGCTTGAGGTGGTATCCCCTGGGGTTACTGCAAAACTTATGTCTTTGGTTTTGCAACCCACTCTGTTGGATAGGATCCGAGAGAAACAGAGTGTGGACCCCTACTTGATGAGGATTCGAGAGCAGATTGCCAGCGGGCAGACAGGGGATTTTAGTGTTGACAGTTCGGGAGTACTGCGGTACAGGGACCGACTGTGTGTGCCTATGGATTTTGAGATCCGAGAGGAGATTTTGAGAGAGGCTCATTACTCACCTTATACGGTTCACCCCGGTGGAACCAAGATGTATAAGGACTTGAAGGCACACTTCTGGTGGAATGGAATGAAGCGCCATATTGGGAGATTTGTGGCTCAGTGTTTGACTTGTCAACAGGTAAAGGCGGAGCACCGAGTACCTGCTGGCAAGCTTCAGAGTCTCCCAATACCCGAGTGGAAGTGGGACCAGATCGCCATGGACTTTGTCGTGGGATTACCGAGGGCGCAGGCTGGTTTTGACGCTATTTGGGTGATAGTGGACAGACTGACCAAGTCTGCCCACTTCTTACCAGTGCAGACTATTTGGTCCAGGGACAGACTCGCTCAGTTATACTTGGACGAGATAGTGAGACTGCATGGAGTGCCTACCTCGATTGTGTCTGATCGAGACACACGATTCGTCTCACAGTTTTGGAGGAGTCTACAGACAGCACTGGGTACTCAGCTGCGGTTTAGCACGGCTTTTCATCCACAGACAGATGGTCAGTCTGAGCGGACCATTCAGACTCTAGAGGACATGTTGAGAGCATGTGTCCTAGACTTTGGTGGAGGGTGGCATCGACACTTAGGACTGGTTGAGTTTGCGTACAACAATAGCTATCAAGCGAGCATCCAGATGGCTCCGTTTGAGGCATTGTATGGACGCAGGTGTCGTTCGCCCTTGCATTGGAGCGATGTGGGTGAGAGGAGGACTTTGGGTCCCGATATCCTGTTGGAAGCAGAAGAGAAGGTCAAGATGGTTCGACGACGTCTTGAGACCGCCCAGAGTCGACAGAGGAGCTATGCGGATACTAGGAGACGAGACTTGGAGTTCCAGATTGGAGATCATGTGTTTCTGAAAGTCTCGCCGTCCAGAGGAATTCGCCGTTTTGGAGTTCGTGGAAAGCTCAGTCCACGGTTTGTTGGCCCGTTCGAGGTGTTAGAGCGAGTGGGGCCGGTAGCGTACAGGATTGCCCTACCACCGCGACTTTCTGGAGTCCATGATGTGTTTCATGTCTCGGCCCTGAGGAGATATGTGTTCGACCCCTCCCACGTGATTGACTTCACCCCACTTGAGTTGGCTGAGGACCTGCAGTACGAGGAGCGACCGGTGCGGATTCTTGCTCGCGAGAAGAAAGAATTGCGCAACCGAGTCATACCGTACGTGAAAGTGTAGTGGAGTAATCACGAGCAGCGTGAGGCGACTTGGGAGCCGGAGACGGTGATGCGGGAATCCTATCCCTACCTTTTCGAGCCGTCTTCTTGAGGTATGAGTTTGAGTTTCGATGACGAAACTTTTCGTAGGGGGGAAGGATGTAGTACCCCTGGGGCCTAACTAACGGAATGACTATAGTATTCTAGACTGTCCGACGCTTCTGGAGAAGGTCGAGACAAGTCGGAGTCGTTTCGGCGTCAAATAGACGCGAAAACGGACTCGGAGCGCCGAAGCAAGCCAAAACTGAAGTTTTGGGCTTTTGAACTTTAGGGCGCCCAGAAGCCTTGTTTTGGGCGTCCAGTTGTGCAGCGCTCATTTCTGAAAATTACTAAGTCATTTCGGATCCATGTTTCGGGCGCCCGGAAAGTGAGTTCGGAAATCCTGCCTCGTGAGTATCGAACGGCTCGACACGTGTTGATCGGTTGGTGAGATCCGCCGGACCAGGTTTGGGCGCACCGGACCACGGCGGAGAGTCCGATGGTCGAGTTGATGCAGGCTGAAGAACTGGGCGCCCACTTCATGAGTTTCGGGCGCCCGAATCTGGGAATTTCCTGCTGAATACAGGTTAGATGTATTCTGTTCTTGAGGCTCACTGCACCTTTATTCCTTGTCTATAAAAGCAATGGACGACCTCCCCTGAGGCTCTTTTCTCCCCTCTTCAAGGTGAACTCGGAGCTTGCAAGGGGAAACCCTCTCTTCTCTCCCAATTTCATCTTCCTCCATTGATGATCTTGGTTTCCTGCTGAAACTGCAACGTCGACCTGGAGTGTTCATGCTCGTGTGCAGTGTAGGAGTATCCAAATCCAACGAAACTTGGTTTGTTGGATAGAGGACTCGCAGAGGAAGAAGTGGAATCTTTCCAATCGCGATTTGGACAGATATGTAAGCTACAGTTGATGTTTTACTGGACCCCTGGTGTTCTTGAGCTGAAACTTGGGTTTTTCCTTTGTTCTTTGGACCCGATCTCTTGGGAGCTGGAATTACGAAGTGAAGATTGATCCTCCACTTTCCTTGCTGGTTTGGAGGTTCTTCCCACTTGAATTGAGGATTCAAAGGTGAGTTCTAGCTCAGATTTTGAGTAATTGCTTAAGTGCTGAATTTTTGGGTCATTGATGGAAATTCTTGGATTTTTAGATCCAGATCTTTGTGAGGACCTTTGGAGAGATTTTGGATTGTTCCATCACTATTTTTGAGAGGTTTGTGACCCCTTTCTATGAGCTAGAATCGTTGGAATCCTTGAATTCTTGCTGTTTTTGAGTTTTGCTTAAGTGCTGGAACTTCTGGATCCATGTGCAGGAGGGTCCAGATGTTGACCTGATTCAGTGTTTAGGCTTTTTGGAAATCGAGTCGAGCTCCGTTTTGGCTGAAATTTGGAGGGTTTGTTCTTGAACCTATGCTGGTGAGTTGAGCCAAATTTCACTGCATTTGGACTTAGGATTTGGATTTTATCGCATATTGATCACATGTGGGTTGTGCTGCCAGGCTGCAGTTCTGGGCTGATGTTCTGGGCGCCCAGAACAGTGAGCAGGTGGGTCCGAATCTCGTGGTTGCCGATTTGAGCTTGATTTCAGCCGGTGTTGCTTGGAGGCCTTCCACTCGACTCCTAGCCGTTGTTGGATAGCTTTCGAGGTGGGTTGATGTTACCTAAATTGCCGGATTTCCTCTTAAGTGTAGAGAGTGCAGCATGCTGTTTTATTATCTGTTTAATCATGTTAGTAGCTCGAATTCGTGAATTTGCATGTGTTTATATGAAATCTGAATTTGGAGCATAAATTGATAATTTATCGACATGACTTACATGCTGAACTGGGAATTGACTTAGGAGAAAACTCGCGAACATACAACCGTCACTTTTCGAACTGTTATCAGATTTAGCTCTAGGAGCCGTTTCTGTTCTTGTATCACCGCTGTTAGTGTGAGGTGGATACTTAGTTCGTTATAGGACGAGTTTACGCTCATGCTGGGATGCCGAGCTTGTATTTACAGCAGGGTTAGACTGTTCTGTATTACCGGGTGCCGTCGGGGTTGACGGTGGACCCAGACTCTTGTTTTAGCTTCTGGTTGTGCTGAGGGCACGTGAGCTTAGAGTCTTTGACCCCTTTTGACCCCTTTGTTCTTTGACTATAGCCTGCCGGAGCCTGTTTGTGCTCGACAGAGATACGCGTACTAACTCGGCTGGGTAGCTCCCCCGAGTGCCGCTCCGGAGTGAGGCCTCTTTTGCGTTGTTGTCGCTACAGATTGTGGATCTGTTCTGGACCGGCTACCCTTTTTGGTAGTGTGCGGTGTGGCTAGGCAGTTGGCTGGACGAGCCCGTTTGGGCGGTTCCAATAGATTGGGTCAGGGATGATTTCTCACTTTGGTGATGCTTACTTGAGAGTTGACTTGGATAGTGGTAGGGTAGTGGCATGATAGCTGTAGAGTTTATTCCAGCTTACTTTGTTGTTCTTTACCTACCAGCTATACTGTTAGTCTCGTAGACTTAGTGGGTGGACCGTTGAGGTCGGTATCGGTACCCACTGAGGACTACTTCTTTTGATAGTAGTTCTCACACCCTTTGTTGCCACCTTTTTGCAGAGCCTTCTTCTGTTGCGGCTGCTGCGCCTGTTTTCGCGGATCGAGGTAAGGGAGTCGCGAGCTAGATCCCTACCTGTCCCTGTTGTCCCTAGAGGAGGACCCTACTGGAGATAGTTTATTTTGAGTTGTGCCATGTACATATACTGTGAACTTGTACCTATTTTGGTTGTGGTGGACCTGTTGTATTTTGGACTTTATATGTACATGTGGCTTTTGTTATTAGTATGTTTTATTTCAGCTCTATATATCTCTTGTAGTGGCTTGTATGTTTGTTTACAGGTTAGCTATCGCTTCGTATACATAGAAAAATCTATGTATACGGCGGATCTGTTGGCGAGCCCGGGGAAACGAGTAATCCGGGGCGTGACACGGCGACGGCGGCCGGCGGGGACGGGAGCACCGGCAAGAGGAGGTCGCCGGACGTCGGGGGAGAGGTGACCGCGACAGAAAAGGCCGGCGGTGGCGGCGGCGCAAGGCGCTCGGCCGCGGCTGCCCTAGCAGCCCTAGCTACAACAGCGGCGGCTGCGGCGGCGCACCGGCGGGGGGGGGCGGCCGGGGAGGAAGGCGACGGCGGCGAAGGTCCTCCCAGAGCTGGCCGGAGGTCCCTGCGCCGGCGGGAGGCGGCGGCGGCTCGGGGCCAGCACCCACTGCCCGCAGCAGCTCCAGCAACAGCTTGCTGCGGCGCGGCGGAGCTCGGCGGCGGCTCCCGACGGTGGGGCAGGTCGCTGGCAGCTGTGCCACCTCAGGGGGACCTAGGGCATGGGTCCACCCTGGGTGCACACTGCAGGGAGAAGAAGAAGGAAGAAGAAGAAGAAGAAAAAGAGAGAAAGAAAGGGAGAGAGTGTTGCCGGAGCTCCCCGCCGGCCAGGGGAGGTCGGCGACAGTCGGCGGTGCACAGGGAGGTGGGCAGGGGAGCTGAGGAGAGGGTGGCACCCTGCTGGGGGAGAGCTAAGGGAGAGAGAAGCAACAAAGGGACTTCTCTCCACTCATACACACATATACACAAGTGCACAAATGCAAAAAGCCCCTCGCAACTTGGGAAATTAGTCCCGAATCCCTCACAGCATGCATAAAATGCACAGACACCCCTCCACACTCGATCTCACGCAAAATGGTGCGTGAAACAGGGTCCAATTCGCGAAACGATCAAATATGCAAACGACCTCTCAGCGAAGAACTCGCGATATCTCACGATCCGACCGTCGCATGTAAGAACGGATCACGCCATCGCGTTCAGCACTGCCGAGACATCGAATCTACCATTTTGGATCGTCAGAAACGGACTCCGAACTGTGACACAACCCATCATCTCTCCTCCAACACAACTCAAAAACCATAAAAATACATATAATACATATATATACGTATATATATACACCTATACATACATATATACATATACAAACACGTATGCATACAAATACAAAGTAGAGGGAGAGAAAACACTGAATTCAAATATCCAAATTCAAAAAAATTCGAATTCTCACACTATTGCAAACAATTCGGTTGCTGTATCAAAAATAGTGCACGTTAATATCGATAATTATGGTAAATATAATTTTTAATAATTTATTCTTTTTATAATATTTTTTATAATATTTTTAATTTATTTAATAGGATCAATTATTTAGCATCGAGTTTTGTCAGTAAAATTGTGCTTAATCCACCTATTCCAGAAACTGAAGAAATAAAATTAAGATAAAATTTTTTACTTATATGAATTTATGTATTATTTCAACTTTCTCTTTCCTTAAATGATAAAATAAAATAATGATGACATTTTCAGTTTAATTCAGTTATGAGTTTTGTGTTTTTTTATGATACTGTATTTATATTTCTTATTATTGCCCTCATTTTGATAATGATGAAATACTATACATCGAAGTCGTAATATTTATTTATAAATTTTTTAAATTTTTAGTATTTTATGCGATGTGCATTACACGTGCACTTAACTAGTATTTTGATTCTTTTTTTTCTTATACAAAAGAAATAACGTAACGAAACAAACTGAATTCCTTTATTTTTTTCTAACTAGTAACTTTTTTTTAATTAAACATTCCTATACTCAAGCATAACATGCATGATAGGCCCCTAAAAAAATAGGAGACTACTGGTTTTCTTGGCATTTAAACAAGGGCTTTCGACTAAAGAAAGGACTCACGGAATAATATCATTCCATATTTTTTCTTTTTATATAAATATTTTTAGATTATCTCAATACTATCCACTAATATTAAGGTAGTTATATTAACTTTTTATTTATTGCGACAAATAATCAAATTTAAATTTTATTTCAAATATATATTTAAATTTTAATCTTATCTATACTATGTATAATCTATACTATATATAAAAGCACACATTTTGAACTTGGTTCTGTGGACAGACCTATTTTTCTGTGGGAAAAGAATTTTGATTCCTTTCCTTTCTTAGCAAAAGAAATAACATAATGAAAACAAACTTTTAATTCCTTTTAATCTCTAACAAATAATATCTTCTTTTTTTATTAAATATTTTTGTATCATTCAATATTTTTTTATGGTGAATATTTAAAGATAATCTCAATTCTTTCTACTAACATTTAATTGTTATATTAAATTTTAATTGTTGCAACTAATAATCAAGTTTAAATTTAAATTCAAATATATATCTGTATTATAATTTTATTTGAAATTTAATTATATAACTTAAATTTAAATTTATGAATTTTTAAAATTTTAAATTTTGGATATTAAGTTTGAATTAACAATTAAAATTTTTAATTAAAGTAGATTAAAATTAAATTCTAAAACGTATATTTAAATTTTGGATTAGCCAGAATTCAAAAAATATAGAGAAATATTTTATATATATAAAAAGAAAAAAAATAAAACTATATAATTTTTGTCGTTATCATATGATCATTAAATTATTTGTGTTGTGTGGTTGTATGTTTGATTGACTTTGTATTATGGTGCTACGCCGTGCATGTATAGGGGATCTTTTGTCCATGTGGCGGATCTGTGTGCGTCCGCGGGATGTTCTCAAAGGTGTTTAAAGAAAAGATCTACACGTTTTCTGCTAATTTTCCTAAGAAGGATTTCTAAAAAGAACCCGGGGCGTGACATTTTTCCTCTTTCCGAAAATGTGACTATCTTTTTTAGTAATATTTTCATGTCCAATCATTTTAAATCATTCATTTCAAATAATACATCAAATGATCATTTATTCTCAAATATATATTTTAAATTTTTGCTATTGAATCTCATCCAACGGTTGAAAATATATGTATCTATCATAATAATACCCTCGCATATAATATCCGATAATATCTCTGGTAGCCAATCTCCTTTCTCACCCGTAATACCTGTCATCTATCATCTCATCAATAACCCATCATCTCATTATAATATCTCATCGCCTCACGCATTTCTCAAATATAGAGCTTAATTTTTTTGCCATTGGATTTAGGTCTTAATATTTTTTCATTGGATCTTATCCAATGGTTGAAAATGCAATATCCGTCACTTTTTGTAACAACTAGTTATAGTGCACGCGCCATGCACGTTAAATTTAATTTAATTTAATTTATATTTATATTTTAAATTTAAAGTGTTATTGGTGATACGTGTTTATTTATCATTTGATTTTTTTTCTAACTTTAATGTTTTCAGGTAAGCTTTATATTTTCAATATAGTTATTCTGTAAATATTTTTCATTTGTTTCGTACGTAACATATACTTTTTTTTTAAATGTGTACATGAATTTTAAAATTTGAATTAATTCAAATTTTTAAACTAATAAAATTATATATAAATTTATGAATAAAATTTAAAATTTAAAGTCTATTTTGAATCCATAATTTGAATATAAATAATTATTAAAGACTCAGTATTAGATATGTTAGGTATTAGATATGTTAGCTAACATATCAACTTAACTTTAGACTTATATGATAAATACTTTTCTCACATACAAATACCTAAGTAAGATAACAAGAAGAACTGTATATTAAAACCACAAAAATTAATTATAAAATATCTATATACATATATGCATGCCCGGTTTAAATCGGCGTGGAGCTATTGTCACGCCCCGGGTTACCTCTTCCCAGGCACATGACAAGATCCGCCGCATACATAGTATCTCTACCATGTATACGAAGCGAAAACAACAACACTCACACAGAGCTAAAGGTATCAACAGAGCTGCTATATATAAATATATCAAAGGATCACTGTACATACATACATCATCCATAACTATAATATACAACACTGATAATCTCTATCTCACTGTATGTACAGACATAGCCATCTACCAAAATGGGGTATACCTCTAGCCAAGAATCCGGGGATCAACTCTACCCGACGGTCTCCTTTCCGCGCTCAGTATGCACAACTGGGGAAGAAGACTCTGCAAAAAGGTGTCAACAACGGGTGTGAGAACTACTATCAAACAAGTAGTCCTCGGTGAGTACCGCCACCAGCCTCAGCGGTCTGCCCACTAAGTCCTCAATCTCAAGAGATATATATGGAGCAATAAAGGAGATATACTACCACTATTATGCACAATGCTCAACTGTCAATATGAATACCAATGAACTGAATATACCAAAAGAGGACTATCATGAATCCATACACAATGCAATACCTGCGAACCAGCTAGTACAGGAAACACCGTCTGTCCCTAGCTCAATCCATAATACCATACAACACAATATGATACCACACGATACCTGCGGCCTGATCATGCTCAACCCTACAGGGAGCCTGCTAGTACAGAAAACCCGTCTGTCACTAGCCCCTCGTACAACCCTCTGTACGGAATATGCCAACTCCGGAGCGGTACTCGTGGGAGCGACCCAACCGAGTATAGTACAACCATATCAGCGCCAAGCACCCACAGGTATATGATCGACACGACTGGGTCAACAAAGAATCACATGCCCTCGGCATCTCAAAGAATAATCAACAAGTATGACCCAATCCACTGATCTCACAAAGAATCACGTGCCCTCGGCACCTCAAAGGATAGTCAATAACATGACCCAATCAATGCTCCAGTGCTCACAATAAATCTCAACTCTACCACAAAGAGGAGGTACAACAACATAGCACGAGCCACAACATGATCACCTACACTACATGTACAACAACTGGTACGAAGGATATCAACTGAATGGGTGTAGGTCAAATCATGCAACAAGGATACAAGAAAATCATGCATGCTCATATATATATCATTAGCATATCATGCACATGCAAATCTCAACCTAACAGGTCATATCTAACATAATCTCAGCATGTCATGCTATCATAATCCCAATAGTATCACACTATCATAATCCAATATCATCATATCATGCTAACATAATCCAATCACTATCATGCTAACATGAGAGTAAACACATAGGAGGAAGTCCACTGAATCTGGCAAACATCAACCCACCTCAAGAGCTAATCAACCACGGTGGGAAAAACAGTATCCTCAGATCCAACCCTCCAAGATAACCAAGCTCCAGCAGCACTCCGATCTGAATATCTCCAAAAAGGCTGCTAACTCCGACAGAACAACAGCTCAGCACCAGATCAGAACTACAGAATAGAGGAGAACAAGCTAGATCATAAACTCATGCCAACACATGGCCCTTACTCTAGCTTTCTCTCTCTAGAAACGAAATCACGAAGTGGAAATGAGCCTAAAAACCATCAGGGACTCACCTATTTATAGGCTCCCAAAATTCCACTTTCGGGCGCTCGAATCCAACTTCCGGGCGTCCGGAAACCCTGCAATTTAGGTGTCAGCTGGCGGCCAAGCGGTCGGTCGTCGGTCGGCAGGCGGTGGGGCAGCGTGTCTCCGGCGGTCGACATGTGTCCTGCGTCATGACACGTGGCTCTCCATGTCATAAGCCTATCCGGATCCACAACTGGGCGTCCGGTTCCTGCGTCCAGATCCAAAACTCATCAGCCACTTCCGGATCATCCGAAATATACACTGGCTCCGGAACATTCGGGCGTCCACTTCTCAAGTTCCGGGCGCCCGAAATCCGCCAAGTCCAGAAACCCTCAAAAATCCGAGTACTACAGCTACCCTGTTGATTTAAACTGGGCAGCGGCTAGGGGGTGGGATGGGTTTTATTTTTTTATTTTTTTTGCTTTCAGTCCAATTCTCCCTATTCTCTCATGTTGACAATTTTTTTTTCCAAAGCAATTCTCCTATCTCTCTCTCTCTCTCTTATATTCTCCATTAATCTTTTTCTCTTATTTTTTTTCGCTGTACGATTTCTTATCAAGTATTAATATTATAAGATCAAAGTTTATATTTAATATATAATTTAAACCATATAGTAAGACTATATGTAAAAAAATTACATAATTTAAAATTTTATAATGAGATTTAGGAAATGTAATGTATAACATTTACTTTTACAACTGATCCACAGAATATTTCTTCTTTTTTTCTTCTATTGACTTTGTTATTATTGTTGCTCCTAATGGTTCTTCTTTTCTAACTTCTTTTATTCTTATTATACTTTTACTGTTGCAATAAATATAATTTATTATTCTTATATTTTTGCCTTTATTCTTCTTTTATTCTTCTTATACTTTTATTTTTTATGCTTTTACTGTAGCTGTTATTACTTTTTCTTCAGTTTTTTTTTCTACTTTTTTTTTTGAAAAAAATTTGGCTTCTTCTATTTTTTTTAATACTTTTATTGTTTCTTTTTTCTTCAGCTTCTTTTATTTATTTGCTGCGTAATTGATCTACTGCAACGCACGAATACCTTCACTATTATAACATGAAGGCACAAAAGCTAAAGAGCAAGTATAGTAAACATCATGAGCTAAGCAAATATTATGTATAAATCCCCTTTGTGAGATTTGCCCATAAATTAATAAAGGTTATAAATCCCTTTATATGAGATTTGAGCTTAGATTAATAAAGGTTATGTTGACTTAAATGGGCCAGCATCCTGCCCTGTGGCGGGAGGCCATGTTGGGCCGAGTCATGTTCGAAATGGCGTGAGGTTGGGTGGGCCGAGTCATGTTCGAAGTGGCGTGAGGCTGGTTGGGCCGAGTCACAATCGAGACCCGTGGGCGCTGTATCTGTACGCTTTAAGTGAATTGGTTGCGTATTTCTAACAGCTCGAGTTTTTGGGATTAATGGTTAGCGCCAACGATCCGACAAGTGGTATTAGAGCCAGTGGTCACGGGTTCGATTCCCGCATGCTGCGAATGTGTGCAGGTGCTGGAGGGAGGATTGTTGGCTTAAATGGGCCAGCATCCTGCCCTGTGGCGGGAGGCCATGTTGGGCCGAGTCATGTTCGAAGTGACGTGAGGCTGGTTGGGCCGAGTCACAATCGAGACCCGGGGGGATTGTTGGTTTAAATAGGCCAGCATCCTGCCCTGTGGCGGGAGGCCATGTTGGGCCGAGTCATGTTCGAAGTGGCGTGAGGCTGGTTGGGCCGAGTCACAATCGAGACCCGTGGGCGCTGTATCTGTACGCTTTAAGTGAATTAGTTGCGTATTTCTAACAACTCGAGCTTTTGGGATTAATGTTTAGCGCCAACGATCCGACAGGTTATGGGCTTTTTTTATATTTATCCCTCTTAAAAAAATTCACAAATAGCCCCACAAAATTTATATTTGCAAGATTGGCCCTATCACCGCCACGCAAGTGCCACGCGAGCCGCCACGTGGGTGTGGTTGGCGTAGGTTAAGTTGAATACGGTGAATCATTCATTGTGTTTGGACACGGCGAATGGTTCACCATGTCCTTTTGATATATATTACTTAAAAGGATACGGTGAACCATTTTCTTAGGTTTTAATTAATACATCAAAAGGAAACGGTGAACAATTCACCGTGTCCAAACACAGTGAATGGTTCACCGTGTTCAACTTAACACCCCCAGCCACGCTCACATGGCGCTTGCGTGGCGGGTATACGGCCAATCTTGCAAATATAAATTTTATAGGGCTATTTGTGATTTTTTTTTTCTGAGAGAGCTAAATGCAAAAAAAGCCCGTTATATGGATATAGTGAAAGAAATAGATGATTGTAAAAAGGATTTGATCTTGATGAGCAAAAAATTAACAACGAATATAAGTTTAAATTATTAACCAGTCTAGGCCTTGCTACAATAGAGTATGTGAAAAGGTTGAATAATATTAAAAAAATCATGACTGATTCTTGGATGGATTGCTTGATTAGGCCTTTTGAGGAAGATAATGAAAAAAAAAAAAACGATATCCCTGAGGAGGTTAGTATTTATTCAATATCGTTATGCTTGATGATTTTTTCGTAATAATATTTTGAATAGTAACTAACTAAAATTAGTGTTTTCCTTTAAGATTATTAATTCATATATAAAGATTTGAACTGTTAACAAAGTATGAATGCCTCTGATGTCATACCCTGGGGTTTCGCCCAACCCAGGTTCACCAACAGATCTGCCGCATACACAGAAATTTCTGTGTAAAAAAGCAATAGAAGTACCGGTAAAGAATACAAGAGCTACTACAAGTATGTAACAGAACTATAAAGAAATTGCTTAAACTAAAATATAGTTCACTGTACATATATAGGATCCATGGAGTACATAAACACCTCACACAACTCTGAAATATAAAATATAAAATATAAATATATGTATGTACAATGACTAAACCCCAAAAACTGTCTCCAAAAAGGGTACTCCACTAGCTCGGCAACCAGGATAGGTAGGGGTCTAACTTGGGACTCCCTTACGTCGATTAGTGGCAATGACAGAAACTGAGGGCTCTGTAAGAAAAAGGAATAACAACGAGTATGAGAACTAGTATAAACAAGTAGTTCTCACTGGGTACGGTCACCGACGCCAACGGCCTTCCCACTAAGTCTACGAAACTGAAAAGTAAAGTTAGATAAGTAAAGGAGCAGAGTAGTAAAGCTGAAAAAAAATCTACAGCTACAATGCTGCTACACTAGTAATGCTCAAGTCACACTATCACATCACACTATCACGTCACACTATCACTAAAGTGCATGCAACAACTATCTATTGGACTGACAACAACTAACTCAATTCAAAAGGACTGCCACAAGGGCGGTCTAGTCTGTGCCAACCTACTACCATGCACCATCCTCGGGGCTGGACAGACCAAGGTAGGTTACCCGAAAAGGGTTACTGCAACATTAATGCACTAAGGGCCAAGCTCGGGAGTGGCACTCATGGGGTGCGACCCCACCGAGGAATCTGCGCATTCTGTCGAGCTCAAATCTGGATCATGCAAACTGTAGTCGATGCAAATGATCAATCAGATCTCAAAGCCGAAACTCACGTTCCCTTGGCACAATTTGATACAAAAATTAAAGACTTGGGATTACCGTCAATCTGGACGGCATCCGACTATACAAATCAGCCTAAACACTACTGTAAAAATTCGCTCACCCCTCAGCGCGAGTGTAAATCCATTCTACACTAATCTGAGCACTCGCAACCTACTAACAGGGGTGACAAGAAGGTAAAAAATAGCTTAATTCCTAACGACGGCAATTAACATGGCAATTAACATGAACATAGTGTAGGTTTTCTCCTAAGTCAAGTCCTAATTTAGCTATTAGAATTCATCAAAGAATGGGTTTAGCATTCACAAGGTTCAGATTCCATTACTACACATGTACATCTAAAGATTGATGCTAACCAACTTGCAAGAATAAGATTAACATACATGCTAAATTTTCAAATAGACTTAGGAAGAATTCCATCGAATTCGGTAAATATAAACCCACCTGAAGCGCTAATCTGTCATGCCCCGGGCTAGTTTTAGAAGCGAAAAAATGTGCCATTTTTTTTTTTTAAAGCCTAGCCCGCGCCACGTACAGACCCGCCACAAATACAGATCCCACTGTCTACACGGACAGAGTCTCCCCTGTATTTGCACGGCGTACACACGATACAAAACAGGATCACAACCACCATTCATTCATCACACATACAACAAATCACAATGTCCAATACATACAGCTAACTGTCCTTAACAATTGCATGTATCTAAACAAGTCCTTAGGCGAAGGATGATGCGATGCACAAAACAACAGATCATTCTATAAAAATGCTTCTTACCCAGAAGCTTTATTTGAAACCCTAATCTCAATCATTTAAAGATCATTCTAAAACTGTTCTCTACACGAGAACTCTATTTTGAAATCCAAAAGCCGATCGATCAAAAGCCGTTTGAAAACTGATTCCTACACGAAAACCTTATTTTGAAAACCGCTACCACGAGGGGTAGAAATCCACGATACACAGATTATCACATAGCTCGGCAATAACCAAAACCACAAGAACGATATACTAAGCATAGTCATCCACAATATCTATGCATGCAATCAACACAAAATACTGAACCATATCCATAAGTCTACTAAGTAAGGGGAGAGTGTCAGGGTAGCAACCAAAACGGTGGTAACACAGGTCGGGACCTCTAATGCAGCTAACTAGTCGCATCTCACAACGTCCCGACTCCCACCACCCGGCTCACCTGAAAAAAACAACGATGGCGGGGGGGTGAGAACATGATAAACATGTCTCCCCTCCCAGTGGGTACCGCAAGCCGACGAAGGCGAGGTGTACACACCGGCGCGAGGGTCAACAGATAGATAGGTAAGTAAAACAGTAGCATAAGTAAGCATGAGAATGAACCATACATGAACGACTACGCTACTGTGAGCAAATAGCATATGCATCAACTGTAGATAGATAATGAAACCCAATCACCACCAGGCCACAGGGACGGATCCCTAGCACTGTCACAACTGCTCACTCACATGCATATAACCTCCGCAAATGCACATGACAAGAGGCTCACGGGTCGGAAACACACAACCCTTTTTCAAAAAAGAACACCCTAAGCGGTGGATCAGACCGCTGGTGTACGTGAAGTGCTAAAAGAGCTGTGACGATCGATGCAGAATGCTCAATCCACAGAACGGCAACAAGCCGAGAATAGCAACTGATAACACGGATAACAAGGATCGCTCGGAACAACAGGCGATCACCACCGACCAACCAGGTCATCACAATAAACCATGCAACCACACTACTCTACTAATGGCAAGCTCACAAAAGTAGAGGAAAGAGAGTCTAGTGAACTAATAATCAACATACGAGAGAAAGGGATAGAGAGGTATCACCGCTAGTCCACTGAACCGACTCCGGATCGAAGTACCCACCTGCAGAAACGAGAGAGCCTAACACCGACGGCTCACGGGAACGTCGACAGGACCTACAAAAGGCTCACAGGGTCAAGGTCCACCGAGTCGACACTAACATACAAAAGCACACAACCCGCAACCGTCGGATCGTCCGAAAAACCCGCCGGGACGATTCCGAACCCAAACCAAGCCCCAGAGGGGTACCAATAAACCACGCGAGTGCTCTGCTGTCCACAACCACACCAAACAAGGTGGTTGGACAGCGGGCACAAGGCCGGGATGCCACGAACACCAACGCATCCGAAACGGCTTTCCGGGTTCCCGAAAAATGCCGATTTGGCACCGGAACCCTTCGTCACTCATCCGCTGCCCACGAAACTTCAGGACAGCGAAGGAGAACAGCCAACAAGGCTATACGACGAAGCCAGGTCGCTCACAAAACCAGCAAGTGAGTCGCACAACCGAAACGCGCGTTCCGCCGACTATTTTATCGGAAAACGCATCAAAAATCAAACCGGATCTCTGCGAAGGGGCGAAGAGATTGGACAATCAGTCCACTGGGCCTCAAGGGTCATGCCCTTGCTGCCCGCAGCATCACAACGCAGCCACAAACACATAAAGCCCTAAAACATGCAGCTATACACCATAAAGAGGCAATAAAAGTAAAGTTGGAGCAATCCGCTCGTCCGCACAACCCTTCACAAGCACCAGCGGATAGGGAATGATGCAACGGAGGCCGTGCTCACAGCCCCTCTGCGACAGGAACAGTCGCGGGCTCAAACGATCCACAAAAACATTCAAAGCATGAAATATAGGGGCTCGACACAGTCGAGGCAGCAAACCGGGGCACCGTTGCTGTCAACTGAGGTGAGCACGGTGATCAACGCGTCGCCGCGATCATCGTGCTCACCTCCCCGAAGATCGGGAGGCAGCCAAAGGTCCGGATCCACGCATGCAGCTCCAAACAAGCAGGGACCAAGCCCGGCCGGAGCAAGTAAGCTCCGGCCGGTTGCCGGCGGACATGCAGCGCGCGCGGTGGCTCAGGTCGGACGCGGGGAAGGTGGAGAAGAGGGGGCTCACCTCAACCGGCTGCAGGAAGCGGCGGCGGCGGCGCGGGGAGAGCAACAGCTCTCGGGTCGGCTACCCGAAATAAGGGCACGGCTACACCGGCGACGAACGGCGGCGGCGGCGGTCGGGACGGCAAGCACCGGCAAGAGGGGCTCGCCGGACGCTGGTTAGGGGGCGACCGCGACAGCACAGGGCGACGGCGGCGGCGGCGGTGGCGGCGGCCGGAAGCTTTCGGCTGCGGGTGCCCTAGGAGCCTAGCGGCGACAGCGGCGGCTGCGGCGGCGCACCGGCTGCACGGGGGCGGTCGGGGAAGCAGGGGTCAGCGGCGGCGGTCCTCTGGAAGCAGGCAGGGGACCACCTCATCGACGAGAGGCGGCGGCAGCAGAGATCCAAGTCTCTCTGCCCGCACCTCCAGCCGCAGCAACAGCAGCAGCGGCAGCAGCGGCGCTCGACGGCGACGGCGGCACGGGAGCGGCCGGGGAAGGAGGCGACGGCGGCGGCGGTCCTCCTGAGGCCGACCGAGGGCTGCTGCATAGCGGGAGGCAGCGGCGGCTCGGATCAAGGACCCACTGCCCGCACTCCTCCAGCAGCAGCACGCGGCGGCAGCGCTCGGCGGCGGCTCCAGTCGCCGGGAAGAGGCGCCGGGCATCGGGGCGCGGCCGAGGAGGAGGACTAGGGCACGGGATCCCCCTTCCCTCTCCAGGAACACCCCAGCCAAGAGAGGAAGAAGGAGAAGAAGAAAAGAAAAAGAAAAAGAGAGGGAGGAGGGAAACCACTGTTCCGACCGGCCAGGGAGGCCGGCGGCGACGGCAGCAGCTCGGGGGAGAGGCAGGGGGAGGAGGAGGCTGCGGCTGAGGGGCTAGGGCACCTAAACAACAAGGTTTAGGGTTTTAATCCCACAACTCACATATATACTATTGCACAAATTGCAAATAAACCCCCGAAAATGAGGAATTCCAACCCGAGTCCCTCACAGCACGTGTAAAACACGCGGACACCCCTCCACGCACGATCTCATGCAAAACGGTACACAACTAAGGACCTTTACGTGAAAAGATCAAAAAGCCATTTCGACCCCTTGGCGAGGAACTCGCAATATCTCACGATCCGACGGTCGGTTTCATGAACGGATAGCGCCATCGCGATCAGCACTGCCGAGACATCGAACCTACTATTTTGGATCTCCAGAAAAGGTCGCCGATTCGCGACACAAGCCATCCCCTTTCACCTCCAACAACAAACACAACAAAAGATACATACAAAAAAATACATATATATACATATATACTTATATATATATACATATATATATATATACATATATATATATATATATACCAGTAGAGAGAGAGAGAAAACAAAACAAATTCAAATTATAAAAAATTTGAATTCTTACATCACTCCCACCATCCAAGAAGTTTCGTCCCCGAAACTTACTCACACACCATCCGCAAACAACTGCGGGTACCTCTCACGCATAACAGACTCCAGCTCCCAAGTAGCCTCGCTCTCCTCGTGATTCGCCCACTGAACCTTCACATACGGAATGCTCCGGTTCCTCAACTGCTTCACCTCGCAAGCCAGAATCCTCAAAGGCACCTCGTCGTAGCTGAGATCCTCCCTCAGCTGAACCGTCGCCGGGCTGATCACGTGAGAAGGGTCAGGGATGTACTTCTGAAGCATGGACACGTGGAAGACGTTGTGCACTCGAGCAAGACTAGGAGGAAGAGCCAACCGATAAGCCACCGGACCCACACGCTCAAGGATCTCGAACAGTCCCACGAATTGCGGACTAAGCTTGTTCCGCAATCCGAGCCGCTTGATCCCTCGAGACGGCGACACCTTGAGCAGCACATGCTCACCGACCTGAAACTCTAGGTCACGTCGTCGCTGATCCGCGTAGCTTTTCTGCCGGCTCTGCGCAGTCAGCAGCCGCTGCCTCGCACTGCGAATCCTGACCACTGCGTCCTCCAACAGGTCAGGCCCGATCACACGACGCTCACCCACGTCATCCCAACAGATCGGAGATCGACAACGACGTCCATACAAAGCCTCGTACGGTGCCATCCCAATGCTCGCTTGGAAGCTGTTGTTGTAGGCGAACTCCACCAAAGAAAGGTACTTGAACCACCCCTCTCCATAGTCCATAACGCATGCTCGGAGCATATCCTCGAGAGTCTGAATGACTCGCTCCGACTGCCCATCACTCTGAGGGTGGAAAGCTGTGCTGAAGTTGAGCTTCGTTCCCAGAGCCTGCTGCAAGCTCCTCCAAAACTGTGATACGAAGCGAGTATCCCGATCCGAAACGATCGACACTGGCACCCCATGCAGCCTGACGATCTCATCCAAGTAGAGCTGTGCCAGTCGATTCCGAGACCAAGTCGTGTGTACCGACAGGAAGTGAGCTGCTTTCGTCAATCGATCCACAATAACCCAGATCGCATCATGACCTCGCTGAGAACGAGGCAACCCGGTGACAAAATCTATGGTGATCTGCTCCCACTTCCATACTGGTACAGGTAACGGTTGAAGCTTCCCTGCTGGTCGCTGATGCTCAGCCTTCACTTGCTGACAAACCAGACACTGTGCCACATGCTTAGCTACGTCCAACTTCATGCCAGGCCACCAGAAACTCTGCTTTAGGTCGCGGTACATCTTCGTCCCTCTAGAATGAACGGTGTACGGCGACCGATGTGCCTCAATCAAGATCTCCCGCCTCAAGTCCCGATCACTGGGCACACACCTCCGTCCTCGAAAATAGAGGGAACCATCGGCGTGAATCGTGAAGTCTCCATCTTTACCCTGCTCGACCTCAGCTCGCACTTTCTGCAAGTGCGGGTCCGTCAGCTGTCCACTAGAAATCCGATCTGACAAGGTGGGCTGCACCACCATGGTCAACAGCTGTGCGGTAGCTCCAGAAGGTAGGATCTCCAACTCTAGTCGACAAAACTCCTCCACCAAGCGCTCCTGGTCGGTGATCATGAGAGACAGCTCCGCCGAAGGCTGCTTCCGGCTCAAGGCGTCCGCCACAACGTTCGCCTTGCCCGGATGGTACTGGATAAAGAGGTTGTAATCCTTCAAAAGCTCAAGCCACCGGCTCTGTCTGAGGTTCAACTCCTTCTGAGTGAAGAGGTACTTCAGACTCTAATGATCCGTGAATACCTCGCAATGTGCTCCGTACAGGTAGTGTCTCCAAAGCTTGAGAGCAAACACCACCGCTACTAGCTCGAGACATTTGTGGCTTCAGCTCCTAGAAGCTCTTCTGACAAGCGGGAGTCCACATAAACCTCTCGCCCTTCCTCGTCAGCTTGCTCAAAGGGGCGGCGATCTTAGAGAAACCCTCAACGAATCACCGGTAATAACCCGCCAAGCCGAGGAAGCTCCTAATCTCCGTCACAGAAGTCGGAACAGGCCAATCCACCACTGAGTCCACCTTCTTCGGGTCCACCGTGATACCAGATTGCGTCACGATGTGGCCCAAGAAGGAGACTTCCCGAAGCCAAAACTCACACTTCTTGAGCTTAGCGTAAAGCTTATGCTCTCGAAGCATCTGGAGGACTCGTCGAAGATGATCCTCATGCTCCACGTCGCTCCTCGAATAGATCAGTATGTCGTCAATGAAGACCACGACAAACTGATCCAAGAACTGCCGGAAGACCCTGTTCATCATATCCATGAAAGCTGTCGGGGCGTTAGTCAATCAGAACGGCATCACCGTGAACTCGTAATGCCCGTAACGAGTGCGGAAAGCCGTCTTCGCAACGTCCTCGGCCTTGATCTTGAGCTGATGGTAACCTGACTGCAAATCAATCTTCGAGAATACCGAGGCTCCCTAAAGCTGGTCGAAGAGATCGTCGATCTGCGGTAGAGGGTACTTGTTCTTCACCGTCACCTTATTGAGCTCTCGGTAGTCAATGCACAAGCGCATACTACCGTCCTTTTTCTTGACGAAGAGAATCGGCGCTCCCCAAGGAGAAACACTCGGTCGGATGAAGCCCATATCCAGAAGATCCTCTAGCTGAGCCTTCAGCTCCTTCAATTCGGCGAACGCCATGCGATAGGGGGCCTTCGAAATCGGAGTAGTGCCCGGAACCAAATCGATGAAGAAGGCAATCTCTCGGTCCGGAGGCATCCCGGGTAGCTCGGCAGGAAAGACATCGGGGAAATCTCGAGCCACCGAAATATCCTCCAGAGCCGGTACAGCTCGATGAATGACGTCTACCGAAGCCAGGTAAGCCGTACATCCACCGATCAACAAACTCCTAGCTCTGGCAGACGAGATAGTCAAGGCGAAGAAAGAACTCTTACAAGCACGGTAGACGAATTCCTTCTCGCCCGGCTCCGCGAAAGTCACTGTCCTCTGCTCACAGTCGATGGTGGCGTGATGCTTGGTGAGCCAGTCCATCCTAAGCACCACATCGAACTCCTTCAGCGGCAACAGGACCAGGTTCGCCGAGAACACCTGGTCGCCAAGCAACATCGGACAAGCCCTGATCCATCTCTCTGCTCCAAGGCCCTTTTCGGGGGTCTGGATCCGAAGGGGTACAGGAAGTGGACTCGACTCCAGACCGTGCTCGCGTGCGAAAGAACGAGAAATGAAAGAATGCGATGCTCCGGTATCAAACAACGTCCTAGCACGAGAGCCGAAGAGGGAGGTTATACCTGCAACCACGTTGTCTCCACCGGTGTCTCCCTTGGGGTGGGACATGTTGAAGACACATCCACCCGATGCCTGGGGTGTCCCCTCCTACTGGCGAGAAGTGGAGGGACGCCCAGACGAAGCTGCAGCTGCTGGTGGCGGGTTCCTCCGGTTCTGTCTCTGAGTGGCTGGAGAGGAAGCAGTACTCTGCGCTGGTCCCATCGTGCAGTGCTGTCGCATATGTCCCTTCTGGCCGCATCGGAAGCAGTGATCTCGGCGCTGGGGGCAGGCGTACGGCCGATGACCCTGCCCACAGATAACGCACGTCGGGTTCTCCTGCCACTGGCTCCCAGATGGAGCGCTCCTGGCTGACTGGCTCCGCTGATGCTTCCGCGGCCTCTTCTTAGAGAAAGAGCCACCGCTGGAACTGGGGTAGGAACGCTTCCGGTCAGCGTTCCTCTCGGGCTGATCTCGCTCGGCGCGCGTCTCCTCCGTCTCATACTGAACCATCTGGGCGCGCTCGTAGTACTCATCGTACGTCATCACCCCATGGGAGGCGATCAAGAGACGGATGCTCGGCCTCAATCCCCTCGCGAACAGGCGCGCCTTATGGTACTCATGTCGGGCAGCGAAGGGGATCAAGCCGATGATGCGGGAGAAGTCCCGCTCGTACTCCTCCACGGTGCGGTTTCCCTGCTTGACGCTCCAACTCACGCTCCAAGCTCTGCTTCGTGCTCTCTCGGCAGTAGTGGCTGAAAATGATCTCCCGAAACTCCTTCCACGAAGGATAGGCAGCAACGTAACGGGTCGTCATGAGGTGCAACCACCAGTCGTAGGCCTCGTCATCCAGACAGTGGGTGGCCAACGGGACCTTGTCCTCCTCGTCGATGCAGAGGTCGCGAAAGAGCTTCTCAATCTGTGCGACCCAACGCTCCACAGTCCGTCCACCATCCTTCTTGCCTGCGAACATGGGCGGATCGAACCTCCAGAATTTCGCCAATCGCGCTCGGATATGGCCACCACCCCCAATCACGGGGTCGGCGTCCACACACGGAACAGTCGACGTAGTCGCTGTCGTCGTCACGGTCGTGGCCACAAATGGCGTGGGTGCCACAGGAGGGTCTGCAGTCATCGGGGCACTCGGCGGAGGAGGAGGAGGGGCTGGAGCGGCAGTCGCCGTAGCCTGCTGCTGCAGGAACTGCTGGAACATGCCGGAGAGGGTCGTCAGCTGACCCCTCACCTCGGCCACCTCAGCCTCTAGCTGCAGGGTACGGTCAACACCAGGCTGCTCGCCTCCTGCCGGCTCCTCGCTCGAACCAGCCGCAGTAGCCTGAGTCTGAACACCAGCAGACGGCTCCGCAGGCGCACGCCCACCACCACGACCAGGACGGGGAGGTCTACCACGACCACGAGCCATCTGTAAAACACAGAAACCGCGTAAGAGAAAAGAAGTCGGCAACACCCAAGAAGCAACAAGCCGAAAACAAACCCCCGAACTCGCGCACCTATACATCTTAGGTCTTCCTATGGGTCAACCTAACCAATGGTTCAGTTACAAATTTATGAATGAATGAGTGTTTGTAACCTTTACGCTCTGATACCATCTTAATTTGTCACGCCCCAGGCTAGTTTTAGAAGCGAAAAAACGTGCCATTTTTTTTTTGAAAGCCTAGCCCGCGCCACGTACAGACCCGCTACAAATACAGGTGTCACGCCCTGAGTCCACAGCGGAAGCACACCGGGACGCTAACAGATTCGCCGAACGGACAGAGTCTCCCCTGTCCGGACGAAGCGGCAACAAAAAATAAAATCAATAGTTTCCAGGCGTTTCAAGAAATCGTCTATACTAAATCCACATCACAAGAAATAACAACCGACATATATCAGAGCACTATCTACAAGCTAAACTGCTGCACATCACGTGCTACATTAAATAAAAACTCAACCTTAAACAAAATACAAGGAGAAAGGGGCCTAGCCCTCGCCAATACATGAATGTAGTACAAAGTCGCACTCTATCTGGTGGTCTTCTAATGTCTAGACATGCTGGTAGAGGATGCTATCTACTACGCGATCCCCCTCACCTCGATCAACCGTCAGTATACGTACCCCTGAAAAATAAACCACAACAGGGTGTGAGAACTACTGAACAGTAGTTCCCAGTGGGTACGGTCGGCGATAACCACGACCTTCCCACTAGGTCTACTGGAGGCTAGGCTGGTGAAAGAACAGTAAAATATGCAGTAAATGAGTAACTAAAGGAAAAACTGGCAGTAATCTAAACAAGTAAATGATCTGAACAGCTAAAAGTAAAGTATAGTAAATGACTACCTGGCTAGGACCTGCATAGAGAGATGTCAGGTAACAGAAAACGAATAACTACATGTACCATAAACAGATCTCTGTACCTGCTATACTATCATGCTCCTGTAAGGGTAGTGAGAGAAAAAGAAAAAGCTGAATAGTGTATGCATCAGTGCAACGACTACAATAAATACTATAAGAATACCCAATCGCAACAACCGACTCATAAGTCCGGTCAAGCCTGCGCCTGCCTAGTGCGCGGACACACTCCCATAAGTGTGACGGCGACCTCTAGGCTCTGCCCCCTTGGGCACACATATATCACATATCTCAACTACACTAGCCAGCATCCGGAGCGGCACTCGAAGGGGAGCGACCCCTACCGATTATCATAGCACATAGCACATATACAGTCAAGCTCATAGTGGCCTTGCAGGCTATAGTCTACATCATGGACAACAATATCACAATGCCAACCCAATATCCTCAGAGTAATCATGGATTAAACAAGAGGTCAACATCATATTTCACAAGATCGCAAGAACTCAAAAGATCGCAAGACCTCAATCTGATAACTTTAATGCAATGACAGGCTCAAGACAAAGGGATAAGAAGTAACTAGTCAAGATGTATACAATGTCAACTGGCCTCCCACGACCTACTAGAATATCTAGACACAAGAATGCTAACAATCATTATGTTACGACTATAAGACAATGGGATAGTCAAAGAACCACAAGAAACGACCCAATGATCTCAACTCAGTTATCAAATGTCCAAAGGATCTAGCCACAAATGTCTCACGAATCCTCGGTCACTGTCATGTAACTCATGGCATGTACAATACAAAGAAAAGGAAATACTTCATGTCTATGTATAGAATGTCAGGAGGACAGGTGTGGCCTACATTAGCCTCTATCTAGGAATAAGTACTCAACTTTATACTAATAACATCTCTATCAACAAATAAAATCATGTATAGACACATACGTTATGCCTTCGACACAATGCTCAAGTATAACTCGTTGTTCACATAAACGCTTATGAGGAAATTATACTTCTACACAAGTCCATGAATCAATATGATTATACACATATGCCTATGCATTCAAATAGACATAGAGGGAAATCCGTCATTTTCGACGACTCGGAACCCACCTCGAATTGCTGATCCACTAGCCGCGAGCAAGCAACCTCCAATGCGTCTTTCCTCAGCTCAATCTAGTAAGGAATTGTCACGCCCCGGGCTAGTTTAAATACGGAAAACGGGTCAATTTTTTTTTTTTTTTTTGAAAGTCTAGCCCGCGCAGTGAACAGACCCACCACAAATACAGGCACCTCTGTCTACACGGACAGAGTCTCCCATGTATTTGCACGACGTACCAACAATATACAACAGGATCACAATCACATTTACATTCACGATAATCCATACAATATAACATAGAGTACATTTGCATTCAGCTATCCCTACATGCTTCTAAACACTCCTTAAGCGAAGGATGATGCAATGCACAGTACAACAAGCATCCTATTAAAAGTGCTTCCCACTCAAAAGCTTTATTTTCAAACTCTAATAAGCATTAAAGAAATCCAAGAAAAACTTTTTAAAACTGTTCCCACACGGAACTTCATTTTTAAAATCAGCTACCACGAAGGGTAGACACCCACACGATAAAACACAAGTGAAATGCTGATAATAGAAGCTGAAACCCAATCTCATGCATAATAAGTCATCGTCTCATACAAGATATAAGCATTCAATATTGATCATCCAACTGAACCATCTATATATCTATCTGACTACTAATGCAGATAAAGAAAACATAACCAGGGTGATGACCGCTAATGCAGTCTAGCTAGATCGTCCTCGCATCGAACCACGAACTGGCTCCTCGCCCATGCCACCTAAAAAATGGGGAGTGAGAAACCACAACGAGGTTTCCCAGTGGGTACAACTGAGCCACAGGGGCATGTCGTAATCACTGAGAAACAAAGGAGATATGATAACAATATAATCAGAGATCTACAGTAGCTGTGTCAGTATGAACAGAATAAGTAATCAAAACGCTACTGTACAGGAAAAACTAAGCTGCATATGCATCAATGTAATGAAAATTCAAAATACCCAATCTGGTGCTTGCCCTATTGGTCCGCAAACCTCAAGCGTTGCCCTATCGGTCCGCAGACCTCATGCGTTGCCCTATTGGTTCGCAGACCTCATGCGTGCTTGTCACTTTGCTTGCACCCGATCTAACTCATGCGCCCGCAGGTCGACTCATCCGGATAGTACCCCTCTGATCGGTGGCCAAACCGAACTGGTGTCATGAATACACGTTGTGCAGTGACCGATCATGCGATATGCTCAATAAAAAGCCGGCAAGAAGCCGATATCTGGCCGAAGCCACAGGCGAAAGGAACGCCGCATCCTGATCAAATAGATCAAATCATAGTCGGCAAGAAGCCGATACCTGGCCGAAGCCACAGGCGAAAGGAACGCCGCATCCTGATCAAACAGATCAAATCCAAGCCGGCAAGAGGCCGGTACCTGGCCGAAGCCACAACAGATCGAAACACACGACAAGAGAGTCGATGTGTCGCCTGGACAAGAAGTCCACAGATCATCAATGCGTAATCCTGCTCTACATGTCCATGACCACAATATACTATGCAAGTAAGGTAAGTATGAACGAATGCTGTAAAGAAGAAACTGACATGTAGAGCTATATCAAAGAAGGGACAGGGAATAGTGATACCGACTACTCCGTAGGCTCACCCACCTGTCGTACTCGCGTCGGGAATCTGGACGCGACGCAGATCAACCGGACCTACGATAGGTCCACGAGTCAGATATAAACCATCAAACGACTCAACATATGTATATCTCACAAACCCCCAAAACCCGAGACTCGGTTTCCCCGAAACCGATCTCCGAACAACACCGGAAGTCCCAAAATCGCACCGGGACGTCCCCGGGACACACGAACAGTCCCGAAAGATACCGACTCGCTACATGAGCCAACCACTGCCCCAAAACACATCCATTAGGATGTCATGGCAGCAAGTATAAGATCTAACACCGAAACGATCACCGTCGGGTAATCGTTCCAATTCGGGTTCCCGAAAGTGTCGATTTCGACACCGGAACCCACTGCCGCTCACCGGGTATCTCCGAATACACGAGACGGCCGAGACAACCAGCCAACAAGGCTCAGCGGCGGCCCACAAGTCACGCAAGTCGTAACAATCGATCCCACACCGTAATCCGCATTTCGCCGACGAATTTCGTCGTAAAACGCACTAGAAATCGATCTTCGATTTTCGCGAAAGACATCGTACCTTGGACAATCAGTCCAGAGGTCACACACAGTCTATACCTACTGCCCACAGGACCCACGCGGTGTACAATTGCAAAAAGCCCTCAACCTTCCATAAAATCACATTATTTTATGTGATTTATCGGACACTATGGGTCGTTACGACGAACTGAGGGTCTTCGGGGTCAGCCGAGACACGCACCGATAGGCCTCGACGTGCCGGAGGCCGTGCTCATGATTCGGAGCACATTCGGGCACTGTGGAGCGCGCGGGTGAGACGCGAACTTTAGTGAACTATGCGCACTGTACGATGATCGCGCTTATTTCGCAGATCCGGTAGGCGCTGACCACAATGGAGATGAGCATCGCGTTCGGCACTGACCGAAGATCGCCGTGCTCACCTCCGGAGGCATCGGAACAGCCTCCGGATCATGAAAATAATGACCCGAACTCAGATCCATGCACAGACTGCAGTAAATAGGGCTTACCGGGCAGAGGGAGCTAGGGCACGGCCGGCGGCGGTTCTCCGGCGGGATCACCGGTGGCAGAGGGTTTCTGCCGGTCAGGGGAGGTCGGCGCGTGCGGTGGCCGACGGCGGGAGGCGGCCAGAGGCGGCGGCGGTGATGCCCTAGCTCGGTGATTCTCTAGGCCGAGCCTTCGTCTCCCGGCGATCGGCGGCTCCGGCAGCGGTCCCGTCGGCAGACGATGTATGCGGGAGGGCCAGGGAGGCCGGCGCTCCGGTTGATCGACGGCGGAGGGCGGCGGTGGCGGCGCTGGCACAAATCGAGCCCGCACGGGTTAGGGCTCGGGTTCCAGGGGTCCAGCGGCACGGCGGCGGCCGGGGCACTCCGAGGCGGCGGCGGCGGGTTGCCTGAGGCCGGAGGAGAGCGGCCCGACGGATCTTGGACGGCGGCGACGTGGGGAGAGGGAAACCACGCGGGTCCGGCCATATCTGCACAAAACTTGGTGCAGTCTGCTCACAGCGGCCGCGGCGGCGCGCAGGGACGGCGGCGGCGGCCGGGGAAGATCGTCGGAGGGTTGGGGGCGCCTGAGAGAGAGAACCCTCGGGTTAGGGTCACTCAAGTTGATCCCCACAGAGGAAAAGAGAGATGGAGGGTGGTGGTGATGTGAGGAAGGATGGTGGTGCTGGGGTTGCAGCCACTGCCGGTCGGAAGTAGGGTCGCCGGCGGCGGCAGCCGCGCGCAGAGGGAGGAGCAGGAGGTGGGGGTGTCGGCTTGGTCGCTGTGGAGGTGAATGGAGGCTAGGGTTAGGGTTTCCCATGAGGAAACCCTATGTGGCCTTTTTATGCATTGGCTCCACTTCGCACGAAAGTCCTCCGAAGCTCCAAATTTCGTACTTAGTCCCTCACAGCGCGTGTAGAATGCGCGTAAGTACCTCCCTGCAGAGTTTCGTGCAATTTGGTACATAAATATTGGCACTTTTCTCGAAATACAAAAAATAACATTTGACCCTTCCTCGGGAAACGCGTTATATCCTGCGATCCGTCCGTCGGATTTCCGAACGGATTGTGCCAGCACGATCAGCACTGCCGAGACATCAAACTCACGATTTTGTTTCATTTGATTTGATTGCCGATTCGCAGATCAATAACCCTCTTTACGGCTCAACGTACTTTTACAATTTAGTCCCTCAAAACTAAATGGGCTTTTCTCCGAAACCGTTTGTCAAATCCGAAATCCGTCAGTGCCATCAAGGCCAGAATAATTGGACAGTTGAAAACGAGCTATTGGATCACTATGAACGGAGTTCGACACACTCCAGAAGCCATCTCTAATCATCGGCCTCTTCGGAAAACCGGAGTTACTATTCACTTAAGTGAATATTAAAAATCGCGTAACTCTTTCATTTTAAATCATTTTCTCCCGAAACTTGACGAGTGATTGTGTAATTAAAATACAGACATAAACATCATCAACGGAGAGTTAAATTGCATAGTAAAATTCTCGGTCTTTACAGGAATCTCCTACGAAATTTAGATTCCATTATTTCGGCAATTCGATGAATGAATATTGAAGTTTAGGTAAGGGTAAATTAACTTACCTCAAAATTCAAGAGTAACAAGTCCAAAATGACCAAAACTAGCAAAAACGGTTTGACGAACATCCCGTCATATGCAACTAGAAGAAATAGACAACGAACTCTCCACAATTCTCATAACCGCTCCAAATCAATTCAAATTCACTTTCACTAGATATCAACTCTCGATTCAACTTATTATCCAAAAATTTGATTAAAGGAGTAAGTCCACAAGCTTCTCACCTTCATTGGAACATCGCCACAAGTTCAATTTGATACCTATTTAAGAGAGAAGGACAGAGAAGTTAGCACATATCCAACAAAATTCGAATTTTAATTTGCTTCGATCAATAATTCAATTTCATTCCAATTCACTATAGTTTCAATTGGAGTAAGGTTCAATCCAAAGCTCACTACCATCTTCACCTTCAATCAACTTCAATTTCGAAATTGAGAGGAAATTGGATCAACTAGAGTCTCCAAAACACGTCGTCGTGGCTGCGAATCGACTTCATTAACTAAAATCACGCCCGATACGGCACCTACTACTGCATTTGCTGCTGCTACTATTTGTAGTAGCAGCTACAGCAGCGGTCTCCACTGCTGCTGGCAGCAGCACCCGCAGCAGCAACACCTGCCACTGCTGGCTGCAGCACCAGCAGCAGCAGTCCCTGCTGCTGGCTGCAGCACCAGCAGCTGCAGTGTCTGCTGCTGCTGATTGCAGCAGCACCAATAGCAGCTGTACCGTTGCCACTTTTTTGCTGACCACGCCAGCAATTTCCCCCGACCACGTGGCAGCGAACACATGCCGATACTTCGAAAATCCTGCAGCGAAAGGCATGCGCGTTCGGCTCCAAAAATCGCATAGTAACCTCGATTACCAAACGTAAATTACTTCCAATGAAACTTCTTCACAAAATCGATACGCCGTAAAAATTTTACGCACCCGCGGCTCCGATGGGCTAGTCGAAAAATCCAAAATCTCCAAACTCTTCTATTTCTTCTTCTCTTTTCTTCTCTTTCCCTTTCCTTTTCTTTCCTTTTTCTCTTTCTTGCGTACAGGTTGGGAGGGAGGGGAGTCTCTAGATAATTCCCTGATACTTAGTGGAATTCCACTGAGTTGTAACAATATGCCAATAAGTCCATAAATTATCAATATTCGTAGTTTAGTCCAACTTCAATCTGATATGCATAATTGGAGCCCTTCTGAAAGTCAATTTAGCCTCAAATTTGATAGGCAGTCTCAGAGAAAGTTGAATTAAAGTCATGTACCCTAACATTTCAGTTTCAGACCATTTTTAGTCACCAAAAGTCCTGCCGACTTAAATATCTAACGGATCACTATTAAGCTCCATTTTCACTGCTCAGGCATCCGAACCGCACGAAACTTTAAATCTAACATTAGAAAGTTAATACCGACAACCTCCCAAAATTTCATAATTTTTCGCCCCTATAAATTTTCTGCTAAAATACCAGCCATGTTCCTTGCAGAAAATTCTAAATCTCATATTTTCATTTCAATTTCTCCACTAATCATTTCCAATTTGTCTTTCACTCATTCTATTCCAACAATACTACTATCTCCTTTTATTTTCATTCACATTTGCATATAAAATAATAAAAAGCTATTGTACTACAACTGGTCCCACTGTCTACACGGACAGAGTCTCCCCTGTATTTGCACAGCGTACACACGATACAAAACAGGATCACAACCATCATTCATTCATCACACATACAACAAATCACAATGTCCAATACATACAGCTAACTGTCCTTAACAATTGCATGTATCTAAACAAATCCTTAAGCGAAGGATGATGCGATGCACAAAACAACAGATCATTCTATAAAAATGCTTCTTATCCAGAAGCTTTATTTGAAACCCTAATCTCAATCATTTAAAGATCATTCTAAAACTGTTCTCCACACGAGAACTCTCTTTTGAAATCTAAAAGCCGATCGATCGAAAGCCGTTTGAAAACTGATTCCTACACGGAAACCTTATTTTGAAAACCGCTACCACGAGGGGTAGAAATCCACGATACACAGATTATCACATAGCTCGGCAATAACCAAAACCACAAGAACGATATACTAAGCATAGTCATCCACAATATCTATGCATGCAATCAACACAAAATACTGAACCATATCCATAAGTCTACTAAGTAAGGGGAGAGTGTCAGGGTAACAACCAAAACGGTGGTAACACAGGTCGGGACCTCTAATGCAGCTAACTAGTCACGTCTCACAACGTCCCGACTCCCACCACCCGACTCCCACAACCCGCAACCGTCGGATCGTCCGGAAAACCCGCCGGGACGATTCCGAACCCAAACCAAGCCCCAGAGGGGTACCAATAAACCACGCGAGTGCTCCACTGTCCACAACCACACCAAACAAGGTGGTTGGACAGCGGGCACAAGGCCGGGATGCCACGAACACCAACGCATCCGAAACGGCTTTTCGGGTTCCCGAAAAATACCGATTTGGCACCGGAACCCTCCGTCACTCATCCGCTGCCCACGAAACTTCAGGACAGCGAAGGAGAACAGCCAACAAGGCTATACGACGAAGCCAGGTCGCTCACAAAACCAGCAAGTGAGTCGCATGACCGAAACGCGCGTTCCGCCGACTATTTTATCGAAAAACGCATCGGAAATCAAACCGGATCTCCGCGAAGGGGCGAAGAGATTGGACAACCAGTCCACTGGGCCTCAAGGGTCATGTCCTTGCTGTGCGCAGCATCACAACGCTACCACAAACACATAAAACACTAAAACATGCAGCTATACACCATAAAGAGGCAATAAAAGTAAAGTTGGAGCAATCCGCTTGTACGCACAACCCTCCGCAAGCACCAGCGGATAGGGAATGACGCAAGGGAGGCCGTGCTCACAGCCCTTCTGCGACAAGAACAGTCGCGGGCTCAAACGGTCCACAAAAACATTCAAAGCATGAAATATAGGGGCTCGACACAGTCGAAGCAACAAACCGGGGCACCGTTGCTGTCAACTGAGGTGAGCACGGTGATCAGCACGTCACTGCGATCATCGTGCTCACCTTCCCGACGATCGGGAGGCAGCCAAAGGTCCGGATCCATGCATGCGGCTCCAAACAAGCAGGGACCAAGCCCGGCTGGAGCAAGTAAGCTCCGGCCGGCTGCCGGCGGACATGCAGCGCGCGCGGTGGCTCAGGTCGGACGTGGGGAAGGTGGAGAAGAGGGGGCTCACCTCAACCGGCGGCAGGAAGCGGCGGCGGCGGCGCAGGGAGAGCGACAGCTCTCGGGTCGGCTACCCGAAACTAGGGCACGGCTGCACCAGCGACGAACGACGGCGGTGGCAGTCGGGACGGCGAGCACCGGCAAGAGGGGCTCGCCAGATGCCGGTTAGGGTGCGACCGCGACAGCACAGGGCGACGGCGGCGACGGCCGAAAGCTTTCGGCCGCGGGTGCCCTAGGAGCCCTAGCGGCGACAGCGGCAGCTGCGGCGGCGCACCGGCGGCACGGGGGCGGCCGGGGAAGCAGAGGTCAGCGGCGGCGGTCCTCTAGAAGCCGGCAGGGGACCACCTCGTCGACGGGAGGCGGCGGCAGCAGAGATCCAAGTCTCTCTGCCCGCACCTCCAGCCGCAGCAACAGCAGCAGCGGCAGCTCGGCGGCGACGGCGGCACGGGAGCGGCCGGGGAAGGAGGCGACGGCGGCGGCAGTCCTCCCGAGGCCGACCGAGGGCTGCTGCGACGGCGGGAGGCGGCGGCGGCTCGGATCAAGGACCCACTACCCGCAGTCCTCCAGCAGCAGCACGCGGAGGCGCCGCGGCGCTCGGCGGCGGCTCCAGTCGCCGGGAAGAGGCGCCGGGCATCGGGGCGCGGCCGAGGAGGAGGACTAGGGCACGGGATCCCCCTCCCCTCTCTAGGAAAAGAAGAAGGAGAAGAAGAAAAAAAGAAGAAAAAAAGAGGGAGGAGCGAAACCACTGTTCCGACCGGCCAGGGAGGCCGGCGGCGGCGGCAGCAGCTCGGGGGAGAGGCAGGGGGAGGAGGAGGCTGCGGCTGAGGGGCTAGGGCACCTAAACAACAAGGTTTAGGGTTTTAATCCCACAACTCACATATATACTATTGCACAAATTGCAAATAAACCCCCGAAAATGAGGAATTCCAACCCGAGTCCCTCACAGCACGTGTAAAACGCGCGGAAACCCCTCCACGCACGATCTCACGCAAAACGGTACACAACTAAGGACCTTTTCGCGAAAAGATCAAAAAGCCATTTCGACCCCTCGGCGATGAACTCGTAATATCTCACGATCCGACGGTCGGATTCACGAACGGATCACGCCATCACGATCAGCACTGCCGAGACATCGAACCTACGATTTTGGATCTCCAGAAAAGGTCGCCGATTCGTGACACAAGCCATCCCTTTTCACCTCTAACAACAAACATTGGTGAAATATGATGAACACTCTGATGGTGGAATGATCGAGATAGAGTCTCGTGATGTGGAATTCTATAGAAATTTTTTTTCAAGTATTGGTGAAATACGGAGAGACGTCTGATTGTACGAGTTACAGGATGACGCTACCCTATCTACTGTTAAGGGTGATCGGTCACTTCCCGAAGTCGCTGAAGGAAGTGGTAGCGATCTTCCAGGTAGTGGGAGTGCTTCTATGAGTGAGAGTATACCCCTGGAAGCCGGCAATTTAGGCCCTCAAATTGCTAAAAGTGAACGTGGACATATTTTTCGTCGGCATTTTGAAATCAAAGGGGATATTTTCATGTGCACTCCGTTCAATGATGATGAGTATGCTTCTTATGAAAAAGCACTGCAAACGCCAATTTGTAGTGAGTAGATAGCTGCCATGAGAGATGAGATGGATTCCATTAACAAGAACCAAGTATGGAAGTTGGTTGACCTTCTACCTCGGCGTAAGTCTATTGGAAATAAATGGATTTTAAAAATTAAGCGCAAGGCGGATCGGTCAATCGATAAATACAAGGCTTGGCTCATGTCCAAGGACTACACTCATAGGCAAGGAGTAGATTACAACGAGATGCTTGCTCTTGTTGTGAGATTTGCCTCTATACGTTTGTTTCTAGTCTTAGTGGAACATCTAGATTTTGAATTGTTCCAAATAGATTTCAAGACAGCTTTCCTCAATGAAAAATTAGCAAAGGAGATCTACATGGATCAACCTGAGAATTTTGTACTCAAAGGTCAAGAAGATAAGATTTGTCATCTTAAAAGATCTATTTATAGTCTTGAGCAGTCGTCAAGTGGTATTTTATGTTTCATAAAGTCATCACCTAATCGATATGTCCATGATAGAGGAAGACCACTGCGTATATGTCAAAAAGACAGAGAAGGGGATTTCGTTCCTCTCTCTATACGTCGGCGACATACTATTGGCTGAAAATAACATGGAACTGATCAATACATGAGTGGTTGTCTCTCAGCTTTGAGATAAAAGATATGGGTGAGACGAGCTATGTGCTCGAAGTGAAGGTCATCAGGGATCTCTCTAGGAAACTTCTTGGTTTGTCTCAAGAATCATATATTAAAAAAGTTCTCGAGCGGTTTAGGATGCATCATAGTAAATCCATTGACACTCAATGGAGAAGAATCACACTTTGAGTCTTGATAAGTGCCCTAAAATGGATAAAGAAAAAAAGCAAATGAGTAGGGTTCCTTATGCGAGTGCAATTGGCAGCTTAATATACACTATGATGTGTACTCGGCCTGACATCTGCTTCACTGTTGGCTTGATAAGTCGTTACTAGAGCAACCCAGAACCTACTCATTGCCAAGCGGTCAAGAGGATCCTTCGATACTTAAATGGAACCAGTGATCTCATTCTCTGCTTTCAAGCTGGGGACTTGAGATTGAAAGAATATAGTGATACTGATTGGGGCGGTGATAGAGATAAGCGCATGTCTACTTCAGGCAATGTGTTTATACTTGGAGGTGGGGTAATTTTCTAGTGCAGTAAGAAGTAGAGCTGCATTACCTTATCTACCATGGAAGCGGAGTACGTTGCTTATTTAGCGGCCGTTCAGGTGGCTGTTTGGCTGAGGAGATTTCTCCAGCACCTCGATATTGTGACTCGAGCAGATGAGCTTGTTGAGTTGTTCTCTAACAACATGGCTGTCCTAAAGTATGTGAAGGACCCCAAGTATCATGGGAGGACCAAGCATATAGACATTCGGTTTCACTACATTCAAGAGATGATTGGGTTAGGTGAGGTCACTCTTAGACATATCTCCACCACTAGGATGGTGGCTGATCCGTTGACCAAGCCGATAGCTAGGGATATGTTCCAGACCCACATTAGGATTTTGGGTCATCACAGGTTTTGATGTATAGACATTATTGATACTTTTGTATCTTACGCTTTCTTAATGAAAATATATTTTTGTTTTATGTGATTTCGTAATTGATACTAGTAGGCGCATTTTTTACAATAAGTCACCAGGCTCAAGTCAGCCCACTCACATGAGAGACCGTCCTGGCACCTAGGTGGTGAGGAGGATGAGACTAGATAATCATTGTAAACTTGAGTAGTTGTAATATGATTGCTTTGTTCATATACATTATGAATAAAGTGCTGATATAATTTTAAAGTTGCCTTTATTTAGTTTAAGATGAGATTCTGAGGAGTTGGATATGAGAGTTCTCCTGTGAAATTTCATATCGCTCATGTATAGCAGCCAAACCTAAGTACTCGGGTTAGAGTGATGAATTGAGTTGTGTAGTAGTTAGATACCTTAGTGGTATCTAGACCAAAGTTCGTATGGCGTTTTAGAGCGTGACACAACCCATTGAGTGGGAGCTCCGTCATAGCATACATATCATATTGTATGTGCTTGTCGACCAGTTAGTAGAGTGACATAAGTTCTTCCCTCCATGTCACTGTGTGAGCACTAACCTTTTCATACCCTCGACTTAGAACTACGTTATGAAGTGGAGATCCAATGTAACTAGCTTAGCGTGCATCTCAGGGTCATAAGAAAATACTATCTCGCGTAGCATGTCTAGCAAAGTGTTTGGACCGATACAAATTAACATGAGGGACTGAGGAAAACACACCACGTAAGTCTTGTGACTCATTGCCCAGGAGGTTATTTCAGTTGTATTACTTGAGATGATCATGAGTACGAAAAATAATCATGGGGTCGTGCCTTATAATTACAGAAGAGGTATTTGTAATGCTTGATTCAGTATATGTTGAGACGTCTGGAGTATATACGAATTTAGTTAGTGATGTGCTATATTAGTTGGGTGGTGACTTAATATAACACTATTGCATTGCGTTTCTTTCGTCAGATCGCACGCTCCATTATCCCGTATGAAGAGTACAATGTATGAGAGAGAGAATTGGCTAATATGGTGTCACGCCCCGTCGGGCCTTTAACACCAACTAGGTGGAAAGGGTAACTGCACGGGCGCATGCCCCAGACCCGCCGAACGGATAGAGTCTCTTCTACCCGCCCAAGGCGTCACAACAAAAGCATTTCCACGAGGTTCCAACTAGGAACGGAGTACAAGAGTTGCACAAGGAAAGCATCAACATAAAGAAGTTCTACTTCTATTACATCACATTGCACATTTATATATGCCCAAATTTTTTCTTTTCTTTCATTTTCATTCCATACATCATGTTCCAAAACTATGGAATATACACGTTACATACATGTAATAAAAAATCCCCTATACTATCAAAGTCCAAGACTAGGGGTACAACTCTATGTATCACCAAAATGGAAGGCCGCTATCTAGAGAGCCAAACCCTTGCCTCGCTCCACTGCCTCACTCGCGGAAGGACCTGAAAAACGTGGGGTGAGAACTATAAACATAGTTCCCAGTGGGTAAGGCCACCCAAGAGAGAAGCTCAACCCACCAGGTCCAAAGAAACACCATATGCATAAGTTAGATCACAAATAACTATGCAACAATTATTTACATGCTTGTAAATAAACATAAAGGATGCAACCAAATAAAATGTCCATTTTCATTTTCTCCTAGGTTCATCCTATATTTCACAATGACCAAGTTCAACTACTTGTCATAAACTTATGGTTTCGGAATCGCCGCCTCACCATAATAGTTCCAACATCCAAGGAGTGAAATCGTCACCTCCGTGTTCGAGTAGCGAAATCGTCGCATACTCGGGATAGCGAAACCGTCGCATACCCCACCGCAACACCGCCATCACATGGCACGGGTAGCGAAATCGTCGCATACTCGGGATAGCAACCTCGTTGCACATCCCATCTCAACACCGCCATCACATGGCATGGGTAGCGAACTCGTCGCATACCCGGGATAGCAACCTTGTTGCACATCCCATCTCAACACCGCCATCACATGGCATGGGTAGCGAACTCGTCGCATACCCGGGATAGCAACCTTGTTGCACATCCCATCTCAACACCGCCATCACATGGCATGGGTAGCGAAATCGTCGCATGCCCGGGATAGCAAAATCGTCGCACATTCCATTGTTCACATTTTACACTTGCCAACGTAAGTCTCATGACCCTAGGTTCAAGTCACTAAGTCTCACCTATGTTCAATGACACTAGGTTTACTTTCTCATTCTCAACCTAGGTTCCATGACGCTAGGTTCCAATCTCATGTCCAACCTATGTTCAATAACACTAGGTTCCATTCTCATGTTCCAACCTATGTTCAATAACACTAGGTTCCATTCTCATGTTCCAACCTATGTTCAATAACACTAGGTTCCATTCTCATGTTCCAACCTATGTTCAATAACACTAGGTTCCAATCATACATGCAACCATGTAACAAGTATAGATAATAGAAATATACTTGAATTCTATAACATGCAATAGGAGCTCATGGCTCTACCTATCATGATTTTTATCTTTGCCAACATGTAAGTTCTAGGGTTCACAACACATACCATTTTATCTTTAAATAGATATTTACCCTAGACATGGAAGTGACCTAATCACTTCGGTAAACACAAACCCACCTCAAGAGCTTCCGAATTTTTGTATTCTTCAAGCCCCTAAGTGTCCAAGCCTTGAGTTCTTGCTTCAACCCAAGCTTCTACAAGAAAACGGTTCGTTACTCGTTACGAACCCTTAATTCAACTCAATACATGAAATCAAGTGTTCTAACATGATTTCCTATGCCTCAATTGCAATTTCCGAAGGTCCAAATATTTTTAGAAACTCACATTGCAAAAACCCTCATTTCACCTAGGTTTCACATGCATGCATGTAGAACCTCCAAATCTCTTGGCCAATCTCCACGTTTTGTGGTTTAGATTGCCTAGGATTCCCAAAAATCTCATAACAAAGGATTAAATCCAAGGTTTGAACCCAAAACGTGAGGAACTAATCTTAACCACGAGTTCCCCAAGCTTCTTCTTGCACTAAGAAGCCTCTTTTCCCTTTTGGAAGCCTTTTCCAAGATCAATCCACCATTTTCTCCAAGTTTTGGAGAGATCTCTAGAGAGAGAAAGTAAGGGAGAGGGAGAGGAGAAGTAGAGGAGGAAGATGACTGAGAAAGGGGGGTGTTCCATGCCTTTCTAACACTCTCTCGAGTGTGAAAAGACCCTTTTGCCCCTCTCCACAAGCAACACTTCCAACCAGCCAAAACTGGAATTTCGCAACACTGTATACCGGTATTCACATTGACATACCGGTATACGGGTGTTAGTTCCGGTATACCCCGGAGAATTCCGCAGAACCCGAGAACTGGTTTCTCGGTTTCAGCCTTCGCATTCCGGTATTCCACATCACATACCGGTACTAATCACTTCAGTACCGGTATGGAGATCCACATACCGGAATCCACTGCAGACTTCACAAGTACAGCAGTTTTAACTTTTCGAAGTCCGTTTTCGCGCCTCATTTGCGCCGAAAACACTTCGCACAAGTCCCAAACTTGGCCGAAGCCGCTCACGTAGCCTCTCATGCTACATTCTCACCGGAACTCCACAATTTGTAGAAGTTCGGTACGATACACTGAAATTCAGTGTACTACATATGGCCAAGTGGGAGATTGTTGCTATGTGGTGTGTCCACATTAGCCCGTTTTAATTCAATCCGACCCACGTAAGATGTGGATTGGGGTTTATCCTAATAAGTTAAGGATAAAGATAAATTTATATGTTTCTTATTAGTTAAGAAATATATCTCTTAATGAATATCTATTATATCTTAACAGATATTTTAATCCTAATCTCTATGTAAGAATCAGAATATTTTAAAGGGTTCCGGTAATCTATAAATATGACTCATTTCTCTCGAATTTTGAATATACGAGTATCTACAAGAAAACATGGATTTCCTCCTTCTCTCTACGTTTTTCTCTGGAATTTCCACCTACGTTCCTGAGATTTTAGAGTGTGGACATAGAAGAGGACTCTGATAGCCCTCTTCGCATCCGACGATCCGCAACGCATGGGAGAAGGCAAGACACGTGGAAGATCCAGAAGCAGAAGCATCGAGACAAGAACGATCCAAAAAGGCTAGTAAAACAAGCAACCCAATCCGATTTTGGCTACTCATGCGTTGGATATCCAGTTTGTAAGTTTTCACTGCTCTCTAATTCTAACAGACTTGATAGCATGGAGGTTACCGTACTTCTAGCATGCAAGACAGACTAAAAAAAATAAATAATAATTGTAAATTTTTATTGGACAGAGAAAATTTTATTAGATAAAATTTTACTAAATAAGCTGAAATATATAAATGTATATATGTATATATGTATATATGTATATATGTATATATGTATATATGTATACCTATGAATGTGAATTAAAAAAGAGAAAGAAAAAAAAGTGTCGTACGGAACTATGGATTGCTCTATACTAATTACGGTGCCATGCACCTAAATTAATTAGATGCATGTTAGTTTTGATCCATATACATATAGAGATAAACTTTTCTCCCAATTTCTCTTCTGCTTATGTGTTTTGCTCCTATCAACTTCTCTATTCTTCATGGACTAGTGGATCACGAAGGGACTGCTAGCATCGCTCAGATGGTCTGCGACTCATCCAGTTTGTGAGACGAAAATCGATCGGGTAAATACCGATTCTATGTGGATATGCGTAGAGTCCGAGCACATACGTGGCTATATATACTAGAATCTCAGAGCAATAATGAAAGCATACGGTACCAACCGTATTGTAGATCAAGAAACCTTAATTGGTCCACGGTAAGATCTCTAAAGATAAAGAGTTTTTGTTTAGATTAAATTTTTGCTTAGTAATATGAAAATGATCCGCCGACACTAAATTAATTTCTTGATTTTCGATTTTTATATATGATATGTATTTGGCTTTCGACAAATTTGAAATGCAAAATTAATTTCTATTGCGTTTTTCTTTTGTGCCGGTTATTTCTAATACATTCGACTAGGGCTTGCGCTCGTCTTCGACGTGCAAAGATGTACTTTGAATCTGCATGAGCATCATGTCACCCATTTGGTAGAGTTTGATGAAGAGAGAGCATCTAGTCCTCTTTGTATAATTATTTTTCCCATCCAATGAGTATAAATGTTCAGTTCTTCTTTTTCCTCCAGATAGAGCAGCTTCCCCACTCTTTCCCTCTAAGATGAGCTATAGTCCGCCATCTTTGTTAACTATATTCATGGTCCATTGACAAAGGGCAAGTTTCCATTTTAAAGGTTAATTTCATTAACGGCACTGTTGTACTTGAAAAAAATTCGAGTTCAGTACATAGTTAGTTAATTCAGATTCGACAAAAATTCGGTACAGATATAATACGAATAAAATTTGTATCCTAATTTTTAAATTCGTTGAAAATTACGGCTTGAAAAATGGGTTGGCCAATTATTCGGATACACAATTTATACGGAAATTATACGTTTACCAATTAAAAATTCGGATATTAAATTAAACTTTTTTCTCTAAATTTATGCTACTTACATAAATAGTTATAATTCTTAAAAATATAAAAATAGAGAACTACAAAGTAATTAAGTAAAAAAAGCAATAGCAAAGTTTATTGTTGTCTCCATCTTCATCTTTTTTTATAATCCACATATTTCGAAAGTTCATGAAGTTTTTTAATAATTCGGCAATAATTCGCAAATTAACTAACTATATTGGAGAATGTTAGAAATTCTGAACGACGAAAAATAGATTCAGAAAATAATTAATGCGGAAAAGAGAAAAGATAAGGAAAGAGCACACCGAGATTTACGTGGTTCGGCCAACGGGCTACGTCCACGGGCGAAAACGGAGCAAATACTTTATTAATATTCGAAGGCGGAGTACAAAGAAGATCTCTCAAAAGAACCAAAATTTAATTAGATCCGAAATACCGAAATCTGCATCCGTACAAGCGACTCTAAAATTGGCTCGGCTTAATTGATGCTACAGCATGAGGCTCGGATCTCTCTCTCTCAGCAACCGTACGCCTCAAAGAGGCTTAATTAATTAGCGCGCCAGAGGGGTTCTCTCAGCCGATGGGAGCACCAACCTCTCAATTAATTGCATGGCTTAATTAGTCGCACCCACGCGCCGCGCCGCAGCAACGTCACCGCCAACGCCTTGCATCCTGGACCCTTTAATTAGAGCTCCTGGTTAATTAGAGCATGGCCCTTAAATTGAGTCGCGGCTTCATGACCGTACGGACCAACACGAACGGCTTGGCTCTCTCCAACGTGCACGGCTTAATTTGAGTCCGCGGCCCCATTAACTTGGTCGTAGCATGTATTTATAATACATGTCTCAAAACTAGAGTCTAATTCTAATTTGATTAGAATTAATCTCCTAGTCGTAATTCATATATGCAAAATTAAATCTAAATTATATCTTATCCCAATTAGATTAAGATTTAACTTAAATTTAAATAACTACAAATCTAAACCAAATAATAACAATCTCCACCTTGATTTAATTTGTAATTTAGCCGCTATGTCGAGATCGCCACAAAACTCCACCTTGAATTTAATTCGCCACAATGCTTATGCTCCTTAGTGCTCCGTCTTCTCCAAACGCCCCATAGGGCGTCAAATGCTGCTAACTGCCACCAAGTCCAAACAATGCTTGAACTTGGCAATTGTAAGAGACTTAGTAAGTATATCCGCCGGATTGTCCTCAGTATCAATCTTTTTAACAGTCACTGTGCGCTTCCCGATCACATCCCGAACAAAGTGAAACTTTATATCGATGTGCTTCGTCCTCTCATGAAACATCTGATCCTTAGACAAATGAATTGCACTTTGACTATCTGAATAAACAATCGTCGGATCCCAACAAGAAATAAGCTCTCCAAATAAGCCTCTTAGCCACATAGCTTCCTTAACACCCTCTGTCATAGCAATATATTCCGCCTCAGTCGTAGACAAGGCAACAATGGGTTGTAATGAAGCTTTCCATACCAAGAATTTTCTGTCCCTCTTAATTTTCATACCAAGGATTTTCTTAGCAGCACCCAGATCTTTCATCTCAAACTCACCCTTAAGTGAAGCCTTCAATTTATTAATCTCAACTATGTCGTCGGAAGCAATCAACATATCATCAACATAGAGCAACAAATATATGAAAGATCCCTTATCAAGCTTCCTGAAATATACGCAACTGTCACGCTTGCTTCTCGAATATCCGTGACCTGTCATAAAGGAGTCAAACTGCTTATACCATTGTCGAGGAGACTGCTTCAAGCCATAAAGCGATTTTCTTAACAGGCAAACATGGTCCTCCTTCCCTTCAACAATAAATCCCTCCGGCTGTTTCATATAAATTTGCTCCTCAAGTTCTCCATGGAGAAAAGCTGTCTTAACATCAAGCTGCTCAAGATACAAGTCATTCATGGCTACTAATGATAAAAGAACACGAATAGAAGTATGCTTCACGACGGGTGAGAAAATATCATTAAAATCAACACCTTCTACCTGACTGTAGCCCTTAGCAACTAAACGAGCTTTATACCTTGTATCTTCCACGCCGGGGATGCCGTCCTTTTTCTTGAAGACCCACTTGCAACCAACAATTTTCTTGCCTGTAGGCGATTTTACTAACTCCCATGTGCGATTCTTATGGAGCGACTCCATCTCCTCATTCATCGCCACCAACCACTCCGCAGAACTGGCACTAGAAATAGCTTGATTATATGTGGAAGGTTCGCCTTCATCTTCTGTATCTTGTGCCACTGAAAGAGCATAAGCAACCATATCTTCATAACCATATCTCTGCGGTGGTTTGATCTGTCTCCTCGCTCTGCCTGTAGCAATGCTCTGCCTCTCAACTTGTGGGGTTTCATTAACTGAGGTGTCTGGCGACTGAATTTGCTCTGACTGAGAAGAATCCTGCGACTGAACTATACCGTCGGTCTCTACCTCCACCTGCTTGCTAGTACTCGGGGTCTCATCAGAAGAAATACGATTAGGATATAACATAGCAGACTCATCAAACGTGACATCCCTACTAATAATTAATTTAGACGATTCAGGACACCACAATCTATATTCCTTAACCCCCGATGCATAACCAATAAAGATGCACTTTTTCGCCCTAGGTTTCAATTTGCCTTCATTTACATGAACATAAGCAGGACAACCAAATATGCGCAAATTAGAGTAATCAGAAGGACCATACCTCCTCCGGAGTTTTGCAATCAAGTGCCGAATGTGGAGATCGATTTACTAGATAGCATGCCGTAGAGATCGCCTCTGCCCAGAAACTCTTAGCTAAGCCAGCATTAGAGAGCATGCAACGTGCTCTCTCTAAAAGAGTTATATTCATCCGTTCGGCGTGTCTGCTTGGGGCGGCTATTTCTACTTTATTACTTTTACTGATGATTATTCACGGTATGGGTACGTGTATTTAATTAAACACAAGTCTGAAGTCTTTGAAAAGTTTAAAGAGTTTAGACAAGAAGTAGAAAAGCAAATGGAAAAACCGATTAAGGCTCTTCAATCAGATCGAGGAGGGGAATACCTTAGCACGGATTTCTTAACCTACCTCAAGAATAATGGTATTGTCTCTCAATGGACTCCTCCTGCAACACCAAAATTGAATGGGGTGTCAAACGGAGGAATCAAACTTTATTAGATATGGTTCGATCTATGATGAGCTTTACAGATTTACCTACGTCGCTTTGGGGTTATGCACTTCTTACGGCTATTTATATTTTGAACAGAGTGCTTTTCAAATCTGTTTCGACCACACCATATGAGATATGGCATGGTAGGAAGCCAAGTTTTACTCATATTAAGACTTGGGGATGTCCAGCTTATATTAAGAAATTAAAGACGGACAAATTAGAAAGCAGATCAGTCAAGGGAAGATTCATTGGGTATCCCAAAGAATCACTTGGATACTATTTCTATCTCCCAGAAAGCCATAATGTGATTGTGAGCCGTCATGCCTTCTTTCTTGAAAATGAATTTATTTTAGATGGATGCAGTGGGAGGAAAATAGAACTAGAAGAGAAAGTCTCTTCAGGATTGAGTATTCCAAAAGCCCTTCCTGATAACTCTGTGACACAAGAGATTACAATGCCACCTCGCAAGTCTATTAGAGTTTCCCGACCTCCGGATAGATATATGGGATTATTTATAGAGGAGATGGAGGAAATGTTCCTAATGGGAGATAAGGATCATAGAGATGATCCTAAGACTTATAGCGAGGCGATGTTAGACATCGACTCCGATAAATGGTTGGAAGCTATGAAGTCCGAAATGGACTCCATGCACTCCAATCAAGTTTGGACTTTGGTTGATCCGCCAGAGGGTATTGTACCCATTGGATGCAAATGGATCTTCAAAAGAAAGATTGGATCTGATGGAAAGGTAGAGACCTACAAAGCTAGGCTAGTAGCAAAAGGTTATAGTCAACGCGAAGGCATTGACTATCAGGACACCTTTTCACCTGTAGCCATGCTTAAGTCTATCAGAACTCTGCTTGCTATTGATGCACACTATGACTATGAGATCTGGCAAATGGATGTGAAAACTGCTTTCCTAAATGGATATCTTGAAGAAGATATCTATATGGAGCAGCCTTTGGGTTTCACTTCCAAAGATGGAAGTCATAAGGTGTGTAAGCTTCAACGATCCATTTATGGATTGAAGCAAGCTTCTCGGAGTTGGAACACTCGTTTCAACGATGCAATCGAATCGTTCGATTTCATCAGAAATGAGGAGGAGCCGTGTGTATATAAAAAGGTTAGTGGGAGTGCTGTTACTTTCCTCGTATTGTACGTGAATGACATACTCCTAATTGGAAATGACATTCCTATGCTAACATCGGTCAAGTTATGGTTATCAAAAGAGTTTTCTATGAAAGATCTTGGAGAAGCATCTTATATCCTTGGGATAAAGGTCTATAGGGATAGACCTAAGAAGTTGCTTGGTTTATCGCAAGCTATGTATATAGATGAAGTGTTGAAAAGGTTCAGCATGGAGAATTCCAAAAGAGGTATGGTACCTCTAAGACATAGAATTCACCTCTCTAAGACTATGTCTCCTAAGACACCTGAAGAGAGGAGTCGCATGAGCAGAATCCCTTATGCTTCAGCAATAGGGAGTTTGATGTATGCGATGCTATGTACTCGACCTGATATAGCACAGGCTGTGAGTGTCACTAGTCGATATCAGTCGAACCCAGGCGAAGAACACTGGGTAGCGGTAAAGAATATCCTTAAGTACTTGAGAAGAACAAAGGATATGTTCTTGGTTTATGGAGGCGGAGTACATTGCTGCATCTGAAGCTGCCAAGGAAGCTGTTTGGATCAAGAAATTTGTCACTGAGCTTGGCGTGGTTCCTTCTAGTAGGGATCCGCTGTCGCTATATTGTGATAATAATGGCGCCGTAGCATTAGCTAAGGAGCCAAGATCTCATCAGAAATCCAAGCATATTGAGCGGTGGTATCACAAGATCAGAGAGTACATCAAGGATAGACATATTGAAGTGCAGAAGGTTGCCTCCGCGGATAACGTGGCGGACCCGTTAACTAAGGCTTTGACTCAGCAGAAACTAGAGACTCATCTTGAGAAGATGGGCATTAGATACATGACTGATTGGCTTTAGTGCAAGTGGGAGATTGTTAGTTGTATGCTCTAGAAGCCTATCAGGCTGACGCATTTTATATTCTATGGGACATATCTTTGTACTTAATCTTTATAATTTATAAATTTGGGCCTTTTTATGCCATTCATGTTTAATGTGTCCGTGAATCGTCCTTTGAATTAATAAGATGATAATATGTATTCTCAAGAGTTGAGAATTTGAGATACATATTATTGGTGATTAATTCATAAATGCTCTCAATCGGTGGATCATCATGGGGACGATGATTGATCCGGTAAGATTGATGTATATACCGCTTCCTTATGGGATGACGAGTCTCGAGTCATCAGTGTGGGGACACTGGAGCGAACATGCAGGTGGTGTTAGAGAACAAGGGTACTGAGCGTGACCAACTACGAACGGTTACATGGATGTCTACTTATTCGTCAGTAACTGGTTCGATGTTGCAGTGGTACAACTGATCCTTAGACCTGCGACACCACGGCCATTCAATGTGAAGCTACTGTAGTTTGACTATGCAACAAACTCTGATCCTAGCCACGGGTCTTAGTAGTAGTATATGTTGGCTGCAGTAGATTCATATTAGGAATGGGTGTGTGTTTATAGGGGATCTATCGCTCTCGGTAGAGAGATAATTAGTCCTATGCTATTTGTAAGACAAAGCTCAGAAATCCTCGGTCGGGGTAGTATGGTGTATGGAAAGATGTTTCCAAGAGTAACCATAAGAGCTTCTGTCCTATCAAATTTGTCATATGACGGGTGATGGGGTTTGACGAGTATTCCATGACCTCCACTCAGTTGGGACTATGCGATAGAAGGATTGTATTGTACGGTAACTGCACCTAGAGGTTCAGTCCGATATTCACTTCTGACTGGATTGCCACTATATGCTGCTAGGCGTCACTGGTGGATTGTGGGAACCAATAAGAATAATTATAGGCGAATAAATAATTATTCTACTAGGGTAGAATCAAAAGTGTTTGATCCATCGAAAAGAGTTTCGATGATGATGTCGATGGGGATCGCATCATATCTCACTACCAGACAGAATTGCCTATTAGGTCACACACATAAGAAATCGCGCATGATCGATATTAAGGTGACGATAAAAGAAGTTTATCGGATGGGTTAATTGCAATATAGTTAAATACTAAAGTTTACTAATTTATTAGTAAAAGGACTAATTTGCAATTGTTGTAAATTAAATGTATTTAAGTGCAAAAGTTGCATGGTATATTTACTAATTGTTAGTAAATAATATGAGGACTTATGTGTAAATGTTACACACGAACCGAATTAGGATTAGGATTCGGATTCGGATTCGGATTCGGATTCGGTTCAAAATAAAACCAACTTGAGGGTTAATGGATAATCCAATCGGATTAGGATTCGATAAGGATTAGGTTTAGGATTAGGGTTTTCTCATTATAAATATATGTCATATGACATATTAATGAGACAAGCAATACAAGAAAACCCTAGCCGTCAACCCTCTCCCTCTTCCTCAAGTCCTCCACAATTAATCTATCGTTTTCGATCTTCGGAAGATTGCTAGCACAATTAGAAGATTGAATCATCTTCCTCAAATCGACGCAAGAGTTAATTCGTGATCGGATCGCGGATCGAAGCGGTCGACTACTTCGATCAAAGGCGTGATTTCGTGTGGACGCGAGTAGAGGCCGGGCGCGTGCGCGGCTAGCGAGGACGAACAACTTTTACCAGCGATCGTCGACTTTGCGGTGATCTCGACCCGCGCAAGGTAAAAGTAAATCCTAATTGATAAGATCAATTAGATTAATTGTTAACAATCTAAAACGAAACACGAGGTGATCTTTGGTTTAGAAAATTTTAATTGTGTTATTTTCTTCCGCTGCGCCTACATGCTTAATTTTCTTACAGTGGTATCAGAGCCACCCTCGTCGTTTGTTTTTAGATCTAATCTCTTTTTCGTGTTAATTGGGTTTTTCGGAATGATCGAAATCAAAACAATGGAGATTGTTTTTCGAACAATATTTGATTGTTTTGAAATATTGATTAGATCGCACGTAAATTATAATATTATATTACCGTTTCTTTTGATAATATAATATTGGATTCACCAAAATCGCTAATTTTGAGCCGACGCGCGATGCACTATTGACGCGGCTGCAGTACTCGTGCTTGCAACAAGTGGGTTGCGTGCAGGGAATAAGATGTGTTTAATTTGGTCAACACATGACCACATGCAAGCATGCTAATTTGTTGGCATGATGTCCTTACGTCATTGAAAGTTAATTAACATGGCATGCATGCCATGTTAATTTAATTCCAATGGCTTCTTTGGATCTTGAATGCATGTGTTATGCAATACATGCCGCATTCATGTGCGGCGCGTCGTGCATGCTCGCGTGTAGTGGATCATGCGGTGCAGTAGCTATAATACGACATCTAATTTATTTTAATATCAATTTAAAATCTTGTATTTTTTAATACATGAGATGTATTGAATCTTTTCGATGAATTTTACGATCAGTGCGATTATTGAAACAAATAAAGATTTGTTTTAAATTAATCCGAAACCCAATTAATTAGAATTCGAATTAGAGAATTTTATTTTATATGCATGTGATGTGTATGAGGTGATGATCATGGATAGCAACCTTATGATGTGGATGTATCATGTGATGATGTAAATTGATGTAATTTAATAAGGACCCAGTGTTAGATTTATTTTTCTTTTTCTGGGTACCTGCGTGTACTAATTAAATTATGTAATTTGGAGACCTGCGTGTCTCATTATTTTATGGGATGAAATATAATTGTTGCAAAATTAAAAGGGAAAAGGGTAGTTTAGGTTTCATGATGATTTGTTGCATTCAAGAGTTGAGCGGTGCAGATCAAGTTTGAACCAGATGCTGATTGAGGGAGCCGACAAGAGTTGATCAACTCCAATCCGATCAAGATGCAGGATAAGAAAGTTTTTCTTGTGTGTAATACCCTTTGCCCGATTCCGGCCTAGTGGCTCAGGCCCGAATCAAGATAAAATTCATGATCATCACCGGTAGTTATTTTTATATGCGATATATGTATGCATATGATGCGATGGTTTGCATGAGATGTAAATTAACAAAAATTAAAACTGATGAGATAACTAATCTCCCTAAATAAAATATTAAGTTAATGGTGTTATGAACCCATTAGTGGCCTTCCACCGTTGTAGGGTGTGTGCGTCTCTTTAGTGTTGATTGATGCACCTGGACACGGGGGTCAGTTGCATTAGGGAGTCGCAACCATTCTATTGGCATGAGATGCTGTGTGGTAAGAAAGGGGTTGAATCCAAGAATCTGTCAGGATGAGGATTCAATGACATTCTTATTTGCATAATGAACGGTGGGTCTAACTTAACCAAAAGATAAGGCCAAGAATCTGTCAGGATGAGGCCTGTATCTTTGGAGGCCAAAGATTAAATTGTAATTTGCTTGAGAAGCATTGAACAAGAGTTGTTCACTCATTTGTTTGCTCATTGCCAAGAATCTGTTAGGATGAGGTGGTGTGTAAACAGATGGGACCGCAATTCTCACTAGAAACTTTTAGTAAAGTTTCTGTTTTCTCCACTCGGGGAGTGTGGAGATTCGCTAAAATAGTGGGAGGCACCATTTAGATTTAAAGACCCTAATCAAAATGGATTATGATTAAGTACACAACTAATTAGAATCTTAACCTTCTGCAGAAAATGGCTGCCTCTAACCCACTTGCCAAAATACTCGATACTAATCGCTTAACTGGACCGAATTTTACCGACTGGCTGAGGAATTTGAGAATTGTTCTCAATTCTGAGAAATTAGCCTATGTGTTGGACACGGAGGCTCCAGCAGTGCCCGAAAATCCAACAGCTCAACAGAGAGCTGCTAGAAATAAATAGTCTGATGATGATATGAAGGTAAAGTGCTAAATGCTTGCGTCTATGAGCAATGAGTTGCAACGCCAGCATGAGCACATGGAAAGTGCTGCTAACATCTTGCTTCATCTCAAAGAGTTGTATGATGAGCAAAGTCGAACAGCTCGCTACGAGGTGTCGAAGCGATTATTCAGGACTAAGATGTCAGATGGTCACTCAGTCAATAATCATTGCTTGGCGATGATTAAAGACATTGAAGAGCTTGAGAAGCTCGGAATGACTATGGACGCAGAACTCCAAATTGATTTGATCTTACAATCCCTACCTGATTCATTTTCTCAGTTCATTTTAAATTTTCAAATGAATAAAATTACTTGCACTCTCGCTGAGCTATTGAATATGTTGGTCACTGCTGAAGGAATGCTGAAAGTCAATAAGGGGTCAGTTTTGGCTATTGAACGGGCTTCCTCCAAAAGAAAGTCTAAATGGAGAAAGAAGAAGCCTGCAAAGAAGCCAAAGACTGAACCTGTCAAGGTAATTCCTAAAAAGAAGGCCGCCAAAGGAACTTGCTTCCACTGTCAAAAGGATGGCCACTGGAAGAAGAATTGCCCGGACTATTTGGCTAGCCTAAAGGACAAGGTAAAGGACAAGACTTTTGAAGGTATGTCCGAGATTCATGTTATTGAAACTACTAGCTTATCGGTTTGTTCTACTTTCACATGGGTCATTGACTCGGGATGCACCTCGCATTTATGTATTTCAATGCAGGGGCTAAATGAAAGTAGAAGACTTAGAGATGGAGAGCTTACCCTACGCGTTGGAAACGGAGCAAGAGTTGCTGCTGTTGCTGTGGGGACTTATCCTTTATGTCTACCGACGGGAGTAGTTTTAGAACTTAGAGATTGTCTTTATGTTCCTAGTGCGACTAGAAACCTTATTTCTGTTTCACGTTTGGTGTTGGACGGTTATAAGTTTATTTTTGAATCAAACATTTGTTCAATTTATTTGAGAAATAATTTGATCGGTTATGGTTCCCTAATAGACAATCTCTATTACTTACATATGGATGTTAGTATTAACACAGTTGACAATGGCATGAATGAGAATACTATTGGTTTCAAAAGACCAAGAGAGGAGGTAAATAAAACGTACTTGTGGCATCTTAGACTTGGTCACATTGGAGAGGACAGAATTAACAAGTTGGCTAAGGATGGTATCTTAGGGTCCTTACTCTCTGAACCATACCCAACTTGTGAATCATGTCTTCAAGGAAAAATGACTAAGTCTCCCTTTGTTGGACAAGGACAGAGAGCTACCGAAGTACTCGCCCTGATACATACTGATGTATGTGGACCATTCGATGTGTCTGCTTGGGGCGGCTATCTCTACTTTATTACTTTTACTGATGATTATTCACGGTATGGGTACGTGTATTTAATTAAACACAAGTCTGAAGTCTTTGAAAAGTTTAAAGAGTTTAGACAAGAAGTAGAAAAGCAAATGGAAAAACCGATTAAGGCTCTTCAATCAGATCGAGGAGGGGAATACCTTAGCACGGATTTCTTAACCTACCTCAAGAATAATGGTATTGTCTCTCAATGGACTCCTCCTGCAACACCAAAATTGAATGGGGTGTCAAACGGAGGAATCAAACTTTATTAGATATGGTTCGATCTATGATGAGCTTTACAGATTTACCTACGTCGCTTTGGGGTTATGCACTTCTTACGGCTATTTATATTTTGAACAGAGTGCTTTTCAAATCTGTTTCGACCACACCATATGAGATATGGCATGGTAGGAAGCCAAGTTTTACTCATATTAAGACTTGGGGATGTCCAGCTTATATTAAGAAATTAAAGACGGACAAATTAGAAAGCAGATCAGTCAAGGGAAGATTCATTGGGTATCCCAAAGAATCACTTGGATACTATTTCTATCTCCCAGAAAGCCATAATGTGATTGTGAGCCGTCATGCCTTCTTTCTTGAAAATGAATTTATTTTAGATGGATGCAGTGGGAGGAAAATAGAACTAGAAGAGAAAGTCTCTTCAGGATTGAGTATTCCAAAAGCCCTTCCTGATAACTCTGTGACACAAGAGATTACAATGCCACCTCGCAAGTCTATTAGAGTTTCCCGACCTCCGGATAGATATATGGGATTATTTATAGAGGAGATGGAGGAAATGTTCCTAATGGGAGATAAGGATCATAGAGATGATCCTAAGACTTATAGCGAGGCGATGTTAGACATCGACTCCGATAAATGGTTGGAAGCTATGAAGTCCGAAATGGACTCCATGCACTCCAATCAAGTTTGGACTTTGGTTGATCCGCCAGAGGGTATTGTACCCATTGGATGCAAATGGATCTTCAAAAGAAAGATTGGATCTGATGGAAAGGTAGAGACCTACAAAGCTAGGCTAGTAGCAAAAGGTTATAGTCAACGCGAAGGCATTGACTATCAGGACACCTTTTCACCTGTAGCCATGCTTAAGTCTATCAGAACTCTGCTTGCTATTGATGCACACTATGACTATGAGATCTGGCAAATGGATGTGAAAACTGCTTTCCTAAATGGATATCTTGAAGAAGATATCTATATGGAGCAGCCTTTGGGTTTCACTTCCAAAGATGGAAGTCATAAGGTGTGTAAGCTTCAACGATCCATTTATGGATTGAAGCAAGCTTCTCGGAGTTGGAACACTCGTTTCAACGATGCAATCGAATCGTTCGATTTCATCAGAAATGAGGAGGAGCCGTGTGTATATAAAAAGGTTAGTGGGAGTGCTGTTACTTTCCTCGTATTGTACGTGAATGACATACTCCTAATTGGAAATGACATTCCTATGCTAACATCGGTCAAGTTATGGTTATCAAAAGAGTTTTCTATGAAAGATCTTGGAGAAGCATCTTATATCCTTGGGATAAAGGTCTATAGGGATAGACCTAAGAAGTTGCTTGGTTTATCGCAAGCTATGTATATAGATGAAGTGTTGAAAAGGTTCAGCATGGAGAATTCCAAAAGAGGTATGGTACCTCTAAGACATAGAATTCACCTCTCTAAGACTATGTCTCCTAAGACACCTGAAGAGAGGAGTCGCATGAGCAGAATCCCTTATGCTTCAGCAATAGGGAGTTTGATGTATGCGATGCTATGTACTCGACCTGATATAGCACAGGCTGTGAGTGTCACTAGTCGATATCAGTCGAACCCAGGCGAAGAACACTGGGTAGCGGTAAAGAATATCCTTAAGTACTTGAGAAGAACAAAGGATATGTTCTTGGTTTATGGAGGCGGAGTACATTGCTGCATCTGAAGCTGCCAAGGAAGCTGTTTGGATCAAGAAATTTGTCACTGAGCTTGGCGTGGTTCCTTCTAGTAGGGATCCGCTGTCGCTATATTGTGATAATAATGGCGCCGTAGCATTAGCTAAGGAGCCAAGATCTCATCAGAAATCCAAGCATATTGAGCGGTGGTATCACAAGATCAGAGAGTACATCAAGGATAGACATATTGAAGTGCAGAAGGTTGCCTCCGCGGATAACGTGGCGGACCCGTTAACTAAGGCTTTGACTCAGCAGAAACTAGAGACTCATCTTGAGAAGATGGGCATTAGATACATGACTGATTGGCTTTAGTGCAAGTGGGAGATTGTTGTTAGTTGTATGCTCTAGAAGCCTATCAGGCTGACGCATTTTATATTCTATGGGACATATCTTTGTACTTAATCTTTATAATTTATAAATTTGGGCCTTTTTATGCCATTCATGTTTAATGTGTCCGTGAATCGTCCTTTGAATTAATAAGATGATAATATGTATTCTCAAGAGTTGAGAATTTGAGATACATATTATTGGTGATTAATTCATAAATGCTCTCAATCGGTGGATCATCATGGGGACGATGATTGATCCGGTAAGATTGATGTATATACCGCTTCCTTATGGGATGACGAGTCTCGAGTCATCAGTGTGGGGACACTGGAGCGAACATGCAGGTGGTGTTAGAGAACAAGGGTACTGAGCGTGACCAACTACGAACGGTTACATGGATGTCTACTTATTCGTCAGTAACTGGTTCGATGTTGCAGTGGTACAACTGATCCTTAGACCTGCGACACCACGGCCATTCAATGTGAAGCTACTGTAGTTTGACTATGCAACAAACTCTGATCCTAGCCACGGGTCTTAGTAGTATATGTTGGCTGCAGTAGATTCATATTAGGAATGGGTGTGTGTGTTTATAGGGGATCTATCGCTCTCGGTAGAGAGATAATTAGTCCTATGCTATTTGTAAGACAAAGCTCAGAAATCCTCGGTCGGGGTAGTATGGTGTATGGAAAGATGTTTCCAAGAGTAACCATAAGAGCTTCTGTCCTATCAAATTTGTCATATGACGGGTGATGGGGTTTGACGAGTATTCCATGACCTCCACTCAGTTGGGACTATGCGATAGAAGGATTGTATTGTACGGTAACTGCACCTAGAGGTTCAGTCCGATATTCACTTCTGACTGGATTGCCACTATATGCTGCTAGGCGTCACTGGTGGATTGTGGGAACCAATAAGAATAATTATAGGCGAATAATTATTCTACTAGGGTAGAATCAAAAGTGTTTGATCCATCGAAAAGAGTTTCGATGATGATGTCGATGGGGATCGATCGCATCATATCTCACTACCAGACAGAATTGGACCTATTAGGTCACACACATAAGAAATCGCGCATGATCGATATTAAGGTGACGATAAAAGAAGTTTATCGGATGGGTTAATTGCAATATAGTTAAATACTAAAGTTTACTAATTTATTAGTAAAAGGACTAATTTGCAATTGTTGTAAATTAAATGTATTTAAGTGCAAAAGTTGCATGGTATATTTACTAATTGTTAGTAAATAATATGAGGACTTATGTGTAAATGTTACACACGAACCGAATTAGGATTAGGATTCGGATTCGGATTCGGATTCGGATTCGGTTCAAAATAAAACCAACTTGAGGGTTAATGGATAATCCAATCGGATTAGGATTCGATAAGGATTAGGTTTAGGATTAGGGTTTTCTCATTATAAATATATGTCATATGACATATTAATGAGACAAGCAATACAAGAAAACCCTAGCCGTCAACCCTCTCCCTCTTCCTCAAGTCCTCCACAATTAATCTATCGTTTTCGATCTTCGGAAGATTGCTAGCACAATTAGAAGATTGAATCATCTTCCTCAAATCGACGCAAGAGTTAATTCGTGATCGGATCGCGGATCGAAGCGGTCGACTACTTCGATCAAAGGCGTGATTTCGTGTGGACGCGAGTAGAGGCCGGGCGCGTGCGCGGCTAGCGAGGACGAACAACTTTTACCAGCGATCGTCGACTTTGCGGTGATCTCGACCCGCGCAAGGTAAAAGTAAATCCTAATTGATAAGATCAATTAGATTAATTGTTAACAATCTAAAACGAAACACGAGGTGATCTTTGGTTTAGAAAATTTTAATTGTGTTATTTTCTTCCGCTGCGCCTACATGCTTAATTTTCTTACACCTTAATCTCTTGATCTTCCTTTCAGTTTGCTTCTCAATCATAACCTTCCACTGCTTGAAATAATTGAACACATCATCCTTACTTTTCAGAAAGAATACCCACACCTTACGAGAATAGTCATCAATAAAAGTCAATATATATCTAGCACCACCATGAGTAGGAGTACGAGAGGGTCCCCAAAGATCAGAATGAATATAGTCAAGAGTACCCTTTGTCCGGTGAACTGCGGCCTTAAAGCTGACTCTCTTTTGTTTGCCAAAAACACAATGCTCGCAGAAATCCAACTTTTCTAAACTCTGACTACCAAGTAAACCTCTCTCGCTTAACTTCATCATACCATACTCGCTCATATGGCCCAGTCGCATATGCCATAATTTAGTGCTATCCGAATCTGACATAGAGAAAGAAGTCACCGCTGCTGAACCTGTCACAGTGGAACCCTCCCTGTAGAACATATAACATGTCGGACAACTTGGCCTTCATCACTACAAGATTCCCTTTAGTGACCTTCATTAATCCATCAGCTGAAGAATACTTAAAGCCTTTAGCATCAAGTGTACCTAATGAGATCAGATTTTTTCTCATATCCGAAACATGCCGAACCTCAGATATAGTCCTCACTACTCCGTCGTACATCCGTACCTGAACAGTGCCAATTTCAATAACCGTACACTTAGAGTGATTTCCCATCAATACATCTCCACCTTCAAAAGGCTTGTACGTCGAGAACCAATCTCTATGCGTACAGATATGGAAGGAACATGCGGAGTCCATAAGCCACTCATCCTGCCTGCGTGTCTTATCCATAACTGTAAAGACGATATCATTACCATCTGATTCTCCTGCTGCAACACTTGCTTCTGGCTTAGTATTGATATTTTTCTGATCTTGATTCTTATCACCGTTATTCTTCCACTGTTCTTTATTTTTCAACTTAAAGCAATCAGCTTTTATGTGACCCTTCTTCTTACAATAACCACAAATCAGATTCCTGTGCTTTGACTTTGATCTAGATGTACCTCTATTACCGTAACCCTTCTCCCGAGACCTCCCTCTAGCGACTAAACTTTCTCCTAAAACTCCACCTGTCTCATTTCTTATCTGCATGTCAATTCTCTCCTTTGAAAGTAGAGAAGACTTGACATCATCGAGACATAGAGTATCTCGTCCAAATAAGAAGGTCTCACGAAAATTCTTATAAGAGGGTGGTAAAGAACATAATAATAAAAGGGCTTAATCCTCCTCCTCGATTTTGACATCTATCGAGCGGAGATCCATAATAATAGAATTAAATTCATCTAAATGCGACTTAATAGAGGTACCTTCCGCCATGCGCAACATGAAGAGACGTTGCTTCAAATACAACTTGTTGGTGAGAGACTTCGTCATGTAAAGAGACTCCAATTTAAGCCAAAGCCCTGCAGCGGTCTTTTCATCCAAGAACTCACACAATACCTCATCGGATAAACATAATTGTATTGCCGTAAGAGCTTTGTCGTCAATCTTCTCCTTCTGCTCCGCCGTCAAAGAATCGGATATCTTTTCTTTTCCCAACAGTGCCTTCTGCAATTCTTGCTGCGTTAATATAGCACGCATCTTGACTTGACATAATGCGAAACTGTTGGTCCTGTCAAATTTCTGAATCTCGAACTTCGTCGTCATCTTAATCCTCAAAGGAAATAGAAAGGCTCTGATATCAGTTTGTTAGAAATTCTGAACGACGAAAAATAAATCCAGAAAATAATTAATACGAAAAAGAAAAAAGATAAGGAAAGAGCACACCGAAATTTACGTGGTTCGGCCAACGGCCTACGTCCACGGACGAAGACGGAGCAAATACTTTATTAATATGTCGAAGACGGAGTACAAAGAAGATCTCTCAAAAGAACAAAAAATTAATTAGATCCGAAATACCGAAATCCGCATCCGTACAAGCGACTCCAAAATTGGCTCGGCTTAATTGATGCTACAGCATGAGGCTCGGATCTCTCTCTCTCAGCAACCGTACGCCTCAAAGAGGCTTAATTAATTAGCGCGCCAGAGGAGTTCTCTCAGCCGATGGGAGCACCAACCTCTCAATTAATTGCATGGCTTAATTAGTCGCACCCACGCGCCGCGCCGCAGCAACGTCACCGCCAACGCCTTGCATCCTGGACCCTTTAATTAGAGCTCCTGGTGAATTAGAGCTCCTGGTGAATTAGAGCATGGCCCTTAAATTGAGTCGCGGCTTCATGACCGTACGGACCAACACGAACGGCTTGGCTCTCTCCAACGGGAACGGCTTAATTTGAGTCCGCAGCCCCATTAACTTGGCCGTAGCATGTATTTATAATACATGTCTCCAAACTAGAGTCTAATTCTAATTTAATTAGAATTAATTTTCTAGTCGTAATTCATATATGCAAAATTAAATCTAAATTATATCTTATCTCAATTAGATTAGGATTTAACTTAAATTTAGATAACTACAAATCTAAACCAAATAATAACAGAGAAAAGGATTTTATCAAAAATATTTGCGCGTTTTTTTGACCGAATAGTTCAGCATACGCAAATTATTCGCGAATAATAAATCTAACAAAAAAATACACGTTTTATTCCTTTTTTTGGGAAAAAAAATTACATCCAAACTGTTTTATTCGGATTTTCAATAATTCGCGAATTGACTAACTATGGTTCGGTATAGTATTTGAAAAAAAATAAAGTTCAGTAGGCAAAATAAGAATGACTATAAAGTACAATATGTACAAATGTAACTAAGTCTTAAACAATAAATGATCCAAATCAAATTGATGTTCGGGTCAAGATTGTGCCTCTATTTATACATATATAGAGAGAGTGAGAGAGAGAGAGTATGCAGGGCTGCTGCGCTCTTAGGAACCGTTTTCGATGATGAAATTTTCGAATCGACGATTCGCTCTATTAAGCTTGATCTAGCGTATTTGAAGTATCTAAAAAATAAATTTTACGATTTATCGATATCATTTACTTAGCAATTAAAAGGGTTCAAAAATCAATGGCTGAAAAAAAAGAATCTCACAAAAAATGATGATATAGTATTAAAATTTTCGATCAGAGATATTTATCTTGTTGTAGATAGTATATAAAATTTTCTATCAAAATTTTATCTGATTTGAATACTTTTACACAGTTAAACTTTGGAAACGGCAGACAAACCATTAAAAATTATTGATTTTGAACCCTTTCGATTGTTAGGTAAATGATATCGAAAAATCGCAAAATTTATTTCTACCTATTTTAAAAATGCTAGATTAAGTATAACGGAGCGGATCGTCGATTCAAAAATTCCATAATAAAAAATGGCTTAGGAGCATGGAGGCCTCCGTGCTCCTAAGAGCGCAGCAGCTCTACTATCTCTCTCTATATATATAGAGTTCGGCTACTATGCTATCAGTAGCGCTAAGCGCTTAGTACTACCAAGTTTTCTACCGTTAGATCTACTTCTTTGACCATTTCTATCCGTTAGATCTATTCAACCGACTACCCACTCAACCCTAGGGGACCACTATCATCATAACCGCATATTCCTTCATCTAAGGGCTGAAAACCTAGTAACACTAATGACTTGTGCTATCAAGTTTTTCGTTGTTAGACATACCTCTTTGACCATTTCCATACGTTAAATCATACTATTCAAACAACCACCCATTCAAACCTAGTGGACCACTATCATTCTAACCGCATATCCCTTCATTCAAGGGCCGAAACCTAATAGCACCAATGACTTGGTGCTATCAATAGTATAGTAGCCTAGTTATATATATATATATATATATATATATATAGAGCTAGTCTCCTATACTATCTATAGTACCGGGGCTCCGGTACTATAGTCGCTTTTTCGATCTTAGGGTGTTCAAATCAACGATCCACACCGTTGAAACTGATCTAGGATATTTGAAGTTCTTAGGAATAAAATTTTATAATTTTTCGACGTAGTTTACTTTGTGATCAAACCGTTTCAAAATTGTCAAATTTCAATGGTTATTATGGCGAGTTTGTAGTTTAACGGTGGAGAAGAATCTAAATTTATTAAAATTTTGATAGAAAATACTTTAAACTACATAGATGAAGGTCAACATCCTTGATCTTGAATTCGAAACTCTTATACTCAAATTTTAAGGATTATTCAATTTCCACCGTTCATTTTGACATGATTTATTTACTAAGTAAACGATATCGAAAAAAACTAAAATTTTATTCCTAAGAACTTCACGTACCCTAGATCAGTTTCAACGGTGTGGATCGTTGATTTGAACACCCTAAGATCGAAATAGTAACTATAGTACCGGAGCCCCGGTACTATAGATAGTATAGTAGCCTCATTCTATATATATATACATATATATATATATAGAGTCCGGCTACTATCCTCTTAAGAGGATAGAAGCCTTTGTCCTATCAAATTTTTGGTCGTTAGATCTAACTTTTAATCATTTTCAACCGTTAGATTATACTATTCAACCAATCACCCACTCAACCCTAGGGGGCCCACTATCAACCTAACCGTAACCACTCTCATCCTAGCCGCACATCTTTTCATCCGAACGGTAGAAAACTTAGGAGGACGAAGGCTCCCATCCTTCTAAAAGGATAGTAGCTGGATTATATATATATATATATATATATATATATATATATATATATATATATATATATATATATATATATATATATATATATATATATATATATATATATATAATTAGGCTGGAATACTATCAATAGCACTAAGCCATTTGTGCTATTAGTTTTTTAGCCCTTGGATTGAGAAATATGCGGTTAGGATGATGTGGGCCCCCTAGGGTTGAGTGGGTGGTTGGTTGAAAAGTATAATCTAACGGGTAAAAATAATCAAAGGGTTAAATCTAACGGTGGAAAACTCGATAGCACCAAGCCCTTGGTGCTATCGATAGTATCCCAGCCGGACTCTCTCTCTCTCTCTATATATATATATATATATATATATATATATTTGACAGAGCGCCATATATAATTACCCTACGTTATTTTAAAAAATCATTTTAAAGATAATTAGAATTTGAATTGCATCCAAATTTTGAATTTGATATTGGAACAACTTATAAAATTGGAAATTTGAATCTAGTGCAAAGTATTCTTAAATATATAGTACAAATTCGAATAAAACTTTCGATTCAAACTTAAAATTTTAATTTCAATTTAAATAAAACAGTTGGTTTCATAAATCAGCACAAATTTAAATTTAAATTTGAAATTTGGACTTAACTCTTTATAAAAAGCGGAGTTTATAAGCAACAGGACAGAATAAATTCAAATTTAAAATTTGAATTTAATTTTTCTAAAAATAAGAACTTTATATTTAAGTAAATAGAGACCTGTATCTGTATGTAGCAATTTACTCCAAAAAAAAAAAAAAATTGATTGGCTGGCAAGTTAGTGTTGCTTTTCTAGAATGCTCAGAGCTTGCGGCTTGCACCTTCTCGGCCACCTCCTCTTCCTCTTCTTCTTCCTTCCCCTCCTCGTTGCGCCACCACCCTCTTCATCCTCCTCCTCCTCCTCCTCCCTTCAACTCCATGGCTCCGTCCTCCCTCCCTAAAACCGCAACCCTAAGCCTAAGCCTAAGCCTATTCCCTCCCTCTTCTCTTCCCTCTCTGTATGCGCCCCGCTCGCCGAACCCTAATCCCCTTCCTCCCCTCCACCCGTCTCCATCGCCTCTCCTCCTCCTCCTCCTCCTCCTCCTCCTCCTCCTCGTCCATTGACGACCCTCTCCATCTCCTCCTCAAATTCTCCGAGCTCCTCAAGCACTTCTCCGCGCTCCCCCCTCCCCCGGGCCCTGAGAGGCCGCTTTGGCCCCACCCCTTCGACTACAACCGCCTCATGTCCTCCTCCGGCGACGCCGACCACGTCCTCCGCCTCTTCCGCGAGATGAAGAGCTTCCGCCGCGCCCCCGACCTCGCCTGCTACACCACCGTCGTCCACTCCCTCGTCGCCGCCCGCCGCCCCCACGCCGCTCTCTCGGTTTTCAAAGAAATGGCTTCCTCCGGGCTGGCCCCGGACGCCGTCGCTTACACCGTGCTGGTGAAGCTGTATTCTTGCTACTTACAAGATTTCGATTCGGCTTACGAGGTGGTGAGGTGGATGGCGACGTGCGGGTGCCCGCCCGACGTCGTCACCTACTCGACTCTCATCACTGGCCTCTGCTGGGCCGGGCACGTCGAGGAGGCTCTGGGTGTTTTGGATCTGATGCTGGAGGACGACTGCCGCCCCAATGTGCGCACTTACACACCGATTGTCCATGCATACTGTTCCATCGGACGAATCGAAGAGGCTAAGCAGTTGGTGAATGCTATGGGGGCGGTCGGGTGCCCGCCGAATACTGTAACTTATAATGTGATCGTCGAAGCCCTTTGCACGGTTGGTGCACTCAACGAGGTCGAAAATCTCATTAACGATAGCGATTCGAATGGTTGGAAGCCCGATGCGATAACATACAGTATTTATATGGATGGTTTATGTAAGTTTGGGAAACTAGATAAATGTGTCGAGGTGTTCGATGAAATGACCGTGAGAGGATTGTGTCCTACTGCTGTGACATTGAATATCCTTCTCGATTGCCTTTGCCGTGGCTCGAAGGCTTGGGAGGCGAAATACTTGCTGGAGAGGAGCAGGGAGTTGGAGTGGAACGCCGATGTTGTGAACTACAATACTGTGATGAGCCGACTTTGCAGTGGTGGGAGAGTGTTGGCCGTTCTTAAGCTCTTTACTGATATGTTGAAGAAGGGTATTGCTCTGAATAGTTGGACGTTTAGCATTGTGGTCAACAGTCTCTGCAGAGCCGGGAAGCTTCGAAAGGCCAGGTGCATATTTGATAGCAAAGAGTTTGTTGCGAATATTGTGACTTACACGACTTTAATCCGTTATTTACACTTGGCTGGAGAAAATGATGAGGTCTGCCTCCTGTTTTACAAAATGGTTGAGGAGAATATCAGCCCAAATCATACCATCTATCGCATAATGATCGATTGTCTCTGTACCAAAGGAAGGTTCTTGGAGGCTATTGGTTGTTTTTTCAGGTCTCTTGAGAATGGGTACTCGGAGGATCTGGTGGTAACTTTAACTTATGGGTTGCTCGGGGGTGGAAAACTGAGAGAATTATTAACTTTATTGGAATGGGTTTTGAGTCATGGTTTGCTGATAAATTTTCGCATATTCCGTGCTTTAATCAGAATGTGTTGTAAGATGGGTTTCTGTCAAAGCTCAGAGATATACAAAGTTTGCCATATTTTGGACAGAATGCTTGGAGTGAGATAGGTTAACCTTGGAAGTGGGATCTTTAATTCATAACTGGTAAAGCCTTCATTCATAAGAGAGGTAAAATGCTCTAATTTGTAATAGTTGGTCTTTACTGCTGGTATATCTGGGGATAATCTTTTATATACACAACTTATCTTGCTTGCATATCTTTGTCATGGATGATGATCACATAATGCCACACTATGATTGTCCATTTGAACTTCAAAATTCCATAATCTAATCGAGTTTGAACCGAAATTTGCCCTCTCAGGGGCTGTTATGGTTTTGTTTCGGCCTTTTTTCTCCTTATCTTTCGGAAAACTAAGGCCACGATTTTTTTCCAGGTCAATGCTAACAAGCCACCTTGACCTAAAACTTTCACTATCATGCACCTAAAATATATTTAGCTTACATATCACATATTATACATGCATGAAATCAAAAAAAAATTAGACAAAAGGAGGATCAAATCCATATCGGTAATATTTCCTACATTTATTTGATTCTTCATAAAGAGATGTTCTTGATCTCCTTAGATTACCAAGTAAATTCTAAAAATGATTCTAGCAAAGTTAGAACTCCAAAAATTTTCATTTAGGAAAATCTTAGAACTAAAAACCTAAAATTTCAACTCACCTCTCCTCTTCTAATAAGCAAATTTCTTCTAGCAAGCAAAACGTGAAAGAGATAGTCTTCTTCTCCTCCCTAGAGCATCCTCTTTAAGCTTCCCACCTTTTCCAAGCTCTCAAGGAGGTGGACAGTCTTCTTCTCCTTCCTAAAGCATGTTTTTTAAGCTTCCCACCTTTTCTCAAGGAGGTGGACCCAAGCTCCAATAATAATGGATTGGTCGTTCTTCTCTTCTAAAGAGAAAATGGAGAGAGGGAGTGAGAGAGGGGAAATGGGTTGTGAGTTTAGGGTTTACAGTGAAAAACCCATTTATAGGGGTGCTACAATAGCACATAAACCTTCCAACATTTTTATTTTCAACACGAATCACCTCAACTTTTACGCCAGGTTTCGGGCGCCTGAGTCCCTCGTAGCTGCGTCCAATTGAGGAACCGGATGCCCAGTGGATTTGGCTATTTCATAATTCAGGTGCCTGAAATGGAAATCAGACGTTTGATTGTGTAATTCTTCACGCGAGGGGTGCCCTTGGGTTGGTTGTCAAGCCTCGAGTTCGCAAAGGAAGCATCATCGGGCACACACATAGACTCGCCGAACGGAAGGCATCACTGCCTATATAATACATTCCAAGGAGGAACAACACACATTGATTGCATAAGGACGATATCATTTAAATATAAATGCAACTATCTATTACATCATTTATTTCATGTACATTTTCAAAATACGACACAATTTTTCTTTACATGTTACATTACATTTTACATTTTTTCAAAGTAGTACTCTCTAACACGGGTACATCAAAAGGCCGGTAGATCCTCTAGCTATAGTACCATGTCCTTTCCTCACTCGGTCGCCTTCAGTTTTTAGTGGGTACGACCATCCAAGAGAAAAGCTCGACCCACCTTTTCTCCCAGGGACCGAACACAAGGCTCGTCACGCCATATACTCGACTTAACCACCGATGGTAGCAAAATCGCCGCATTCACCATGGCCCTCAAGTCGATGGGCGGCGAAATCGTTGCACACACCCTAGCCATTCATTAGGTAGCGAAATCGCTGCATTCACCTTGGCTTTAAGTCTACGGGCGGTGAGATGGTCGCATACATCCCGACCAATCATAGGTAGCGAAATCGTCGCATTCACTTTGGCCTATCAATGGGTAGTGGAATCGCCACTTTCACTTTGTACATGATATCTTTTGTTTTCAACTTACGATGTCAACCCTTCTAGGTTCTGTGACATGGTTGTTCATGTGATGACCCAATCCACTTTGCTCTCAATTTATGTTAGATGGCACTATATTCAATAATATTAATATGTTAAGTTTTTTAATGTTCCTAGATAATGTCATCATTTTTATATAGTCCATAACATAGGTGTACATGTATCAGTGCATGAAAATTACCCATACTTGAGGTGTAATGTGGGTCGTGCCGGGCCGACACGACCCACATTACCTGGGCTGAAACGGGCTTGAAGTCGGCCCGACCCAGCTTCAAATCCGGGCCGGGCCGTGCCGGGCTAGAGCTACTAAGCCTTCAGCCTAGCACGGCCCCCCGGCCCGAAAAGCACGAGCCGAGCCGAGTCGGGCCGTTTCCTCCCAAGGTCTGCCAGGAGAGCTCGTGGGGAGAAGGGCCAAGCCCTTCTTCTTAGGAGCTCAGACCCCAAGACCCAAGGCAGGTTGCCTTGGGTCTTCGGGTCTGAGCCGTGCTGGATCGGCTGGCATGGCCCAAGCGGGCCGTGCCGTGCTGGGCCGCGGGCCTATCCTCGGCCCGGCACGGCCAAAGGCCAGTTTCAGGCCGGGCCGTCGGGCCCAAAGGGATAGCCCGAGCATGGCTTGGAATGTCGGGCTGGGCCGGGCCGGAACGGGTGCTACAGTACCCGTGCATCGTGCCGTGCTGCAGCCCGGCTCGAGGCGTGTGCCGCCCGGCCCGTTTTACATCCCTGCCCATACCTTGGTAGCCCTATTCCAAATAAAAATATAATTCATATATGTCCTCATTTACTTGATATACTATCCAATTGCATGCATAGGATCAACATGAATGTACTCTCTAGACATGAGAGGTGACCACTTTACTTAGCTATGGCACAACCAACCTCGATTCGTCGCTAATTGCAAGTAGGCACGTGCAATTAGAAATATGTGGACGAATTGCTCCTCCTCCGAGCCAATTTGCCAAAAGCCCCTAAAATAGGTCCTAAACCTTCAAATCGTCGTCGAAACTTCGTCGTTTCTCAAATCGTTTACTCTAACTTTCAATTAGAGTTTTCAAGTGTTAGATAAATTTTAAATCCTTTAGGTACAAAATTCTCAAATTTTGACGTTAGAGTTTTCAAATCTCTCAACAAAATTCTATTCTCAAGGAAAATCTGTACAATTTATGGCTTAAATTAGTCTAGGGTTTTTTAAAATCTTGTTTTCTGGAGTTAATTTCAAAATCCTAATTCAAAACCTTAAAAACTCACCTTGTCTCTCTGCTTCTCCATCTTCTCCTTGCTCAAGAAGGATGCTCTACTCAAAAATCTTCGTCAAGCTCCAAGTGGAAGAGAGGGTTTTTGAGAGAGAGAGGGAGAGGGAGAGGGAGAGGGGGAGAGAGAAAAAGAGAGAATGAGATTTCTCTTTTGTGAGGGAGAACTGGGGGTAAAAAGGGCTGTTGATCCCTTATATAGAGTTGCAATAATTGCAACTTACTCCTCCACAAGAAATAAATTACACCCCTCACGCAACACTTCCAGACTGCGCAGGATCTGAATCCTCCATTTAAGGTCAGGATCTCAAAGATTCTGTTCGAGCTGCGCACATAAAGTCCGGATCCTCCAGTCAGGGTCCAGATCCTGAACGTTCAGACTGGATTTTTGAGCCGAAGGTCTGGATATTCTCCCAAAGGTCTAGACTTTGATATTTGCAACCCTCACGGTAACATTAGGATCCAGATCTCCTAGTCAAGGTCCGGATCCCGCAATTCTGATGGCCCAAACATCACTTCGTCCTAAAATTTTTGTTTTCGCTTCAAGGAGCTCTAATGCACTTCCAATCATTTTGAAGCCCTCAGAACTCTTCTTAGACACATCAACAGTCAACTGTACTTTGCTCGATTTGGGCAAAGCTCAGTACGATATACTGAACTTTAGTATATTATACTGAGCGTCCGAATGGGATATCGGGCGCCTGCAAGAGACGGTTCTAAAGGTGTTTCGGGTGCCCGCAGGGGATTGGGCGTCCGAATCCTCAGTCCAGTGAAATTCACTCTCTGGTTGGGTGTCCCAAAGTTGTCCTTCTCTACCTTCCTTGGAGCCATTTTCAGGTGGGTTCCATGTCACCAAAATCGGCGGACTAACTCATATGTCTGTGATTGTATTATTTAGCATGTGGAGATGCTATGTCAGACATAGTTGAGATGATAGTAGTGCTATAAATACCTACCCGTTGAGTTCATTATTCTATGCATGACTATTTCGTATTTTTCTTGCCGAGGCTGATAGAGATATGCATGCTGTAGAGCTATTGTGGGTATTAGGTGTGTTTATTACTCGAGGGTATGTTATCATCTGATTATACAGCGAGATATCATTTGTTGCCCCAGGATAGAGGGCGGTGACACGTAGTGAGATATATCATGATTGTGCAGAGGGCACATGGATAGTACTAGTACTATAGCCTGCATGAGCCGGATTGAGCTCGACGGAGATATGCATTGTTATTCGTTGGGGTCGTGCTCTTCGAGTGCCCCTCTGGAGCAGAGTGACTCCTAGCTGAGGGATATTTGACAATACAGTATTGGAATGCTTATCCGAATGCGAAGACGAAAGAAAGTTATACCTTCTGGACAACTTTTATGTTCTCATTTTGTTATTAGAGAAAGTGTTTTTCCTTCTTCTAGATTCTCAGGTTACGCACACAGAGATCCTAGGTAAAGAAAACTTTAGGCGACAGACATATTTATAGGAAATGATAGAAGTTCTGATACTAGCTAAATCATTTGATAAATGAAAATATAAGTTCCAGTACCTAAACGATGCTCCGCAATTAAAATATCATTTATATGGTGTCTTGTGTTAAAAAGATATGCTAGCAAGTAGGATTTCCTTAAGTAGGAAATCAAGAATTTTACATCTTTATTTAATTAATTTTGGTATAGCTCTATCTGTCACTGAGCTTCGCTTGCCTTCATTTCTCGTCTGGCTCTGTCCCTCGGACCTACAAGTTTTGGTTGAAATTTTTGTTTTCTGAAACTTCTAATTAGATTATGTATTTATTTTTGTGTGGCTTATTTATTTTACAGTTTACAATGATTATTATATGTACCAACTTGCTTTTCTTGTGCGAACTTTATGTTGGTGCTACTTTTTTTTTTCATTCTATTTTGCCTTCCATTCTGCCTGCTTACTTGATTCTATATGTTGGCCAGCAATACAAGTTTCCAGCTTCCAAGCTTACTTAGCACAAGCGTGCTTGAAGATGAAGAAGGGGCTCTGTCTGAGGAGGAAAAGAATTTTGAGGCCGTTACTCCAGAACGTGATGTTCAAGATGATGATCACGATATAAGTGCTACTCAGACATCTGCTGAGAAGCATCGGCATATACTGGAAGATGTTGATGGTGAGCTTGAGATGGAGGATGTAGCCCCGCCATGCGAGGACGAAGGAAATCCCCCATCACAAGTTGCAAAAGCCGATGGTGCATGTGCTTCTAGTCATCAACCTGCTTGCCAAGATCCGCAAGACTTTCCGCCCCCCCTCCCTGAGGATACACCGCGGTCTCCTCCCCTGTTACCATCGTCTCCTCCACCTTCGGCCCCTCCTTGTCCTGTTCCCATATCATATGCGCCCCAACTCCAATCAGGGTATCACACTCCTGCCGATCCGGCTGAGTCGCATCTATCAAGTGGTACTCATGTGAGTATTTTATTTTCTCTTTATATGAAAAAGATGAGATAGCGGAGTAAGATGCATTATTCAATTAAACTTGAGCTGCTTCTATTTTGTGTGTAGAACCCTCAAAATCAACAATCTCAATGTAGTGCTTGTCAACCCCATAAACCAAGTGAGTTGAATCCAAATGTGATATCCTCAGAGCCCATGCAATTTTACAATTCTGGTTTCGGAGGGCATCATCCAACACAGTTGCCACCACCGCCACCACCGCCGCCGCCGCCCGTCGTGCCTCTCGGTCCTCCTGGATCGTATGGCAATTTCTCTGTTCCTCATCCGCCTGTGCATCCTGGGAATAACTTTCAACCATTGCCACCGCCACCTCCAACAGTTTCGAATCAGTTCTCCTTTGTTCAGCCTGAACGGCAACAAAGAATTCAGTCATGGGGTAGTAGCTGTTCATACTCTGAGAGGTATCATCAGCATAATGTGCATGATAGAGGAGACTTCTATGGTGATAGAAATGTCAACGGACCAATGCAGCATGAGATTGTTGAAAGGGCCAACTATACTGCTCCCATTCAACCACCAGGTGGTCTTTCATATCTAGTAGTGGTTAATCATGGATTTACTAAGGTTTTTGGAGTTGAACTCTAGTAGTGGTTAATCATGGATTTACGAAGGATTTCGGAGTTGTACATATTGAGAAAATGAATGACCATATGATTATAAGCATTATGGAATTGAGCTAGAGTACTTCTGCAGGTATCAAGGCTTTGGTATTTCAACTTCATTTCTTGATGATGATTGGGCATTCGAATCAATGATCATGGTCGTTGAACATGATATAAGGTTTTTGAACAGTCTAGAAACGAAATATTGTGATTTTGCTTATCATTTGGCTATTGAACTAGTGATCAATTTTTAAAAATCTTATTTCTTATGTTTTGAAGTTTGTTCAATTTTGATCGTTCATTTGGTGGTCTTTCAAAAACAATTTTCAAATAGTGGAATTTGTTTTCTAGAAAACTTTCAATACCCCAAGATCTATTGTCGATTTGGATGCCCCATCTAAATTGAAGCAGAAGTATCAAAAGATTGGTACATCTTAGAACTATTCTAACTGAGCTTGGTACATTTAGAATTATGCCCTAATTGATCATTTTGTCTTCTGGATTTGGATTTTTGTTATATGTCACGACTGATCACGGTCATATTGTGAATTATGCAGCTTCCTCCATACCGGACCAGTTTGGAGAACCGCCTGCCTCTTTGTCACACTATGGGCCACCGCTGGATCCTGCCGCAATTCCATGCCCTAGGTGGTCTCATCATCCCAGGATATCCAGTTACCCTTTACCTCCGCCGCCGCCTCGACCTGCAGCGGATACTTCAGGAGGTGCATTTTCTTTTGGAACATAATCTTTCTGCTGCCATATTTGGCTTGAAAACCTTGTGTCCTTTTCTTCTATAAAAGCTGGCACTTATCTATATCCACTTTGGCAGCTTCTGGATATTGGAGACCAAGATAAAGAATTGGCTATATTATACGGTATCTTTTACGACGATAGGCTGTTATGTATCGTCTATTTATCCAACAGCTTTACACTGCTAGTTCTAATAGTCTTTTGTCCTCAGAAAATTTCTTGCTGCTATTTTTGTCCATTCTTCCGAGTCCCTTTCCTGATTTAGTAACTCTTTTAACTTTTACAGGTCCTTTGTTTAGCTGCCAGGGCCCCTAATATACATAACCTAAATTGGTATAGTATTTGTAGCTTAACTGTCAACTGCTGTTGTCGATTAAAATTTGTTATCAACGATGCCCAGTTTTCTTGCAGTGTTCTGGTGTTGTCGTATATTTCAAACCTTTTTTCCATTTCAGGTTACAGTGTACAAAGGCCCCGTAGACTGTAGGCAATTTTGAAATTGACATCAAATTTTCTTCATTTGAATTGTTCTAGTTAGTTTAGTTGAAAAGTTTGGTAAACTTAGTAGTGGCTCTATTGATTATTAGTTGTTAATTGGTGCTCTTTTATTCATTAAGAAGTGATTAGGATTATTAAAGTTCTCCTGTCTTGACGACTTAATACTATTGTACTTCGTTGAACTATCATATTTTCACCCACTGTAACCAGTGCATATTCATCTGTAACCGCTCTAATTAGCTGTTCATTGTGAGCCTATACAAGTCTGTTCCGGGTTGAGTTTTGATTTAAAAACTGATTTTGTTAGAAGCTGGTTGTTAAGATTAAAATTTGAATTCCGAACAAAGCAGCTTTTTTACAAATAGTATTCGGCTACCAAATATCAAATGTTGTTGTAAATATTCACAAGTGATTCATAACAAACAAGTTAACAAGTTTGTTTTGAATGACCAAATGACCGAAAGTTATGAATGTGTATTTAATTTTATATAATTGGTTTTAATTAAAAGTTATAGTAGCAATATTGGGTATCAAATTTTGATTTACCTATCTAACTTTATATTTCTAATGATTTTAAAAATTCATTAGTTGTTAAAATATATTAGAATTTAGTATTCTACGGTAAAAAGATTAGAGGATATTCCAACAATATAAGAATATTCTGACAGATTGTAACATTTAACATTAGAAGAAATCAAGGTTATTATTAAATTTTCGTAGAATATATTTTAAAATTAGATAAATAAATAATTTTTTTGAAAGTTAAGGTACTCATCGCAAAATACTTTTCGTAATTGGCACATTCTTATGTTCTATTTGCTAAATAGTTATCAAAGTAGTACATTTTGATGGAATCACTAATAAATTTAATAAACTATTTAAATTAATTGACTGAAAAGTAATTTTTAAAAATTAAAAGTTGAAGTAAGTTTCGAAAAAAAAAAAAACCAAGGGAGCAATTTCAAAACCGCCAATAGTCGAGGGGCCTTCATACATTTTTATTGTTAATAATAGAATTTCTCTACTCTTTTAGGTAGACGTGGCAAATGGTAGGTTGGATAAACTGCAGGTAGAGTATTGTACCTGTAGGTTATATGGGCAGGGATAAAATTTATACACAAACTTTTGGATAGCCTACATCTTTATCCATATTAGTGGGCGGGCGGGTGGGTACGCAAGTTATCCGCAAGACATTCTTCTTCTTTTGGCCAATTTGCATAAAAAATTCATCAGTTTTGCAGGTGATTCATGTGCCTCAATTGGAACTCGCGATGTGGTCCACACTGAGGGAGCTGATGCAATCTTTCTGGAAGGTGATTGCTGCAAGGTGAACTTAGCACCCAATGTGCTAACAGAAAAAGTATCCATCCTGGATGAACTCAGGCAAAATCGTACGTCTACTAGTACTTCTTCAAGAAAGAAGAGGCAAAGAGATCCACCGCCACAAAACAATACCATCCGAAATAGGTATTCATCCCTTCGGAGGACCAGAAGTTCGATAACTATGATCCTTTATCTGGTTCTGCTGTTCTGCCTTCTAATGGATGCCAGACAAGTAATAGTTCTGAAGTTCCTAGAATAAGTAATAACTCTAATTGCAAGGCTGAAGTATCTTCAGATGGTTTCTTGGAGAAAGATGTTGGGTTGAATGGCAAGTTTGATCTCCAGATGCAGACTATAGTTTTTAAGAAGAAACGAAAGATAATTCGGAAGCCAGTAACTCGTGCTGTAGAATGTGATAGACTCAATAAGGATACAGAATTCCAGGTTGAATTGAATGGTAGCCTTTATGAGTCCCCAGATTCTCGGAAAGAAGTTCATCAGTGTATCAATAAGTCCGATGGTGATGAGCACCTTCCTCTAGTCAAAAGAGCAAGGGTGCGGATGGGCAAACCTTCAGTGGACGAAGAAGAAGCTAATGAACTTGTAGTTGCTAAGAACGAATTGGAAGTGCCAATTCCTCTAGATAAATGTGCTAATCATGATGTATCTAAACGTGACACATCTACAATTTCTGGAAATAATTGCTCTACTGATGGGATGTCCTTAGAATCGAAAGAATTCTCGAGTTCTTCACCTGCAAATGATCGTTCTGGATCTTTGGGAAGCGACACTTTTTGGAAGCCTAAGGATAATAAACCAAAGGATCTAACCGTTGATGTGGAAGCAGCTTTGCCTCCATCAAAATGCCTCCATCGTGCTTTAAAAGCTATGTCTGCCAATGCTGCAGAAACTATTAATGAATATCCTGAATCTCCGAGGCGTAAAGAATTGATACCTAATGGTTCAATGCTATCTCCAAAGGCGAATTCTGTCAATCATCCTGCTGAAGTAAATGTTGGGAGTCCAACAAGATCGGATAGTACACGGTCTTTAGATAGTCCCACAGGAAAGAACAGTACACCTGGATTGACTGTACAAAGTGGAGATTTACCTACAATAGCTTCTTCAGGAATGAAATCTAATGATATTCTTAATGGGTCACTTGAAAATGGCTGCAATGAACTTCCTACAGACTTCAACAAGTGTGATGAGCCTTTAACACCCATACCTGTTGGTAGTGATGTCCGTGATAAAACTCTGCCTTCTTGCTCTGTAAAATATACAGAGAATAATATAAATGCCACTTTATCAGAAGCAATGCCTAGTAAGTTATGTACATTATTGGAGAAAAGAAATGAGAGTGAGGTGCTGATACCATTGGAGGAATGCTCTAATTTTCATATTGACGAAACTGGAGATGGTGCCGTTGAACCAATTAAACAAAATAAAGATTATATTTCAGATGCTAAGGGAGGTAGTGGTTCTTTTCCTCCTAATGGAAATGATGTTGCTGAATCAGCTACAGTTGTTTGTTCGACAACAAGTAACTCTTCTGGGGCTACAAAGCCTTCCAGTATTCAATCTGACGGGGATAACCATACATGTAACATGTAAGTTTTCTTTTCATGTCTCTTTTATTCAGCCTCTTAACAGGAACAACACCTCGAGTTATAATTCATGCTTTACTTCGTTTGAGGCCAAATGATCTTGCTTTTGTCTGATAAGTAGTACAAGCATCTGTAATTTAATTTCTTCACTATCTTGCTACGAACATTTTGTTTTATTGTAGCGAGTTTAGTTGATTTTTTTCTTCTTCATTTTGGGCTTTCATACATGTCAATTTGGGACCATGGCCATCTATGACATTGCATTGGATGACATCCCAGCACATTTCATGTTGCATATCCATGTACTATTTAGAAACATTGCAAAGTTGTTGAGCTCAGGTGAAGTGATGGTCCCTTGCTGCTGCCATATATAGTTGGGAGCCGGCCTTTTGTGTCAGTGGTCTGTAGTTTGGTAGCCACTGACGACTGGTATGGCCTGTAAAGGCAAAGAATAGGACATGAAACTTGTTTTTTCAATTCATTAGTCCTATGGCTGTATTTAAATACAAATAGTGCATATCAAGGTTCAGAAACTTGGTTTTTGTCCTTGATTGTAATGAAACTTTTTGATGATTTATGTCATCTTGGAAAAAAGTTTCAGTGATTTTGGATTGAAGATTTTTTGAATTTAGAAACTGGACAAATAGAGAAAATAAAAGAATATTAGGAAAAAGTGGAAATCAAAGTTTAATATAACTATATAAGGCACTAACATCTTGTTTTCAAGATTAAAGCCTAAACTTGATTTATATTAATTTAGGTGAAGATTGATGAGACGCTGGCATAATTAATCATTGAGTTACTAATGACTACAACACCAATGCACCTGGCAAAGTTAATCATTATCATGGTTTAAGAGGTATTAACTCTGGATAATTATACTAATATTTAAATGATGGGAACTATAAATTGGAACTGTGGTATCATGGTGGATTTGTGAAATCTTTGTAAATACGATCAAAGTAGATTAAGTGTCAAGTGTCTAATTTGAAATGTCACACATTATTTTGATTTCACATAGAATTAGGCCAGTTGAAAAGAATAGTTCAAACTATCAAAACAAATTGAAAATGGCCGTAACCACTCGAATCGAACCAAATGCGGTCTAATCACCCAAAACCTCAGTAATTAGTTGAAACCCTGCTGAAACTGGTCAAAAATTACTTTTGGAAATCGGTATGCTTGTACAATTACTGCATGCTGGACCTTATAAATTTTAATTGGTAGAACTTTTCAGTTTTAGTCTTCTAGTTTGACAAAGTTGATTGTCATTCAAGCAAGGATTACTCTGTTGGTCAGCATACTGTAACAACCATGCTGGTCCACGAGGGGTGATTGCTATATAGTTTACGAATCTAATCGGTTGTTCATTACCCGCTTGATGTGCGGAAAAAAGATTGTGGGAATAAACACGAGCTTCTTTGTGGTTCCAGTGGCTGGATGAAGAGAAATAGAGATAGCTCCTTAGCTCGGCAGCTTTTTCCTTTTAGGTAGCCATGCCTAGGGAGTTGGTCATTTCGAATTGGCTGAACCAAGCTATCTTGCTTTCAATTGTGCTCCATTTGTTAGCAGATATTTTCTATCCTAATGGGTGGCAGCACATGAGAGTGGAGATTATGTAATCTTCTCTTTCGAGAGGTCACATGGGCAGACGCTAGGTGCTGTGTAGGACATTTTGGAATGACCTGCCGCCAGCAGCGCTCTCCTTTCAGGAACCAATGGTGCCATGTTCTGCTGAACAGAAGCGACTGTAGGGAAGAGAGCTAGCCGACCGAAGCGAAGCACTCCGACGGCCCATGAGGCTTGCCGTTTTTACAGCATCCTATGCGGATGACCCATCATCCTCCCGTGAAACTCTCTTGATATAGAATGATGAGCAAGGGACTGCCCCACGAATGAGAGAACAAAATCGGAAAAAAGACGTTGTATCTTTGCGAGATATGGAAGTGGAGAACACGTTGCATATTCCGGGCACATAGGATCAAACGGAAAGCAGTGCTTTCTTGGCAGAGTTTGAGGCAGCAAGAAACTTAAAATCGGTCTCCATACACAGTCTTTGCTGACCATACTGACTGTCTGGACATATCTAGCTGTGGTATGAACAATGCCGATGGCGGTCTTCTCAGGGGTGCGCCGCAGACAGGAAATTCATGCCTTGTATTGATGGAATTTTTCTAATTTTTCATTTTCTTGTGTCCATTATATCTTTGTTCGTTTTGGTTTCCTCTTACTTTATTATAATTTATGAATTTAATATTTTGAGATATAAAACAAATGACGATGGCTAATTTGTTGCACATGCATCACAGATCATCGACCACTTAAGTTCTGGTGGCTAATGCTGCTTAGTTCCAGGTGGTGTAAATTGGTTTGGGAGTTTGTTAGATAACAAAAAGATGGCAGGTAGTGGACTACAGCAACATAATATTGAATGAAGAGTGGTTGAGACTGAATTATGAATTGTATGATTTTCTCCAATATCATTCAAACTTCTCCGTTGCAGTTTTCTACTGAACTTGGATAAAAGAGCAAGTTATAACTTAGTCTATTTGGAATTATTCGTGGTATTTAGCTATGTGGTCCAGTAAATCTAGATATTATGTTACTCGCAATGTGTTGACGTAACTACATGTTTGTAAGATTTTTATCAGAAAGTGTTAGTTTTATGGTACACAGTATCAAATTTTTACCTCTGTTAGTGAAAATCCTTCTTGATCTGTTAATTACATTTTTCTCGCACTATACCCTTTTATGTAAACTGGCTTTACTGTTTATCTAACCTCAGTATAGTACTTTTTAACTTTGTAGGCATATTTCTTCGGACTTGTTTCCGAAAGAACTCAGAAGTAGAGTACCTCTAAAGGATATGTGTATTTCTCCTGATTCAACATCAATGAAGGATCTAATTGCTGCTGCCCAAGCGAAAAGACTTCTGTCTCGGTGTACTTCTTTTTCAGATAATTTTCTTGATTCAAAACTTAACCAGGAGGCTGTTGTGAGCCCATCTCCAGGACAGAAGGAAACACATGCTAGACATGTTTCACCTTCAAACAGTGTAATCAGGGCATCCTCCACATCAGATAGGGTTCACAATCCGCAGAACTCTTACCGTAGTCCGTATGATAGCCTACCACAAAGAAGCTCACACAAGTTTTCAGTGCAAACCGAAGCAAATGCAGCACGGAAGGCTTTTGAAGCTTTGCTTTGTACATTGACAAGGACAAAAGAAAGTATAGGCCGAGCAACACGCCTTGCTATTGAGTGTGCTAAACATGGGATTGCTGGAGAGGTTTGTCCATGCACATATCATTTTGATTGTAATGGTCTGAAATTTCGCAATTATTAAGGATTTGAGTGACTTAACAAGTACCTCATTTTTGTTTGCTTTTGCTGCTGTCTTTTTTCATATGTTTTGAAAATAGACAAAATTGCCATGTAATGTTGTCTGTGTTTAGCAAATGATTGATAAGCATGTGCTTTCTTAGTTTCTTGTTTAATTATTGCTATATCTCGGCAGGTCCACTATGATCAGAATATTTATGGAAGTTACTGCATTCAGCAATGAACAATTTTCTGCTTTACCCGTGCTTTGATTTGAAGATGAATTTTACATATTGTAGTCTAATTTAATTTAGGAGATGGATGTTTTAATGTCTAGTAAGGACTGGTAGTGTTACAAATTATGACTGTTAATGAATCTTTCTCTGAGTCATTCCATAGTGGCAATGGTACATAGTGGATAGCAGAGGCCTTGTCTCAGTATGAGTTCAATTATAAATTTTTGAAGGATGTAGAGTAGATTAGATTGCTAAGGATCATAAGCTATGCTGAGATTTCAGACTTAGTAAAATAGATATCATAACTAATCATCTTTCTTATCGATGTAATCGGTAATGTAAGAGTGTATTACATGTAAAATTAGAATTGACATCATGTTTGGTAATTAGTAAATATGGCATACGCAATTGCTTACCAATTTTGAAGAATTCTTCCTTTTTCTCTTTGTAAACAACTATTGATATTTCTCTTGTGCTTATATCTAGAATGGGCATATGTTGGCAAAGATGCATATTGTATGCTAACCTCCTATCTTCTTTGCATCAACAATAAGCCAAATAAATAATATTTGTTAGGTTTCTGTCTTAAGCAATTTTTATTTACAGTCTAACGTGAACTTCGAGATGGGTGTCGTCTTTCAAGTCTTTCTGCCGTATCATGCCATTAGTAAATTCGCTCTGAAATATTGGTTATTGCTAGCCTAGTTTTCTTCCTATTTGCTTATGGTTAAGTTTTTCCTGTGGAAGCAAATTACTCGTTTCATGCTGACACATTGTAGGAGATTTATTTCATTGATTGTATGCTGTAAAGTTCCAGCAAATTGACAATTTTAAATACTACATCATGCTCTTTTAATCTAACTTGGATCATCCCATTAGCTATATCCCATACCTTTGTCATGTGTTTATGCTGTGGATGAATTGTTCTGATCAAATGTTATATTAATGTGGTATGTTGCTCTCTTTTCCTGCTAGTTTCTGATAGAAGTTTTTCTAGATTGGTATATTTGTAAGACAATAAGACTCTACCATCATGCATCCTGTATTCCTGCTGTGGTTGAAAATTGCCTGTTTAAGAAGTAAATGCGGTATGCCTCTAGTTCAACTGATCTAGAAAAATTCAAGATGACAAAAAGCATTGCCATTTTACTTTCTAAACTGTTTTTTTTATTTCTATAATATGAGGTTTGAATTTCATCAGAGTGTCTAGTTTTTCTTATGGTTCTTTGGTAATTCAGGTAATGGACATTATTCTTGAGTATGTGGAAAAGGAATCGAGTTTGCACAAAAGGGTAGATTTATTCTTTCTTGTGGATTCAATAACTCAATGTTCTCGCACGCAGAAAGGTATTCTGGTTGCTATTGTCTTAGAGCTGCTTCCCTTGTTGATCCATACAACTCTTTTGTTGTCTAATACAATGTTAAATAATTCGTAGGTGGGGCTGGAGATGTATACCCTTCCCTTGTCCAGTCAGTGCTTCCGCGTTTATTGTCTTCTGTTGCACCTCCTGGACATACTGCATGGGAGAACCGCCGGCAGTGCCTCAAGGCAAGTGCTTTTTCAAAGAACTGTTCTTTTGATTTTTTTAGTTTTTCCTTCTCTACATCTTAAGCTGACTAGTATTCTGACCATTAGGTTCTGAGGCTATGGCTTGAGAGGAAAACTCTTCCTGAATACATCATTCGCCATCATATTCGAGAGATTGAGTCCATAAACGAAGCATCATTTGGTAGTGCTTCTTCTCGACGACCCATGAGGACTGAGAGGGCTATACATGACCCTATAAGGGAAATGGAGGGAATGCTTGTTGATGAGTATGGGAGGTTAGTTTTTGACCTGCCTATCGGTAGACATTACTTTGATACTCATTGCTAGTCTATCTTATGTTTTGAATATTATTATGTATGGCATTTTTATTTGATCTGTTACCATTCTTTACTATTTGAAGTCTTCCGGTGCTTGTAACTTGTTTGCAGTTGATCTTGAAGACTGTCGGTTGCTTATGTTTTTTCGACTTTTAACAATAAATTTAGGACGAGATAAATTCTTGCAGTCTCTGAACTCTCCTTGGTTTCTATTTTGTACACCTGAAACAAGTGTCATAATGTGTTTACTAGGACATTGGCATGTTATCCTTCTCATTCTGTTGTTTAAAAGTGCACAGCCAGTCTTGTGATATTTGGTATTGGAGCTTTGTAATAGTGGTCTGGAAATTAGACAAGTGATTTGAATAGCGTAAACAACCATAATAGATGCCAAGCCTCCATACTTTTCATGGTTTGGGGCCTTTGGGCACCTCAGGCGGAAGTTCAAGGTCCTGGTTTGATAGCCGGGTTGTGTGGTAAAAATGAAGTTTTATAGCCTCCCATTTTGGTGTTGGGTTGGATTTAGGGACCTAAGAGCATGGTGGGGAAAAGAAAAAAGGAAAATGAACCCATTATACAGAGTGACTCCCATCTGAGGGATATTTGACAATACAGTATTGGAATGCTTATCTGAATGCGAAGACGAAAGAAAATTATTACCTTTTGGACAACTTTTATGTTCTCGTTTGTTATTAGAGAAAGTGTTTTTCCTTCTTCTAGATTCTCAGGCTACGCGCATAGAGATCCTAGGTAAAGAAAACTTTAGGCGGCAGACATATTTATAGGAAATGATAGAAGTTCTGGTACTTGCTAAATCATTTGATAAATGAAAACATAAGTTCGAGTACCTAAACGATGGTCCGCAATTAGAATATCATTTATATGGTGTCTTGTGTTAAAAAGAAATGCTAGCAAGTAGGATTTCCTTAAGTAGGAATATCAAGAATTTACATCTTTATTTAATTAATTTTGATATTAAAATTTTGGTATAGCTCTATCTGTCACTGAGCTTCGCTTGTCTTCATTGCTCGTCTGGCTCTGTCCCTTGGAACTACAAGTTTTGGTTGAAATTTTTTGTTTTCTGACACTTATTAATCTTGTGCTGTACTATATATGTTTCTAACTCATACTTTCCCCTGCTTAATTTATCTATATGAATGATCTAAAGTGTATCATAGCAATTGTCTCTCCATGGACTAGCTTATATTATAAACACTTTTCTAGCAGGCTTTGCTAGAAGAATCTTTCAGTGGTTGATATCTAGTCAACTTAAGCTATTGGCATCATCCCTAAAGCAAAACCAATGCTACATTATCCTACAGAATTTGTTTGGAGATGCACTATTTTTTCAGGGACATGGAAGGCTAGCTTGGTTGACTAAGAGGCTTTATATTAACCTTCTGCAACCTGATATCAGCCCTCCCAAACTCGTGTGTTCTCAGATGTTCTAAACTCAAAACAAATTGGACAAAGTATTGGGTTATAGAAAGTTCTAATTAGATTATGTATTTATTTTTGTGTGGCTTATTTATTTTACAGTTTACAATGATTATTATTTGTACCAACTTGCTTTTCTTGTGCGAACTTTATGTTGGTGCTACTTTTTTTTTTCATTCTATTTTGCCTTCCATTCTGCCTGCTTACTTGATTCTATATGTTGGCCAGCAATACAAGTTTCCAGCTTCCAAGCTTACTTAGCACAAGCGTGCTTGAAGATGAAGAAGGGGCTCTGTCTGAGGAGGAAAAGAATTTTGAGGCCGTTACTCCAGAACGTGATGTTCAAGATGATGATCACGATATAAGTGCTACTCAGACATCTGCTGAGAAGCATCGGCATATACTGGAAGATGTTGATGGTGAGCTTGAGATGGAGGATGTAGCCCCGCCATGCGAGGACGAAGGAAATCCCCCATCACAAGTTGCAAAAGCCGATGGTGCATCTGCTTCTAGTCATCAACCTGTTTGCCAAGATCCGCAAGACTTTCCGCCCCCTCCCCCCTCCCCGAGGATACACCACCGTCTCCTCCCCCGTTACCATCGTCTCCTCCACCTTCGGCCCCTCCTTGTCCTGTTCCCATATCATATGCGCCCCAACTCCAATCAGGGTATCACACTCCTGCCGATCCGGCTGAGTCGCATCTATCAAGTGGTACTCATGTGAGTACTTTATTTTCTCTTTATATGAAAAAGATGAGATAGTGGAGTAAGATGCATTATTCAATTAAACTTGAGCTGCTTCTATTTTGTGTGTAGAACCCTCAAAATCAACAATCTCAATGTAGTGCTTGTCAACCCCATAAACCAAGTGGGTTGAATCCAAATGTGATATCCTCAGAGCCCATGCAATTTTACAATTCTGGTTTCGGAGGGCATCATCCAACACAGTTGCCACCACCGCCACCGCCGCCGCCGCTACCCGTCGTGCCTCTCGGTCCGATCGTATGGCAATTTCTCTGTTCCTCATCCGCTTGTGCATCCTGTGTGAGGACTGAGAATTTGGCGGTGTTGCTAAACTCTTTGTTGACGATGTTATTGTGTGTAACTCAATTACATAAGCACTCGTCAAGTTTTAGGAGAAAACGAGTTAGGATGGAAAAGTTACGCGATCTTTACTAATCACTTAAAAGTGAATAGTAACTCTGGTTTTCTGGTGAAGCCAATTAATAGAGATGGCTTCTGGAGTGTATCGGACTCCGTTCCTAGTGGTCCAATAGCTCGTTTTAAACCGTCCGATTATTCTGGACTCGATGGCGTTGACAGATTTTGGAATTGACGCACGGTTTTCTGAGAAAAGCCTACTTATGGTTGTGGGACCAAAATGCAAATGTGCATATGAACCGTAAAGAGGGTTATTGATCTGCGAATCGGCAATCAAATCAAATGAAACAAAATCGTGAGTTTGATGTCTCGACAGTGCTGATCGCGCTGGCGAGGTCCGTTCGGAAATCCGACGGACGGATCGCAGGATTTAACGCGTTTTTCGAGAAAGGGTCAAAAGATTAAATTCGATCTTTCGCGAAAAGTTCTAGTATTTTATGTATCAAATCGCGAGAGACTTTACGTGGAGGTACCTTGGTGCAATTTACTCTTACTGTGAAGGACCCACAAATAATATTGGAGTAATTGTGGGCTTTTGTGCAAATGATCAAATGCATATATAGCATAGTTTTAGGGTTTGCATGGGCAAACCCTAACCCTAGCCGCTATCCACCCTGTGGCTGAGCCCTAGCCGACCTTTCTCCCTCCCCTACACTCTCTGCACGCAGCCCTCTCCCCTCTCCTCCTTCATCGTCCCTATCTCCCTTTCTTCTTCTCAGGCTGGAGAAGGGAGCTCGAGGCCATATTGCCTCCCCGCGTTGCTGCCGGCATCGCCCGGACACTTGCCGTGACCCCGGCCGTCGCGCCACCGCTGTGCGCCGCCGCTGCACCTGCGGCCTGCAGGGTGCAGCTAGGGCACGCGCGCGTCCCAGATCTTGGACCAACCGTCCTCGGCGTTTTGCGAGGCCATCCGCGCCTCCCTCTCGACTCCCCGGCATCACCGCACTCGACTGGAGTGGTCGCCGTCGCCGCCGCGTGCGTGCGCCACCGCCGCGGCCATCCCTGGATCGAACCAAGCTTGGGTAGTCGAGCTTCCCTCGCACGCCATCGCTGCCTTCCGCCGCCGGCCAGCGTGAGCGCCGGCTCCCCCTGGTCGGCCGCACCCGGATGCCGCCGTCGCCCCCGCCGCCGGAGCCCCTTGTCGGCCGGACTAGGGCCGAGCTCCTCCATTGTGCTTGCGGGCTAGGGCATCACTGCCCGCCGCCGCCGCCGCCTCCCGTTGCCGTCCGACGCGCGCCCTGGCCTCCCTCCGTCGCCCGCACCAGCCTGCTGTCAGTGCGCCCGCGGCCGGGCCGCCGCCGGCCGTGCTCTAGCTCCCCCTGCCCGGTAAGCTTGTTTAAAGCTTTCTGTTGGTGTTTTTGGGTTGTCTTCACTGTTCCGGCGATCCGAGGCCACCCCGAGGCTTCCGGAAGTGAGCACGATGATCCCTGATCAGTGCTAATCATCATGATCATCTTCTTTTGGGTTAGCGAGCCCCTGGTTTGCGAGAAAAGCGCGATTTAGGTTCAGTGCGCGTTGTTCGCTGAACTTTGTGTCGCTCCCGCGCGCTCTACAGTGGACGGTTGTGCTCCGGACCATGAGCACGGCCTCCGGCACATCGAGACCTGTCAGTACGTGTCTCGGCCGACCTCGAAAGCCCTCGGTTTACTGTAACGACCCATAAAATCCGATGAATCACATAAAATAATGTGATTTTATGGAATAGTAAGGGCTTTTATGCAATTTTACGCTTCGGGGGTGCTGTGGGCAGTATGTGTGAACTGCGGGTGACCTCTGGACTGATTGTCCAAGGTCCGATGCTTTTGTGGAAATCGAATATCGATTTCCGGTGCGTTTTTCGGCGAAAGTTGCCGACGCAACGCGGTTTCGGTTCGGATTTCTTCCGACGATGCTTTAGTGTAATATACCTTGTCGCTGAGCCTTGTTGGCTGGTCACTTACGTTGTTTCAAAGGTTCGGAGACGACGAGTGAGCGACGGTGGGTTTCGGTGTCGAAATTGACACTTTCGGGAACCAGGATCGGAACGGTTATCCGACGATAATTGTTCCGATGTGAGGCTTGGTGTTTGCTGCCAGGACACCTTTTATATGGTGTTTTGTGGCAGCGGGTGACTCGTGGCACGCGTCGGTGAGTTTCGGGACACTCCGTGGGTCCCGGCAGAGTCCCGTGCGATTTTCGGGACTTCAGACTAGTTACGGTAATCGGCTTTGGGAAACCGATTCTCGTGGGATCATGTGTGGGGTTGTGATAATGTTCCTTATATGTGGGTTAGATACTAACCCGGTGGACCCTCCATAGGTCCGGTTGACGATCCTCCACAGTCGGGAGACAGACGCGATATTCGTACAGGTGGGTACTTCGATCCGAAGTCGGTCTAGTGGTGCACGCTCGGTGACGTTCTCTCCACTCTTTTTGTATTCCTTGCATATTATGCTTGTGAGCCTAGCACCCTTTGACTTCTTTGCTTATTGCTCTACTTGGTTACTTTCCGTATTTATCATCATGATTTAGAAGTAGAGCGAATTGTCTGTTGTGACCTATTCGGTCGGTTCTGTGACTCTTGTGTTTGATGACCTGTTCGGTCGGTGAACCCTGAGGGGTAGGATTGTCGGCTAGTGGCTGACGGATAGTTCTGGATTATACTGATACACAACTTGAAATTATTGTGACCTATTGGTTGGTTCTTGTGCATATATTATTGTCGACCTGAGTGGTCGGTTCTCTCGGACGAGTCGCTGTTGACCAGAGTGGTCGGGTCTCCTATACTCTTGTCGTTATTGACTTCATACTTTTCAGTTGTCATTGAGTGTCGGTACTTGCATACCTTTGGGAGGATGTTGAGTTGTTCCATCCTAGTTGACCTGAGTGGTCGGTACTTGTGTTTCCTTATGGTTGATGATTATCTCGGTTCATGACATGACATCGGTGTGACCTAGTTGGTCGGTTTGAGACTTTGATTGATGACCTATTCGGTCGGTTCACCCTGAGAGGGTTATTGTTGGCTACTTGCCGACGACTATTGATCATATTTGCATCGATCGCCACAATCGTACGCATTTCACGTACACCAGCGGTCTGGCCACCGCAGGAGGGTGTACTTTTTAGGAAAAGTGGTTGCACGTTCGACCCGTGAGCTCAGCGGCATAGACTGAATGGTTATATGCAGGTTAGAGCGGTACAGTGGCACATGCTTGAGGTCTGTGGACCGACATGGCGGTTTCGAGATTGGGTATATTTGGGACTGATCGTCCGGTTGATGCATTTTACTTACAGTAGCGGTAGTTGTGTTTGTACCTTGTTTCCTCTTTGACATTGCTACTGTATTACCTGTCATAGCTTTTCTCCTGGTTACCAGTGAGTACACTCGCCATCGTCGGCTTGCTGTACCCACTGGGAGTAGGAGACATGTTTACATGTTCTCACTCCCCCCACTGTTGTTTACAGGGTGATCTTGCTGGTCCGAGTAGGGACGAGGTGTGAGGCACGTGATTAGCGGTCGATAGAGTTTCCGACCCGGTTCATTGGTTTAGCTTCTCCCTTACTTTATTTAAGAATAAATGACATTAGACTGTTATGGTTCAGTTTTCTTTACTTCATTTGGATTTGTGATATTTAATGAAGTTGTTTTATGACTATCATATGGTTTGTGAAAATGATTTTCTACCCCTCGTGGTAGCGTTCTTTTAAAGGAAAGGTTTCCGAGTGGGAAACGATTTTTAAAAGGTTTTCTGTTGGAAACGTGAATGTATGTATGTTCGTGATTGAATGTGATTGTGCTTGTACTCGTGCGACGCCGTGCAAATACAGGGGAGGCTCTGTCCGTGTGAACAGTGGGTTCCCTGTGTTTGTGGCGGGGTCTGTCATCCCTTGGGTCAAGGTTTTCAAAAAAAAAATATTGGGTATTTTTCGCTGATTTACAAACTCCAAAAGGATCCCGAGGCGTGACAGATTAAAAGTGGTATCAGAGACAAGTCACAACCACGGCTTCACTCACGGATTGTTTTGAAAAATAAACTGAACCATTGGTTAGGTTGACTCATAGGATGACCTAAGGTATGTAGACACGTGAGAGCGCGGGGTTGTTGGGATTGAGTCCCGGTATCTGGGTTGAGATTTAATAATCTCAAGGTGTATGTTTTTCTATTATCATCCCGTGTTTTGTGCTACAGGCTTTTGTTCACTTCTTACCTTGTGGAGGATTTGCGGTATTGGCATAGGCTCGTGCTTCTACTGGGAGTGGTGACGGTTTACCAGGCTGATAACAAGTGGCAGGGTGAGATTCCCGGGCATTGCCACTCGTCGGCTGGTGGTGGCCTTAACAGGCCAGGTGACGGCACTGATTGGGTCTGCGCAGTTGATCCGACTGCTTTTGGCTTGGTCCCACTTCTTATGTAGAGCACGAAAGCCACTGCGAGTGTCTTTACGGAGACGACACTATGATCAGTCACGGTCGTGACTATAGTGAGGACTGCTTGAGTATAGCCCAGGGTTTGGAAGCGGCCGTTTGGACGGCTGCGATGTTGGTGTTTCTTGTAAGATAGGGGGTGCCTTAGGATCTATCTAGATACTATCAATCACTTAGAGGGGGGTGAATAGGTGTATACACAAAAATCACAAATCTCAATGCGATAAAGTAATGCGGAAAATAAAATCAGCACACCGAGATTTACGTGGGAAACTCCACTTTGGAGAAAAACCCACGGGACCAACACGCGAAAAACAATCCACTAAGATTAAAGAATTACAAGGTGATTACCGACTCCACGGACTTAACCTCTTCTTCGTCTTCAGCGGATCTCGCGCACCAACGGCTGCCCACGCCTTACGTTCGAATCCACGAACGCCACGCCTCGAATCCACGAGACGCCTCGCTTCGAATCCACGAAGCCTTCACGATCCGAATCCACGAACCGTCTTTGACACGTCGAATCCACGACGCCAATGGGAACAGGAACTCGGGTTTATACTGGTGATTCCTTGCTTAGAATTTTATTAAGAACCAGAAGAAAAGTTCTAAGCAAGAAGGAGATCAATTCGACATATGAAATAGAAATTAAAACTATCTCGAATTGATCTCGGAGGCTATTTTGTGGGAAAAGGTTTAGAACGAAAATCCTAGCCTCTAGGGTTTCTCTTTCACGAATTCTGAGTTGTTACATGTCAAAGAGAACCCCCATAGGTTATTTATAGGTGTTGGAATCAAATAGAGTCGGATTATATCGAAACATACCAAATCTGGCACTGTATACCGGTATACGAAGGTAGATACCGGAATGCGATGACGGAACAGAAACTCACGCAGAGGCATTCCGGTACTAATTACTTCAGTACCGGTATACTTTGAATCAGTACCGGTACTAACATCACATACCGGTATACAATGCAAAAATCAGTTTTTCACATTCTGTTTTGAGGAACTTCAAATTGGATTCCGGAATACACTTGTAAAAATTGACTTTTTCAAAACGGAAAAACTTTAAACTCCGGAATTCAAATAAAAGAGTTTTAACAAAGAATCTAAAGTTCCTAAAAACTCATTTAATCCGATTTTAAACAAACACATGATTCCAATACCATAATTAACTATGAATCACCATATAAACAGTAAAACTTACCTTCACGTCGTGATTCAACATGTGAGTCGATGGTTCACTATGCTTGAAGTCTCGGATTCTTCTACATGTTCAAGTAGCACTCGACCTTCAAGACTCCGACTCAACAACTCACGAAATATGCTAATACAAAATCCGTAACAATCTCCTCCTTTGGCAATTTCGTGACAAAAACTAAAATACAAGTTCTACCCGAACCAAAATACAAGAAATTCATTGCCATCACCACAACAATGAACATCACGCGTGTATGATCCAAAACATAAAACCAAAATTTACAAATGGTTCAACCTCCTAAGACAAACTCTATGACTTAGGACTTGGAGTCTTGAAGTCTTAAAAGAAATCCTGCAAAAACAACTTCAGACACAGGTAGAAACAAGCAAGTTAAGTTAGTAAAATTGCAAAAACTTCAACTCTCCCCCTTTGTATGACACACTGTTTTTCATCTTCATCTCTCCCTTTGCATATGGTTCTCTCCCCCTTAGTATGGTAAAACGTTAAATCTCTCTCCCCCTTAATATGATTCTCTCCCCCTTTTTGTCAAAAATTGCCAATCAAAAAATAGAAAGAGATAACAATGAAAACAACTAAGCAAGTAGAGTTAGTCCATAGTGACAAGTCCAAAATAGAGAGAAAATATCAAAAGCAAGCAGATAACTAAGACAAACATAGAATAATGACACGGAAAAGTGAAAGGAAGATGAGCAGTAGAAAACATCACTCTCCGTCGTCACTGTTGTCATCATCATTGTCGTCTTCTTCACCTTCAGTACCCGGGAGGTGCTGCTCAAAAGAGGAAGGAGCAGGTGGACGTGAAGTACTAGGACCTGCACCACCGGCAATGTCATCATGACGACAACCAAGAATATCCAGAATTTTCTTCACGCCATCCTCCAAATTTTTAAGTCTGTCTTCTAGTGCCCGGAAGCCCCGCTCAACCCTCTTCTTGAAAGACCGTACTTCATGACGAAGAGATACCTCGGGAGCTGCTCCCCCTGAACTAGATGACCCACCACGCTCAGCAGGACGGGGCGCGGTACTTGGAGTAGTCGTAGAATATCCTTTAACTTGTTGAAACGTCTTTAAAGTACTGACGGACTTAGCCAAGGTAACTCCATCAATAGGTCCTAAGCCATAGTCATACTTGTTGCAAGACGTATCTACTCCATGTGCTTCCAGAATACGAGTGATCAAGATAGGAAACGGAAGAAGCTCACGACGTCCTGAAGCATGAATCACAGTAGCCATACGCTGCCACATCAGAAAAGGAATGTTGATGTTGAGTCCCTGTGCATACTCCGGATGACCAAGTAAAAAGAGAAGCACTAATCGGTCCCACCGGATGCGTTTTGTGCCAACTGTTGGCACAATGTTGTAGCAGACTATCAAAGAAAAAATGTGATATTCGGGCTTCAATTCCCTTGATTTCACAAACAAACGGTTTGTATACGTGCCCGGTTTGCATAGAGCATCTGTCATGATCTCCCAATGTGACGACGGCTGAACATGCCCTTGAGTATATGATAAACCCGTGGTACTCACATTTAAACCAAAAATCTCTCCAACTGTGTGAGGAGTGACCACCACGCGTATACCTCGGACAGACGTTTCAAAACGATAAGTCCCCGTCTCAGAATCTTCATGAGTAACATGCCCGTACAAATAAAATTCCCGAATCAATTCCACGCAAAATGGGGCACAAATAGGAATGCGACCGACAGGTTCGATCGGAGCTCGTAGAAGTAGGCGAGTGAAGTCTGGAACTTCACGTGACAATTCACCGAAATTCACATTGCGCTCAGCGTGACACGCCTTGCTTGCATAAGCCTTTTGCCGTGTAGAGGAAACAACTTCAGTATCTGCTCCTCGTTTGGTACGTCGTTCCGTCGTACTTGGTTCGCGAATAACCGGACCACCGGTGCTCCAACGAGGTGGAGAATGAGCTCTCCCCCTACGAGTAGAGACCTCAGGAGCTTTTCCTTTGCCGCGATCAGTTTGCTCTTCCGGAGCATACTCGGAGCCCTCCGACTCGGTGCTCGATGAGTCCTCCTCTACACGTGTCCTCTTGGTGACACGTTGCTTGCCACGACCACGACCACGACCACCACCGGCAGCCATCATCATCACAAGAACAAGAACGACTGAAAATGCCATTTTTCCTATGCAACAAAGCACACAAAAATGAAGCTCAAGATCAAATGGTTATTTAACTTCTAATGAGCTTACTAATCATCAAGACATGCATCAAGAACATCATATGCAAGTTTCATGAGGTTTCATTCATCAACAAAGATATTCTAGCAAAAATCCTAAAAATACCTCAAAACATGCTATAGAACAAAGATCAAAGATAAATAACATGTTATTCTCGGATCTAAGTGTATTAGAACAAAGCTTGCATGTATCTAAACTCATTTCAAGCATAAATCCTCAAGAAATTTCAGTAAAAACAGAGATTGATCGTCAACCCAACAAAAACATGTAAAAATAGTTAAAAACTAGGGTTTCGAGAAAGAAAGTAGATGCAAGAAGATAAACTTACAAATCCAAGGTGAAAATCACAGATCTGGAGGAGAATCACGTCAGGGAACTCTTAGAGAGAGAAAGAGAGAGTTTTGAAAACGTTTGGTTGTGTTTTCGAAAAAACATCATACCGGAATATAAAAGAAATTCCGCAGGCGCATACCGGTATGTGATACCGTATACCGGTATTCAATGAAAATTTTTAAAAAAACAGTTCTCGGTTTTGAAACGCAGAAAACCATTGTATACCGGTATTCCTTACCCGTACCGGTATACAGAGAGAAAAACACTGTTTATGCCCTTTTTCATGAAAAATTCACATATAAAATATTCATCCCTTGATAATTTCACGAAAATTAAACATTTTAACCCAAAATTATCACGATGCAAATACAATAGTGTAAAATTTCATTAATCATATATAGAACAAAATTAAGTCATCACAAATAGTCTAAAGACTTAATATCTATCAAGATGTAATCGGTTTATGAAAATGACTTAAGAAATTCATCAAAGAGACAATTTCTTGTCGCACAAACGTTCAAATTTTGAGATAAACTTTAATCACAAGGGGGTGGCTCTTTGAGCATCTTACTTGTATGAGGACCACCTTATAGCTCCAAAAAAAAAAATGTAAACAAGTTTCCATTGCAAGCTTTTGCAATTATATATATTTTATTTTTTCGGATATGCCATTCAATTCATGTGGTAGCTTCACACACTAACCGGACGACCGGGGTGGTAGCTCTTTCCTCCATGTGGTGGTAGTTTTCACACTCCTTTAAAGAATGTAACTCTTTCCACATCTTACAAGCATATTAGCAATATTTATATTATAATACTCCCCCTTACATTAGCAATCTCTTAGTTGAAAGTGCATGTGACAAATTAGAGTCTGTAAGAGAATGACTATCCATCAAATTTAACACCCACAACCGAAATAGATTAAGCTTCTAGAGATTATACATGATTACTCAAATTTGATGAATATAATATTATGAAATCTCACAATATAGTATTTCCAAAGATAATAAGGATGGAGTAAAATAGATAATTAATGTGAGATTAAAAAGGAGTGAATGAATGTGAATCAATTAACATCAAGGGCAATGATAAATGTTGAATAAAACACAAGTCGTCAAAAACCTTGAAGCATTAAAAACAACAATAGCAAATTATGTCAGAAAGCAATGATCAAATAAGATATGCAATTAATATGGATCAATGCAATATTTCAAAAATATTAATGCTTAAGACATGGAAAGATATCACCTTTCCGAACCCAAACTTGTCGGATTCTCGGTTGACTTGGTTTGTTAGAATTGAACACCGTTTGTCTTGTTCAACCCTTGGTCTACACATTAAATTCCCTTTTTGTTGTGGTTTAGACTTTAGGTTGATCTTCGCATTTTGACCCTTTTGAATTTGCTTTTGAGTCCTTGGGAATTGTCGGATTGTTGAAGATGCCATTTTCTTTTCACTTCTAGGACAAACACTTTTAATGTGTCCTTGAATCCCACATTGATGGCATACAATTGCCTTTGCTTTAGATGGAGTTTTAGATGCTGAAATTCCACTCTTCTTAACATGAGTTCTTTCATATCCGACTCCAATTTTGTCCGTTTGACCGAGTCCTAGCATGTTATCAAGCTTTTTTGATCCGGAGGAGAATTTTTGAATATCGGATTTAAGTTGGTGGACTTGTTTGGTCAAAACTTGGTTGTAAGCAAAAATTTTCTTGTATTGTAGTTCGAGAAATCCAACCTTTTCTTGATTCGTTTTGATCGATACCTCCCCTTGGTCTAGCTTCTCTTGGAGGATCTTATTGTTAGTCAACATATGTTCCCTTTCCTCCGCAAGAGCTTCAGATGACTCTTTCAATTTATTATTTTCTCCTTCAAGTTCAAGTAAACGTCTTCTTAGCTTCTTGTTAAGTTTAGCCATCTTTTTCGATTCAATTAGTAGTTGATTGTAGGCATCGGCTAAACTTTCATCATCCGACTCCCCCTCGCTAGTGCCATTGTCGCTCGACGTTTCATGCACAGAAGAAGAAGCAAAAGGGTTAGTAATAACAGATGATAAACAAAAAGCAGAGGGAGAAGAAGAAACATGTGAAGAAAATGCAATCGCATCATTGATTTCTTTTTCATTAGAACTCGAGTCATTTGAGGTAGAATCATCCCAAGTTTTAGCTTGTAGGGCCTTCTTATTATAGGATTTCTTAGAGGGACAATCCGTGGCGATATGGTCATAGCCTCGGCATTTGTAACACCGGATTTCCCCCACAAACTCATCATCTTCCTTAGACGATTTTTCAAGCTTCTTCTCTTTAGAGGATTTAGAATGTGAAGATCCGTTAGAAGAAGGCTTTCGATTGGAGGATGAAGCTTGAATGTTGTGGTTCTTCCTAAACTTCCGACGAAACTTCTTAGTAAGAAGTGCCATTTGACGTTCAAAATTTTCAAGAGAAACTTCATCGTCGGATTCGGTGTCCTCGTCTTCCTCCTTTGTTGAATTAAGCGCAACACCTGTACTTTTAGAGAAAGACTTGGAAGAAGATTGATTAGTAGGAAAAGTCATTTCATAAGTTTGTAAAGCACCTACTAATTCATCAACTTTCATATCATCCGGATGATTGATCGTTTCAATAGCCGCAACTTTCGCCCTAAAGCGCTCCGGAAGTGTTCGAAGGATTTTTCTAACGACTTTAGATTCGGGTATCTTCTCTCCCAAGTTAGCACATGTATTAATGATATCTTGGAGTCTAGTAAAATAATCAGTAAAAGATTCATGCTCCTCCATTCGAATAGAATCGAATTGACTCGTAAGCATCTGGAGCTTTTGAACTTTTACTAGACTTGTACCCTCATGTGTAACTTGTAGGGTATCCCAAATCTCTTTTGCCGTTTCACACGCCGAGACGCGTGAAAACTCAGTTTGAGTTAGGGCATTAAATAAAGCATTTATTCCCTTACCATTAAAAGAGGATAAATCAATTTCATCCTTCGACCACTTATTCCGTGGCTTAGGTACAGTCGCGTTATTAACCACTTCGGTTGGATGTTTCCATCCAAGTTCAATGGTTTGCCATACTCGCTCATCAATTGCGATGAGGAAGGCTCTCATCCGGACTTTCCAATAGGCGTAGTTGGTTCCATCAAATAAAGGTGGCCTAAATATATTACCTCCTTCACCCATTATGAAAGATAAAGCCTAGATCCTGCTCTGATACCAATTGTAAGATAGGGGGTGCCCTAGGATCTATCTAGATACTATCAATCACCTAGAGGGGGGTGAATAGGTGTATACACAAAAATCACAAATCTCAATGCGATAAAGTAATGCGGAAAATAAAATCAGCACACCGAGATTTACGTGGGAAACTCCACTTTGGAGAAAAACCCACGGGACCAACACACGAAAAATAATCCACTAAGATTAAAGAATTACAAGGTGATTACCGACTCCACGGACTTAACCTCTTCTTCGTCTTCAGCGGATCTCGCGCACCAATGGCTGCCCATGCCTTACGTTCGAATCCACGAACGCCACGCCTCGAATCCACGAGACGCCTCGCTTCGAATCCACGAAGCCTTTACGATCCGAATCCACGAACCGTCTTTGACACGTCGAATCCACGACGCCAATGGGAACAGGAACTCGGGTTTATACTGGTGATTCCTTGCTTAGAATTTCATTAAGAACCAGAAGAAAAGTTCTAAGCAAGAAGGAGATCAATTCGACATATGAAATAGAAATTAAAACTATCTCGAATTGATCTCGGAGGCTATTTTGTGGGAAAAGGTTTAGAACGAAAATCCTAGCCTCTAGGGTTTCTCTTTCACGAATTCTGAGTTGTTACATGTCAAAGAGAACCCCCATAGGTTATTTATAGGTGTTGGAATCAAATAGAGTCGGATTAGATCGAAACATACCAAATCTGGCACTGTATACCGGTATACGAAGGTAGATACCGGAATGCGATGACGGAACAGAAACTCACGTAGAGGCATTCCGGTACTAATCACTTCAGTACCGGTATACTTTGAATCAGTACCGGTACTAACATCACATACCGGTATACAATGCAAAAATCAGTTTTTCACATTCTGTTTTGAGGAACTTCAAATTGGATTCCGGAATACACTTGTAAAAATTGACTTTTTCAAAACGGAAAAACTTTAAACTCCGGAATTCAAATAAAAGAGTTTTAACAAAGAATCTAAAGTTCCTAAAAACTCATTTAATCCGATTTTAAACAAACACATGATTCCAATACCATAATTAACTATGAATCACCATATAAACAGTAAAACTTACCTTCACGTCGTGATTCAACATGTGAGTCGATGGTTCACTATGCTTGAAGTCTCGAATTCTTCTACATGTTCAAGTAGCACTCGACCTTCAAGACTCCGACTCAACAACTCACGAAGTATGCCAATACAAAATCCGTAACATGTTTCTCCCTTTGGCCTTGTGGGTATGGCGGTGATGCCTACCCCTTCTTTCTTTTGATTGTGGAATCATCGGTGTGGACCCTTCGACCTTCAGGTAGTTCCTACGTTGAACTGACGTTTGTTGGAACTAGTTCGACACAGTTTTGGTGTCGGGTCTCTATTCGTGCATACATCGTATACGGATATCCTAACATCCAAATTGGTGTGTTATGGGATAATAAGTGGTCATTGTTGACTTTCGTCTTGTCGCGAGATATTCCAGGGTGTTGATGGAGTTCTCGGAGCTTTGAGTATTGTTCGAGTGTGGTGCGGAAATCGGTTAAAGAAACCATTTCCTAAAGCCTTAGTTTGTGCGGTTCGCGGCCTAGTGTCGCTAGCAGCTATTAGATGTTGAGAGCTAAAGGACTCTTAGTGAGTCGGCTCAAGGTTGATCTGATTTTGAATGTTGACTTGCGAAGTCGATGTTTCGACGGTTTTGGTTGTGAACTTTTGGTCCAGTAAAGATGTATCAGGTGGCTTGATACTTCGATTTGTCGTGCTTCCAACTTGTTGTTGGCAGTGGATCTTCAGGTATTTCGCTTTTTTTTTGGTAAGTACGTTGGCTGCAGACAACGTAGTTTCAAAAGTTGGGACGAAATACCCTTTCCCCGCTGGGGAGTATCTGGATTGGGTCGGTGTGGCTTCTTGCAAGACGAATTATAAAGATTGTCTTGTAGGAAAGCTTGAGTGGTGATCATCTCTGATCACGTGGTAAGCCTTGGGTTATCCCCTGGCAGGTTTTGCGTAGTCGATTTATCGTCACTGCAGTTGGTCTGGACTCTGGTTTAAGTCTGATGCTTATTAGCTCTGTAATTGCGCCTTTCACAACTAAAAGGTTTTCTTTGGTTGGTAATCTCGGTCTTTTGCCGGGAGGTTTGGAATCGCGATTGATGAGTGTCGTGAGCCTGGTTGTTGGCTCCGAGGTCGCTGTGTGTGATGGCGTACAAGTTTTACGACGCGGCTTATCGTACAACCTTAGAGTAGAATGCTTGTCCAGTCACTTAGTGACAGGTTTGCCTTGGTCTCACTGAGACCGGTGTTTGGTGTTGCTAGGAACATCGATCGCTAGGGTTCCTTTTGGGACGGCAGCGACAGGGTCTCGTAGAGACAGGTGTTGAGCATCACTGGTGGTTATTATCGCATATTGCGATGCGATTCGCAATCCTGTGCACCAAATGATGGACTTGCAAGGAACCTATGCCGGTTTGATTGAAATATTGAGCGAACAAAATTGTCAAGCTCAATTGGTAATGGCAGTCTTGGACCTTTTGGCCTAGACGGAAGGTGAGGTCTTGGACCTAGGAGTGTCGAATATTGTAAGTGGGTTTTCGATGCTAAGGGTTTGACTTCGGCTGTGGTCTTCGAGGTGAGTGTTATTGATGCAGGTTTAAGAACAACGATACAGATTCGCTCGTGGTGAGCTAGTTGACGCAGTTGGCTAGTCTGAGTGTGTCGTTTCGGTCTACGAAAACATACTCCAGACTTGTCGTGTTGTCCCGGGACTTTTCTGCATGAACTTTCGACGTAGTTGAGTCGGTTACTGCTGCGCGGACAAAGGTTGGATGGACCTAGAGTTTCTGAGTGGGGAATTATTATCCCAGTTTTGGTAGATATGGCCGGATCGGATAGTCCTGGTCGCGGTACTATTTTTGTCCGTAGGTTATTGGATGGTGGTGATCCCGGTGGTTTTGATCTATAGATTTTTGGTTGGTATGTTTTCCCCTCGTCTCGTCTGAGTGGGACCGTAGTTTATTCTCCCCTACTTCGGAGATTGATCTATCCTGATTCAAGGCTATCGGGGGTAGCATCAATACTCGAAGGTGAGACCAATAGCGATTTGGTATCCGAATTTGATTATGGTCGGTGCGTAGTCAAGTTTCAGGGACGAAACTTCTTTTAAGGGGGGGATGGGGGATAATGTGAGGACTGAGAATTTGGCGGTGTTGCTAAACTCTTTGTTGACGATGTTATTGTGTAACTCAATTACATAAGCACTCGTCAAGTTTCAGGAGAAATCGAGTTAGGATGGAAAAGTTACGCGATCTTTACTAATCACTTAGGCTTCGTTTGGTTCGGGGTTAAGTAAGAACTAGTTATTCCAGGGATTAAGTTTGGAGTTAAGCCTGGAATAGACAAATTTTGCGTTTGGATGAAAATTGAGTTGTTTCCGGGAATAAGAAAAATAGTGTTCGGATAGATAAAATGGAATAAGAAAAATAGTGGGCAGTTATAAATAAAAAATAATAATATTGCCCCTTATATTTGAATTTAAAATTTTAAAATTTATATTTAAATTTTAAATTTTAAATATATAACTTAAAAAATTAAAAAATTCAAAATAAAATTTAAATTTTTAAATTTCAAATTCAAATATTAGAACTTCTAAATTTTAAATTTAAGATTAAATTTAAATTTAAAAATATCAAATATCAAATTTTAAATTTAAAAAATTAAAAATAATAATTTATAATTTATAATTATAAATATTAATTTTAAGATTACAAATTTTTAAAATTTAAAAAATTAAAAATTTAAATTTAAATTTAAAAATTAAATTATAAATTATAAATTTAAAAATGAAATTGGGGTGGGATTAGTTTCCCACCCCAATACCATGGGGGAGGGGTGGGGTTTGTTAATCCCACAAACCCCACCCCTAACGGGTTATTCAGGGGTTATCCCCCCGTTAACCCGCAAACACTATTTTTTAGGGGTTATCCCCGTTAGGGGTGGGGTTAACAAACTCCACCCCTAAAAAATAGTGTTTGCGGGTTAACGGGGGGATAACCCCTTATCCCCCACTTTAACCCCCAACCAAACGGCCCTTTAAAGTGAATAGTAACTCTGATTTTTCAGTGAAGCCAATTAATAGAGATGGCTTCTGGAGTGTATCGGACTCCGTTCCTAGTGGTCCAATAGCTCGTTTTAAACCGTCCGATTATTCTGGACTCGATGGCGTTGACAGATTTTGGAATTGACGCACGGTTTTCTAAGAAAAGCCTACTTATGGTTGTGGGACCAAAATGCAAATGTGCATATGAACCGTAAAGAGGGTTATTGATATGCGAATCGGCAATCACATTGAATGAAACAAAATCGTGAGTTTGATGTCTCGGCAGTGATGATCGCGCTGGCGAGGTCCGTTCGGAAATCCGACGGACGGATCGCAGGATTTAACGCGTTTTCCGAGGAAGGGTCAAAAGATTAAATTCGATCTTTCGCGAAAAGTTCTAGTATTTTATGTATCGAATCGCGAGAGACTTTACGTGGAGGTACCTTGGTGCAATTTACTCTTACTGTGAAGGACCCAAAATAATATTGGAGTAATTGTGGGCTTTTGTGCAAATGATCAAATGCATATATAGCATAGTTTTAGGGTTTGCATGGGCAAACCCTAACCCTAGCCGCTATCCACCCTGTGGCTGAGCCCTAGCCGACCCTTCTCCCTCCCCTGCACTCTCTGCACGCAGCCGCCACCGTCGCCAGCCTGCTCCGGCCGGCCAACCGCCGCCGCAGCTCTCTCCCCTCTCCTCCTTCACCGTCCCCATCTCCCTTTCTTCTTCTTAGGCTGGAGAAGGGAGCCCGAGGCCTCCCCGCGCTGCCGCCGGCATCGCCCGGACCCCTGCCGTGACCCCGGCCGTCGCACCACCGCCGTGCGCCGCCGCTGCACCTGCGGCCTGCAGGTTGCAGCTAGGGCACGCGCGCGGCCCAGATCTTGGACCAACCGTCCTCGGCGTTTTGCGAGGCCATCCGCGCCTCCCTCTCGACTCCCCGGCATCACCGCACCCGACCGGAGTGGTCGCCGCCGCCGCCGCATGCGTGCGTCGCCGCCGCGGCCATCCCTGGACCGAACCAAGCTCGGGCAGCCGAGCTTCCCTCGCACGCCACCGCCGCCTTCCGCCGCCGGCCAGCGTGAGCGCCGGCTCCCCCTGGTCGGCCGCTCCCGGATGCCGACCATTGCCACCGCCACCTCCAACAGTTTCGAATCAGTTCTCCTTTGTTCAGCCTGAACGGCAACAAAGAATTCAGTCATGGGGTAGTAGCTGTTCATACTCTGAGAGGTATCATCAGCATAATGTGCATGACAGAGGAGACTTCTATGGTGATAGAAATGTCAACGGACCAATGCAGCATGAGATTGTTGAAAGGGCCAACTATACTGCTCCCATTCAACCACCAGGTGGTCTTTCATATCTAGTAGTGGTTAATCATGGATTTACTAAGGTTTTTGGAGTTGAACTCTAGTAGTGGTTAATCATGGATTTACGAAGGATTTCGGAGTTGTACATATTGAGAAAATGAATGACCATATGATTATAAGCATTAAGGAATTGAGCTAGAGTACTTCTGCAGGTATCAAGGCTTTGGTATTTCAACTTCATTTCTTGATGATGATTGGGCATTCGAATCAATGATCATGGTCGTTGAACATGATATAAGGTTTTTGAACAGTCTAGAAACGAAATATTGTGATTTTTGCTTATCATTTGGCTATTGAACTAGTGATCAATTTTTAAAAATCTTAATTCTTATGTTTTGAAGTTTGTTCAATTTTGATCGTTCATTTGGTGGTCTTTCAAAAACAATTTTCAAATAGTGGAATTTGTTTTCTAGAAAACTTTCAATACCCCAAGATCTATTGTCGATTTGGATGCCCCATCTAAATTGAAGCAGAAGTATCAAAAGATTGGTACATCTTAGAACTATTCTAACTGAGCTTTGGTACATTTAGAATTATGCCCTAATTGATCATTTTGTCTTCTGGATTGGATTTGGATTTTTGTTATATGTCACGACTGATCACGGTCATATTGTGAATTATGCAGCTCCCTCTATGCCGGACCAGTTTGGAGAACCGCCTGCCTCTTTGTCACACTATGGGCCACCGCTGGATCCTGCCGCAATTCCATGCCCTAGGTGGTCTCATCATCCCAGGATATCCAGTTACCCTTTACCTCCGCCGCCGCCTCGACCTGCAGCGGATACTTCAGGAGGTGCATTTTCTTTTGGAACGTAATCTTTCTGCTGCCATATTTGGCTTGAAAACCTTGTGTCCTTTTCTTCTATAAAAGTTGGCACTTATCTATATCCACTTTGGCAGCTTCTGGATATTGGAGACCAAGATAAAGAATTGGCTATGTTATACGGTATCCTTTACGACTCATCTTTTTTCTTAAATTAATAATCACGGTTGTGTACATTTTTTTTGATGGACGCACTTGTAATAGGTCTCGATGACTGGTGCTTGATATTCCGCGGCCCGCTCAGGCAGGCAGTTCTGTTACTGTGAGAAGCCCATGTATCTTCCATTGCCAAAAAAGAAAAAAAAGAAAAAAGAAAAAAGCTGGAAGATACATCTATGCCGCATTGTACATATGTATTCTACCATTATTCTGCAAAAATGCAGAAGCGGAAGAACAGTCGAGTGTGCGGAGAGCTGTATCATTACGACGATAGGCTGTTATGTATCGTCTATTTATCCAACAGCTTTACACTGCTAGTTCTAATAGTCTTTTGTCCTCAGAAAATTTCTTGCTGCTATTTTTGTCCATTCTTCCGAGTCCCTTTCCTGATTTAGTAACTCTTTTAACTTTTACAGGTCCTTTGTTTAGCTGCCAGGGCCCCTAATATACATAACCTAAATTGGTATAGTATTTGTAGCTTAACTGTCAACTGCTGTTGTCGATTAAAATTTGTTATCAACGATGCCCAGTTTTCTTGCAGTGTTCTGGTGTTGTCGTATATTTCAAACCTTTTTTCCATTTCAGGTTACAGTGTACAAAGGCCCCGTAGACTGTAGGCAATTTTGAAATTGACATCAAATTTTCTTCATTTGAATTGTTCTAGTTAGTTTAGTTGAAAAGTTTGGTAAACTTAGTAGTGGCTCTATTGATTATTAGTTGTTAATTGGTGCTCTTTTATTCATTAAGAAGTGATTAGGATTATTAAAGTTCTCCTGTCTTGACGACTTAATACTATTGTACTTCGTTGAACTATCATATTTTCACCCACTGTAACCAGTGCATATTCATCTGTAACCGCTCTAATTAGCTGTTCATTGTGAGCCTATACAAGTCTGTTCCGGGTTGAGTTTTGATTTAAAAACTGATTTTGTTAGAAGCTGGTTGTTAAGATTAAAATTTGAATTCCGAACAAAGCAGCTTTTTAACAAATAGTATTCGGCTACCAAATATCAAATGTTGTTGTAAATATTCACAAGTGATTCATAACAAACAAGTTAACAAGTTTGTTTTGAATGACCAAATGACCGAAAGTTATGAATGTGTATTTAATTTTATATAATTGGTTTTAATTAAAAGTTATAGTAGCAATATTGGGTATCAAATTTTGATTTACCTATCTAACTTTATATTTCTAATGATTTTAAAAATTCATTAGTTGTTAAAATATATTAGAATTTAGTATTCTACGGTAAAAAGATTGGAGGATATTCCAACAATATAAGAATATTCTGTCAGATTGTAACATTTAACATTAGAAGAAATCAAGGTTATTATTAAATTTTCATAGAATATATTTTAAAATTAGATAAATAAATAATTTTTTGAAAGTTAAGGTACTCATCCCAAAATACTTTTCGTAATTGACACATTCTTATGTTCTATTTGCTAAATAGTTATCAAAGTAGTACATTTTGATGGAATCACTAATAAATTTAATAAACTATTTAAATTAATTGACTGAAAAGCAATTTTTAAAAATTAAAAGTTGAAGTAAGTTTCGAATAAAAAAAAACCGAGGGAGCAATTTCAAAACCGCCAATAGTCGAGGGGCCTTCATACATTGAGAGGCCGCTTTGGCCCTACCCCTTCGACTACAACCGCCTCATGTCCTCCTCCGGCGACGCCAACCACGTCCTCCGCCTCTTCCGCGAGATGAAGAGCTTCGCCGCGCCCCCGACCTTGCCTGCTACACCTCCGTCGTCCACTCCCTCGTCGCCGCTCGCCCTCCCCACGCCGCTCTCTCGATTTTCAAAGAAATGGCTTCCTCCGGGCTGGCCCCGGACACCGTCGCTTACACCGTGCTGCTGAAGCTGTATTCTTGCTACTTACAAGATTTCGATTCGGCTTACGAGGTAGTGAGGTGGATGGCGAGGTGCGGGTGCCCGACCGACGTCGTTGTAACATCTGCCAGGAAAAGCATAAATAAGCATAAGTACACATATATACATATAGGTGTATATTTAGAGAGATCAAGCATGGTGAGGAACAAGAATGTCACGCCCCGAGTCCACAGCGGAAGCACACCGGGACGCTAACAGACCCGCCGAACGGACAAAGTCTCCCCTGTCCGGACGAAGCGGCAACAAACTCAATAACAACAGTTCCCAGACGTTTCAAGAAATTATGTAAACAATAGTCACATCACAAGAAATAATAAACGACATGTATCAGAGCACTATCTACAAGCTAAACTCCTATTTATCATGTACTACATTAAATAAAAACTCAACCTTAAAACAAAATACAAGGAGAAAGGGGCCTGGCCCTCCAATACATGAATGTAGTACAAAGTCGCACTCTATTTGGTGGTCTTCTAATGTATAGACATACTGGTAGAGGATGCTATCTACTACGCGATCCCCCCCACCTCGATCAACCATCGGTATACGTACTCCTGAAAAATAAACCACAACAGGGTGTGAGAACTACTGAACAGTAGTTCCCAGTGGGACGGTCGGTGATAACCACGACTTTCCCACTAGGTCTACCGGAGGCCAGATTGGTGAAAGAACTGTAAAAGCTACAGTAAATGAGTAACTGAATAAAAATGGTGATAATCTAAATAGGTAAATGATCTAAAATAGGTAAATGATCTGAACAGATAATAGTAAAGTACAAAAAATGGCTACTTGGCTGGGACCTGCATAGAGAAATGTCAAGTAATAGTAACTGAATAACTGCATGTACTATAAACAGATCTCTGTTCCTGCTATACTGTCATGTCCCTGTACATGTAGTAAGAGGAAAGGGAAAAGCTGAATAGTGTATGCATCAATGCAACTACTACAACAAATACTACAAGAATACCCAATCGCAACGACCGACTCGTACGTTCGGTCAAGCCTGCGCCCGCCTAGTGTCGGCATCGCACTCCCAGAGGTGCACCATCGATCCCTAGGCTTTGCCCCATGGCACTCACATAACACATATCTCAACCACACTGGCCAGCATCCGGAGCGGCACTCGAAGGGGAGCGACCCCAACCGAGTATCATAACACATAGCACATAGCACATAGCACATAAACAGTCAAGCTCAAAGTGGCCTTGCAGGCTATAGTCTAGATCATGGTCAACAATGTCACAATGCCAATCCAATGTCCTCAGAGTAATCATAGGGTAAATAGTAAGTCAAATGCCACGATAGAATATGCACACTGCTCAATGGAGTCGCTAGAGCCAAGTGTCACAATGTCATAACTCTAAACAAAGTCAAGTGCTTTTTCTCTATATGTCCAAAAGCATGTACAAGATAAATAGGTGATAGATAACTCATTGAATTCATGAACAATAGAAGACTCATTCATATGCACGAGCTGCCGACTGGCCTCCCACAATTCAAGGTAAAAAAATGGCTAATATGCACTGTTGCTAACCGTCACTATCTCGCGACTAGTAAGGATTAGAATGAGCCAGATGCACAAGAAACGACCTAATGTCTCAACTCAGTTACAGAAGGTCCAAGACAATTCGAATCTCACGTCTCACGAATCCTGACCCCTATCATGTAATTCATGGCATGTTCATTGCAAGGAAAGAGAGAAAATAGTTCAGTTTCCTGCTCCAAGAACTATCTACGCCACTTTAGATATGTTCACGTGATGCTCAAGGATAATATACGATGTAAAAATAGACATAGAAGGAACTTCGCCGTTTTCGGCGACTAGGAACCCACCTTAACGCACCACGTCGGCTGAAACAAGCAATCCGCCATCCACGTGCTTTTCCCATGGCTCAAGGTCGCCTAAAACACTAAACAAGGCAAAACAATTGGAATTTCGATCAAAAGTCTACTTTTCTAATCGAGCTTAATTTTCACGAATTGAACGTTAATTACCTTAAATTGCGACTAACCAAATATGTGGAGAGCTCGAAATCACGTTCCTAAACACCCTACAAGTGTCAATTTTGAGTTTAACGTTGCGAACTTTGCCGATTTTTCATTCTTTCACTTTCCTCTCTTTTTCTTTCATTCTTCTTCCTTTTCTCTCCATCTTTCCTTCTCCTTTCTTTCTCTTTGTCTTCTTCCATTCATTCTCTCATTTTCTCATTTTCCTTTTCTTCCTTTCCCTCTCTTTCTTTCTTTTCTTTTTCTTTTTTTCCTCTTTTTTCCCCTTCCTGCTGTCCCTGCTGCAGCAGCAGCTGGCAGCCTGCAGCAGCAGCTGGCAGCCTGCAGCAGCAGCTGCTGCTGCTCTAGCAGCAGCAGCAGTTTACTGTTGTTGCTGCTGCTGAAATTGCAGCAGCAACAGCAGGGAGGGGAGAGGGAGAAGGAAAGAAAGAGGAGAAAAGAAAAGGAAAAGGAAAGAAGAAGGAAAGGAAAGGAGAAAAAGAAGAAAGCTCACATTCTTCATCTTCTAGTTCAACTTCTTTTTCTACTTCTCTTTTCTCTCCTTCTTTCTCTTTTTTTTTTCTTTTCTTTCTCTTTCTCTTCTCAGCCTTGCTGAGAAAAAAAAATCTGAGGGAGAGGGAGAGGGAGAGGGAGAGAATGAGAGGATATTTAGTAAAAAAATTCCACTAAGTGTGCACTTTGCACCTTAGCCCACTAATTTTTAGATTCACACTTTAGTCCTTATCATGTATAAGTGAACTAATTCATCCGTTTTCGCGTCAATTTCGTGCCAAAACGGATTCGCTGTCACGCCCCGGGCTAGTTTTAGAAGCGAAAATACGTGCCAATTTTTTTTTTTTGAAAGCCTAGCCCGCGTCACGTACAGACCCGCCACAAATACAGGGTCCACTGTACACACGGACAGAGCCTCCCCTGTATTTGCACGGCGTACACAACATACAACAGGATCACAACCACCATTCATTCATCACAAAATCACAACAACACAACGAGATTCATACAGCTAACAGTCTTTAAACCTGTATGAATCTAAGCAAGTCCTTAGGCGAAGGATGATGCGATGCACAAACAATAGATCATTCTAGAAAACTGCTCCTTACCCAGAAGCTTTATTTTGAAACCCTAATCTCAAACATTCAAGACTCATTTGAAAACCGTTCCCCACACGAGAACTCTCTTTGAAATCCCAAAAGTCGATCGATCAGAAATCCATTTGAAAACTGTTTCCCACACGGAAACCTTTATTTGAAAACGCTACCACGAGGGGTAGAAATCCAAGATATGCGATATAAGGCCATAATGAAAGATCTAAAAGCATCGACATCCAAAAAGTCTAAGCATGTAATCCACATATGAATGCTAAACCAAATCCACAAGATCTAAGCATGCAATCCACACATGAATGCTAAACTGAATCCACAAGATCAAAGCATGCAGAACAGAACATCCAAAGTATAACTGTACCAAAACCATAACATGCTAGACAAAACAACCACAGTGTAACTGAACCACATCCATAACTAACTGATAAAGGATAAGGATGATAACCAAATCTGGAGAGGGAAGCCTCACAGGTTGGGACCTCTAGTACCACTAACTAGGCGTGCTTAGCCGCGTCCTGACTCTCACCACCCTGCTCACCTGAAAACAACAACGAGGGCAGGGGGTGAGAACATGTAAACATGTCTCCCCTCCCAGTGGGTACCGCAAGCGGCGAAGGCGAGGTGTACACACCGGCACGAGGGTCAACAAAAGATAGATAAGGTAAACAGTAGCACAAGTAAGTATGAGGCTGACATACAACTGAACAACTATGCTACTGTAAGAAACTAGTATATGCATCAATGGAGATAACCACAAAGTAAACCCAATCCATAGCCACCGGGACGTATCCCTGGCACTGTCACAACCTGCTCATCTCTCGGCACATAAACCTTCTGGACGCACTGCATCAAGGCTCACGGGGCGGTCAAATACACGACCCTTTTTCGAAAAAGAACACCCCTAGGCGGTGGATCAGACCGCTGGTGTACGTGAAGTGCTAGAAGAGCTGTGACGATCGATGCGAATGCTCAATCCACAGAACGGCAACGAGCCGTGAAGCAACTGATAAGCCAAAATACGAGGATCGCTCGGAACAACAGGCGATCAACACCCGACCAACTAGGTCGTCTCAAGAATCATGCAAACCACAACTACTCTACTATCCAAGCACACATAAGTAGAGTCAACGGGAGTCAAGTGAACTAATAACTGAAATGCAAGAGAAGGGATAGAAATGTATCACCGTAGTCCACTGAACCGACTCCGGATCGAAGTACCCACCTGTCGAAACGATAGAGCCTAACACCGACGGCTCTCGGGAACCATGACAGGACCTACGAAAGACTCACAGGGTCAAGGTCCACCAAGTCGACACTAAACATATAGCTCTCACATTTCGAAACCGACGGATCGCCCGGAAAACCCACCGGGACGATCCCGAAACCACGCAAAGCCCCACAGGGGTACCGACAGCCAAACCAAGTCCTCCGCTGTCCCCAAACACACAAAACAAGGTGGCGGGACAGCGAGCACAAGCTCGGGGTGCCACGAACACAAACGCACCTGAAACAACTTCCCGGGTTCCCGAAAAATGCCGATTTGGCACCGGAACCCTTAGTCACTCATCCGATGTCCTCGGATCTTCGGGACAGTGATGAGGAACAGCCAACGAGGCTAGTTGACGAAGCCAAGTCACTCGCGAAAATAGCAAGTGAGCCGCACGACTAAAAACACGCGTTTCGCCGACTATTTCATCGAAAAATGCATCGAAAATAAATCCGGATCTCCGCGAAGGGCGAAGGGGTTTGACAACCAGTCCACAGGGCCTCAAGGATCATGCCCATGCTGCCCGCAGCGTCGCAACACTGCCACAATCACCAAAGTCCCAAAACAAGCAACATTTACATACATAACAAGCATAAATAAGGCCGTTCGAGCATTCCGTTCGTCCGCACGACCTTCCGCAAGCACCAGTGGATAGGTAACGACGTAACGAAGGCCGTGCTCACAGCCCCACTGCGACAAGACCAGTCGCAAGCACAGAAAATCCATAAAAATAGTGCTCACATGCGATAAAATTGCTTGACAAAGGCCGAACATCGAAACGGCTCACCCAAACAGAAAACTAAGGTGAGCATGATGATCAGCGCGTCGCTGCGATCATCGTGCTCACCTTCCCGAGCTTCGGGAGGCAACAGAAAGCTCAAACACAAGCATGCGGCCAAAAGAAGACCCTGGCCGGAGCAACTAGCTCCGGCCGGCTGCCGGCCGACATGCACGGCGCGCGGCGGCCAGGGTCGGATGCGGGGGAGGTGAGGAAGAGAATGCTCACCTTAGCCGGCGGCAGGAAGCGGCAGCGGCGGCGCGGGGAGAAGTGGAGCTCTCGAGTTGGCTAGGGCACGGCGGCGCGGCAACGGACGGCGGTGCTGGCGGTCGGGACGGCGAGCACCGGCAAGAGGAGGTCGCCGGACGCCGGGTGGCCGGTGACCGCGATAATAAAAATCGGCGGTGGCGGCGGCGGAGGGTGCTCGGCCGCGGCTGCCCTAGCGTCCCAGGCTGAGCCCGCGGTGGCTGCGGCGACGCTCCGGCGGCACGGCGGCGACCGGGGAGGAAAGCGACGGCGCCGGAGGTCCAGAGGGTGGCGGCGCGCATCCTCCGAGGCGGCGAGAGGCGGCGGCTGCTCAGGTCACCAACTCCCTGCCCGCAGCTGCCCTAGCAGCAGCTGCAGCAGCTCGGCGGCGCACGGCGGCGGCTCCCGGCGGCGGGGCAGGTCGCCGGCAGTCGTGCCACCTCCAGGGAAGCTCAGGCGTGGGTTCACCCAGGGTGCACACTGCCGGGAAGGAGAAGAAGGAGAAGAAGAAGAAGAAAAAGAAGAAAAGGGAGAGAGGGTGGTTGGCCGGGGTTTGCGCCGGCCAGAGGTGGTCGGCGGCGGCCGGCGGCGCTCGGGGAGATGGCAGGGGAGCTGAGGAGAGGGGTGGCTCAGTGCTGGGAGCTGAGGGAAGAGAGAGGAGGTGAGATGACCACTGTCTCTCCACTCACACACACACAACACATATACACATGTGTACAATTGCACAAACACCCATCAAACACAAGAAAATAGCCCCCAGTCCCTCACAGCAGGAACAAAATGCCCAGACACCCCTCCACAAACAATCTCACGCAAAACGGTGCGTGAAACAGGGTCCAGATCGCGAAACAGCAAAATGTACATTTCGACCTCTCAGTGAAGAACATGCAATATCTCTCGATCCGTCCGTCGCATGTCAAAACGGATTGCGCCATCGCGTTCAGCACTGCTGAGACATCGAATCTACCATTTTGGATCATCAGAAACAGACTCTGGATTGTGCCGTTAAGCCATTCTCTCTCCGTAACAAAAACTTAAAACAATAAAAACCCTAAAATACACTATATATACATATATATATATATATACCTATACATGTATATACATACAAATACAGATCAAATACACAGTAAAAAGGGGAGAGGAACACAGAATTCAAATTTCACAAACATACAAATTCGAATTCTCACATCACTCCCACCATACAAGAAGTTTCGTCCCCGAAACTTACACACACATACCATCCGCGAACAACTGCGGATACCTCTCATGCAAAGCAGACTCCAGCTCCCAAGTAGCCTCGCGCTCCTCGTGATTCGTCCACTGAACCTTCACATACGGAATGCTCCGATTCCTCAACTGCTTCACCTCGCGGGCCAAAATCCTCACAGGCTCCTCGTCGTAGCTGAGGTCCTCCCTCAGCCGAACCGTCGTCGGGCTGATCACGTGAGAAGGGTCGGGAATGTACTTCCGAAGCATGGACACATGGAAGACATTGTGCACCCGAGCAAGACTAGGAGGAAGAGCTAACCGATAAGCCACCGGACCCACACGCTCAAGGATCTCGAACGGCCCCACAAAACACGGACTAAGCTTGCTCCGCAATCCGAACCGCTTGATCCCTCGAGACGGCGACACCCTGAGCAGCACAAGCTCACCGACCTGAAACACTAGGTCCCGTCGTCGCTGGTCCGCGTAGCTTTTCTGCCGGCTCTGCGCAGTCAGCAGTCGCTGCCTCGCAGTGTGAATCCTGGCCTCTGCGTCCTCTAACAAGTCAGGCCCGATCACACGACGCTCACCCACGTCATCCCAACAGATCGGTGATCGACAACGACGTCCATACAAGGCCTCGTACGGTGCCATCCCAATGCTCGCTTGGAAGCTGTTGTTGTAGGCGAACTCCACCAAGGAAAGGTACTTGAACCAACCCTCTCCAAAATCCAAAACGCAAGCTCGGAGCATATCCTCAAGAGTCTGGATAACACGCTCCGACTGCCCATCATTCTGAGGGTGGTAAGCTGAGCTGAAGTCGAGCCTCGTTCCCAGTGCCTGCTGCAAGCTCCTCCAGAACTGAGAAACGAAGCGAGAATCCCTATCAGAAACGATCGACATTGGCACTCCATGTAGCCTGACGATCTCATCCAAGTAGAGCTGCGCCAGTCGATCCCGAGACCAAGTCGTGTGTACCGGTAGGAAGTGAGCTGCTTTCGTCAATCGGTCCACAAAAACCCAGATCGCAACATGACCTCGCTGAGAACGAGGCAACCCGGTGACGAAATCCAAGGTGATCTGCTCCCACTTCCATACAGGTACAGGCAACGGTTGAAGCTTCCCTGCTGGTCGCTGATGCTCAGCCTTCACCTGCTGATAAACCAGTCACAGTGCCACATGCTGAGCTACATCCATCGTCATGCCAGGCCACCAGAAACTCTACTTCAGGTCGCGGTACGTCTTCGTCCCTCCAGGATGAACGGTGTACGGCGACCGGTGTGCCTCAGTCAAAATCTCTCGCCTCAAATCCCGATCACTGGGCACACACCTTCGTCCTCGAAAGCGAAGGAAACCATCAGCAAGTAACGTGAAGTCACCATCTCTGCCCTGCTCGGCCTCTGCTCGCACTCTCTGCAAGTGCGGATCCATCAGCTGCCCACTGGAAATCCGATCAGACAAGGTGGCTGCACCACCAAAGTCAACAATTGTGCAGTAGCTCCATAAGGTAAAATCTCCAACTCTAATCGACGAAACTCCTCCACCAATTGCTCCTGGTCGGTGATCATGAGAGATAGCTCCGCCGAAGGCTGCTTCCGGCTAAAGGCGTCCGCCACGACGTTCGCCTTGCCCGGATGGTACTGGATGTAGATGTCGTAATCCTTCAAAAGCTCAAGCCACCGTCTCTGTCTGAGGTTAAGCTCCTTGAAGAGGTACTTCAGACTCTGATGATCCGTGAACATCTCACAATGCGCTCCGTACAGGTAGTGTCTCCAAAGCTTGAGCGAACACCACTGCTGCTAGCTCAAGATCGTGCGCCGGATAGTTCTTCTCGTAGTCCATTAACTGGCGCGAAGCGTACGCAATGACCTTCTCTTGCTGCATAAGCACGCACCCCAATCCTATCCGAGACGCATCGCAGTAGACCACAAAATCCTCACCAGGCTGCGGTAATGCTAAGATAGGGGCACGAGTCAAACTGTCCTTCAGCTCCTAGAAGCTCATCTGACAAGCGGGAGTCCACAGAACTTTTCTCCCTTCCTCGTCAGCTTTCTCAAGGGGCGGCGATCTTTGAGAAACCCACAACAAATCGCCGGTAACAACTTGTCAAGCCGAGGAAGCTCCAAATCTCTGCCACAGAAGTCGGAACAGGCCAAACCACCACCACAGAGTCCACCTTCCATAAAAGCTGCCGGGGCGTTCGCCAAACCGAACGGCATAACCGTGACCTCGTAAAGCCCGTAACGAGTCCGGAAGGCCGTCATCGCAACGTCCTCGGCCTTGATCTTCAGCTGAAGATAACCTGGCTGCAGATCAATCTTCGAGAGTACCGAGGCTCCCTAGAGCCGATCGAAGAGATCGTCGATCCGCGGTAGAGGGTACTAACATCACTGCCATCTCGCTGAACTCACAATCAAACCAACGTAAAAACCTTGCGAGTCCATCACTCTGGTGCACTGGGTTGCCAATCGCAACAAGTGATAAAATCACCAGTGATGCCAAACATCCGTTTCCAAGTGATCGGACACGCGCTCCAAACCAAGACTGCACGAAAGTCGCGACGAAAACCTTGTACGCAAACACATGCACAGAGACCTCGGAGCCAACAACCAGGCTCCCGACATCCGATCGCCAAGGCACCAAAACTCCAGGCAAGAACCGAGATCACCTCACAAAACAAAACCTTTTAGCTGTGAAGGCACAGCTACCGAGCTAAAAGGCAACCAGACTCAACTGGAGTCAAACCATCCGCAGTGATGGCAAATCAACTGCGCAAAATCACTCCAGGATTAGCTCAAGGCTCACTACGTGATCAGGGATGACCACCACACAGCTTTCCCACAAGACGATGTAGAGATTGTCTCGCATGAGAAAGCACCGACCCAATCCAGAAAGTCCCAAAAGGGATAGGATATTCCGTCCTAACTTTTGACACTATGTTGTCTGCAGCCAACGTACTTATCAAAAGAAAGCGAAATATCCCAAGATCAAACGCCAACAACCAGTTGGCAACACCACAAAAGTACCAGGCCAACGAAACTCATAAGTTGGACCAAATTCCACGAAAGAATCATCGTCCTCTGCACCAAGGCCCTTGCCAGGGGTCTGGGTCCGAAGGGGTACAGGAAGCGGACTCGACTCCAGATCATACTCGCAAATGAAAGAACGAGAAGTAAAGAAATGCAATGCACCAGTATCAAACAGCATCCTAGCACGAGAGCCGAAAAAAAGGAGGTAATACCTGCATCCACGGCGTCTCCACCGGTGTCTCCCGAAGCCAGGGGTGTCCCCAAGGTATAGTGACGTCGCATATGTCCTTTCTGGCCACAAAGAAAATAGTGGTCATAACGCTGGGGGCAGCCGTGCGGTCGGTGACCCTGCCCACAGATGACGCACGTCAGGTTCCCCTACCGCTGGCTCCCAGATGGAGCGCTCCTGGTAGACAGGATCCGCAGATGCTTCGGTGGCCTCTTTTTAGGGAAAGAGCCATCGCTGGAACAGGGGTGGGGACACTTCCGGGAATCAGCCAAACGTGCTAGAAGGTAACCACCGTCCCCAGTCGCGAGGTCGACATCCTCGCTCGGAACAGTCGATGTGGTCACTATCGTCGTCGTGGTCGGGACCATGAAAGGCGTGAGTGTCACACCCCGGGTTACCTCTTCCCAGGCGCATGACAAGACCCGCCGCATACACAATATCTCTACCGTGTATACGAAGCGATAACAACATCCACAAGAAGCTAAAGGTATCAACAGAGCTGCTATATATAAATATCAAAGGATCACTGTACATACATCATCTATAACCATAATATAATACAACACTGATAACATCCATCTTACTGTATGTACAGACTCAACCATCTATCAAAATGGGTATACCTCTAGCCAAGTATCCGGGGAATAGCTCTACCCGACGGTCTCCTTTCCGCGCTCAGTATGCACAACTGGGGAAGAAGACTCTGCAAAAAGGTGTCAACAACGGGTGTGAGAACTACTATCAAACAAGTAGTCCTCAGTGGGTACCGCCACCAGCCTCAGCGGTCTGCCCACTAAGTCCTCAATCTCAAGAGATATATATAGAGCAATAAGAAAAGTAGGAGATAAACTATCACTACTATGCACAAAGCTCAACTGTCAGTATGAATACCAATGAACTGAATATATTAAATGAGGACTATCATGAATCCATAATGCCATACAACACAATACAATACCTGCGGCCTGATCATGCTCAACCCGTAGGGAGCCAGCTAGTACAGGAAACACCGTCTGTCCCTAGCCCTTCGTACAATCCCTCTGTACGGAAAAACCAACTCCGGAGCGGTACTCGTGGGAGCGACCCAACCGAGTATAGTAACACATATCAGCGCCAAGCACCCACAGGTATATGATCGACACGACTGGATCAACAAGGAATCATGTGCCCTCGGCACCTCAAAGGATAATCAACAACAAGTATGTAGTACTCGGAAAATTTTAAGATTTAGGGTTTCTGGACTTGGCAGGATTCGGGCGCCCGGAAGTGAGGTTGTGGACGCCCGAATGTTCCGGACCCAGTGGACTTTGCGGATGATCCGGTTGTGGCCGACGGAGATCGGATCTGGATGCATGATTCGGACGCCCGGATTAAGGATCCGGTTTGAGCTGTTGACGTGGAGGGCCACGTGTCGCGACGCAGGACACGTGTCGATCGCCGGAGACACGCCGCCCCACCGCCTGATGACTATCGACCGGCCGCTTGACCGCGCGACGACACCTGTACGGCAGGGTTTCCGGACGCCCGGAAGTTGGGAAGTGGGCGCCCGAATGTGAACTTTTGGCAGCCTATAAATAGGTGAGCCCTGTTGGTTTTTGGGGTTATTCCACTTGGTGATTTCGTTTCTAGAGAGAGAAAGCTAGTGTAAGGGCCATGTGTTGGCATTAGTTTGTGATCTAGCTTGTTCTCCTCTATCCTGCTGATCTGATCTGGTGCTGAGCTGTTATTCTGCTGGAGATAGCAGTTCCTTGGAGGTTTACTCAGATCGGAGTGCTGCCGGAGTTCCTTATCTTGGAGGGTTGGATCTGAGGCTTGTTCTTTCCCCACCGTGGTTGGATTAGCATTTGAGGTGGGTTGATGTTTGCCAGATTCAGTGGACTTCCTCCTACGTGTTTTATCTCATGTTAGCATAATATGATATGATGTTGTTTGGATTATGTTAGCATGATTGGATTATGATATGTGGATATTGGATTATGATATTGGGATTATGATAGTATGCCATGCTAAGATTATGTAGAGATGCCATGTTAGGGTGAGACTGATCTATAGACTGCATGGGCATGTTCTGATCTTAGATGTGCTAATGATATGTATATGAGCATGCATTTCTTTGTATCATTGTTGCATGATTGGACCTACACCTATTCTGTTGATTCCTTGTACCAGTTGTTGTGCATGTAGTGTAGGCGATCATGTTGTGGCTCGTGCTATGTTGTTGTACCTCCTCTTTGTGGTAGAGTCGAGAGCCTCCTCTTGTGGTAGAGTTGAGATTGATTGTGAGCACTGGAGCATTGATTGTGCCGAGGGCACGTGGTTCTTTGTGAGAGTATGGATTGGGTCATACTTGTTGATTATCCTTTGTGATGCCGAGGGCACAGTGGATTGGGTCTTACTTGTTGACTATTCTTTGAGGTGCCGAGGGCACATGATCCTTTGTTGACCCAGTCGTGTCGATCATATACCTGCGGGTGCTTGGCGGTTACTATGGTTGTACTTTGCTCGGTTGGGTCGCTCCCACGAGTACCACTCTAGAGTTGGCATGTTCCGTACAGAGAGGTGTACGAGGGGCTAGTTACAGACGGGCTTCCTGTACTAGTCGGCTCCCTGGAGGGTTGAGCAGCTCCCTGGAGGGTTGAGCGTGATCAGGCCGCAGGTATCGTGTTGTGAGGTATGGTATTGTATGGCGAGAGCTAGGTACAGATGGGGTTCCTGTACTAGCTGGTTCGCAGGTATTGTATTGTGTATGATAGTCCTCATTTGGTATATTCAGTTCTTTGGTATTCATACTGACAGTTGAGCTTTGTGCATAGTAGTGGTAGTATGTCTCCTACTCTTTTATTGCTCTATTCATATCTCTTGAGATTGAGGACTTAGTGGGCAGACCGCTGAGGCTGGTGGCGGTACCCACTGAGGACTACTTGATTGATAGTAGTTCTCACACCCATTGGTGACATCTTTTTGCAGAGTCTTCTTCCCCAGTCGTGCATACTGAGCGCGGAAAGGAGACCGTCGGGTAGAGCTATTCCCCGGATATTTGGCTAGAGGTATACCCATTTTGGATAGATGGTTGAGTCTGTACATACTATGTGATGTTGATATCAGTCTGTATATGAGAGTTATTTGTGAGAGTTATGGATGATGTATGTACGGTGATCTTTTGATATATATTATATAGCAGCTCTGTTGATACCTTTAGCTCTGTGTGTTTTATTGTGGATGTTGTTTCGCTTCGTATACATGGTAGAGATACTGTGTATGCGGCGGATCTGGTCATGCGCCTGGGAAGAGGTAACCCGGGGCGTGACAAAGTATGACCCAATCAATGCTCCAGTGCTCTCAAACAATCTCAACTCTACCACAAAGAGGAGGTACAAAATAACATAGCACGAGCCACAACATGATCACCTACACTAGTATGTACAACAACTGGTACAAGGGATATCAACATGATAGGTGTAGGTCAAATCATGCATCAAGGATATAAAGGAAATCAAGCATGCTCATATATATATCATTAGCATATCATGCACATGCAAATCTCAACCTAACAGGTCATATCTAACATAATCTCAGCATGTCATGTTATCATAATCTCAATAGTATCATACTATCATAATCCAATATCATCATATCATGCTAACATAATCCAACACTATCATATCATGCTAACATGAGAGTAAACACATAGGAGAAAGTCCACTGAATCTGGCAAACATCAACCCACCTCAAAAGCTAATCCAACCACGGTGGGAAAAACAGTATCCTCATATCCAACCCTCCAAGATAACTAAGCTCCGGCAGCACTCCGATCTGAATATCTCTAAAAAGGCTGCTAACTTCGACAGAACAACAGCTCAGCACCAGATCAGATCAACAGAGTAGAGGAGAACAAGCTAGATCATAAACTAATGCCAACACATGGCCCTTACTCTAGCTTTCTCTCTCTAGAAACGAAATCACGAAGTGGAATGCAAGCTAAAAACAACCAGGGACTCACCTATTTATAGGCTCCCAAAATTCCACTTTCGGGCGCCCGAATCCAACTTCCGGGCGTCCGGGAAACCCAAAACGCCAGGTGTCAGTTGGCGGCCAAGCGGTCGACGGCGGCCGGCAGGCGGTGGGGCGGCGTGTCTCCGGCGGTCGACACGTGTCCAACGATGCGACACGTGGCTCTCCACGTCATCCACTCAATCCGGATCCTCATCTGGGCGTCCGGTTCCTGCGTCCAGATCCGAAACTCGTCAGCCACTTCTGGACCATCCGAAATGTACACTGGCTCCGGAACATTCGGGCGTCCACTTCTCAACTTCCGGGCGCCCGAAATATTCCAAGCCCGAAATCCTCAAAAGCCAAGTATTACAGTGAGTGCCATAGGAGGGTCTGCGGTCATCGGGGCACTCGGCGGAGAAGGAGGAGGAGGGGCTGGAGTGGCAGTCGCCGTAGCCTGCTGCTGCAAGAACTGCAGGAACATGCCGGAGAGGGCCGTTAACTGACCCCTCACCTCGGCCAACCCAAATTCTAGCTGCAGGATACGGTCTACGTCAGGCTGTCCGCCTCCTGCCAGCTCCTCACTCACACTGGCAGTAGAAACCCGGATCAGAACATCGGCAGCCCGTCTCGTAGGCACACGCCCACCACCACGACTAGGACGGGGAGGTCTACGACGACCACGAGCCATCTGCAACATAGAAACCGCGTAAGAGAAAAGAGGGTTGGCTACACCCAAAAAGCGACAAACCGAAAACAAACCCCCGAACTCTCGCGCCTATACATCTTAGGTCTTCCTATGGGTCAGCCTACATGGTTCAGTTACAAGTTTTGAATAAATGAGTGTTTGTACCCTTTACGCTCTTAGCAGTTCCTTGGAGGTTTACTCAGATCGGAGTGCTGCCGGAGTTCCTTATCTTGGAGGGTTGGATCTGAGGCTTGTTCTTTCCCCACCGTGGTTGGATTAGCATTTGAGGTGGGTTGATGTTTGCCAGATTCAGTGGACTTCCTCCTACGTGTTTTATCTCATGTTAGCATAATATGATATGATGTTGTTTGGATTATGTTAGCATGATTGGATTATGATATGTGGATATTGGATTATGATATTGGGATTATGATATTGGGATTATGATAGTATGCCATGCTAAGATTATGTAGAGATGCCATGTTAGGGTGAGACTGATCTATAGACTGCATGGGCATGTTATGATCTTAGATGTGCTAATGATATGTATATGAGCATGCATTTCTTTGTATCATTGTTGCATGATTGGACCTACACCTATTCTGTTGATTCCTTGTACCAGTTGTTGTGCATGTAGTGTAGGCGATCATGTTGTGGCTCGTGCTATGTTGTTGTACCTCCTCTTTGTGGTAGAGTCGAGAGCCTCCTCTTGTGGTAGAGTTGAGATTGATTGTGAGCACTGGAGCATTGATTGTGCCGAGGGCACGTGGTTCTTTGTGAGAGTATGGATTGGGTCATACTTGTTGATTATCCTTTGTGATGCCGAGGGCACAGTGGATTGGGTCTTACTTGTTGACTATTCTTTGAGGTGCCGAGGGCACATGATCCTTTGTTGACCCAGTCGTGTCGATCATATACCTGCGGGTGCTTGGCGGTTACTATGGTTGTACTTTGCTCGGTTGGGTCGCTCCCACGAGTACCACTCTAGAGTTGGCATGTTCCGTACAGAGAGGTGTACGAGGGGCTAGTTACAGACGGGCTTCCTGTACTAGTCGGCTCCCTGGAGGGTTGAGCAGCTCCCTGGAGGGTTGAGCGTGATCAGGCCGCAGGTATCGTGTTGTGAGGTATGGTATTGTATGGCGAGAGCTAGGTACAGATGGGGTTCCTGTACTAGCTGGTTCGCAGGTATTGTATTGTGTATGATAGTCCTCATTTGGTATATTCAGTTCTTTGGTATTCATACTGACAGTTGAGCTTTGTGCATAGTAGTGGTAGTATGTCTCCTACTCTTTTATTGCTCTATTCATATCTCTTGAGATTGAGGACTTAGTGGGCAGACCGCTGAGGCTGGTGGCGGTACCCACTGAGGACTACTTGATTGATAGTAGTTCTCACACCCATTGGTGACATCTTTTTGCAGAGTCTTCTTCCCCAGTCGTGCATACTGAGCGCGGAAAGGAGACCGTCGGGTAGAGCTATTCCCCGGATATTTGGCTAGAGGTATACCCATTTTGGATAGATGGTTGAGTCTGTACATACTATGTGATGTTGATATCAGTCTGTATATGAGAGTTATTTGTGAGAGTTATGGATGATGTATGTACGGTGATCTTTTGATATATATATATATAGCAGCTCTGTTGATACCTTTAGCTCTGTGTGTTTTATTGTGGATGTTGTTTCGCTTCGTATACATGGTAGAGATACTGTGTATGCGGCGGATCTGGTCATGCGCCTGGGAAGAGGTAACCCGGGGCGTGACAAAGTATGACCCAATCAATGCTCCAGTGCTCTCAAACAATCTCAACTCTACCACAAAGAGGAGGTACAAAATAACATAGCACGAGCCACAACATGATCACCTACACTAGTATGTACAACAACTGGTACAAGGGATATCAACATGATAGGTGTAGGTCAAATCATGCATCAAGGATATAAAGGAAATCAAGCATGCTCATATATATATCATTAGCATATCATGCACATGCAAATCTCAACCTAACAGGTCATATCTAACATAATCTCAGCATGTCATGTTATCATAATCTCAATAGTATCATACTATCATAATCCAATATCATCATATCATGCTAACATAATCCAACACTATCATATCATGCTAACATGAGAGTAAACACATAGGAGAAAGTCCACTGAATCTGGCAAACATCAACCCACCTCAAAAGCTAATCCAACCACGGTGGGAAAAACAGTATCCTCATATCCAACCCTCCAAGATAACTAAGCTCCGGCAGCACTCCGATCTGAATATCTCTAAAAAGGCTGCTAACTTCGACAGAACAACAGCTCAGCACCAGATCAGATCAACAGAGTAGAGGAGAACAAGCTAGATCATAAACTAATGCCAACACATGGCCCTTACTCTAGCTTTCTCTCTCTAGAAACGAAATCACGAAGTGGAATGCAAGCTAAAACAACCAGGGACTCACCTATTTATAGGCTCCCAAAATTCCACTTTCGGGCGCCCGAATCCAACTTCCGGGCGTCCGGAAACCCAAAACGCCAGGTGTCAGTTGGCGGCCAAGCGGTCGACGGCGGCCGGCAGGCGGTGGGGCGGCGTGTCTCCGGCGGTCGACACGTGTCCAACGATGCGACACGTGGCTCTCCACGTCATCCACTCAATCCGGATCCTCATCTGGGCGTCCGGTTCCTGCGTCCAGATCCGAAACTCGTCAGCCACTTCTGGACCATCCGAAATGTACACTGGCTCCGGAACATTCGGGCGTCCACTTCTCAACTTCCGGGCGCCCGAAAATATTCCAAGCCCGAAATCCTCAAAAGCCAAGTATTACAGTGAGTGCCATAGGAGGGTCTGCGGTCATCGGGGCACTCGGCGGAGAAGGAGGAGGAGGGGCTGGAGTGGCAGTCGCCGTAGCCTGCTGCTGCAAGAACTGCAGGAACATGCCGGAGAGGGCCGTTAACTGACCCCTCACCTCGGCCAACCCAAATTCTAGCTGCAGGATACGGTCTACGTCAGGCTGTCCGCCTCCTGCCAGCTCCTCACTCACACTGGCAGTAGAAACCCGGATCAGAACATCGGCAGCCCGTCTCGTAGGCACACGCCCACCACCACGACTAGGACGGGGAGGTCTACGACGACCACGAGCCATCTGCAACATAGAAACCGCGTAAGAGAAAAGAGGGTTGGCTACACCCAAAAAGCGACAAACCGAAAACAAACCCCCGAACTCTCGCGCCTATACATCTTAGGTCTTCCTATGGGTCAGCCTAACCAATGGTTCAGTTACAAGTTTTGAATAAATGAGTGTTTGTACCCTTTACGCTCTGATACTGTAGTACTCGAAAATTTTTGAGATTTAGGGTTTGCGGGCTTTGAGGGATTCGGGCGCCCGGAAGTGGCGAAGTGGACGCCCAAAAGATGTGGACCCTGTTGCACTTTGTGGACGATCCGGTTGTGGCCGACGGAAATCGGATCTGGATCCATGAACCGGACGCCCGGATTAAGGATCCGGTTTGAGTTGTGACGTGGAGAGCCACGTGTCGCGACGCAGGACACGTGTCGATCGCCGGAGACACGCCGCCCCACCGCCTGCTGACCGCCGACCGACCGCTTGACCGCACGACGACACCTGTACGGCAGGATTTCCGGACGCCCGGAAGTTGGGAAGTGGGCGCCCGAATGTGGACTTTTGGCAGCCTATAAATAGGCGAGTCCCTGATGGTTTTTGGTGCATTTCCACTTCGTGATTTCGCTTCTAGAGAGAGAAAGCTAGAGTAAGGGCCATGAGTTGGCATTAGTTTGTGATCTAGCTTGTTCTCCTCTATCCTGCTGATCTGATCTGGTGCCGAGCTATTATTCTGCTGGAGTTAGTAGTTCCTTGGAGGTTTTGACAGATCGGGGTGCTGCCGGAGTTCGTTATCCTGGAGGGTTGGATCTGAGGATTCTGTTCTTTCCCCACCGTGGTTGGATTAGCTTTTCAGGTGGGTTGATGTTTGCCAGATTCAGTGGACTTCCTCCTACGTGTTTTATCTCATGTTAGCATAATATGATATGATGTTGTTTGGATTATGTTAGCATGATTGGTTTATGATATGTGGATATTGGATTATGATATTGGGATTATGATAGTATGCCATTCTAAGATTATGTTAGAGATGCCATGTTAGGTTGAGACTGATCTATAGACTGCATGGGCATGTTATGATCTTAGATGTGCTAATGATATGTATATGAGCATGCATTTCTTTGTATCCCTGTTGCATGATTGGACCTACACCTATTCTGTTGATTCCTTGTACCAGTTGTTGTGCATGTAGTGTAGGCGATCATGTTGTGGCTCGTGCTATGTTGTTGTACCTCCTCTTTGTGGTAGAGTTGAGAGCCTCCTCTTTGTGGTAGAGTTGAGATGATTGTGAGCACTGGAGCATTGATTGTGCCGAGGGCACGTGGTTCTTTGTGAGAGCATGGATTGGGTCATACTTGTCGTTTATCCTTTGTGGTGCCGAGGGCACAGTGGATTGGGTCTTACTTGCTGACTATCCTTTGAGGTGCCGAGGGCACGTGATCCTTGTTGACCCAGTCGTGTCGATCATATACCTGCGGGTGCTTGGCGTATACTATGGTTGTACTTTACTCGGTTGGGTCGCTCCCACGAGTACCACTCTAGAGTTGGCATGTTCCGTACAGAGGGTTGTACGAGGGGCTAGTTACAGACGGGCTTCCTGTACTAGTCGGCTCCCTGGAGGGTTGAGCGTGATCAGGCCGCAGGTATCGTGTTGTGAGATATGGTATTGTGAGGTATTGTATGGCGAGAGCTAGGTACAGATGGGGTTCCTGTACTAGCTGGTTCGCAGGTATTGTATTGTGTATGATAGTCCTCATTCGGTATATTCAGTTCATTTGGTATTCATACTGACAGTTGAGCTTTGTGCATAGTAGTGGTATTATATCTCCTACTCTTTTATTGCTCTATATATATCTCTTGAGATTGAGGACTTAGTGGGCAGACCGCTGAGGCTGGTGGCGGTACCCACTGAGGACTACTTGATTGATAGTAGTTCTCACACCCATTGGTGACATCTTTTTGCAGAGTCTTCTTCCCCCGTTGTGCATACTGAGCACGGAAAGGAGACCGTCGGGTAGAGCTATTCCCCAGATACTTGGCTAGAGGTATACCCTATTTTGGTAGTTGGTTATGAGTCTGTACATACAGTGAGATTGTGATATCAGTGTTGTATATGAGAGTTATATGTGAGAGTATATGGATGATGTATGTACAGTGATCTTTTGATATATTTATATAGCAGCTCTGTTGATACCTTTAGCTCTGTGTGTTTGTTGATGTTGTTTCGCTTCGTATACATGGTAGAGATACTGTGTATGCGACGGATCTGGTCATGTGCCTGGGAAGAGGTAACCCGGGGCGTGACAGATTAAGGTGGTATCAGAGCTTAGGAATAGGTCATGAGGGCCTAGGAAACCTAAGATAAACAGACCTAAGAATGACGAGAGAGACGTGATTGATCGCGAAAGTCTTAGATTGGGTTTTTGAATCCTTCCTTGTGTAGGAAGAGTGATTGAGGGATTATGCCTTCTCTAATCGGATGAATTATGTTGGCTGCAGACGACATAATAATCTGAGAAGAAAAGAAGTGTCCTTCTAGACTTTCGTTGGATTGGGTCGTGAGTTGTTTGTGGTCCTAATCGGGTATTCTGTTGTAGGATTATTACTATGCCTCCTCGACGACCATCGACGCGAGCGCATCCGACGCCTTCGGATATGCCTGAGCAGACGGGACCTAGTGAACGGCCCGCTCTGCAGGAACAGCTAGCAGACATAGCTGCAGTTGGAAGGCAGCAGAGTGCCTTGTTGCAGAAGATGTGTGATGCTTTCTCTACGCCTCGAGCTATGGAACCTCAGGCGCCAACAACTCCAACTACATCTCAACCTGGAGAAGGAAGTACTCAGCCTAGTCAAGTGCTTTCTGAAGAGGAGCAGGAGCGGATGGCGGATAGATTGGCTCGCTTCTGTAGGTTTGATCCACCACGATTCAATGGTAGTAGTATAGAGCCATGGGTGGTAGAAGCTTGGATATGTGAAATGGAGAAGTTGTTCGAGGATCTCTTTGTGCCAGCACGGGAGCAGGTGCATATGGCAGTGCATTGTTTATCTGGTGATGCACATGTCTGGTGGAGGAGGACCTGTGATCATAGGTCCCTGAATCCTCTACAGATGTCTTGGAGTGAGTTTCGGGGGATTATGTATGGAGCATACTTTCCCAGTAGCGTGAAAATGAAGATAGAGGAAGATTTGAAGAACCTGAAGCAAGGGAATCGCTCAGTGCAGGAGTATGCGAGGGAATTTACTAGGTTGCTTAACTGTGTTCCCTCAGCAGCGAGAGATGAGATACAGAAGGTCTATCTGTATGAGAAAGGTTTGAGACCCGATATCTTTCCATTTGTCCACTCGCAGAGACTTCAGACCTTGGATGCTACTATCGAGCAGTCTCTGTGGGTAGAGCGTGGGGCATTTGTGACGAGAGGACAGCATGTGGACCCAGCTCAGGGTCAGGAGAGGAAGCGCCCGGCGCCTGATGATGGAGGGCAATCAAGTAGCAGACGGCCACCTAAACCTCCTCAGCAATCGCGTTTCCAGGGACGTGGATCTTTTAGTCGCCAGCAGTCTGGAGGATTTCGCCAGCAGTCTGGAGGATATCACCAGCAGCGACCGCAGCAGCAGCAGTCGAGGGGATCTCCCCGATGTGTGATTTGTGGAGGACCTCATTTCGCTTATCTCTGTAATAGACGAGAGGGCCGATGTTATGAGTGTGGACAGCCAGGACACATCAGGAGAGCTTGTCCCAGACTTGTAGCAACTCCTTCTATGGCATCCGTACCTTTTACTCCACCGCCGTACTCTGGAGCCTCCCCGGTATTTTCTCAGGAGCGATCTTCTATGCCACGACAGCAGGATCGACGCCAGCCACCGGCGAGCGGGCGAGTTTATGCCGCTCAGATTGAGAATCCTGCGATAGCTGATCGAGTGGTGGCAGGTATAGTTTTGATTTGTGGCATTAGATCGCGTACTTTATTCGATACTGGTGCATCGCATTCCTTTATTAGTAGGACTTTTGCATTGCATCATGGTCTAGAGATAGGATTGTTACCCCAGGCACAGGAGGTGCGGGTACCTGACCATAATTTACAGGTGATTGAGGGTTGTTTAGGATGTCCTGTGCAAGTAGGACCTTGGATCATGCCGGTTGACTTATTGGTGTTGAGACAGTTACAGGATTTTGATGTAATCCTAGGCATGGATTGGTTATCTCGATACTTTGCTACGATTGATTGTGGATCTAAGACGGTAATCTTTCGTGAGCCTGGACATGAGGAGTATATTTATGAAGGTTGTAAGAGTTCACTGTTCGCAGTGACGATCTCTTCTTCTAAGGCCAGACAGATGTTAAATAGTGGGTGTATGGCCTATTTCGCAACAGTGACTGAGGTGCCCACTGTTGTACCAGGACTCGAGGATATTCCTATTGTCCGTGAATTTCCGGACGTATTTCCTTCTGAGTTATCCTCGATGCCTCCTGATAGGGAGATTGAATTCGTGATTGATGTGGTACCAGGAACCGCGCCAATCTCGAAGACACCCTATAGAATGGCACCGGCTGAGTTGAGAGAGTTGAAGGCGCAACTGCAGGATTTGATGGATAAAGGTTTTATTAGACCCAGTGTGTCGCCCTGGGGAGCGCCTGTACTATTTGTGAAGAAGAAGGATGGTTCACTTAGGTTGTGTGTGGATTATCGGGAATTGAATAAAGTGACCATCAAGAATAGATACCCCCTCCCACGTATCGATGACCTGTTCGATCAATTGCAGGGAGCGTGTGTCTTTTCTAAGATTGATCTTCAGTCCGGTTACCACCAGTTGAAGGTGAAGGCCGAGGATATTTCTAAGACCGCTTTTAGAACTCGGTATGGGCATTATGAGTTTACAGTCATGCCGTTTGGGTTGACTAATGCCCCTGCTGCATTTATGGATATGATGAACCGAGTCTTTAAGTCCTTCTTGGACAAGTTCGTGGTAGTTTTTATTGATGATATTTTGATTTACTCCCGTGATGATGCGGAGCATCTGAGACTAGTGCTACAACTCTTGCGAGAGAAGAAGTTGTATGCAAAGCTGAAGAAGTGTGAGTTTTGGTTGAGAGAGGTTGCCTTTTTAGGCCATGTGATTTCAGCTTCGGGAGTAGCTGTTGATCCTAAGAAGATTGAGGCAATTCGTGATTGGCCTAGACCGACGACCATTTCTGAAGTGCGAAGTTTTCTTGGTCTAGCCGGGTATTATCGACGATTCGTGGAGAGCTTTGCGAAACTCTCTACACCCCTTACTCGGTTAACCAGGAAAGGAGTTATGTATGTTTGGAGTGATGAGTGCCAAGAATGCTTTGATGAGCTTAACCAGAGATTGATGACAGCCCCTATTCTTGCACTACCTGTGATGGGTGAAGGATTTGTCATCTACAGTGATGCTTCGCATAGTGGCTTGGGTTGCGTGTTGATGCAACATGGTAAGGTGATTGCATATGCTTCAAGACAACTAAAGGAATATGAGAAGAACTACCCCACTTATGATTTGGAGTTGGCGGCGGTAGTCTTTGCTCTGAAGCTATGGCGTCACTATCTCTATGGAGAGCATTGTGAAGTGTATACAGATCACAAGAGTCTTAAGTATCTGTTTACACAGAAAGAGTTGAATCTACGGCAACGGAGATTGTTAGAATTATTGAAGGATTATGACATTTCTATTTTATACCATCCCGGCAAGGCTAACGTTGTTGCCGATGCTTTGAGTAGGAAGGCTGTGGCGACTTTGAGTTTGTGTATTACTCAACAGCCTGTCCTAGTGGAGGAGATGCGGAGGTTGTCCCTTGAAGTGGTTACTCACGGGATGACAGCGAGACTGATGACTCTGATCTTACAGCACACTCTGTTAGATAGGATTCGAGAGAAACAGAGTGAAGATTCTTATCTGATGAAAATTCGAGATCAACTGAGGAGTGGAGATCTTGAAGACTTTACTTGTGATGATTCTAGAGTTCTTCGTTATAGAGGACGACTGTGTGTACCTGCAGATCAGGAGATTCGAGAGGAGATACTAAAGGAAGCACATTATTCTCCTTATTCTGTACATCCTGGAGGGACAAAGATGTATCAGGATCTGAAGACTCACTTCTGGTGGAATGGTATGAAGCGGGATATTGGTAGAGCTGTAGCTCAATGTTTGACATGTCAGCAAGTTAAGGCTGAACATCGTGTACCAGCTGGTAAGCTACAGAGTCTTCCAATACCTGAGTGGAAGTGGGATCATATTACGATGGATTTCATCGTAGGATTGCCGAGGACTTCGAGCGGCTGTGATTCTGTTTGGGTGATTGTTGATAGGCTGACGAAGTCTGCTCATTTTCTGCCTATGCAGATTACTTGGTCACGTGAGCGACTTGCGCAGCTCTATATGGATGAGATATTGAGATTGCATGGAGTGCCAATCTCAATAGTATCTGATAGAGACCCAAGGTTTGTTTCTCATTTCTGGAAGAGTTTACAAACAGATTTGGGGACTCAGCTTCGATTTAGCACCGCGTTTCATCCCCAGACTGATGGTCAGTCCGAGCGCACTATACAGACACTCGAGGATATGTTGAGAGCTTGTGTCTTGGATTTTGGTGGAGGTTGGTATCGACATCTGAGATTGGTAGAGTTTGCGTACAACAATAGCTATCAAGCGAGCATTAAGATGGCTCCGTTTGAAGCATTGTATGGACGCAAATGTCGATCACCTCTGTATTGGGATGATATTGGTGAAAGGAAGACGTTGGGACCAGACCTTTTGCTTGAAGCCGAAGAGAAAGTTAAGTTGATACGACGGCATATTGAGACGGCTCAGAGTAGGCAAAAGAGTTATTCTGATACTCGGAGGCGAGATCTAGAGTTTCATGTTGGTGATCATGTATTCTTGAAGGTCTCACCATCGAAGGGCATACGGAGATTTGGAATTCGCGGAAAGCTTAGTCCGCGATTTATTGGTCCTTTTGAGATTTTAGAGAGAGTTGGACCCGTGGCGTATCGGTTAGCCCTTCCGCCTCGACTAGCAGGAGTACACGATGTCTTCCATGTATCTGTTCTGAGGAGATACATGCATGATCCTTCCCATGTGATAGACTTTTCTCCACTGGAGCTTACTGAGGATTTGCAGTACGAGGAGCGACTGATACGAATTCTTGCTCGTGAGACGAGGGAATTGCGTAATCGGGTCATACCTTATGTTAAGGTACAGTGGGATTTTCATGACGATAGAGAGGCGACATGGGAGTTGGAGACTGTTATGCTGAGATCTTATCCCCACTTGTTTACTCCTTGAGGTGAGTGTTTTACCTTAGTTTCGAGGACGAAACTATTTTAAGGAGGGGAGAATGTAGTACTCGGAAATTTTTGAGATTTAGGGTTTGCGGGCTTTGAGGGATTCGGGCGCCCGGAAGTGGCGAAGTGGACGCCCGAAAGATGTGGACCCTGTTGCACTTTGTGGACGATCCGGTTGTCGCCGACGGAAATCGGATTTGGATCCATGAACCGGACGCCCGGATTAAGGATCCGGTTTGAGTTGTGACGTGGAGAGCCACGTGTCGCGACGCAGGACACGTGTCGATCGCCGGAGACACGCCGCCCCACCGCCTGCTGACCGCCGACCGACCGCTTGACCGCACGACACCTGTACGGCAGGATTTCCGGACGCCCGGAAGTTGGGAAGTGGGCGCCCGAATGTGGACTTTTGGCAGCCTATAAATAGGCGAGTCCCTGATGGTTTTTGGTGCATTTCCACTTCGTGATTTCGCTTCTAGAGAGAGAAAGCTAGAGTAAGGGCCATGAGTTGGCATTAGTTTGTGATCTAGCTTGTTCTCCTCTATCCTGCTGATCTGATCTGGTGCCGAGCTGTTATTCTGCTGGAGTTAGCAGTTCCTTGGAGGTTTTGACAGATCGGGGTGCTGCCGGAGTTCGTTATCCTGGAGGGTTGGATCTGAGGATTCTGTTCTTTCCCCACCGTGGTTGGATTAGCTTTTCAGGTGGGTTGATGTTTGCCAGATTCAGTGGACTTCCTCCTACGTGTTTTATCTCATGTTAGCATAATATGATATGATGTTGTTTGGATTATGTTAGCATGATTGGTTTATGATATGTGGATATTGGATTATGATATTGGGATTATGATAGTATGCCATGCTAAGATTATGTTAGAGATGTCATGTTAGGTTGAGACTGATCTATAGACTGCATGGGCATGTTATGATCTTAGATGTGCTAATGATATGTATATGAGCATGCATTTATTTGTATCCCTGTTGCATGATTGGACCTACACCTATTCTGTTGATTCCTTGTACCAGTTGTTGTGCATGTAGTGTAGGCGATCATGTTGTGGCTCGTGCTATGTTGTTGTACCTCCTCTTTGTGGTAGAGTTGAGAGCCTCTTCTTTGTGGTAGAGTTGAGATGATTGTGAGCACTGGAGCATTGATTGTGCCGAGGGCACGTGGTTCTTTGTGAGAGCATGGATTGGGTCATACTTGTCGTTTATCCTTTGTGGTGCCGAGGGCACAGTGGATTGGGTCTTACTTGCTGACTATCCTTTGAGGTGCCGAGGGCACGTGATCCTTGTTGACCCAGTCGTGTCGATCATATACCTGCGGGTGCTTGGCGTATACTATGGTTGTACTTTACTCGGTTGGGTCGCTCCCACGAGTACCACTCTAGAGTTGGCATGTTCCGTACAGAGGGTTGTATGAGGGGCTAGTTACAGACGGGCTTCCTGTACTAGTCGGCTCCCTGGAGGGTTGAGCAGCTCCCTGGAGGGTTGAGCGTGATCAGGCCGCAGGTATCGTGTTGTGAGATATGGTATTGTGAGGTATTGTATGGCGAGAGCTAGGTACAGATGGGGTTCCTGTACTAGCTGGTTCGCAGGTATTGTATTGTGTATGATAGTCCTCATTCGGTATATTCAGTTCATTTGGTATTCATACTGACAGTTGAGCTTTGTGCATAGTAGTGGTAGTATATCTCCTACTCTTTTATTGCTCTATATATATCTCTTGAGATTGAGGACTTAGTGGGCAGACCGCTGAGGCTGGTGGCGGTACCCACTGAGGACTACTTGATTGATAGTAGTTCTCACACCCATTGGTGACATCTTTTTGCAGAGTCTTCTTCCCCTGTTGTGCATACTGAGCGCGGAAAGGAGACCGTCGGGTAGAGCTATTCCCCAGATACTTGGCTAGAGGTATACCCTATTTTGGTAGTTGGTTATGAGTCTGTACATACAGTGAGATTGTGATATCAGTGTTGTATATGAGAGTTATATGTGAGAGTATATGGATGATGTATGTACAGTGATCTTTTGATATATTTATATAGCAGCTCTGTTGATACCTTTAGCTCTGTGTGTTTGTTGATGTTGTTTCGCTTCGTATACATGGTAGAGATACTGTGTATGCGGCGGATCTGGTCATGTGCCTGGGAAGAGGTAACCCGGGGCGTGACAGATACCATCTTAATCTGTCACGCCCCAGGCTAGTTTTAGAAGCGAAAATACGTGCCAAATTTTTTTTTTTTTGAAAGCCTAGCCCGCGCCACGTACAGACCCGCCACAAATACAGGGTCCACTGTACACACGGACAGAGCCTCTCCTGTATTTGCACGGCGTACACAACATACAACAGGATTACAACCACCATTCATTCATCACAAAACCACAACAACACAATGAGATTCATACAGCTAACAGTCCTTAAACCTGTATGAATCTAAGCAAGTCCTTAGGCGAAGGATGATGCGATGCACAAACAACAGATCATTCTAGAAAACTGCTCCTTATCCAGAAGCTTTATTTTGAAACCCTAATCTCAAACATTCAAGACTCATTTGAAAACCGTTCCCCACACGAGAACTCTCTTTGAAATCCCAAAAATCGATCGATCGAAAATCCATTTGAAAACTGTTTCCCACACGGAAACCTTTATTTGAAAACGCTACCACGAGGGGTAGAAATCCAAGATATGCGATATAAGGCCATAATGAAAGATCTAAAAGCACCGACATCCAAAAAGTCTAAGCATGTAATCCACATATGAATGCTAAACCAAATCCACAAGATCTAAGCATGCAATCCACACATGAATGCTAAACTGAATCCACAAGATCTAAGCATGCAGAACAGAACATCCAAAATATAACTGTACCAAAACCATAACATGTAGACAAAACAACCACAGTGTAACTGAACCACATCCATAACTAACTGATAAAGGATAAGGGTGATAACCAAATCTGGAGAGGGAAGCCTCACAGGTCGGGACCTCTAGTACCACTAACTAGGCGTGCCTCGCCGCGTCCCGACTCTCACCACCCTGCTCACCTGAAAACAACAACGAGGGCGGGGGGTGAGAACATGTAAACATGTCTCCCCTCCCAGTGGGTACCGCAAGCCGACGAAGGCGAGGTGAACACACCGGCACGAGGGTCAACAAAAGATAGATAAGGTAAACAGTAGCACAAGTAAGAATGAGGCTGACATACAACTGAACAACTATGCTACTGTAAGAAACTAATATATGCATCAATGGAGATAACCACAAAGTAAACCCAATCCATAGCCACTGGGACGTATCCATGGCACTGTCACAACCTGCTCATCTCCGGATCGAAGTACCCACCTGTCGAAATGATAGAGCCTAACACCGACGGCTCTCGGGAACCACGACAGGACCTACAAAAGACTCACAGGGTCAAGGTCCACCAAGTCGACTGTAGTACACTGAATTTCAGTGCATCGTACCGAACTTCTACAAATTGTGGAGTTCCGGTGGAAAAATAGCATGAGAGGCTATGTGTGAGGCTTCGGCCAAGTTTGGGACTTGTGCGAAGTATTTTCGGCGCAAATGAGGCGCGAAAACGGACTTCGAAAAGTTAGAACTGCTGAACTTGTGAAGTCTGCAGTAGATTCCGGTATGAGGATGTCCATACCGGTACTGAAGTGATTAGTACCGGTATGTGGTGTGGTATACCGGAATGCGAGGGCTGAATCCGAGAAACCAGCTCTCGGGTTTTGCGGAATTCCTCGGGGTATACCGGAACTAGCACCCGTATACCGGTATGCAAATGCAAATACCGGTATACAGTGCTGCGAAATCCCAGCTTTGGCTGGCTGTGTGTGGTGAAGTGTGAGGGGGGCAAAATTGTCTTTTCACATGTGTTGGGGTGTATGTAGGGCTGAGACCCTCTCCCCTTCCCATTGTCTTCCTCCTCTACTTCTCCTCTCCATCTCTCTCACTTTCTCTCTCTAGAGAACTCTCCAAAGCTTGGAGAAGTGGTGGATTGGAGCTTGGAAAAGGACTTCCAAGGTGCAAAGAAGCTTCTTGGTGCAAGTAGAAGCTTGGGGAACTCGCGATTAAGGTTAGTTCCTCACGTTTTAGGTTCAAACCTTGGAATTGATCTAGTATTTTGAGATTTTTGGAAACTCTAGGCAATCTAAACCATAAAACATGGAGATTGGCCAAGAGATTTTGAGGTTCTACATGCATGCATGTGAAACCTAGGTAAAATGAGGGTTTTTGCTATGGGAGGTTCTAAAAATATTTGGACCTTCGGAAATTACAATTGAGGCAAAGAAAATCATGTTAGAACACTTGATTTCATGTATTGAGTTGATTTAAGGGTTCGTAACGAGTAACGAACCATTTTCTTGTAGAAGCTTGGGTTGAAGCAAGAACTCAAGGCTTGGAGACCTAGGAGCTCAAAGAATACAAGAATTTGGAAGCTCTTGAGGTGGGTTTGTGTTTACCGAAGTGATTAGGTCACTTCCATGTATCCATTTAAAGATAAAATAGTATGTATGGTGAACCCTAGGACTTGCATGTTGGCAAAGATGAAAATCATGATAGGTAGAGCCATGAGCTCCTACTGCATGTTATAGAATTTAAGTATATTTCTATTATCTATACTTGTTATGTGATTGCTTTGTATGATTGGAACCTAGTGTTGAGAACATAGGTTGGAACATGTGTGATTGGAACCTAGAGTCATTGCACATAGGTTGGAACATAAGAATGGAACCTAGAGTCATGGAACCTAGGTTGAGAACGAGAAAGTAAACCTAGTGTCATTGAACATAGGTGAGACTTAGTGACTTGAACCTAGGGTCATGAGACTTAGGTTGGTAAGTGTGAAATGTTGAGATGGGATGTGCGACGAGATTGCTATCCCGGGTATGCGACGAGTTCGCTACCCATGCCATGTGATGGCGGTGTTGAGATGGGATGTGCAACGAGGTTGCTATTCCGGGTATGCGACGAGTTCGCTACCCATGCCATGTGATGGCGGTGTTGAGATGGGATGTGCGACGAGATTGCTATCCCGGGTATGCGACGAGTTCGCTACCCATGCCATGTGATGGCGGTGTTGAGATGGGATGTGTGACGAGATTGCTATCCCGGGTATGCGACGATTTCTCTACCCGTGCCATGTGATGGCGGTGTTGAGGTGGGGTATGCGACGGTTTCGCTATCCCGAGTATGCGACGATTTCGTTACTCGAACACGGAGGTGACGATTTCACTTCTTGGATGTTGGAACTATTATGGTGATGCGGCGATTCCGAAACCATAAGTTTATGACAAGTAGTTGAACTTGGTCAATATGAAATATAGGATGAACCTAGGAGAAAATGAAAAATGGACATTTTATTTGGTTGCATCCTTTATGTTTATTTACAAGCACGTAAATAATTGTTGCATAGTTATTTGTGATCTAACTTATGCATATGGTGTTTCTTTGGACCTGGTGGGTCGAGCTTCTCTCTTGGGTGGCCTTACCCACTGGGAACTATGTTTATAGTTCTCACCCCACGTTTTTCAGGTCCTTCCGCGAGTGAGGCGGCGGAGCGAGGCAAGGGTTTGGCTCTCTAGATAGCAGCCCTTTCATTTTGGTGATACATAGAGTTGTACCACTAGTCTTGGATATTGATAGTATATGAGTTTTCATTGATTGTACGCAACTGTTATATGCCATGATTTTGGAACTTGATGTATGGAATGGAAATGAATGAAAAAAAAAATTTGGGCATGTATAAATGTGCGAATGTGATGTAATAGAAGTAGAACTTCTTTATGTTGATGCTTTCCTTGTGCAACTCTTGTACTCCGTTCCTAGTTGGAACCTAGTGGATATGCTTGTGTTGTGATGCCTTGGGCGGGTAGAAGAGACTCTATCCGTTCGACGGGTCTGGGGCATGCGCCCGTGCGGTTATCCTTTTCACCTAGTTGGTGTTAAAGGCCCGACGGGGCGTGACAGACTGAGGTGGTATCAGAGAATAGAAACGTTCTAGGTGGACCTAAGAAACCCTAGGATGGAAAAGACCCTAGGAGTGTAGGCTCGTGAGTGACGAGATCTTTGATTGTGGCGAAAGATAAGTGATTGGGTTATGTCCTTATACCTCTAGCTGGAAGTAGAGGTAGATTCGAGGTGTGTCTTATTCTTCGCCAAGTGTGTTCGTGTTGGCGGCCGACAACATGAAACCAAGTGAGGGGAATAAGGACCCTTGTGTGACTTTCGCCTAGATTGGGTTCACGTTTATTTTCGTGAAATATAGTGTTGCGAATGACTTTGAATGTCATGAAATGACCAAAGTCGTTGTGTTTTCAGGAGATAATGGTACGTGGACGGCCTCCTACGAGGGCTAGGCTCGAAGAATCGAGCGCGGCTCCCGAACAACTCGGGGAGGGTGAGAACTCGGGTCTTCGTAATGAGTTGACCGAGTTGATGGGCGTGGTTCGGCGACAGGCCGAAGCCATGCAACGACAGGAGGAGCAGATTAAAAAGCTCCAGGACGAAATGGCGCAGCAAGCGGCTGCGATTAGGGAGGAGAGGTTGGGAGTACCTCCGGCCTCTGCTTCGGCACCGGCCAAGGAAGTGACACCGGCGCCGGCTGTGGCGCCACCGGCATCACCGATTGTAGCCGGTGGGTCGGGTACTCCTATGCCCGACTCCGAAATGGAGGATGCGGAGCGAGAGCGCGCACTTGCGGCTCTCATGAGGTTTAAAAAATTCAACCCGCCTATCTTTAGCGGGGAGAACGTGGATCCATGGGACGTGGAAACGTGGATCGACGCATTGGAGACGCTCTTCGAGGATTTGTATACCTTGGAGAGGGACAAAGTGCACCCCACCGCTCATTGTTTAGATCGATCGGCGAAGGTGTGGTGGAAGGGAGTCCGGCGCGATCGACTCTCTAGCCTTCCGCCACCGACGTGGGAGGAATTTCGGGGTATGGTGTTCGCCGCCTACTTCCCCGATAGCGAGAAAAGGAAACTTCAAGAAAGGTTCCGAAAGTTGAAGCAAGGGAACCGCACCGTGCGCGAGTACGAGAGGGAGTTCTCGTACATTATTAATTGCGTACCGCACGTTGTCCGCGGAGAGTTGGACAAGGTCGACTGTTTCGTGCGCGGACTTCGACCGGAGATCTTTCGGGCGGTGCACGCCCTTAAGCTACAGACCTTTGCGAAGGTCTTGGACCGTGCTCTTTGGGTGGAGCACGGGAATGCATGTGCGCGCGAGGAGCGCGAATCTTGGGAGAGAGAGAAGGAAGAAGATAAAGAAACGGGAAAGAAACGACCGGCGGGTGGTTCGGGTGGGCAATCTAGCTCTAAGCGGCCCCCGAAACACTCGCAGTCGCAAAACCAGTCGCGAGGGTCCCGGCGGAATCGACCCTCGACCCGGTGCCTGATTTGTAGCGGCCCCCACAACCCTCAACAGTGTGATTACCGTGAGGGCCGGTGCTACAAGTGCGGACAGCCGGGACATATGCGATACAATTGTCCGATGGATGATGGCCGAGCACCGTCGTCGGCATCGGCATTTGCACCGCCGAGACAGCTTGCGGGCATCCCACCAGCGGCGATGTCGGCAGGCCGTACACAGCCGCCGAGACCAGCTGAGGGCCAGCGGCCGGCGCCCAGTGGACGAGTGTTCGCCTCACAGGTGGAGGAGCCTTCTGCCCAGGAGGATGTCGTGGCAGGTATCGTGTTAATTAAAGGCATTCGATGTAGAGCTTTGTTTGATACTGGAGCATCGCATTCATTCATTGCTCGATCATTTGCTATAGCACATGGAATAGAAATTGTAGAAGCCACGCATGCAAGAACTGTGCAAGTACCTGAACACACCTTTTGTGTACATCACGCGTGTGTAGATTGCCCAGTGAGGGTTGAAAACTGGATCATGCCAGCTGAATTGCTGGTGTTAAATCGAATGAATGAGTATGATTTGATCCTAGGAATGGATTGGCTCTCGAGATATCATGCTACTATTGATTGTGAGAGCCGAATAGTGAGGTTTAGAGAACCCGGGCACAAGAAGTTTGTGTACCGTGGGTGCAAGAGTTCGCTCTTTGCGTCAATGGTGTCCACGTCGCAAGCAAGAAAGCTTATTGCTAGTGGTTGCATCGCTTACTTAGCAACGGTAGTGGATGACCGAAAGGAAGTGTTGAGACTCGAGGACATTCCCGTGGTCCAAGAGTTCCCGGATGTATTTCCGGCGGAGCTACCCGGAATGCCACCGGATCAGAAAATAGAATTCGTGATCGATTTGCTCCCGGGTACGGCGCCGATTTCTAAGGCCCCGTACAGGATGGCACCCGTGGAACTAAAAGAATTGAAAGCACAACTACAAGATTTGATGGACAAGGGTTTCGTAAAGCTAAGTGTGTCACCTTGGGGAGCCCCTGTTCTATTTGTGCGGAAAAATGACGGTTCACTGCGGTTATGTGTGGATTACCGTGAGTTGAACAAAGTGACCGTCAAGAATAAGTACCCGTTACCCCGAATTGATGACTTAGTCGATCAGTTGCAAGGGTCTCGGGTGTATTCAAAGATTGACTTTCAATCCGGTTATCATCAATTGAAGATTAAACCGGAGGATGTGCATAAGACCGCGTTTAGGACGCGGTATGGACACTATGAATTCACGGTTATGCCTTTCGGGCTTACCAATGTCCCGGCAGCGTTCATGGATTTAATGAACCGTGTGTTCAAACCACTATTGGATCGATTTGTGGTGGTGTTCATAGATGATATTCTTGTCTACTCTCGGAGTGAAGAGGAACATAATGAGCACCTAAGGATTGTGCTTCAAGTTCTTCGAGAGAATAAGTTGTTCGCCAAGTTAAAGAAGTGCGAATTTTGGATTCGTGAGCTCGCTTTCTTGGGTCATGTGATCTCTGCGGGAGGAGTATCGGTGGACCCTATGAAAGTTGAGGCAATCAAGGATTGGCCTCGCCCGACCAATGTCACGGAAGTACGAAGCTTTTGGGTCTTGCGGGGTACTATCGGCAGTTCGTGGAGGGATTTTCAAAAATCTCCGGTCCACTAACGCGTCTTACCCGCAAGGGAGCCAAATATGTTTGGAGCGAGGAATGCGACCAAAGCTTTAAGGAGCTAAAGGAAAGGTTGACTTCGGCTCCGGTTCTCGCCTTGCCGATTACGGGGGAGGGTTTTGTGGTGTATAGTGATGCATCACGGCGCGGTCTTGGGTGTGTGCTTATGCAAAGAAGACAAGTGATAGCATATGCCTCTCGACAGCTGAAGAGCTATGAGCAGAATTACCCCACCCACGACCTAGAGCTTGCAGCGGTGGTCTTCGTGCTTAAGTTGTGGAGACACTATTTGTACGGAGAACATTGTGAGGTGTACACGGATCATAAAAGCTTAAAGTATTTGTTCACTCAAAAGGAGTTGAACTTGAGGCAGCGGAGATGGTTGGAGTTGATAAAAGATTATGACTTAACCATCTTGTACCACTCCGGTAGAGCCAATGTGGTGGCCGATGCGCTCAGTAGAAAATCCGTGGAGAACTTCGCAATTGAGATGACGGGACAAATGCCGTTAATCAAGGAAATGGGCCGATTTGACTTGGAAGTCGTGGCCCCGGGCATCTCCGCTAAACTCATGAATCTCGAAGTGTGGCCGACCTTGTTGGAGCAAATAAAAGAAAAGCAATCCGGTGATCCGGAACTCCAAAAGGTGCGGAGTGCTATCGAGAGTGGGCGTGCCGGTGATTTTCATGTGGACTCGAAGGGCGCCATTCGATTCCGAAATCGATTGTGCGTGCCTAAAGTCAAGGACATTCGTGGGGAGATTTTGAAAGAAGCTCACACTTCTCCCTATGCGATTCACCCGGGGGGCACCAAAATGTATAAGGATATCAAATTGCATTATTGGTGGCCGGGGATGAAACTTGATGTTGGACGCTTTGTGGCACAATGTTTAGTATGCCAACAGGTGAAGGCCGAGCGTCGCTTTCCAGCAGGGAAATTGCAAGGGTTACCCATTCCAGTTTGGAAGTGGGAGAACATAGCAATGGACTTCGTTGTGGGCCTACCTCGATCGCAGGGTGGCCACGACGCGATTTGGGTGGTGGTGGATCTTTTGTCAAAGTCGGCACACTTTTTGCCAATCCACACCACTTGGTCGGGAGACAAGTTAGCACAAGTCTACCTGGACGAGATTATGCGGTTGCACGGGGTCCCGACCTCGATAGTTTCAGATCGAGATCCCCGATTTACATCGCATTTTTGGAAAAGCTTGCAAGAAGCTTTGGGTACACGGCTCGATTTCAGTTCAGCATTTCATCCTCAAACTGACGGTCAATCAGAAAGGACAATTCAGATTTTGGAGGATATGCTGCGAGCGTGTGTGTTGGACTTTAAGGGTGCATGGCCTACTCATTTGCCGATGGCTGAATTCGCTTATAATAATAGCTATCAATCTAGCATCGGTATGGCACCGTTTGAGGCCTTGTATGGAAGAAAATGCCGCTCTCCTATCCATTGGAGCGAGGTCGGCGAGAGAAGGGTCTTAGGACCGGATGTATTGCGTGAAGCGAGGAAAAGGTCCGCTTGGCATGTGAACGCTTATCGACGACGCAATCCAGGCAAAAGAGCTATGCGGATAGGCGTCGACGAGATTTGGAATTCGCGGTAGGAGACCGCGTCTTCTTGAAAGTATCACCCATGAGAGGGGTGAAGCGATTTGGTGTTCGGGGTAAGTTGAGTCCCCGTTACATTGTACCCTATGAGGTTTTGGAGCGTGTGGGATCCTTGGCATATCGGCTAGCTTTGCCGCCAAAACTTGCGGGGATACACAATGTGTTCCATGTATCGACGCTCCGTAAGTACATGTATGATCCGGCGCACGCCCTCGAGTATGTGCCTATGGAGCTTCATGAGGATATGACTTATGAGAAATTTTCCTTGTGTATCATGGATCGCGAGGTGAAAAATTTGAGGAACCGTGAAATTCCTTATGTAAAGGTACAATGGACGAATCACGGTGAGCGCGAAGCTACGTGGGAATTGGAAAGCTCGATGAAGGAGCAGTTTCCTTACCTCTTCGCTGAGTCCAGCTGAGGTATGATTTAGTTTCGCGACCGAAACTCTCTCTAAGAGGAGAGGAATGTAGTACACTGAATTTCAGTGCATCGTACTGAACTTCTACAAATTGTGGAGTTCCGGTGGAAAAATAGCATGAGAGGCTATGTGTGAGGCTTCGGCCAAGTTTGGAACTTGTGCGAAGTGTTTTCGGCGCAAATGAGGCGCGAAAACGGACTTCGAAAAGTTAGAACTGCTGAACTTGTGAAGTCTGCAGTGGATTCCGGTATGAGGATGTCCATACCGGTACTGAAGTGATTAGTACCGGTATGTGGTGTGGTATACCGGAATGCGAGGGCTGAATCCGAGAAACCAGCTCTCGGGTTTTGCGGAATTCCTCGGGGTATACCGGAACTAGCACCCGTATACCGGTATGCAAATGCAAATACCGGTATACAGTGCTGCGAAATCCCAGCTTTGGCTGGCTGTGTGTAGTGAAGTGTGAGGGGGCAAAATGGTCTTTTCACATGTGTTGGGGTGTATGTAGGGCTGAGACCCTCTACCCTTCCCATTGTCTTCCTCCTCTACTTCTCCTCTCCATCTCTCTCACTTTCTCTCTCTAGAGAACTCTCCAAAGCTTGGAGAAGTGGTGGATTGGAGCTTGGAAAAGGAATTCCAAGGTGCAAAGAAGCTTCTTGGTGCAAGTAGAAGCTTGGGGAACTCGCGATTAAGGTTAGTTCCTCACGTTTTGGGTTCAAACCTTGGAATTGATCTAGTATTTTGAGGTTTTTGGAAACCCTAGGAAATCTAAACCACAAAACGTGAAGATTGGCCAAGAGATTTTAAGGTTCTACATGCATGCATGTGAAACCTAGGTAAAATGAGGGTTTTTGCCATGGGAGGTTCTAAAAATATTTGGACCTTCGGGAATTGCAATTGAGGCATAGAAAATCATGTTAGAACACTTGATTTCAAGTATTGAATTGATTTAAGGGTTCGTAACGAGTAACGAACCGTTTTCTTGTAGAAGCTTGGGTTGAAGCAAGAACTCAAGGCTTGGACACTTAGGGGCTTGAAGAATACAAGAATTTGGAAGCTCTTAAGGTGGGTTTGTGTTTACCGAAGTGATTAGGTCACTTCCATGTCTAGGGTAAATATCCATTTAAATGGTATGTGTTGTGAACCCTAGAACTTGCATGTTGGCAAAGATGAAAATCATGATAGGTAGAGCAATGAGCTCCTATTGCATGTTATAGAATTCAAGTATATTTCTATTATCTATACTTGTTATGTGATTAAATATATGATTGGAACCTAGTGTTGAGAACATAGGTTGGAACATGTGTGATTGGAACCTAGAGTCATTGCACATAGGTTGGAACATGAGAATGGAACCTAGCGTCATGGAACCTAAGTTGAGAACGAGAAAGTAAACCTAGTGTCATTGAACATATGTGAGACTTAGTGACTTGAACCTAGGGTCATGAGACTTAGGTTGGCAAGTGTGAAATGTTGAGATGGGATGTGCGACGAGATTGCTATCCCGGGTATGCGACGAGTTCGCTACCCATGCCATGTGATGGTGGTGTTGAGATGGGATGTGCAACGAGGTTGCTATCCCGGGTATGCGACGAGTTCGCTACCCATGCCATGTGATGGCGGTGTTGAGATGGGATGTGCGACGAGATTGCTATCCCGGATATGCGGCGAGTTCGCTATCCATGCCATGTGATGGCGGTGTTGAGATGGGATGTGCGACGAGATTGCTATCCCGGGTATGCGACGATTTTGCTACCCGTGCCATGTGATGGCGGTGTTGAGGTGGGGTATGCGACGGTTTCGCTATCCCGAGTATGTGACGATTTCGCTACTCGAACACGGAGGTGACAATTTCACTCCTTGGATGTTGGAACTATTATGGTGATGCGGCGATTCCGAAACCATAAGTTTATGACAAGTAGTTGAACTTGGTCAATGTGAAATATAGGATGAACTTAGGAGAAAATGAAAAATGGACATTTTATTTGGTTGCATCCTTTATGTTTATTTACAAGCACGTAAATAATTGTTGCATAGTTATTTGTGATCTAACTTATGCATATGGTATTTCTTTGGACCTGGTGGGTCGAGCTTCTCTCTTGGGTGGCCTTACCCACTGGGAACTATGTTTATAGTTCTCATCCCACGTTTTTCAGGTCCTTCCGCGAGTGAGGCGGCGGAGCGAGGCAAGGGTTTGGCTCTCTAGATAGCAGCCCTTCTATTTTGGTGATACATAGAGTTGTACCCATAGTTTTGGATATTGATAGTATAGGGGTTTTCATTGATTGTACGCAACTGTTATATGCCATGATTTTGGAACTTGATGTATGGAATGGAAATGAATGAAAAGAAAATTTTGGGCATGTATAAATGTGCGAATGTGATGTAATAGAAGTAGAACTTCTTTATGTTGATGTTTTCCTTGTGCAACTCTTGTACTATGTTTCTAGTTGGAACCTAGTGGATATGCTTGTGTTGTGACGCCTTGGGCGGGTAGAAGAGACTCTATCCGTTCGGCGGGACTAGGGCATGCGCCCGTGCGGTTATCCTTTCCACCTAGTTGGTGTTAAAGGCCCGACGGGGCGTGACATCGACACTAAACACATAGCTCTCACATCCCGAAACTGACGGATTGCCCGGAAAACCCACCGGGACGATCCCGAAACCACGCAAAGCCCCACAGGGGTACCAACAGCCAAACCAAGTCCTCCGCTGTCCCCAAACACACAAAACAAGGTGGCGGGACAGCGAGCACAAGCTCGGGGTGCCACGAACACAAACGCACCCGAAACGGCTTCCCGGGTTCCCGAAAAATGCTGATTTGGCACCGGAACCCTTCGTCACTCATCCGCTGTCCTCGGATCTTCGGGACAGCGATGAGGAACAGCCAACGAGGCTAGTTGACGAAGCCAAGTCACTCGCAAAAACAGCAAGTGAGCCGCACGACTAAACACACGCGTTTCGCCGACTATTTCATCAAAAAACGCATCGAAAATAAATCCGGATCTCCGCGAAGGGCGAAGGGGTTGGACAACTAGTCCACAGGGCCTCAAGGATCATGCCCATGCTGCCCGCAGCATCGCAACGCTGCTACAACACCAAAGTCCCAAAACAAGCAACATTTACATACATAACAAGCATAAATAAGGCCGTTCGAGCATTCCGTTCGTCCGCACGACCTTCCGCAAGCACCAGCGGATAGGTAACAACGTAACGGAGGCCGTGCTCACAACCCCACTATGACAGGACCAGTCGCAAGCACAGAAAACCCATAAAAATAGTGCTCACATGCGATAAAATTGCTCGACAAAGGCCGAACAGCGAAACGGCTCACCCAAACAGAAAACTAAGGTGAGCATGATGATCAGCGCGTCACTGCGATCATCGTGCTCACCGTCCCGAGCTTCGGGAGGCAACAAAAAGCTCAAACACAAGCATGCTGCCAAAAGAAGACCCTGGCCGGAGCAACTAGCTCCGGCCGGCTGCCGGCCGACATGCACGGCGCGCGGCGGCCAGGGTCGGATGCGGGGTAGGTGAGGAAGAGAATGCTCACCTTAGCCGGCGGCAGGAAGCGGCGGCGGCAGCGCGGGGAGAAGGGGAGCTCTCGGGTTGGCTAGGGCACGGGGGCGCGGCAACGGACGGCGGCGCGGCTGTCGGGACGGCGAGCACCGGCAAGAGGAGGTCGCCGTACGCCGGGTGGCAGGTGACCGCGATAATAAAAACCGACGGCGGCGGCGGCAAAGGGTGCTCGGCCGCGGCTGCCCTAGCGGCCCAGGCTGAGCCCACGGCGGCTGCGGCGGCGCTCCGGCGGCACGGCGGCGACCGGGGAGGAAGGCGACGGCGCCGGAGGTCCAGAGGGTGGCGGCGCGCGCACCCTCCGAGGCGGCGGGAGGCGGCGGCTGCTCAGGTCACCAACTCCCTGCCCGCAGCTGCCCTAGCAGCAGCTGCAGCAGCTCGGCGGCGCACGACGGCGGGGCAGGTCGCCGGCAGTCGTGCCACCTCCGGGGAAGCTCAGGCGTGGGTTCACCCAGGGTGCACACTGCCGGGAAGGAGAAGAAGGAGAAGAAGAAGAAGAAAAAGAAAAAAAAGGAGAGAGGGTGGTTGGCCGGGGTTCGCGCCGGCCAGGGGTGGTCGGCGGCGGCCGGCGGCGCTCGGGAAGATGGCAGGGGAGCTGAGGAGAGGGGTGGCTCAGTGCTGGGAGCTGAGGGAAGAGAGAGGAGGTGAGATGACCACTCTCTCTCCACTCACACACACACAACACATATACACATGTATACAATTGCACAAACACCCCTCAAACACAAAAAAATAGCCCCCAGTCCCTCACAGCAGGAACAAAATTCCCAGACACCCCTCCACAAACAATCTCACGCAAAACGGTGCGTGAAACAGGGTCCAGATCGCGAAACAGCAAAATGTACATTTCGACCTCTCAGCGAAGAACATGCAATATCTCTCGATCCGTCCGTTGCATGTCGAAACGGATCGCGCCATCGCGTTCAGCACTGCCGAGACATCGAATCTACCATTTTGGATCGTCAGAAACTGTCACGCCTCGGGCTAGTTTTAGAAGCGGAAATACGTGCCAATTTTTTTTTTTTTTTAAGCCTAGCCCGTGTCACGTACAGACCCGCCACAAATACAGGATCCACTGTACACACGGACAGAGCCTCCCTCTGTATTTGCACGGCGTACACAACATACAACAGAATAACAACCACCATTCATTCATCACAACAACACAACATCTCAATAAGATTCATACAGCTAACAGTCCTTAAACCTGTATGAATCTAAGCAAGTCCTTAGGCAAAGGATGATGCGATGCACAAACAATAGATCATTCTAGAAAATTGCTCTTTACCCAGAAGCGTTATTTTGAAACCCTAATATCAAACATTCAAGAATCATTTGAAAACCGTTCTCCACACGAGAACTCTCTTTTGAAATCTCAAAAGTCGATCGATCGGAAATTCATTTGAAAACTGTTTCCCACACGGAAACCTTTATTTGCAAACGCTACCACGAGGGGTAGAAAACCAAGATGTGCGATATAGAGCAACAATGATAGATCTAAAGCATCAGCATCCAATGAGTCTAAGCATGCAATCCACACGTGAATACTAAACCAAATCCATAATATCTAAGCATGCAAGAAAGCACATCCAAAATATAACTGTACCAAAACCATAGCATGCTAGACAAAACAACCACAGTGTAACTGAACCATATCCATAACTAACTGATAGAGGATAAGGGTGATAACCAAATCTGGAGAGGGAAGCCTCACAGGTCGGAACCTCTAGTACCACTAACTAGTCGTGCCTCGCTGCGTCCTGACTCTCACCACCCTGCTCACCTGAAAACAGCAACGAGGGCGGGGGGTGAGAACATGTAAACATGTCTCCCCTCCCAGTGGGTACCGCAAGCCGACGAAGGCGAGGTGTACACACCGACACGAGGGTCAACAAAAAGATAGATAAGGTAAACAGTAGCACAAGTAAGAATGAGGCTGACATACAACTGAACAACTATGCTACTGTAAGCAACTAGTATATGCATCAATGGAGATAACTACAAAGTATACCCAATCACCACCAGGCCACAGGTATCCGCACCGTAGACCACTGGCACTGGCACTGTCACAACCTGCTCATCTCTCGGCACATAAACCTTCTGGACGCACTGCATCAAGGCTCACGGGTCGGAACAACTCAACGACCCTTTTCCGGAAAAGAACACCCCCAGGCGGTGGATCAGACCGCTGGTGTACGTGACGTGCTAGAAGAGCTGTGACGATCGATGCGAATGCTTAATCCACAGAACGGCAACGAGCCGTGAAGCAACTGATAAGCCAAAATACGAGGATCGCTCGGAACAACAGGCGATCAACACCCGACCAACTAGGTCGTCTCAAGAATCATGCAAACCACAACTACTCTACTATCCAAGCACACATAAGTAGAGTCAACGGGAGTCAAGTGAACTAATAACCGAAATGCAAGAGAAGGGATAGAAAGGTATCACCGTAGTCCATTGAACCGACTCCGGATCGAAGTACCCACCTGCAGGAAAGCTAGAGCCTAACACCGACGGCTCTCGGGAACTGCGACAGGACCTACGAAAGACTCACAGGGTCAAGGTCCACCAAGTCGACACTAAACACAAAGCTCTCACATCCCGAAACCGACGGATCGCCCGGAAAACCCACCGGGACGATCCCGAAACCACACTAAGCCCCAGAGGGGTACCAATCAGCCAACCAAGTCCCTCGCTGTCCCCAAACACACAAAACCAAGTGACGGGACAGCGAGCACAAGCTCGGGGTGCCACGAACACAAACGCACCCGAAACAGCTTTCCGGGTTCCCAAAAAATGCCGATTTGGCACCAAAACCCTTCGTCACTCATCCGCTGTCCTCGGAACTTCGGGACAGCGATGAGGAACAGCCAACGAGGCCAAATGATGAAGCCAAGATGCTCGCGAAAATAGCAAGTGAGTCGCACGACTAAAAACACGCGTTTCGCCGACTATTTCATCGAAAAATGCGTCGGAAATGAATCCGGATCTCCGCGAAGGGCGAAGGGGTTGGACAACCAGTCCACAGGGCCTCAAGGATCATGCCCTTGCTGCCCGCAGCGTCGCAACACTGCCACAATCGCCAAAGTCCACAAACAAGCAACAATTACATACATACAAGCAATAATTTAGGCCGTTCGAGCAATCCGTACGTCCGCACGACCTTCCGCAAGCACCAGCGGATAGGTAACGACGTAACGGAGGCCATGCTCACAGCCCCACTGCGACAGGACCAGTCGCAAGCCCAGAAAATCCATAAAAATAGTAAATACATGCGATAACATAGCCCGACAAAGGCCGAACAACGAAACGGCTCCACCAAACCGAAATCTAAGGTGAGCATGATGATCAGCGCATCGCCGCGATCATCGTGCTCACCTCCCGGACTTCGAAAGGCATCGGGGAGCTCAAACACAAGCAAGCGGCCCAAACAAAGCAAAAAGGGACCCCGGCCGGAGCAACAAGCTCCAGCCGGCTGCCGGCCGACATGCACGGCCAGCGGCGGCCAGGGATGGGTGCGGGGGAGGTGAGGAAGAGGGGGCTCACCTCAGCCGGAGGCAGGAAGCGGCGGCGGCGGCGGCGGCGCGGGAAGAAGGCCCACTCTCGGGTTAGCTAGGGCACGGCGGCGCGGCAACGGACGGCGACGGCGGCCGGCGGCGACGCGAGCACCGGCAAGAGGGGCCCGCCGGACGTCGGGTGGCCGGTGACCGCGACAAACAAAACTGGCGGTGGCGGCGGCAGAGGGAGCTCGGCCGCGGCTGCCCTAGCTGCCAAGGTTGAGCCCGCGGCGGTGCTCCGGCGGCACGACGGCGGCCGGGGTGGAGGGCGACGGCGCCGGAGGTTCGGAGGGTGGCGGCGCGCACCCTCCAAGGTGGCGGGAGGCGGCGGCGGCTCGGGTCACCAGCTCAACACCGCCATCACATGGCATGGGTAGCGAACTCGTCGCATACCCGGGATAGCAACCTCGTCGCACATCCCATCTCGACACCGCCAACTCATGGCGTGGTAGCGAAATCGTCGCATACCCGGGATAGCAAAATCGTCGCACATCCCATGTCAACACCGCCAACTCATGGCATGATAGCGAAATCGTCGCCTACCCGGGATAGCAAAATCGTCGCACATCCCATTTCAACACCGCCAACTCATGGCATGGTAGCGAAATCGTCGCCTACCCGGGATAGCAAAATCGTCGCACATCCCGCTGTTCACATTTTTCACTTGCCAACCTAAGTCTCATGACCTTAGGTTCAAGTCACTAAGTCTCACCTATATTCAATGACACTAGGTTTACTTTCTCATTCTCAACCTAGGTTCCATGACTCTAGGTTCCAATCTTATGTCCAACCTATGTTCAATGACACTTGGTTCCATTCTCACATGTTCCAACCTATGTTCAATAACACTAGGTTCTATTCTCACATGTTCCAACCTATGTTCAATGACACTAGGTTCCATTCTCACATGTTCCAACCTATGTTCAATAACACTAGGTTCTATTCTCACATGTTCCAACCTATGTTCAATAACACTAGGTTCAATCATACATGCAACCATACAACAAGTATAGATAATTGAATTATACTTGAATTCTATATCATGCAATAGGAGCTCATTGCTCTACCTATCATGATTTTACCTTTGCCAACATGCAAGTTCTAGGGTTCACAACACATACCATTTTATCTTTAAATGGATATTTAGCCTAGACATGGAAGTGACCTAATCACTTCGGTAAACACAAACCCACCTTAAGAGCTTCCAAATTCTTGTATTCTTCAAGCCCCTAAGTGTCCAAGCCTTGAGTTCTTGCTTCAACCCAAGCTTCTACAAGAAAACGGTTCGTTACTCGTTACGAACCCTTAAATCAATTTAATACTTGAAATCAAGTGTTCTAACATGATTTCCTATGCCTCAATTGTAATTCCCGAAGGTCCAAATATTTTTAGAACCTCCCATGGTAAAAACTCTCATTTAACCTAGGTTTCACATGCATGCATGTAGAACCTCAAAATTTCTTGGCCAATCTCCACATTTTGTGTTTTAGATTGCCTAGGGTTCCCAAAAACCTCATAATAAAGGATTAAATCTAAGGTTTGAACCCAAAACGTGAGGAACTAACCTTAACCACGAGTTCCCCAAGTTTCTTCTTGCACCAAGAAGCTTCTTTTCTCCTTTGGAAGCCTTTTCCAAGATCAATCCACCCTTTTCTCCAAGTTTTGGAGAGATCTCTAGAGAGAGAAAGTGAAGGAGATGGAGAGAAGAAGTGGAGGAGGAAAATAACTGAGAAAGGGGGTGTTCCCTGCCTTTCTAACACTCCCTCGAGTGTGAAAAGACCCATTTGCCCCTCTCCACACTTAACACCTTCAACCAGCCAAAACTAGAATTTCTTAACACTGTATACCGGTATGTGCATTGCATACCGGTATACGGGTGCTATTCCGGTATACCCCGGAGGATTCCGCAGAACCCGAGAGCTGGGTTCTCGGTTTCAATCATGGCATTCCGGTATACCCATCATCACATACCGGTACTAATCACTTCAGTACCGGTATGGAGGTACACATACCGGAATCCAGTGCAGACTTCACAAGTTTAGCAGTTTTAACTTTTCGAAGTCTATTTTTGTGCCACATTTCCGCCGAAAATACTTCTCACAAGTCCCAAACTTGGCTGAAGCCTCACATATAGCCTCTCTTGCTATTTTTCCACCGGAACTCCACAATTTGTAGAAGTTCGGTACGATGCACTGAAATTCAGTGTACTACATTCCTCCCCCCTTAAAGAGAGTTTCGGCCGCGAAACTAAATCATACCTCAGCTGGACTCAGCGAAGAGGTAAGGAAACCGCTCCCTCATTGAGCTTTCCAATTCCCACGTAGCTTCGCGCTCACCGTGATTCGTCCATTGTACCTTTACATAAGGAATTTCACGGTTCCTCAAATTTTTCACCTCGCGATCCATGATACACAAGGGAAATTCCTCATAAGTCATATCCTCATGAAGCTCTATAGGCACATACTCGAGGACGTGCGCCGGATCATACATGTACTTGCTGAGCGTCGATACATGGAACACATTGTGTATCCCCGCAAGTTTCGACGGCAAAGCTAGCCGATATGCCACGGATCCCACACGCTCCAAAACCTCATAAGGTCCAATGTAACGGGGACTCAACTTACCCCGAACACCAAATCGTTTCACCCCTCTCATGGGTGACACTTTCAAGAAGACGCGGTCTCCTACCGCGAATTCCAAATCTCGTCGACGTCGATCCGCATAACTCTTTTTTCTAGATTGCGCCGTCGATAAGCGTTCGCGTGCCAAGCGGACCTTTTCCTCCGCTTCACGCAACACATCCGGTCCTAAGACCCTTCTCTCGCCGACCTCACTCCAATGAATAGGAGAGCGGCATTTCCTTCCATACAAGGCTTCAAACGGTGCCATACCGATGCTAGATTGATAGCTATTATTGTAAGCAAATTCAGCCATCGGCAAATGAGTAGGCCATGCACCCTTGAAGTCCAACACGCACGCTCGTAGCATATCCTCCAAAATCTGAATTGTCCTTTCCGATTGACCGTCAGTTTGAGGATGAAATGCTGAACTGAAATCGAGCCGTGTACCCAAAGCTTCTTGCAAGCTTTTCCAAAAATGCGATGTAAAACGGGGATCTCGATCTGAGACTATCGAAGTCGGGACCCCGTGTAACCGCATAATCTCGTCCAGGTAGACTTGTGCTAACTTGTCTCCCGACCAAGTGGTGTGGATTGGCAAAAAGTGTGCCGACTTTGACAAACGATCCACCACCACCCAAATCGCGTCGTGGCCACCTTGCGATCGAGGTAAGCCCACAACGAAGTCCATTGCTATGTTCTCCCACTTCCAAACTGGAATGGGCAGCCCTTGCAATTTTCCCCCGGGAAAAGCGACGCTCGGCCTTCACCTGTTGGCATACTAAGCATTGTGCCACAAAGCGTCCAACATCAAGTTTCATCCCCGGCCACCAATAATGTAATTTAAGATCCTTGTACATTTTGGTGCCGCCCGGGTGAATCGCATAGGGAGAAGTATGAGCTTCTTTCAAGATCTCCCCACGAATGTTCTCAACTTTTGGCACGCACAATCGATTTCGGAATCGAATTGCGCCCTTCGAGTCTACATGAAAATCACCGGCGCGCGCCCGCTCTCGATATAGCACTCCGCACCTTTTGGAGTTCCGGATCACCGGATTGCTTTTCTTTTATTTGCTCCAACAAAGTTGGCCAAATCTCGAGATTCATAAGTCTAGCGGGGACGCCCGGGGCCACGACTTCCAAGTCAAACCGGCCCATTTCCTTGATTAACGGCATTTGTCCCGTCATCTCAATTGCGAAGTTCTCCACGGATTTTCTACTGAGCGCATCGGCCACCACATTGGCTCTACCGGGGTGGTACAAAATGGTTAAGTCGTAATCCTTTATCAACTCTCCAACCATCTCCGCTGCCTCAAATTTCAACTCCTTTTGAGTGAATAAGTACTTTAAGCTTTTTATGATCCGTGTACACCTCACAATGTTCCCCGTACAAGTAGTGTCTCCACAACTTAAGTGCGAAGACCACGCTGCTGCAAGCTCTAGGTCGTGGGTGGGGTAATTCTGCTCATAGCTCTTCAGCTGTCGAGAGGCATATGCTATTACTTGTCCTCTTTGCATAAGCACACACCCAAAGACCACGCCGTGATGCATCACTATACACATACACCACACAAAGCCCTCCCCCGCAATCGGCAAGGCGAGAACCGGAGCCGAAGTCAACCTTTCCTTTAGCTCCTTAAAGCTTTGGTCGCATTCCTCGCTCCAAACATATTTGGCTCCCTTGCGGGTAAGACGCGTTAGTGGACCGGAGATTTTTGAAAATCCCTCCACGAACCGCCGATAGTATCCCGCAAGACCCAAAAAGCTTCGTACTTTCCGTGACATTGGTCGGACAGGCCAATCCTTGATTGCCTCAACTTTCATAGAGTCCACCGATACTCCTTCCGCGGAGATCACATGACCCAAGAAAGCGACCTCACGAATCATCCAAAATTCGCACTTTTTTTCATCTTGGCGAACAACTTGTTCTCTCGAAGAACTTGAAGAAGCACAATCCTTAGGTGCTCTTTATGTTCCTCTTCACTCCGAGAGTAGACAAGAATATCATCTATGAACACAACCACAAATTGATCCAATAGTGGTTTGAACACACGGTTCATTAAATCCATGAACGCCGCCGGGGCATTGGTAAGCCCGAAAGGCATAACCGTGAATTCATAGTGTCCATACCGCGTCCTAAATGCGGTCTTATGCACATCCTCCGGTTTGATCTTCAATTGGTGATAACCGGATTGCAAATCAATCTTTGAATACACCCGAGACCCTTGCAACTGATCGAACAAGTCATCAATTCGGGGTAACGGGTACTTATTCTTGACGGTCACTTTATTCAACTCGCGGTAATCTACACATAACCGCAGCGAACCGTCCTTTTTCCGCACCAATAGAACAGGGGCTCCCCAAGGTGACACTGTGACGCCCCAACTTCCCAGGGGGTCACCCATCCTAGGACTACTCCCGTCCTAGCACGCTTAACTCTCTCAACCTCTTCGGCCTATCCACCACCGAAAATGCTTAAGCCGGTGCCAGAGTTTAGCCCTTTATATCTCATATATAGGACTAATCTAATCTGGGGTCTCACAATCTCCCCCCCTTTTAAGCCCTGACGTCCTCGTCAGGCTCAGACTCACAAGTACCAGGCGATGTGAGACGTCTCGCTAGCCTGTCATTCAGACCCGGCTCAGCCGAGACCCATCTCACACTTCCGGCTGGTAATTGTCTCTGATACCAACTGTGACGCCCCAACTTCCCAGGGGGTCACCCATCCTAGGACTACTCCCGTCCTAGCATGCTTAACTCTCTCAACCTCTTCGGCCTATCCACCACCGAAAATGCTGAAGCCGGGTTGAGAGTTTAGCCCTATTATATCTCATATATAGGACTAATCTGGGGTCTCACAGACACACTTGGCTTTACGAAACCTTTGTCCATCAAATCTTGCAATTGTTCTTTCAATTCCTTCAGTTCCGCGGGTGCCATCCTGTACGGGGCCTTAGAGATCGGCGCCGTACCCGGGAGCAAATCGATCACGAATTCTATTTCCCGGTCCGGTGGCATTCCGGGCAACTCCGTCGGAAATACATCCGGGAACTCTTGGACTATAGGAATGTCCTCGAGCCCCAACACTTCTTTTCGGTCATCCACTACCGTCGCCAAGTAGGCAATGCAACCACTAGCAATAAGCTTCCTTGCTTGCGACGTGGACACCATTGACGCAAAGAGCGAACTCTTGCAACCACGGTACACAAACTCTTTGTGCCCGGGTTCTTTAAACCTCACTATCCGGCTCTCACAATCAATAGTGGCGTGATACCTCGAGAGCCAATCCATTCCTAGGATCAAATCAGTCATACTCGTTCATTCGATTTAACACCAGCAAGTCAGCTGACATGATCCAGTTTTCAACCCTCACGGGGCAGTCTACACACGCGTGATGTACGCAAAAGGTGTGTTCAGGTACTTGCACAGTTCTTTCTTGCATGTGTGGCATCTACAATTTCTATTCCGTGTGCAATAGCAAATGATCGAGCAATGAATGAATGCGATGCACCAGTATCAAACAAAGCTCTACATCGAATGCCTTTAATTAACACAATACCTGCCACGACATCATCCTGGGCAGAAGGCTCCTCCACCTGTGAGGCGAATACCCGTCCACTGGGGGCGCTGGCCGCTGGCCCTCCACTGGTCTCGACGGCTGAGTACGGCCTGCCGACCGACATCGCCGCGGGTGGGATGCCCGCAAGCTGCCTCGGTGGTGCAAACGCCGATGCCGACGACGGTGCTCGGCCATCATCCATCGGGCAGTTGTACCGCATGTGACCCGGCTGTCCGCACTTGTAGCACCGGCCCTCACGATAATCACATTGCTGAGGGCCGTGGGGGGCCGCTACAAATCGGGCACTGGGTTGAGGGTCGGTTCCGCCGGGACCCTCGCGATTGGTTTTGCGACTGCGAGTGCTTCGGGGGCCGCTTAGAGCTAGACTGCCCACCCGAGCCACCCGCCGGTCGCTTCTTTCCCTTTTCTTTTTTCTTTTTCTCTCTCCCATGACTCGCGCTCCTCGCGCGCACATGCATTCCCGTGCTCCACCCAAAGAGCACGGTCCAAGACCTCCGCAAAGGTCTGTAGCTTAAGGGCGTGCACCGCCCGAAAGATCTCCGGTCGAAGTCCGCGCACGAAACAGTCGACCTTGTCCAACTCTCCGCGGACAACGTGCGGTACGCAATTAATAATGTACGAAAACTCCCTCTCGTACTCGCGCACAGTGCGGTTCCCTTGCTTCAACTTCCGAAACCTTTCTTGAAGTTTCTTTTTCTCGCTATCGGGGAAGTAGGCGGCGAACACCATACCCAGAAATTCCTCCCACGTCGGTGGCGGAAGGCTAGAGAGTCGATCGCGCCGGACTCCCTTCCACCACACCTTCGCCGATCGCTCTAAACAATGAGCGGCGAGGTGCACTTTGTCCCTCTCCAAGGTATACAAATCCTCGAAGAGCGTCTCCAATGCGTCGATCCACGTTTCCACGTCCCATGGATCCACGTTCTCCCCGCTAAAGATAGGCGGGTTGAACTTTTTAAACCTCATGAGAGCCGCAAGTGCGCGCTCTCGCTCCGCATCCTCCATCTCGGAGTCGGGCATAGGAGTACCCGACCCACCGGCTACAATCGGTGATGCCGGTGGCGCCACAGCCGGTGCCGGTGTCACCTCCTCGGCCGGTGCCGAAGCAGAGGCCGGAGGTACTCCCAATCTCTCCTCCTTAATCGCAGTCGCTTGCTGCGCCATCTCGTCCTGGAGCTTTTTAATCTGCTCCTCCTGTCGTTGCATGGCTTCGGCCTGTCGCCGAACCACGCCCATCAACTCGGTCAACTCATTACGAAGACCCGAGTTCTCACCCTCCCCGAGTTGTTCGGGAGCCGCGCTCGATTCTCCGAGCCCAGCCCTCGTAGGAGGCCGTCCACGTACCATTATCTCCTGAAAATACAACGACTTTGGTCATTTCATGACATTCAAAGTCATTCGCAACACTATATTTCACGAAAATAAACGTGAACCCAATCTAGGCGAAAGTCACACAAGGGTCCTTATTCCCCTCACTTGGTTTCATGTTGTCGGCCGCCAACACGAATACACTTGGCGAAGAATAAGACACACCTCGAATCTACCTCTATTTCCAACTAGAGGCATAAGGACATAACCCAATCTCTTATCTTTCGCCACATCAAAGATCTCGTCACTCACGAGCCTACACTCCTAGGGTCTTTTCCATCCTAGGGTTTTCTTAGGTCCACCTAGACCGTTTCTATTCTCTGATGCCACCTCAGTCTGTCACGCCCCGTCGGCCTTTAACACCAACTAGGTGGAAAGGATAACCGCACGGGCGCATGCCCCAGACCCGCCGAACGGATAGAGTCCCTTCTACCCGCCCAAGGCGTCACAACACAAGCTTATCCACGAGGTTCCAATTAGGAACGGAGTACAAGAGTTGCACAAGGAAAGCATCAACATAAAGAAGTTCTATTTCTATTACATCACATTGCACATTTATACATGCCCAAAATTTTCTTTTCTTTCATTTCCATTTCATACATCATGTTCCAAAACTATGGAATATATAAGTTGCATACAATCAATGCAAACCCCTATACTATCCAAGTCCAAGACTAGGGGTACAACAACTCTATGTATCACCAAAATGGAAGGGCCGCTATCTAGAGAGCTAAACCCTTGCCTCGCTCCGCCGCCTCACTCGCGGAAGGACCTGAAAAACGTGGGGTGAGAACTATAAACATAGTTCCCAGTGGGTAAGGCCACCCAAGAGAGAAGCTCGACCCACCAGGTCCAAAGAAACACCATATGCATAAGTTAGATCACAAATAACTATGCAACAATTATTTACATGCTTGTAAATAAACATAAAGGATGCAACCAAATGAAATATAACTTATCATTCTCTCCTAGGTTCATCCTATATTTCACATTGACTAAGTTCAATTACTTGTCATTTACTTATGGTTTCGGAATCGCCGTCTCACCATAAGGGTTCCAACATTCAAGGAGTAAACTCGTCACCTCCTAGTTCGAGTAGCGAACTCGTCGCATACTCGGGATAGCAAAATCGTCGCATACCCCATCTCAACACCGCCATCACATGGCATGGGTAGCGAACTCGTCGCATACCCGGGATAGCAACCTCGTCGCACATCCCATCTCGACACCGCCAACTCATGGCGTGGTAGCGAAATCGTTGCATACCCGGGATAGCAAAATCGTCACACATCCTGTGTCAACACCGCCAACTCATGGCATGATAGCGAAATCGTCGCCTACCCGGGATAGCAAAATCGTCGCACATCCCGTTTCAACACCGCCAACTCATGGCATGGTAGCGAAATCGTCGCCTACCCGGGATAGCAAAATCGTCGCACATCCCGCTGTTCACATTTTTCACTTGCCAACCTAAGTCTCATGATCTTAGGTTCAAGTCACTAAGTCTCACCTATGTTCAATGACACTAGGTTTACTTTCTCATTCTCAACCTAGGTTCCATGACTCTAGGTTCCAATCTCATGTCCAACCTATGTTCAATGACACTAGGTTCCATTCTCACATGTTCCAACCTATGTTCAATAACACTAGGTTCTATTCTCACATGTTCCAACCTATGTTCAATGACACTAGGTTCCATTCTCACATGTTCCAACCTATGTTCAATAACACTAGGTTCTATTCTCACATGTTCCAACCTATGTTCAATAACACTAGGTTCAATCATACATGCAACCATGCAACAAGTATAGATAATTGAATTATACTTGAATTCTATATCATGCAATAGGAGCGCATTGCTCTACCTATCATGATTTTACCTTTGCCAACATGCAAGTTCTAGGGTTCACAACACATACAATTTTATCTTTAAATGGATATTTACCCTAGACATGGAAGTGACCTAATCACTTCGGTAAACACAAACCCACCTTAAGAGCTTCCAAATTCTTGTATTATTCAAGCCCCTAAGTGTCCAAGCCTTGAGTTCTTACTTCAACCCAAGCTTCTACAAGAAAACGGTTCGTTACTCGTTACGAACCCTTAAATCAATTCAATATTTGAAATCAAGTGTTCTAACATGATTTCCTATGCCTCAATTGCAATTTCCGAAGGTCCAAATATTTTTAGAACCTCCCATGGCAAAAATCCTCATTTAACCTAGGTTTCACATGCATGCATGTAGAACCTCAAAATTTCTTGGCCAATCTCCATATTTTGTGTTTTAGATTGCCTAGGGTTCCCAAAAACCTCATAATAAAGGATTAAATTCAAGGTTTGAACCCAAAACGTGAGGAACTAACCTTAACCACGAGTTCCCCAAGCTTCTTTTCTCCTTTGGAAGCCTTTTCCAAGATCAATCCACCATTTTCTCTAAGTTTTGGAGAGATCTCTAGAGAGAGAAAGTGAAGGAGATGGAGAGGAGAAGTGGAGGAGAAAGATAACTGAGAAAGGGGGTGTTCCCTGCCTTTCTAACACTCCCTCGAGTGTGAAAAGACCCATTTGCCCCTCTCCACACTTAACACCTTCAACCAGCCAAAATTGGAATTTCGTAACACTGTAACATACAGCTAACGGTTCTTAGTCACATTCTTTCATTCACATTCATTTATTTCTATTATTTGGAAACATCTCCCACACGGAGACTTCATTTGAAAACCTAACTTTCAAAGAAAAGCCTTGAGAAAATTTTGAAAAATCGTTTCTTCCGTTTCCCTTCACACAGAAACTGATTTTTTCATTTTTTTGAAAACCGCTACCACAAGAGATAGAAAACCAAGAGAAAATCATTTAAGTCATTCCCTACATAGAAACCTTTATTTTGAAAATGCTACCACGAGGGGTAGAAAACCATCGACCGAAATCCAAACCGATACCATATAAATCCAAAAGCTCGAATATCCAAAATCCAAAGCCATAGGTGTCCAAAAAAAACACGAATATTCCAAAACCATGAGTAACCAAAATCTCATAAATATGTCGTCCAAAAATCCGCGAATAAAAACCATCAACTGAACCACATAAGAACCACTACTAACAGGTATAGGGGGCAAACTATACTATCATATGTATGACTAATACTAAATATGATGTATAGTCAAAAACGTATACCGTAGATCGAGACCTCTACGACGGCCCACTAACTACGACCTCACGCTGCGTCCCGACCAAGCCTGTCTGCGTCACCTGAAAAATAGTGGGGGTGAGAACATGTAAACACGTCTCCCTTCCCAGTGGGTACCGCAAGCCGACGAAGGCAAGCGTACTCACTCGATAACCAGGTATAGATAAAGAATAGATCTACAGGTAGCAATGTAAGTGTATTAAAGAGAAAACTGTAAGTATGCAACGACTATTAGCTACTGTAACTATATGCATTATCAGCCGGACGAAAGGTCCAAATGTACCCAATCTATATACCAAACCGCCGATGTCAGTCTAAGGACCTTAGGCAAAAGCCACGTCTCTCAACTGCTCCGCGGTTCTAATCTTGGCGATAATCACCTCTGGGCATGTAACCCTAGCAGTAGCCGCTGGGCTCACGGGTCAGAAGTACGACCCGAAGTACCCACCTATGTCCGTCACCGTGGCTAGCTTCTGCGAGACGAGAGATGACGACCGGACCTACGACAGGTCCCCCGAGTCAGAAACCAGACCGACTGACTCAAAAGACATTGCCCACAAACCCAAAATCAACAGCAAGACCGGTTTTACGAAATCGATTTCCGAACTCACCGGGGATCCCAAAAACACACCGAAATGCCCCGGGACCCACGAAATGTCGCGAAACGCACCGACACATGCCGTGAGTCATCCGCTGTCCTGAAACACACCTATTTGGGTGTCTGGACAGCAAACATAAGTCCCCAAGTCGACTCGATTGTCGTCGATCGATCGTTCGCTATCGGGCTTTCGAAAGTGTCCACTTTGGCACCGGAAGCCTTCGCCGCTCACCAGTCACCTCCGAACACACGAGGCAACCCCAGCGGCCAAACAACAGGCATAGACGATGATTTTCAGGGTGATTATGCAGCAGAAAACTCATCGCAACACGAAATCGCATTCTATCGGCGATTTCGCCCAAAACGTACTGAAACCCCTCCTCCGCTTATCCACCGCCTTCGGACTTCGAAGGTGGCAGTAGCAACCAGCCAACAAGGCTTGGCTGGGTATCTACGACATTTGAATCGCTAACATGCGAAAACCGCAACATAAATCGCGTCCGATCGGCGAACTTCCGCCGAGCGACGCCGTGGGATCCCGTTTCCACTCTGCAACGGCTCCTGGACCTTTGACGATCAGTCAAGAGGTCGCCAACAGCAATTACACACTGTCCAAAACTGTGCACGGGGTCTCCATTGTATAAACTTTGCAAACGGCCCAATAGCATAATAAACAGTATACAACCTAAAGTGTAAAGCAGGAGTTTCGAGCTCGTTACCCCGATCCGCAGCCCAGCGGATCCATCCGACCAGTCAATTTGACTCATCTCGACGTGACGAAGCTCGTGCTCGCTATCTGTAGCGAAGTCAATGGCCGGACAGCTTCAAAACAGCAAGAAAATCCTCCAACGAAGAAGTCCCGGGAGCGGCCAATCCTTGCGCGCGCACCGGAGCTTCTTGGATCGCAGGGAAGGTGAGCATGGCTATCCACAAGGTGCCTGGAGTGCCGTGCTCATCTTCTGGATGATCGCGGAAGTCTCTGGTGGCCGGAATAGGGAGCTCGGCCAAGGCAGGTTCTTGAACTCCACTTCGGCAACAGCGGTAGAGCTAGGGCATCAAGTCCCGGGCAAACGGAGGTACGGCGGGGCGAGCCCCGGCCAGGGAAGGGTCGCCACGCCCAGAGGAGTCGGCCGGGACCCCTGGTCGGCGGCGGAAGGCAGCGGCGGCATGGCACGGCGGCGGCTCTCCAAAACGGGCTCGCGGCTAGGGCTGAGCACCGCGGCTCTCCAGCGGCTCAGGGATCGCCGGTGGCGGCTGCGGCGGCCTTCCTGGGGCTCCGGTGCCGGACTGGAGCAGCGCTGTGCGGCGGTGACGGCCGGGTGGAACCCCACGGCCGCATGTGCTCTGCGGGGCTCCCCCCGACCGCGGCGGTTCTCAGGTGCAAGGCGGCGCCAGGGGCCGCACGGGGGAGGTCGCCGGAGTCCAGGAGGTCAGCAGCGATGGTCCCGGTGGCCGGTGGCTTGGCGGCAAGGAGCTCGGCTCCCTCCCTTCACAGCAGCATACAAAAAGAGAGAGAAAGAGAGAGAGAGAGAGAGAGAGAGAGAGAGAGAGAGAGAGAGAGAGAGAGAGAGAGAGAGAGAAAGTAGAAGAAGCCGTTTCTCCTTCTCGCTGCTGGCTGAGGCAAGGCTCAGGTCAGGGGGGTCCTAGGAGGAGGGAGTCATCTAGGGTTAGGGTTTGTTGGGGTTCCAAATCCCCCAAAATCCATTCCAAACCCAAAAACTCAATAACCTATTATTCATGAGAAATAATAGCTTCACAGTCCTCCAAAGCTCAGATTTTGCAAACCAATCCCTCACCAACAAGTTTCTCTCACAGATAGGCCCCCACTCGCAAAATTTCACGCAAAACGGAGCACTGTACGCTTCTAAAAAGCAAGATCATCGCGGAATAAAAGCCCTTCCAGCGATGAAACCCATTTTTCTCAAAAATCGTGCATCGACCATAAAATCCGTCAGCGCCATTGGCTCCGGAATAGTCAAACCATCGAAAATGAGGTATTGGATCGCCTGAATTGGAGTCCGATTCGCATCCGAAGCCCTTATCTCTTCGGTCCTTTCCGAAAACGTCGGTTACTATTCACTTTAAATGAAATTTAATAATCGGGTAGAAACTTTGTTTTAAATCCTTTTTTGCTGAAATATGACGGGTAAGTTTAAAATAAAAATACACACGATAACATTAAAAAAGATGTCAAACATACATGGAAGAAAAAATCTCGGTCCTCACATCATCTCCCCCTTAAAAGAAGTTTCGTCCTCGAAACTTGGATACACCTCTACTACGATAATTTGGATAACAGCCTCACATCACCGATCGATCCAACCTCGCGCTCCTCAAAGTTTTCTCCACAAAACCCTCATCAAAGAAATCGTCCGATCCAGAAGCAGCATTTCCTCTTATGCTAACAATATCACCGAATCCTCCTTGAAGCTTCAAACCTCGCAAACCTAAAGTTGTAGGGTTAAACACATAGTGCACCCGAGAGACTTAGATGTAGAGTCAATCTGCGCGCCACCGGACCAATAAGCTCTAGGATCCTGAATGGTCCAACCTGCAGACAAGCTCTTCCCACAAATCGAACCGCTAGATCCCTCCCCCGGACGGCGACACCTTGAGTAGCACCTGCTCACCGACCCGAAACTCTAGGTCAAGCTATCACTGGTCCGAGTAGCTCTTCTATCGACTTAGCGCGGTCAACCACTGCTCACAGGTGACACGACACCTCGAGACGACGTCCTCTACTAAATCTAGCCCAAACAGCCGGCATTCACCGATGTCGTCCCGACAGACGGGGATCGACATCAACGCCCATACTGTGTCATCTCAAAGCCTACCTGCTAGCTGAAGTCGTAGGTGAACTCCACAAGCGACAAGTACTATAATCAAATCTCACCATAATTAAGTCGCAAGACTAAAGCACGTCCTCAAAGGGTCTGGATGACCCGCTCCGACTGGCCATCACATAGAGGGTGGAAGGTCATGCTGAAAGTCAGCATCGTTCCCAAAGTTGTTGCGGCCCCACCAGGAAAGGGGTACGAAGCGGGTGACCCGATCCCACACGATCGACACCGGTACCCCAAAACAAACCGTGAGACATCGCACAAGCCTGCGAAGTCCACACCAAGCTGCCCAACATCTGTCTCTACGAGTCCCTATCGCTGCCGTCCTCTAAGGACCCTAGCGATCAATGTCCTTAGCAACACTAAATACCGGTCTCCAAGAGACCCAGGGGTACCAGTCACCCACAATCGGAACACCAACTCCCGCACCAAGACATTACTGATGTGTCATGCCATACCGTATGCCGTCGCATACGGCGACCTCTGAGCTAACAACCAGGCTCATGCCAGAAGTCGGACATTGTTTACCCTCTCCAGCAGCATAGCCGAGATCGCATCACCTAACACGCCTCATACAAGTGCAAGTCACCACTACCGGACTGGCAGGTGACCAAGCCCAGCATAACTTCCACAAAATGCAGTATTCAGAGATCCACTGCACGAATACCACTGGGGTTACCCAAGCCTCAGCACCGGTCAATGTCGACCACGACTCAAGCCTTCCCACAAGATGACTAAAGAGATTGTCTCGTAGGAAACACATCGACCCAATCCTGATACTCCTAAGAAGGGGAAAATAGTATTTCGTCCTAACTTTCAACACTACGTCGTCTGCAGCCGACGTACTCATCAAAAGTAAGGCGAATTACCCGCAGATCTATCTCCAACAATATGTTGGAGAAGCGACACAAGAACATACCATCCGATAGTTTTCTACGCACCGGAGTGCATCGCAACACCATCGAAACCTCGACCTCACAAGACGATTTTCGAAGCAAGACCAGCCCTTTGAGCCAACTCTCTAGGAGTCCTACGGCTCTCTACAACAACAGACGGTAGCCCGCGACATAGAGTCGCCACCCATACAAACCAGTGCGATTGCAACAAGATCTCCGCACTCCATCTAACCAGCTACTAACCCTTTGAGATTCACAAATAATCCCGTGGAGAAGTTTGCGACATACCAAAAATCAATCGATCCCAAAACACACCAAACAAGAGGTCGGGACAACCGCACACGATGTGTGCACCACAAGGACCCACACCAGAACTGCATCCCAGAGCAGTTCCACAACACGCCAACCTGATATATGAACCGGCAAAAAGTCGAGGCATCTGCACTGATAATTCAGTGAGTGTCGACCACATCGCACAACCCATGTGCGCAACACAATCAGAACATAGCTAACAAGCCGTGCGAACCCGCTTGAAAGTACAAGCACAGACCAACCTGTCCTGCTGGGGACCCTGTACTGAGTCCAACCATAAACCTGATCCATACTCCCAATCCTGAGGTCGGGAGTCATGCCGCCAAAGCTAGGCGGGTGAGATCTATCCAACATACCGCATCCACGCAAAACCAGATTTGTCCCGCTCTCCGAGACACTCTGCCACCAATCGAGATAGGGAAAAAAAATAGGGGAGGCGTCACAGCTCTACCCACCAAACCTGGGGCGACACCCACACCACAGCTGCCCAAGCAGCCGTTAACAAAGCCTCGGGCTGCACTCTAGCAACCCTTGCAAAAGCTGCGGTCGAAATCGCTCAAAACACCATCTCCGCAGAGATACCCACAATAGCACTCGTGCTCAATATAGAGAGGGTGGCCTAGGCAACGACAGCTGAGACCGTCGCCTCGACCCAGTAAGTCCAAGCACCTGGCCTCTCAAGGCCCCACCTAACAGGAGCGGCAACACCTTGTGAATGTCACCCTGCCACTCGTAGCCTGTACAGGCACACTGCCACCACTCCCGGCAGAGACACAAGCCTGCGCGAAAATCGTAGCATATACGAAAAAAACAACCATGCATCTCGAGACTATTAAAGCTCGACCAGAACACCGGGAATCAATCCCAACAACCCCGCACTCACGTGCCTATCGCCCTAGGTCCTCCTATGGGCCATCCTAACCAGTGGTTCAGTTGTATTTCAAGAAAAATCGTGAGTGAGTTCATGGTTGTACCTTTCGCTCTGATACCATCTTAATTTGTCACGCCCCAGGGTCCTTTTTTGAAAGCGAACTTGAAATTAGGCTATATTTACAAATCAGAGTTAGCGAAAAACTGCACCTTTTTTTTTTGAAGAACCTTGACCCCATGAACGTGCAACAGACCCGCCACAAATACATAGAACTTTCGGAACAAACGGACAGAGTCTCCCCTGTATTTGCACAGCGTAGCACAAGTACAATCGATCAACCAGAGCTCCACTCACACACATAATCACAAAGGAAGAACAATTCCACATCATACAGCTAGCTGTCCTTGGTCACATTCAATCACAAATACCCTATCAGTTCCAAATGTCTCCCACACGAAGACTCTGTTTTGAAATTCTAACTTTAAGGAAATCCACGAAAAACTATTTGAAAACCACTTTTGAAAACCGTTTTCCACACGGAAACCTTTATTTTGAAAATACTACCGCGAGGGGTAGAAACTATCAATTGAAATCTATTCGAAATCCACAAGGGTATAAAAGCTCGATATCTTAAAATCCATAAGTAAACATAAAAAGGTATAACAACCAACAATTCAAGTAATAAGAGCATCAACTGAACCACACGTATAATCTACAAACAGGTGTAAGGGTAATCCATACTACCACATGTATGTCTAGCAATGTAAGGGTATAATCAGAACATATACCGTAAGGTCGGGACCTCTATAGCTCGCTATTCACCGTGCCTCACGCACCGTCCCGACTGCCACCACCTGCATCACTTGAAAAATAGTGGGGGGTGAGAACATGTAAACATGTCTCCCCCTCCCAGTGGGTACCGCAAGCCGACGAAGGCAAGTGTACTCACCGGCAAATAAAGAGGTAACCAAAATAATGAACATATATCATAAGGTCAGTAGCAATGAGATAATAACGGGCAACAAATGCGAGAATACCGCTACTGAGCAGAAAATAATAACTAGGCATAATCAACAGGTATACTAGAATAGTAGCAATATAGCTAGAAAGGAACTGCAACTGCCAATCAATATTTATATCTATCTGCTACTGTAACGAACAACAGAATATAACAATGCATCAAATGGGTGAATAGTACCAAAAACCAAACCAACTGCCCTATTGGTCGAATGACCTCAGGCTAAACCACATCCTACTCGCCCACCTGGCATATAACCCTAACAGGCACCTAGTATGGCTCACGGGTCGGAAGTACGACCACTTTTTCGGAAAAAAACACCCTCTTGCAATGGATCAGACCACTGGTGTACGTGAAAAATGCTTACAAGCTGTGGCAATCAATCGAATATGATCAATAGCCAACCGTCGGCGAATGACCGACAATCACTGCCCCTCGGGGCACACCGACCAACAAGTCATCAGACTGTACGGGAATACGAATACCGACCACTCAGGTCAACTAGAATGGAACAACTCGACATCCTCTCAAATATGCAAGTACCGACCGCTTAGGTCAACTAGGATGGAACAACTCGACATCCTCTCAAATATGCAAGTACCGACTGCTCAGGTCAACTAGTAAACAAGAGGCGACAACGATAGGAGTATGGGGGACCGACCACTTTGGTCGTCTAGGATGTATCCAGGAGTACCGACCACTCGGGTCAACAACGATGCGTCTAAAAGAAATAACCACTCAGGTCAATGATGACGTATCCACGAAAATCGACCACTGGGTCAACAACAATATAAACGATCATGTATAGATAGTCAGTACCGCTATACTTCTATGTCATGGCAAACGAGGGATGAAAGGCTAAGTAGAGCCAGAATCGAAGTCATGTGGTGTAAGGCTCAAATACTACGCATATGCAGAAAGTAAGAGATACGAGCGGAGGGAACATCACCGAGCGTGCACCACTGAACCGACTTCGGATCGAAGTACCCACCTATGTCCGTCACCGTGGCTAGCTTCTGCGAGACGAGAGATGACGACCGGACCTACGACAGGTCCCCCGAGTCAGAAACCAGACCGACTGACTCAAAAGACATCGCCCACAAACCCAAAATCAACAGCAAGACCGGTTTTACGAAACCGATTTCTAAACTCACCGGGGATCCCAAAAACACACCGAAATGCCCCGGGACCCACGAAATGTCCCGAAACGCACCGACACATGCCGTGAGTCATCCGCTGTCCTGAAACACACCTATTTGGATGTCTGGACAGAAAACATAAGTCCCCAAGTCGACTCGATTATCGTCGATCGATCGTTCGCTATCGGGCTTTCGGAAGTGTCCACTTTGGCACCGGAAGCCTCCGCCGCTCACCAGTCACCTCCGAACACACGAGGCAACCCCAGCGGCCAAACAACAGGCTTAGACGATGATTTTCAGGGTGATTACGCAGCCGAAAACTCATCGCGACACGAAATCGCATTCTATCAGCGATTTCGCCCAAAACGTACCGAAACCCCTCCTCCGCTTATCCACCGCCTTCGAACTTTGAAGGTGGCAGTAGAAACCAGCCAACAAGGCTTGGCGGGGTATCTACGACATTTGAATCGCTAACATGCGGAAACCGAAACATAAATCGCGTCCGATCGGCGAATTTCCACCGAGCGACGCCGTGGGATCCCGCTTCCACTCTGCAACGGCTCATGGACCTTTGACGATCAGTCAAGAGGTCGTCAACAGCAATTACACACTGTCCAAAACTGTGCACGGGGTCTCCATTGTATAAACTTTGCAAACGGCCCAATAGCATAATAAACACTATACAACCTAAAGTGTAAAGCAGGAGTTTCGAGCTCGTTACCCCGATCCGCAGCCCAGCGGATCCATTCGACCAGTCAATTTGACTCTTCTTGACGTGACGAAGCTCGTGCTCGCTGTCTGTAGCGAGGTCAATGGCCGGACGACTTTAAAACAGCAAGAAAATCCTCCAACGAAGAAGTCCCGGGAGCTGCCAATCCTTGCGCGCGCACCGGAGCTTCTTGGATCGCCGGGAAGGTGAGCATGGCTATCCACAAGGTGCTGCCTGGAGTGCCGTGCTCATCTTCTGGATGATCGCGGAAGTCTCTGGTGGCCGGAACAGGGAGCTCGGCCAAGGCAGGTTCTTGAACTCCACTTCGGCAGCAGCGGTAGAGCTAGGGCATCAAGTCTCGGGCAAACGGCGGCACGGCGGGGCGAGCCCCGGCCAGGGAAGGGTCGCCACGCCCAGAGGAGTCGGTCGGGACCCCTGGCCGGCGGCGGAAGGCAGCGGCGGCATGGCACGGCGGCGGCTCTCCAAAACGGGCTCGCGGCTAGGGCTGAGCACCGCGGCTCTCCAGCGGCTCAGGGATCGCCGGTGGCGGCTGCGGCGGCCCTCCTGGGGCCTCCGGTGCCGGACTGGAGCAGCGCCGTGCGGCGGCGACGGCCGGGTGGCACCCCACGGCCGCATGTGCTCTGCGGGGCTCCCTCCGACCGCGGCGGTTCTCAGGTGCAAGGCGGCGCCAGGGGCCGCACGAGGGAGGTCGCCGGAGTCCAGGAGGTCAGCAGCGATGGTCCCGGTGGCCGGTGGCTTGGCGGCAAGGAGCTCGGCTCCCTCCCTTCACAGTGTAACATCCAGCGGCCACTTCACTGTGGAAGGCGGCTGGGAGAAGGATGGCGGCGTAGGAGTAGGGCAAAGAGGTGGATTCTAGAGGAATCTATGGGGGTAGGGGAGGATCCCCTTAAGCACTAAATAACAGCAGTTAAGTGGAGCGGGTAGCGCAGGAGGAGGATATCCAACCGTTAGCATGGGATCGAACCCGGAGTGAAGCCCATGGTTGGACAAGCCCCAGCTTAGTTTAGGCCCACGACGGCCCATATGCTATTACTCTAGTTAATTAGCTCTTTTACAGTATATTCCTTATTTTTACACAAATTGCAATTAGTACTATGTAACTGAGATATATATAGAACATTGTAAGAAAGGAGGGCATTATGGAATGAAACAGTAGCTTCCTCCCCAATTCTACTCTCTTCCTCTCTAACCCTCTGTCTCTCCTCTCTACTCCTTCCTCCTCCTTCCCCAATATCCCAATTTCTCTCTATTCCTTACTTCTTTCTTCTCTCTTCCGATCCGCTTCACTCTGCCATTGAGCTCCATCATCCTCGCCGCCATCCGCGTCTCAAAGAATTCTCATCCTAGACGGGTTGTGGCGAGTCCGGATATTACAAATTGGTATCAGAGCATTCGATCCCGCGGGAAGAGACAGTGAATCGTGTGCCGAACTCCGACCCTTCGGTTGTTGAATTTGGCAACGCGGCAAGCATCCGAGCTGTGAGACTCAACTGGAATTGAGACTCAACAAAGGATGCCACTGTGGGGGGGCTTAAACAGCATTGGATCTAGCTCAGGGGAGAAGCTCTAACCCTGGACTACCAGATCCTTCCTGACAAGCGGTTAACCGCATATTACACTGGATCGAGCATACTCGGATTGGATCTTTCAGCAAACACCCTGCAGGCAAGGAAACCAATACTTTCTATTCACCCAGCTTTATTTTCTACCAACTCTAGTATGCTAGCAGCAGAATAGAGGTGTACCAAGGTGGGAACTCAAGCTGCAGATTCATTGATTGAATCAACCACTTGGCCTCAGCCTAGCATCATCGGCAACCTTGATCATTTTGCTATAGCCAGAACACCTCACACATAAAAAAATAGGGGCGAAGAAAGGGAATCAGTTCAAATACAATAGCAAAAAACTCATAGAGGAGGCAGAAATGGCAGAAGGCACTAGATTAAGAGAGATAAACGAGCACATTAGCACCCTAGAAGAAAGAATGCAACAAATCACAGTGGAGTATAATGACAAGATCGAGGAGAAGCTACAATTATTTAGTATAGACTGCAGTAAAAAGATTGGTATTCTGGCGCAACAATTGGATGAGATACAGCAAGATAGCCAACAGAGGTATGAGAACCTACAGATTGAGGGTGCCAGGAGACATGAGACCTAAGAAAACGCCCGCAGACATGAGCAGTTACTCAAGCTATTCATGACACAGCCTCAACCATCAAGCCCACAGTCTGCTAGAGAGTCTACGAGTAACGCTTCCCTAGTTATCAAGGAAGGAAAACAACCAGCTAATACTCACCAGGGGGTCGGCACCTCGAGGGCACAAGGAGAAGATAGAGGCAAAGGAATTCTTCCAAACCCTTATAAACATCAGGAGAGAATGGAGGAACAACCAGGCAGATTTAACCACCACATACCGTATCCGAAACTGGAGTTCCCAACGTTCAATGGAGAAGAGCCTAGAGAATGGAGCAGCAAATGCGAACAGTACTACAGAATTTACCAAATTCCTGAGCCACAATGGGTGGGGATAGCCACAATGCATTTCACCGGAAGAGCCCACAGATGGAAAGAAGGCTATCTTATAGACAAACCCGACATCAGTTGGGATGAACTTGTAGAGGCAGCTTGTAGGAGGTTTGAAGGCCCTGACATGAGTAAGTCGATAAGGGAGTTTAATAAATTAACACAGACAAGCACAGTGGAGAGGTACCAAGAGAAATTTGAAGATCTGAGAGCTAGGATGCTAAATATCAACCCTACACTCAATGAGCGACACTTCATAGAGAGCTACATCAGCGGATTAAAAGAGGAGTTGGTCCCATTCATTGACTTATCTCGGCCGACTACACTCGAAGGGGTGTATGAGCAAGCCAAATTACATGAGCAAGCTTTAACCATTATGATGAGAAAGAGCAAAACATCATATAAACCGCTGGGAGCCTAATATCAGGGGAGCAGTGTGACCAAATCGGTTGCACCAGGAGAAGGAACCAAATCCAGTAACCAGAATCCGGCCTATCAGCCACAGGGAGTCAATCGACAGTTGATTGAGCAAAGAAGAGCAGCCGGACTATGTTTTAGATGTGGAGAGAAGTATCAACCCGGTCACCAGTGTAAAAATAAGACCCTGCACAGTATCCATGCTTGCTTGGAACCAGAAGAAATATTCAATGAACAACTCCTGCAGCAGATGAGTGATGAAGAAGAATCGGCTACCGTGGAAGAAGAAGTGGAAGAAATAGGCCTCTCGGTGCATGCACTCAGCGGCCAGAATCAGCATGACACGATTAAGGTGCAAGGGGAAGTAGGCAACAAAACCGTCACCATTCTAATAGACACCGGAAGTACCCATAGCTTCATCGACTTTCAAGTAGCTAAGGAAGTTAAGGCCATCATGACAGCGGCCACTCCCCTCACAGTGACTGTTGCGAATGGCCATAAGGTAATGAGCAAGCTCAAATGCTCCAACTTCCAATGGACAATGCAAGGAGAACCCTACCAATCTGAATTAAGGGTAATTAGGTTGGATGGGTCGAGTATTATTTTGGGCATCGATTGGTTAAAGGCCTATGGAAAAGTTACCTTCGACTATAACGATAATTCGGTGACTTACTTGAAAGGAGGAAGACCAATGATTCTCAAGGGAATAGCAGAAGGGTCCAAGGTGAAGGCTACTACTGCAGAATTGAAGATCATAACTGCTACTCAATGGTATAGGGACAGTTTGGGGGGAAATTGCTGTGCAATAGGTCACTACTATCCAACTGAAGAGGCCAAGAAGAAGGAAGAGATACCTCCAGAGATACAAGAGGTGTTAGACCAATATAAAGATGTATTCCAGGAGCCGAAGGGACTGCCACCCAAACGACCACAAGATCACAGGATCCCTCTGCAAATGGAAGCCAAGCCATTCAGCATGAGGCCCTATATCTACACACATGAGCAAAAAGATGAAATAGAGAAACAGATAAAGGAAATGCTGCAAAGTTCCATCGTCAGACCTAGCACCAGCCCCTATGCCTCGCCTGTGCTTTTGGTCAAGAAAAAGGATGGCAGTTGGAGGTTTTGCGTGGACTACCGACAATTGAATAAGTCAACTATGAAGGACAAGTATCCGATACCCCTGATAGATGACCTATTGGATGAATTGGAAGGGTCCCAATATTTCTCCAAAATCGATTTAAGATCAGGATATCATCAAGTGAGGATGAGCCCCGACAACATACATAAAACGGCTTTCAAGACCCATCGTGGCCACTACGAGTTTCTTGTGATGCCTTTCGGGCTCACGAACGCCCCGGCCACCTTTCAAGCTATCATGAATGATGTGTTCGAGCCCTACCTCCGAAAATTTGTATTGGTGTTTTTCGATGACATACTTGTATACAGTAAGAAATTGGAGGATCACACAGAACATTTGGTTAAGGTACTGGGAGTGTTGAGAGATAACCAGTTATATGCTAAGAGAAATAAGTGCTTCTTTGGGCAGGGACAAGTGGAGTATTTGGGGCATTTGATATCCAGGAACGGGGCAGCCACGGATCCAACTAAGGTGGAAGCCATGAGTAGGTGGCCTGCACCTGCCAATATTAAAGAGCTGAGGGGATTCTTGGGACTCACGGGATATTACAGAAGGTTTATAAAAGGTTACGGAGGAATCAGCAAGCCGCTCACTGAATTATTAAAGAAGGATAACTTTGCATGGAGCGAGGAAGCACAGAAGGCATTTGAAAGGCTGAAGGAGGTGATGACTACTGCACCAGTACTCGCCATGCCCAACTACACTAAGCCGTTCACCATAGAGGTGGATGCTTGTGGGAATGGGATAGGGGCTGTACTCGCTCAAGATGGGAGACCCATAGCCTACCTCAGCAAGGCGATAAGTCCCAAGAATATGGGATTATCGACATATGAGAAGGAGTTTTTGGCCATATTGCTAGCTGTCTCTAAGTGGAAACACTACCTCGGAGCCAAACCCTTTATCATCAAGACCGATCATGAGAGCCTCAAATATCTACTGGAACAGAAAATAACCACTGCGATTCAGCAAAAGGGGATGCTCAAGTTGATGGGGTTAGACTATACCATTCAGTACAAGAAAGGAAAAGAGAATGTAGCTGCGGATGCCCTCTCAAAGAGAAGAGAAGAAGGAGGTCACATCCAAGCCATTACCGCCATTATCCCTACCTGGGTTCATGAGATAGCTGAGAGTTATGAAGGGAATCACCAGATAAGACAGCTTATAGCAGAGTTGTTGTTGAAACCCGAATCCCAACCTAACTACTCTTACGAGCAAGGAGTACTCAAGTACAAAGGAAGGATCTACATTGGTGACACAGGGAGCTTGAGGCAGAAGCTGGTAGAGCAGATGCATGCATCTTCCCTAGGGGGACACTCAGGTATGAACCACACTTATAGAAGAGCGAAACAATTATTTTACTGGCCAGGAATGAAACAGGACATCGAGAAAAGAATTAAAGAGTGCGAGATATGCATCCGGAACAAGGTGGATGGGACACCCTATGCTGGACTACTACAACCATTGCAAATTCCCGCACAAGCCTGGCAGGAAATCAGCATGGACTTTATAGAAGCTCTCCCAAAATCCGAAGGCAAGGATACACTATTGGTGGTGGTCGATCGACTCACAAAATATGCCCATTTCATTCCTTTGGCTCACCCCTATACGGCGCAGGAAGTAGCCAGAGCCTTCCTAGATACTGTTTACCGACTGCATGGACTACCCAGGGGGATCGTGTCCGACCGAGACAAGGTATTCACTAGTCAAATTTGGCAAGACCTTTTTAAGCTATTGGGAGTTAAACTGCAGATAAGCACGGCCTACCATCCGCAATCCGATGGCCAGACCGAGAGGGTCAACCGGTGCGTGGAGACCTACCTGCGCTGTATGAGTTTCCAGTACCCACACAGATGGCACAAGTGGATAGCCTTGGCGGAATGGTGGTACAATACTAACCACCACTCCTCCTTAGGGATGGCCCCTTTTCAAGCTCTATATGGATACCCGCCTCCGACACACACAGTAGTGAACCTGGGAATGAACACGGGGCCGACTATAGAAAAATGGAATCAAGAAAGGGAAGGGGTGATACGGGTATTGCGCGAGAGACTACGAGAAGCACAAAACAGGATGAAGCAAAACGCAGACCGAAGGAGAGTGGACAAGGAGTATAGAGAGGGGGAAATGGTATACCTGAAGCTCCAGCCATACCGCCAAAACAGCGTCGCTCCCTACGACGCAATATTAAACTTACCTCCCGATACTACGGGCCGTTCAGAATCATCTCTCGAGTCGGCCCGGTAGCCTACCGGTTGCAGCTTCCCGAAGGCTCAAAGATACACCCAGTGTTCCACGTTTCGCTTCTCAGGCGTGGAACGCCCTCATCTACCCAGATCTCACCAACTGTACCTCTGGTAGGAGAAGAAGGCCAGCTGTTGGCGCAACCGGAGAAGATTCTAGACCGCCGCATGGTTCGACGGGGTAAACGGGCTGCGACTCAAATACTTGAGAAATGGAGCAACTTAGGGGACACAGAAGCCACTTGGGAGGATTACTGGACAATCAAAAGCCAGTTCCCGGACTTCGACCTTTGAGGACAAGGGTCATTTTGAGTGGGAGGGAGCTGTAACATCCAGCGGCCACTTCACTGTGGAAGGCGGCTGGGAGAAGGATGGCGGCGTAGGAGTAGGGCAAAGAGGTGGATTCTAGAGGAATCTATGGGCGTAGGGGAGGATCCCCTTAAGCACTAAATAACAGCAGTTAAGTGGAGCGGGTAGCGCAGGAGGAGGATATCCAACCGTTAGCATGGGATCGAACCCGGAGTGAAGCCCATGGTTGGACAAGCCCCAGCTTAGTTTAGGCCCACGACGGCCCATATGCTATTACTCTAGTTAATTAGCTCTTTTACAGTATATTCCTTATTTTTACACAAATTGCAATTAGTACTATGTAACTGAGATATATATAGAACATTGTAAGAAAGGAGGGCCTTATGGAATGAAACAGTAGCTTCCTCCCCAATTCTACTCTCTTCCTCTCTAACCCTCTGTCTCTCCTCTCTACTCCCTCCTCCTCCTTCCCCAATATCCCAATTTCTCTCTATTCCTTACTTTCTTCTCTCTTCCGATCCGCTTCACTCTGCCATTGAGCTCCATCATCCTCGCCGCCATCCGCATCTCAGAGAATTCTCATCCTAGACGGGTTGCGGCGAGTCCAGATATTACACACAGCAGCATACAAAAAGAGAGAGAGAGAGAGAGAGAGAGAGAGAGAGAGAGAGAGAGAGAGAGAGAGAAAGTAGAAGAAGCCGTTTCTCCTTCTCGCGGCTGGCTGAGGCAAGGCTCAGGTCAGGGGGGTCCTAGGAGGAGAGAGTCATCTAGGGTTAGTGTTTGTTGGGGTTCCAAATCCCCCAAAATCCATTCCAAACCCAAAAACCCAATAACCTATTATTCACGAGGAATAATAGCTTCACAGTCCTCCAAAGCTCAGATTTTGCAAACCAACCCCTCACCAGCAAGTTTCTCTCACAGATAGGCCCTCACTCGCAAAATTTCACGCAAAACGGAGCACTGTACGCTTCTAAAAAGCAAGATCATCACGGAATAAAAGCCCTTCCAGTGATGAAACCCCTTTTTCTCAAAAATCGTGCATCGAACATAAAATCTATCAGTGCCATTAGCTCCGAAATAGTCAAACCATCGAAAATGAGCTATTGGATTGCCTGAATCGGAGTCCGATTCGCATCCGAAGCCCTTCTCTCTTCTCGGTCCTTTCCGAAAACGTTGGTTACTATTCACTTTAAGTGAAATTTAATAATCGCGTAGAAACTTTGTTTTAAATCCTTTTTTGCTGAAATTTGACGGGCAAGTTTAAAATAGAAATACACAGGATAACATTGAAAAAGATGTCAAACATACATGAGAGAAAAAATTTGGTCCTCACACTTTTCAATGTATATCACCAAAAACCAAACCAATTGTCCTGCAGTAGGGTGATAGCAGCAGTTGTTATAAGTGCAGCTCCATCTCCATCCTCCTCCTCCTCATCAGCATCATCATCTTCTTTTTCTAAACGATTAGTAGCTGCAAGAAGTGGTGAAGTGTATCAGGGGCTACAGGTTGCAGCATCTGCTAGCAGCATCTGCTACAGGTTGCAGCAGCAAGGCTGACAGCAGCATCAATGTTGGCTGACAGCAGGGCAACTATAGGGGGGGAGCTAATTGAGTAAAATTAGAAACTTAATTTTGAAATTGAAGGTAAATTTTTGGAGAAGGGGGTGGTGGGACTCAGCTTGCACCTTCCTTTACTTGGAATTTTAGGTTTGTAGATCTAATATTGATCTAGAATGGTGAATTATACTGATTTTTGGATTCTTGTTGGAATATCCATGATTCTTTTGATCCTATTTTTAAATCTGAATTTTAGCTATGAAATTGAGCTTTGGTGGGTGATCTAGTGAGGAAGTGAAGCATGTGAACTTAGTCCTCCAAACCAAATTTTAGGTTAGAAAGAGTTTAATCGTTAGATTTTCACTACAATGCTGAATTTTTGAAAATTGATGTAGCTCATTGATTTTTTTACTTCAATATTTTCTAGTGAACTAATTAGAGGATTCTTGCTAGTCCTTGCTTCAATTCTAGCTATTTTGAAGTTCTCCCAGCTGAATATTAAGGTATATTGATCCAATTATTAAGTTAATTCAGTTTTCGTAGTCAAAATTGCATTTCGTGAAGCTTTCTTGACTCCAAGATTTATTGCAGCGAATTCATAGGAGTGGCTTTCCTTGGTTCCTTTCTACTTGAATTGAAGTTAAGAAGCTAGAAGTGCATCCTATTTAGCTAATAGCAAGGTAGTATCAGCTAAATTTTAGTGAGTTGCCGATTTATTAAGTGAATTCTAGCATTAATGTAGTTTGTTTATTGCACTAGTTTAGCATCATTTCCTGCTGAATTGTGGAGCTATCTTGACTGTATTCTTGCTATTTTTGGCCTGAGGAGAGGCGTATCTCGTGGTCGAGTCTCTGCTGTGGTTGAATTAGCTTACGAGGTGGATTTAATTTACCGAATTCGGTGGAATTTCTATTATGCATACTAAATTTCAGCATACATGCTATTGTTTGATCAAAGTTATTTGTTCTAACTTAGAATCACTAGAATAATATTTGAAATGCTAAAATCTGGACTTGGAGCATACTCAACCTGAATGTAGTGATTTTATATGCTGAAATTAAATTGAAACATTAGCAAAATCTGCACTAATCTGCCCCCCCTTACGCCGTCGTCAGTATTTAACTACAGTAGCTATTTTTATCTATTTTTCACCCTAGTTAGAGGGTTGTTAGCATTTGAATTAGTGTAGGATGATTTTACGCTCGTGCTGAGGGACTGAATGGATTTTTACAGTAGTTCTTAGACTGAGTTCTATAGTAGGGTGCTTTCTGGGTTGATGGTGGTCCCGGATCTTTACTTTTTTTTGCATTGGATTGTGCCTCGAGAACGTGAGTTACAGTTTTGTGATTTAATTAATTATTTGTATTGACTACAACCTACATGAGCCAGATTTGAGCTCGATAGAGACCACTTTTTGCTCGGCTGGATAGCTCCCCCAGAGTGCTGCTCCGGAGTGAGGATTTTTGCGTTGGTGTTGCAACAGCCCTTTTGGGTGGCCTACCTTAGACCGGTCACCCTCGAGGGTGATGTCATGGTAGTAGGTTGGCGCAGGCTTTGATCGGCCGTGGAGGCGATCATCTGGATTGAGTTGGTTAGTGTGTACTCAATAGGTAGTTGATCCATCCATTACATAGTTAATTTCTTTTGAGCATTAGTAGTATAAATGCATAATAGCTATAGATTTCTTTCCAGCTTTACTACTTTCAGCTCTTCTATTTACCCAACTTTTACTTTTAACTTTTGTAGACTTAGTGGGTAGGCCGTTGGTGTCGGTGGTGATACCCATTGAGGACTACTTGTTTATATTAATAGTTCTCACGCCCTTTATTGCTATCTTTTCTTGCAGAGCCTTCTGCCCCTACCGCTGTTACTGATTAAGGTAAGGGAGTCGTGAGTTAGATCCCTATCTACTTGCACGGGCTGAGCTAGAGGGTAGCCCTAGTGGCAGTTTTTGAGTAATTCATTGCACATATAGATGTTTATATATCTTCATTTTCAACTTGGAAAGGTGACATTGTACTTGATGGATATGTACCAATTGTACTATTTTGAGACTTGTATGTACAGTGGATTACTTTTTAGCTTTTAGCAGTTTTATTTTTGCTTTGTTATTTGCTTGTAATAGCTCTTATTTTGATTATAAGTACTTTCGCTTCGTTTGTACAGGACTTCCTGTGTATACGGGCGGGTCTGTTGGTGAGCCCAGGTTTGGCTGCAATCCGGGACGTGACAGATTCATTTAGGGATAGGTCATCTCGACTTAGAAAATTTTAGACTTTTGGCAGACATTAGGAAAGTAAGACATGAGAGACATGACTTGCTATGAAAGTCGACAATTTTATTGTTTATAAAACTCTTTCGGAGGTATGAAGAGTGATCGAAGGAGATGAATTTTTTCTTGCCAGATGATTATGTGGGCTGCAGACAACATAATGTCGCAGAAAAAGAGAGATGTCCTTCTAAACTTTTACTTGATTGGGTTGAGAGTTGTATTTCAGTGTGTAACTGACTTGCATTCTGTTGCAGGTGATCAAGATGTCTCCTAGGCGCTGAGATCGATCATCGACATAGGCCACTCTTGCACCACCTGCGGAGCCAAAGCAGGCAGGACTAAATGCACCTCAGGATTTGCGAGATCAGTTAGCTGCTCTGACTGAGGTTACTAGGTAGCAAGGTGCACTCTTTCAAAGGATGTGCGAGGCATTAGCGTAGCAGCTAAGCGCAGCATTGTGAGCCTCAGAGCCTTAGGCATCATCATCGACTACACCGGTGGGTGCCGTAGTCGCGACCGCACCCCTACCTACGACATTGCTGGCAGCACTTATGCCCGGTGGAGAGACATCGAGGTCAGGTGGTCAGTTGACAGAGGTCGAGCAGGAGCGGATCACAGAGAGGTTGTTGGATCGCTTTTGCATATTCGATCCACCCCGGTTTGACGGTAGTAGCACCGAGCCTTGAATAGTGGAGGCTTGGGTAGGAGCCATGGAGAAGTTATTCGAGGACATCTTCATCCCAGAGCGTGAGCAAGTTCATTTAGCAGTCCACTGTTTAGAGAGGTATGCGAACATATGGTGAAAGAGGATTCAGTTGACACAATTGTAAGGTGCGCTGCAGATGACTTGGACCGAGGTTTGTGGGTTACGATTTAGGGCTTATTTTTTTGAACAGTATAAAGCAAAAACTCGAGAAAGATCTGCAGAATCTGCAGCAGGGCGGATCAGTGCAAGAGTATGCTTAGGAGTTCAATCAACTATTGAATTGTATACCTTTTGTCTACCTGTTTGAGCGGGGGTTGCGACATGAGATCTATACTCTAGATCAGGCGCAGAGGTTGCAGACCTTGGATTCGGTGACTGAGCAGGCTCTGTGGGTAGAGCGGGATGCGCTTGTGATGAGGGAGAGGATTGCGGTGTTGGGACAGAGCCAAGATAGGAAGTGCCCGGTGACGACGGGGGACAGACCAGTAGGAGACGACTGCCGAGGCCTCCACGATCATGCTCTCAAGGTCATGGGTCCTCAGGACAATAGCAATCTGGTGGATCCCACTAGTAGTGACAGCAATAGAGGCGGCCTGAGAGGTGCATCATTTGCGGAGGACCGCATTGGTCGCGGTAGTATGAGCAGAGGGAGAGTCGGTGTCACCAATGTAGTCAGCCAGGGCATATGTAGTTAGTTTGCCCCCGAGCAGCATCACTAGCACCATCGACGGCGTCGGCCCCTACCATATCTCAGCAGATGTCGGGAGCTCCATCGACCTATAGCCAGGCAAATCGGGCTTCAGTTCCACGACAAGCGGAGCGGTGACAGCAGGCGCAGAGCGGCCAAGTGTATGCAGCCCGGGTTGAGAATTTCAGTGCAGCTGACCATGTGGTAACAGATATCATTTTAATTTCTAGCATTAGAGTACGTGCATTATTTAATGTCGATGCATCATATTCATTTATTAGTCAAGAATTTGTATCACTGCATGGACTAGAGATGGGGCCGTTACTACATACACAAGATGTGCAGATTCTTGATCATGCATTGCATGTGGATAAGTGTTGTTGGGCATGTTCAGTGCAGTTGGGACTATGGATCATGCCTCCGGACCTGTTGGTCTTGAGATCGTTGTAGGATTTTGATGTAGTGTTCGAGATGGATTGGCCGGCGTGCTACTTTGCGACGATTGATTATGGAGTTAGGACAATGACATTTCGCGAGCCTGGGCAGGAGAAGTTCGTCTACAGGGGCTGCAGAAGCATTCTGTTTGCGACTATGATTTCTATTTCGAGGGTCAGACAAATGATGAGCAGAGAATGTGTAGCCTTCTTGGCGACTATAGTGGAGGCACCTACGGCGGTGGTGAAACTCAAGGATATTCTTATTATCCATGAGTTTTCGGATGTGTTTTTCCCGGAGTTGACGATAATGCCGTTGGACAGGAAAGTTGAGTTTGTGATTGACGTGATCCCTAGAACCGCGCCAATCTTGAAGGTACCCTACAGGATGGCACTAGCTGAGCAAAGAGAGTTAAAAGCACAATTTCAGGATCTGATAGAAAAAGAATTTGTGAGGCCCAGTGTATCGCCATGGGAAGCACTAGTATTATTTGTGATTAAGAAGGATGATTCACTTAGTCTTTGTGTGAATTATCAAAAAATAAACAAAGTGACCATCAAGAACAAGTATCCTTTGCCGCGCATCGATAATTTATTCGATCAGCTATAAGGATCTTGTGTCTTCTCGAAAATAAATTTACAGTTTGGTTACCATCAATTGAAGGCGAAGGCCGAGGACATTCCTAAGATGGCGTTTAGGATACGGTACGAGCATTATGAGTTCACTATAATGCCTTTTGGATTGACTAATTCCTCTGCTGTAATTATGAATTTGATGAATAGAGTGTTCAAGCCGTACTTAGATAAATTTGTGGAAGTATTTATAAATGATATCTTGATCTACTCTCAAAGTGATGCGGAGCATGAGAAGCACTTGAGGATAGTGCTACATCTTCTAAGAGAGAAGAAGTTGTATGCCAAGTTGAAAAAGTGCGAGTTTTGGCTTCGGGAGGTTGCTTTCTTAGGCTACGTGATTTCAGCCGCAGATGTGGCAATTGACCGGAGAAGATTGATGCAATTCGGGACTAGCCCACATCAACGACGATTACTGAGGTAAGGAGTTTTCTTAGTTTAGCATAATATTACCATAGATTTATGGAAGGCTTTACAAAGCTTTCCACGCCCCTCACTCGATTGACTCGAAAGAAAATTAAGTTTATTTGGAGTGAGGATTGCCAGAGAAGCTTTGAAAAACTAAAGCAGAGGCTGATGTAGACTCCTATCCTTTCCCTTCTAATTATAGGGGAAGGATTTGTGATCTACAGTGATGCATCACACAGTGGTTTGGGATGCCTGTAGATACAGTATGACAGGGTAATTGCTTATACTTCATACTAATTGAAGGATTATGAGAAGAATTACCCTACGTATGACTTAGAGCTTGCAGATGTGGTGTTTGCACTGAAACTTTGGCATCACTACGTGTATGGGGAGCACTACGAGATTTTCACAAATCATAAAAGTCTTAAGTATCTGTTCACTCAGAAAGAGTTGAATTTGAAGCAACACCAGCGGTTAGAGTTATTGAAGGATTATTATGTTAGTATTCAGTATCATCCCGGTAAAGCGAATGTAGTGGTAGATGCTTTGAGTAGGAAGTCAGTGCAAAGCGTGAGTGTGATGATCACGCAGTAGATTCCATTACTTGAGGAGTTGAGGCGTTTTGGATTAGAGGTGGCATCCCCTGGGGTCTCTGCGAGACTAATGTCTATGGTCTTGCAGCCCACTCAGTTGGACAGGATTAGGGAGAAACAGAGTGAGGACTCACACTTGACGAGGATTCCCATTGATGTTGAGAGCGGGAAGACAGGGGATTTTGGTTTGGATGCCTCAGGAGTACTTCGATTTAGAGATCGCCTTTGTTTGCCTATAGATTCAGAGATCCGAGATGAGATTTTGAGAGAGGTCCATTGCTCACCTTATACTATTCATCATGGTGGAACCAAGATGTGTAAGAATTTGAAGGCACACTTTTGGTGGAATGGAATGAAGAGGGACATTGGGAGATATGTAGATCAATGTTTAACTTATCAGCAAGTGAAGGCAGAACATCGAGTACCTGCTGGCAAGCTTCAGAGTCTTCCAATTCTTGAGTGGAAATGGGATCAGATCACGACGGATTTTATTGTAGGAGTACCGAGGGCGCAAGATGGATATGATGCAGTGTGCGTGATAGTGGACAGACTAACCAAGTCTGCTCACTTTCTGTCTGTGCAGACTTCTTAGTCCAGGAATCGACTAGCACAGCTATACTTGGATGAGGTAGTGAGATCTCCTATCATGTTATAGGGTTTAATAGATGGTGTAGCATGCAAATTCATAATCTCATTAAGTTTTTGAGCATATGGTTTGGTCACTCCTTGTATGAAGATTTGCATTCTCTATGTAGTAGAGGCATTTATGGTAAAAGACACGCATGTCAAAATATATGAGTTTGCTTGAAAGGTTATACTCTTCATTTGTTCAAGCATATGTGTAAATTACTCTTATATATGCTATAATTGAGTTGTACTACATGTAACACTTCATGATTAGTGGAGCTCTGTACCTGTTTAGAACTGGAATGGCAAAGATACATGAATTAGTCAATAGTACGCAAGTCATTTTGTTATAGCATGGATAAATTGCCTTTCATGCATATTATAGTTAAGTTGTTATGCATATGTAACACTACATGACTAGTGGAGCTATTTACTTGTTTAAAACTTGAATGGCAAATTATTCATACTTGCTATAATTGAGATATGAGACTATGCATGTTTAAGACATGTTGTGAGAATAGAAATAACCTATCATCAAGATGAAATACTAGTGGCATATATGATATTACTCCCGACCTCTTGGTCGTTGGTTGAAATTTCATGTCTTAGACATGATAATTGAGAACCCTTATCCTTTGACATGACGCATATGACCATACTTGTTTACCCATGTGCTCATTCGCACAGGCTTGTGAGGGTCACTTCCTACAAGCTGGCACTCCGAAGTTAAGCCATCGCGACACCATACTCGCCCGTGCGGATTGGGCGCTGAAGTGGGATGGCGTGGGCGAGGCTCATTCCTAGAGAGGGAATGTTGACTATCATAGGGCCATTAGGCACGGCACAAGCCGGGACGTTACCTTGTGTAAGTCCCCGATGATTGGGAAAAAGTTAGTTAAACTTGACATTGTGCATCACAACTAGTTGATGCATACATTAGTAGTCGGACATACATGTTGGTCAATACACTTGTATACATGTTGATCGGTATAGTTGCATAGAGGCATGATAGTAATGAGCTAAATTCATTTCAAATATTACTTTTCAGCTTTTCATTTCAGTAATTTATTATCTGATGCCTCAGTTGACCTAGTGGTGTATTTTGCTATTCTCGGCGGCTTACCCACTGGAAACTATTGTTTAATAGTTCTCAGCCCCATTGGTTGTTTATTTTTATTTTAGAGCCTTCCACAGTGGGAGAGGCTAGGAATCGCGGTAAGGGATTAGCGACTAGCTAGAGCCACTCCGGTGTTTCTATAGGTGGACCCGTGGCACATTTCTTTTGGTTAATTGTGAAAGGTGTACTAGTTTATTTTGTATAGAGGCCACCAACAATTCAAAAGATGTACCTTTTGTATAAACTTATTGTATATCTTGTGTATGGTTATTTATAGTAGACTTGTTGGCTTACTTCTTAATATTAAGTTCACTTGCTTTGACTACCATGTATATGATGTGTGTATATATATATATATATCCTTTTTCTGCTTGTTTGATGTAGATGCCTTGTATGCACCGGGGTGCTTTGTGCGCACGGCAGGTCTGTGCACATGCCGGGTAGGCTTTCACTAGGGCCCGGGCGTGACAAACCTATTGTACATGTAGAGAACTACGACATTGTATGTCGACATTGGCGGATCCATATGAGTTGGTTTTGGGTCAATTGACCCCACTTACTCTGCCCAGAAAAGGTCCCTACATCTCTATAAATGAAGTTTATTTAGTAATTAACATTATTTTATTGAGTAATTGACCACATCCTATTTTAATAAGGCAAAAAGGGATAGAACTTATCTGATCTATTGACCATTTTGATTCGGATACCCAACTTTCCAAAATTTTGATTTTACTATCCGATATATCAATTTGTTTGATTTGAGTCAACCACCAGTATTTTGACTTCAAATTTTGAATACATTATTTATCTTTATAATTTTAGTTAGTGTATTTCATGCAATTCTCACAACTATAAATTCATTTAAGTAAGTTATTAGCTTAAAGTTTAAAGTCAAGTTGTCGTTGACTGATTCAAATCAAACAAATTGAATGGTTTGGCAGTAAAATCAAAATTTTGAAAGGTTGGGTAGCCGAATCAAAATAGTCCATAGTTCTGATAAGTTTTGTACGTTTTTATATTTTAGTAAATGAATAAAGGCTATCCTTTGCTCCTACATGACATATTTTTCAATGTTATAAACTTGAATCCCAAGTAAAAAGAAGTACCGTTAAAATATTTAAAAAAAAAATTTACATTTTTTGTGAAAATAATAGTATTTTGAATGCAAAGAAAATCCTAATCTAATGATATCATTATGCATCGTTTCCAAAATATAAAAATACATCGAAAATAATTATAATTTAAAATGATATATATTTTCTTCATGCAATATTTCTTAAAAACTTTCTTTATTATTTTTTAATATTTTCTTTTTATATATTTTATATTAGACCCCTATAAATTTTTTTTTGAATCCGCCACTGTATGTCGAGATTATACATGTTGCATGTGTATGAGTGGGTGATACCTTATATTTATTATTAGTACTCTGGTTGATGCATAACAAGATTAATTACTTTGTGTGCTGTCTGTATAGAGGCATGATAGTTGTGGCTAGGGGTGTCAACGAGCCGACCACGAGCGAGCCGGGGTCGGCTCGTGTTCGGCTCGTTTAATAAACGAGCCGAACACGAGCTGGCTCATTAAAGTATCGAGCCGAAAAATTCAGCTCGTGTTCGGCTCGTTTATTAACGAGCCGAACACGAGCTGGCTCACGAGCTGACCCACGAATAATAAATTTTAAAAAATAATTTGAATGTATATAAAAAATAAATTTATAAAATCTTGGCTATTAAACTTTAATCTAATGATTAAAATTTTGTATATAAATGAGTCTTTTTATAATTAAGTTTGATTTTATATTTTAATTTTTGCTAAAAGTTAAATAATAAAAATATATATTATATATAAATATTCATCTATATATATAAATATAAATTATATAAATATAAAATATATATATTCGAGCTGTTATCGAGCTGAACACGAGCGAGCTGACCCCAGCTCGTGTTCGGCTCGTTTATTAAACGAGCTGAAAAACTCAGCTCGTGCTCGGCTCGTTTACTAAACGAGCGAGCCGATCTCGAGCTCATTTCGAGCTGAACACGAGCTGGCTCGCGAACGGCGAGCCGGATTGCCACCCCTAGTTGTGGCTGGTCGACAGTTCAGTTATTATTTATTTTATTTGGTTATTCTCTATCTTGCCTCTAGTAGACCTATTGGGACAATGAGATAGAAATTGTCATGTCCGGGCCCCAGTGGAAGCCTACCCGGCACGTGCACAGACCCGCCGTGCGCACAAGGCACCCCCGGTGCACACAAGGTGTCTACAACAAACAAATGGAAAAAGAAAAGGTATATATATATACATCCTATACATGGTAATCAGAGCAATAAACTTAATGATTTAAAGATAGCCAACAAGTCTACTAAAATAACCATTCACAAGAGATACAATGAGTTTCATACAAAAGGTACATCTTAGGAATACAAAGTGGTCTCTATACAAAATAATCCAGTACACCTTTCACAACTAAAACCAAAAGAAAGGTGCCTTGGGTCCACCTATAGCAACACCGGAGTGGCTCTAGCTAGTCGCGATCCCCTTTTCGCGATCCCTAGCCTCTTCCGCTGTGGAAGGCTCTGTAACAAAAACAAACAATCAATGGGGGTGAGAACTATTAAATAATAGTTCATAGTGGGTAAGCCCCGAGAGTAGCGAAATGCACTACTAGGTCAACTGAGGGAAGCTGAAATTAAAATATTCTAATACTACCATGCCTCTATGTAACGCCAACTAACATGAATGTAGTTCTACCACTATCATATGTACAAGTATGCAATGGTTCACATGTATATCCATCTTCATGTATGCATCAATTTGTGATGTCTAAGATTTAAATTAACTAACTTTTGTACCCAATCATCGGGGACCAACACATGGTTAAGTCCTGGCTTGTGCCGTGCCTAATGGTCCCATAGTAGTCAACATTCCTCCTCTAGGAATGAGTCTCCCCCGCGACATCCCACTTCGGCGCCCAATCCCGCACGGCGAGTATGTTGTCACAAAGGCTAAACTCTAGAGTGCCGGCTTGTAGGGAGCGTCCCTCACAAGAATGTGCGAATGAGCACAAGGGCAAGCAAGCGTCGTCAAATGCGTATGGAACCTCATTCGTCATGTCTAAAATATGGAATTCCAACTAACGACCTAGAGGTCGAGTATATTGTCATAATATCATATCTAACCATTCATCTTGGTTTAAGTAAAATACACTTAACACTAGAACATGTCTTTAAATGCAAGGTGTCATGGTTCCTCTTAACTATAGCAAGTATAAAGAATTTGCCATTCAAGTTTTAACCAAGTAAATAGCTCTACTAATCATATAGTGTTACATATAGTACAACTCAACTATAACATGCATGAGAGTAATTTGCACATATACTTGAACAAGTAAAGAGTATAACCTTTCAATCAAACTCATATATCTTGACATGCATGCCATTTATCATAAATGCCTCTACTATATAGAGAATGCAAGTCTTCATGTAAGGAATGACCAAACCATATGCTCAAAAATTCTATGTTGTCATGAATTGCATACTGAACCATCTATTAAGTCCTATAACATGATAGGAGTGTTGGCCTAGTGGCCCTAATCATTCTTTAGATTTTGATGATAACAAATAATTACAATTATTGAACTAATCTTTTATCTTGAGTTTTGTGTTTAGACTTCTCTATCTTCAAAAGGACTCAAGATGGGCAATCCCCTAGCACTAAGCTTCACCACTTGAAGCTACCTTGTCAAGTAGATAAAATCTCTCTCTATTCCTCTTTTTAACATTGTGCTTTAAAGATTAGAGTATGAAATGTCGAGCAATTTTTAACTTACTCTTTTTATCATCTAAAGCACATGGGACTTCAAACTATATTCAAAATCTTCTCAAAATCTGCTTTCTGTCAAGTTTCTGTTTTGGACTCTGATCTGGGCGCCCTAAAAGTGGATCCGAATCTCGGTTGATTTTGGATCCTGACTGTTTGATGTTTGGGTGGTCCAGATTTGTCTACACATGATCTGGGCGCCCGAATTGTCTGTTTAGGGCGTCCGAAATGTGTGACTTGACAGGTTGTGTGTTCCGGACAGTACGGCGCAACGGTCCGAAAGTTCTGACAGCGGCGCGCGTGCCTGGGGAAGTGGGCGCCCACAAGTTGACTTCTGGAGGCCCAAAAGTTCCTGCTCAGTAACTTTGGCGCACGTGGTCTGACAGTGTCAGAAAAGTCGACGCGCATAATCTGGGCGCCCACAAGTTTCTGGAGCCCCGAATGTATGGATCCAGAAAAGCGGCGCGCGTGGTCTGGCTGTGTCAGAAAAGTTGACGCGCGTGATCTGGGCGGGCGCCCACAATTTCTGGAGGCCCGAATGTAAGGATCCAGAAAAGCAGCGCACGGGGTCTGACAGGCCGCTGGAAGAGCAGTGCGCGTGCTCAACTTCTGGGCGCCCGAATTTCTGTTTAGGGCGCCCGAAAGTGCAACGACCTGAAGCTGGCTGAGGCTATAAATAGATGGTGTTGAGGCCTTTCTCAACAAGGATTTCCAAGTCCATTTGAGCTTATATACTTCAGTGTTTTTAATACTCTTAGCTCTCAATTCTCTCTAAACTTGAGTGTAATTTGTAGTGAGATATAATCTTGTAAAAGAGAGGAAACAAAAGTGTTGAAGCTTGAAAGTGTTACCTTCTTGAGAGAAGAAGGTGTTGGTGTGAAGGCTTGGTGCTTGCCCGCAAAAGCATCGTCTAGTGGAGATCCAACGTTCTCTTGTGTTGAGAAGTTGGCGGGGACGTAGGCAAAGTGCCAAACCTCGAAACAAATCGATTGTGTGCTTCTTGAGTTTGCATTTCTCTAACTCCTCACTTTCTCTCACTTTATTTGTTTCGAGTTTTTAAATTACTTGATTATTTAGCATTTTATTTTAGAACCCTAATTCACCTCCCCTCTTAGGTTACCATTTTGATCCTCAATTGGTATCAGAGCGAGGTCTCACATTATTTAGATTAAAATCTAAGTGAGAATGGCATCCATGGAAAAGAATATCGAAGGACAATCTATTATTCGACCACCATATTTTGATAGGACCGATTATCCTTTTTGGAAGATTAGAATGAAGATATTCTTTCAATCTCTAGATTTTGATATTTGGGACATAATCGAAAGTGGTTATGTCACTCCATCAAAATCAAGAGTGGAATGGAATGAAGCGGAAAAATTTCGCTTTCAATTGAATGCTAAAGCAATTAACTCATTCCTTTGCGCTCTTAGTAGAGATGAGTTTCATCGAATCTCTACATGCACAACGGCTAAAGAGATTTGGGTTAAATTAGAAGTCACTCATGAAGGTACTTCTAGGTTGAAGGAATCTAAAATAAGCATGCTTATGTCAAGTTATGAACTACTCAAAATGGAAGAAAGTGAATCCATTTCAAATATGTTCACAAGATTCACTAATATTATAAATAGCTTGAAAGCCTTAGGTAAAGATTTTCCTCAATCGGATTTGGTGCGAAAACTCCTTCGTGTGCTACCAAGAAGTTGGATACCTAAGGTTACGGCTATCCAAGAAGCTCACGACTTGGACAAAGTAAAGATTGACGAACTTGTCGGATCACTCATGGCGCATGAACAACGCCTCAAAGAATATGACAACGAAGAGGCTCCCGAGAAAAAGAAGAGTCTTGCACTTAAGGGAGTCATAGCTTCCGATAGTGAAGATGGCGAAGAAGGTTCGAGCGAAGAAATCGCTATGATTTCAAAAAGGCTCGACCGACTAATTAAGAAGCGCAACTTGAGAAGACCTAAACGAGACGGGTTCAAAGGTGAGGGATTCAAGAAGGGGATCATTTGCTACAATTGCAACAAACCAGGACATTTGAAAAGTGAATGCACTCTTCCAAGCAAGGCCTTTAAGAAAGATAAGAAAAAGAAAGCCTTCCATGCTCTAAATTGGGATGCCCCCGACGAGTCTAGCGGTGACGAATCGGAAAACGAAGTTGCCCAAATTTGCCTTGAGGAGCAAAGCTCAATTCTATGTCTCATGGCTCTTGAAGATGAGGTAAATAATTTAAGTTGTGATGAACTTTTAGAAGCCTTCTTTTCTTTATATGATGATCTACAAAGTTTGGGTCCCAAGTATACATCTCTCAAGAAGCAAAATGCCTCATTAGAGATGGACGTAAATGACCTAAAATCTTCGACTTCAAATCCTTCTTTAATACTTAAAAATGAGGTCTCCTCACTCATGAAAGAGCTTAAACAAGCTAATGAGACATGTTGTAATCTTATTTGTGAAAACGAGGCATTAAAGAAGAAAATTGAAGGTCAAAATTTTAAGCCAATTCTTCATCATGACAAACAACTTGAAAAACTTCAAGTTGAAAACCAACAACTCAAAGTTAGCTTAGGTGAATCTAAGAAAACTCTTGAGAAATTTGTTGGTGGAACCAAGTACTTAAATATGATGCTTGGAAGTCAAGTTATGAACTTCAAAAAGTTTGGGATATGATATGTTCCTAATCCAAACAATGTTAAGTTAACAAAAACTAAAAGAAAAGTTTTTGTTAAAGGCTCCTATCAAGACCCAACTTTGCATTGCTCTTATTGTAATATTAAAGGACATCATATATCCTCGTGTAAATACAAGAAAAATCCTAAACTTAACCAAATTTGGGTTGTGAAAGGCTCATCTAACTCAACAGGACCCAATCTCACTTGGGTACCAAAGTTAAAAACTTGATTTGTTCTTGTAGGTGTGTCTCCAATCAAAAGGTGCAAGTGACAAATGGTACTTAGATAGCGGATGCTCAAGACATATGACTTGGGATCAAACCAAGTTTAATTCACTTGAAAAGAAAGATGGAGGCTTTGTCACTGTAGTACTCCTGGGGCCTAACTGACGGAATGACTGTAGTATCCTTGACTGTTCGACACTTCTGGAGAAGGTCGTCGAATGGTACAGATTTTTGTTTCGCGATCTGGACCCTATTTTCGCACCGTTTCGCGTGAGATTGCTTGTGGAGGGGCTTATGGGCATTTTGTTCCTGCTGTGAGGGACTTAGAGGCTAAATTGCAGGTTTGAGGGGCTTTTGTGCAATTTTGCAAATGGGTATTTGTTGGTGGTGTGGGAGAGAGAGCGAGTGAGTTTTTTTTTGAATTCCTCCTCTCCTCAGCCCCAGCAGCTGCGAGCGCCAGCTCCCCCTCCTCCTGCTGCTGTCTCCCCGAGCCCCTCCGGCCGCCGCCGACCGCCTCCTGGCCGGCACAGCCCCGACCATCCCTCCTCTCCATTTTCTTCTTCTTCTTCTTCTTCTTCTTCTTCTTCTTCTTCTTCTTCTCCTTCTATGAGGTGAGCACCCTGAGGGAACCCACGCTTGAGCTCCCTCTTAGGTGGCTGTGCCGCTGGTGTCGCTGGAGTGCCACCGGAGTGCCGCCGAAGCCGCCGCCAGGCTGCTGCGGCCACTGCTGGAGCAACAGCTGGCCGAGCTTGGTGATCCCAGGCCGCCGCCGCAGCTTACGAGGGTGAGCACCGTCACCCCCGTGACCTCCGGCGACGCCTCCTTCTTTCCCGGCCGTCGCCGTGCCGCCGGAGCGCCGCCACAGCCGCCGCTAGACTCGGTGGGGCCGCTAGGGCAGCCGCGGCCGAGTCTTCTCCGCCGCCGCTTCCCGGCACTGTTTTTATCGTGGTCACCGGCAGGGCGACGTCCGGCGACCCCTTCTTGCCGGTGCTCGCGTCACCGCCGGCCGCCGTCGCCGCCCGTTGCCGCGCCGCTGTGCCCTAGCCAACCCGAGGGCTACCTTTTTCCCCGCGCCGCCGCCGCCGCTTCCTGCCGCCGGCTGAGGTGAGCCTCCCTTTCTTTGCGACCTCCTCTGCCGACCCTGGCCGCCGCTGGCCTTGCATACCGGCCGGCAGCCGGCCGGAGCTAGTTGCTCCGCCCAGGGTCTCATCTTTATTTGTTTGAGGCTTGCATGCTTGTCTTGAGTTCCCTGTTGACTCCCGAAGCTTGGGAAGGTGAGCACGATGATCGCGGCGACGCGCTGATCATCATGCTCACCTTAGTTCACTGATTGGTTGAGCCGTTTTGTCGTTCGGCCTTTGTAGAGCTTCTTGCCTATTCTTGTTCACTATTTTTCTGTAATTTTTCGGCTGGCGACTTGTCCTGTCGCAATGGGGCTGTGAGCACAGTCTCCGGGACATCGTGACCTATCCGCTGGTGCTTGCGGAAGGTCGTGCGAATGTACGGATTGCTCGTACGCCTTTGTTTGGTGCTTGTATGTTTGTATTTATGATTGTTTTGGGACTTTGGCGCTTGAGGCAGCGTTGCGACGCTGTGGGCAGCAAGGGTATTGCCCTTGGGGCCCTGTGGATTGGTTGTCCAACCCTTACACCCTTCGCGGTGTTTCGAATTCGTTTCCGACGTGTTTTTCGATGAAATAATCGGCGAAACGCGCGTTTCTAGTTGTGCGACTTGCTCCCTGATTTTGCGAGCGACTTGGAATCATCATTTAGCCTTGTTGGCTGTTCCTCATCGCTGTCCCGAAGTTTCGAGGACAGCGGATGAGTGACGTTGGGTTCCGGTGTCAAATCGGCACTTTTCGGGAACCCGGGAAGCCGCTTTGGGTGCGTTTGTGTTCGTGGCACCCCGAGCTTGTGCTCGCTGTCCCGCCACCTTGTTGTGTGTGTTCGGGGGACAATGGAGGACTTGATTGGCTGTTGGTACCTCTCTGGGGCTTGGCGTGGCTTCGGGGTCGTCCCGGTGGGTTTTTCGGGCGATCTGTCGGGTTCGGGATGTGTGAGCTTTGTGTTTAGCGTCGACTTGGTGGACCTTGATCGTGTGAGTCTTTCGTAGGTCCTGTCACGTTTTCGGAGAGGCGTCGGAGTTAGGCTCGATCGTATCGATAGGTGGATACTTCGATTCGGAGTCGGTTCAATGGACTACGGTGATATCTTTCTATCCCTCTCCTTGCTTCAGTTATTTGTTCACTTGACTCCCGTAGACTCTACTTGCATGATTGGACAATAGAGCAGTTGTGGTTTGCATGTTTATTGAGACGACCTAGTTGGTCGGTCGAGATCGCTTGTTGTTCCGTGCGATCCTCGTGGTGGTTTACCAGTTGCTTCACAGCTCATTGCCGTTCTGTGGATTGAGAATTAGCATCGATCGTCACAGCTCTTCTAGCACTTCACGTACACCAGCGCTCTGATCCACCGCCTTAGGGTGTTCTTTTCTAGAAAAGGGTCGTTGAGTTTGTGCCGACCTGTGAGCCTTGACGCAGTGCGTCCACAAGGTTTATGTGCCTAGTGATGAGCAGGTGACAGTGGCAGGGACACGTCCCGGTGGCTATGGATTGGGTTTACCTTGTGGTTATCTCCATTGATGCATACACCAGTTCATCACAGTAGCGTAGTTGCTCAGTTATATGTTGGCCTCATATTTACTTGTGCTACTGTTTACCTTATCTATCTATTTGTTGACCCTCGTGCCGGTGTGTACTCCTCGCCTTCGTCGGCTTGCGGTACCCACTGGGAGGGGAGACATGTTTACATGTTCTCACCCCCCGCCCTCGTTGTTGTTTTCAGGTAAGCAGGGTGGTGGGAGTCGGGACGCAGTGAGGCACGCCTAGATAGTGTGCTAGAGGTTCTGACCTGTGAGGCTTCTCCCCCGGATTTTGGTTATTACCCTATCTCTTGACTGTTGGCTAGTGGTGGTTGAGGTTCTGTTACATTTTGGTTGTTGTATTGCATGCTTACTGTGAGTTATTATACCCCAAGGATCTAATAGGTAACAACACACCTAGAGGGGGGGTGAATAGGTGTATACAATAAAACAAGCAACTCGATGCACCAAAAGTAAAAGCGCGGAAAATTAAAGCAACACACCGAGCAATTTACGTGGGAAAACTCCTAAAGGAGTAAAAAAAACCCACGGGACCGATCACACGAAAAATCCACTAAGAGAAAATAGAGTACAAGGTGATTTACCGAATCCACGACTCAACCTTTACCCTAGATTTGAAGTGAATCTCCTTCGTTGGTCCCCAATCAATCGAACTCCTCCGATTGATCACACTGCGACTCCTCGCAGCAGCAGCAACGCCCCGTTTCCACGAGCGTCCGCCGAATCCACGGCTTCACGCGAAACCCACGCGCACTCGCTCCATCCGGAGCCTCGATACGAATACTTGATGGTGATTCCGATGCTTAGACAAGCAATGAATATACGAGGAAGTATATCTAAGCGACCATCAACTCGATTCTCAGATAGAGTAAGAATTTAGACTCTAAGAATCAAGTTGACAAGAGAGAAAAAGATAACTTGTCATCGAAAAGATGAACTGACGGCTCCGAGACAAGTTTCTAGGGTTTCAACAGGTGAATCTCTCTTAGGTACGTTTTAGAGATGCTCCCATATCATATTTATAGGTTTAGGAGACATAGAATCAGATTAGGAAAGAAAATTAGGAAATCAGAAATTTTCGACGGGTTGGGGTCCGGACCGCGGGTATGGGGTCCGGACCCTGACACTCCACAGGCGTTTCATTGTCCGGACCCCAGCCATCAGGGTCCGGACCCGGTCCGCGTGACTGCTCTGCAGACCTACGGGTTCCGGACCACAGCTTCTGGGGTCCGGACCCGGACTGAAGGACCGTACGTTTCTGTACGGGTTCCGGACCGCAGCTTCCAGGGTCCGGACCCGGTCTGCGAGATAGCAAAATCAACGTACGGGTTCCGGACCTCAAGTTCCAGGGTCCGGACCCGGTCTGTGAGACAGCAAGACCAGCTTACGGGTTCCGGACCTCAACTTCTGGGGTCCGGACCTCGCAACATGAAATTTCCGATTTCAAACCAAGAATAGTTTAAACCTATTCTAATGCCTCCAAACACTTAAAATATATCAATAAATCACCATCAACTATTTTAAACATACCAGGGAGACGATGAGCTGAAAAGCGTGTCCTCGAGTCTTCGAACTTGACATCTTCTTATTCGTCTCTTCAAGACTCCACAAGACTCTACGAAATCTGCCAACAAAAAGCCGTAACAATCTCCCCCTTTGGCGATTTCGTTGACAAAACACAAGTACACATATCTAAGAAGAAAAAATAGAATTTGTTGCAATCACCAAACAACAAACTCTACGCATGACCGATCCAATAAAAACAAACGTACATCCAAACCAATTCCTATACAAACTCTATGACTTAGACATGACCAGGAGTCTTGAAGTCTTCTTCAACCTGCAGAAACAATACTCGGCAATATAGAAGATTAGTGGATAGCACAAGAAATACACAAACGAAATACTAAAATCATATGAGACACTAAGAGTCCGAGTGTATCTCCTACTCCTAAGTCAAGAAGTACCTAAGTCAAGTCAAGTTAAAATACAATAACCAAAACCCCCTTTATCTCCCCCTTTTGTCATCAAAACGCCAAAGCAACAAAAAGAGAATCGCCAAAAAAACAAGACCAAAAATGCAGCACGATGAAGACCCCATGCAGACTAAGCCGAAGCATCATCTGGTGGAGGAAGATCAGCACGACAACAACCCAGTTTATCAAAAATCGCCTTCATAAGCCGCTCAATAGCACTAAGCTTCTTAGTGATCTTAGCTTGTTCAGAACCAATGCGCGCCTGCTCAGAGGAAAGACACTGAAGTTCATGCGTGATGCGCTCTTGCTCGGAAGACAGACGCTGCTGAGCACGGTAGATCGAAGTCACTGAGACATCGTCCTCAGAGGCATGCCCAGATGGCTGAGATGAGCTCGGGCGCGTGCGAGATGAACCAGTAGGTCCAACCGCCGGGGAAGTGCGTCCAGTAAGCCGAGACTTATTTAAAGTCATCTCGTTAATCTTCCCAAGACTATGCTCGTAGGAAGCACACTTAGTGTCGACCCCCTTTAGACGTAGGATTCTCATAATGATCATTGGATACGGAAGACGATCAACCTGATTCGAGGTCTTGATCTCCTTCGCCATGCGATGCCAGATCAGAAAAGGGATATTCAGATTGATATTCCGTGCCGTGGCCTCACCAGGATGACCGACCAAGTACATGTAAAGTAACCGCTCCCAACGAACTACCTTGGTGTTCATAGTAGGCAGAATGTTGTAGACCACAATGAAGTTCAGAAATCGATACTCCGGTTTTAGTTCTTTGGACATAACCGAATTCCCAGCCGACATCGTGTCCGGAGGGCATACACCATTAATCACCTTCCGCCAGTCACGAAGCGACTCCAGACCACCCCGAAGATAATCCACACCGTCGGTGCGAGCCTCCATATTAATAACTGAAGCAATCGTCTCGGGAGTGATATCCAATGTAACTCCCCGAACAGTAGTCAAGAACACGTAAGGACCACCTTCCGCATCGCGAAGAGATCCAGCATGCATGTAGAAATCGCGAATCAGTTCCAGACAATAGCCGGTCCGCTCAGGAAACGAGCAAATGTTAGCGAGGTGACCATTCTCATAAAGTCGAGCAAAAGCTGGAGCTTCTTCAATGAGTTCTTTAACTGCCACATCGCGTTCGCCAACACACACCTTCGACGAAAACATTGTCCTCCGCTGTGAGGAAACGGGCACATCATGCTGCGGCGGACGTCGAGGTGCCTCAGACGCTGGTTCCTGAATATGGACACCTCCCGAACGCCTAGTACCCCTCTTTGGTAATAGCTTTCCTTTGCCCGATCTCTGCTGAGCCATGGGTTCCTTCCCTTTGCTTCTAGTAACCATCGTGGGAGAACGCGGAGCAACCTCAGTATCAGAGCCCTCAGAAGAGTGATATTCAGACTCTGTATCAGGTGAGCGACCGCGTTTATGAGCGAAAGTCTTTCTACGCTTCCCACCTTGATCAACACCACTCATGAGAACACTCAGTGCCAACAACCAGGGAAAAAAAAACATGATGAAAACGCAAGTCCTGTCGATTAGTTCACAAACTGGCGAAGAAAACAATTGATTAAGACAAATAGAAACAAATCACATCTAGAGATTCCTAGGGCCATAAGGAGTCATGAGAAATGAACATGCAACAACCAATGTGACCCAAAAAACAGAGACATGCAGTTTCAGAAAAAATATCAAAAACAGTTCGTAAAATCGAGTCGATGCAAATCTGAGCAAATGTAACGTGCAAAATCATGCAAAACAGCATAGAAATGAGAAGCACGACATGATGTTCCTAAAAATGTGGCAAATCACAGGATAATACCAGCGAATTTAAAAAAAAAATTGCACAAATCTCATGGAAAACAAAGATGGCAGGCTGTTCGCAGGAAGAACAAGAGATAAATTGGAAATACTCACACTATGATGCACAAATCCAGGCAAGAGGTGAAGGAGAAACCCCGTTCTAGAGAGAGAAACACTGGAGAAACAGCATAAAAGAAAACCTCTGCGGATAAAAACAGAACGAACGCTAAACCCTATATGCAGGTTCGAGCGTGGGGTCCGGACCCGGTCTAGCGCGGTCCGGACCCCGCTCAAAAAAATTTTTTTTTTCAATTTTTTTTTTTTATTTGAGATACAGAGTATAAAACACAAAGAAAAATCAGCGAACACCATAATAGCGAAGATATTTCAAGATAATCAAACCTTAAAAAAAATTTCTATCTCTATATCCAAAAATGTTATAGCCCCTTTTGAGTAAAAGATCGAAACAAATCCTAAATACTAACCTTTGTTAATTGGAACATATCAAACAAGATCTAAAGCATATGAAGACTATCAAAGACAGCATGTCGAAGGGAATATTGAATAGAAAAGACATAGAGACGAAGTTATTCATGATAATACCCCGAAGAAAAAGTAAACATCGCTAAAACCCAGGGAGTGGCTCTTTGAGCATCTTACAGTCACCACCTTATATCTTCTGGAGAGTGGCTCTATGAGCATCTTAAAGAGACAATTCTACCAAACATCAAGGTTAATACCTTTAACACGCGAATTTTTATATTGAATTTTTGGTACAATGGAATTGCACCCAGCATGTAAACCATGTGGTAGCTGCACACATTACCCGGACGACCGGGGTGGTGGTAGCTCTTTCCTCCATGTGGTGGTAGTTTTCACACTCCCCTAAAGGGATGTAACTCTTTCCACATCTTTAACAGCAAATATACTATTCTGAAAAACTCCCCCTAAATATATGTAACCTTCAATCTGGGGGATTAACAGATAACCAGTCAATAAGAAAATTGCTATTCACATTCCCAGCAACATCCTTATAAGATAGTAAAGATATCTAAAGGTCAAGAAGATATGTCAAAATTAACTAAAATGAGTAGCAGAATTTGAAAAGATATTGATCTCAACTGAGTATAACAGGATCAGATATATAGATAGCAATCAAAGAAGATAATCATATCAAGAAAGTATCAAAGTTATGATAAGTGATTTGCTGGCAATTTAATGTGTATAAAAGACAATTAAAAAAAAACGACATGTGATGCAAAGAGAATGGAAAATGAATTGTAATAAACCCAATGCATGACTATGGCCCGAAGAATTAATCTAAAAAGATGGATTCATTCCAATTGCCTTTCGCAAGTGTAGAAAACGTTTTTGATCCAAAGGTTTAGTCAAAATATCAGCAAGTTGATCCTCAGTTGAAATGTAGGAGAGTTGAAGAGAATTCAATTCAACTAGCTCACGCAGAAAATGATATCGAAGATCAATATGTTTTGTTCGAGAGTGTAAAACAGGGTTTTTTGAAATTTGTATGGCACTTGTGTTATCACAGAGTATGGTGACAATACCGGAGGGAATACGATAGTCACTCAATAAACCTTTCATCCATAGTAATTGAGTTGAGCAACTTCCGGCAGCAATGTACTCTGCTTCAGCAGTGGACAGGGCAATACAGTTTTGTTTCTTACTATGCCATGCTACGAGGCAATGACCTAGATAGAAACATCCGCCACTAGTACTCTTCCGGTCGTCCACCGAACCAGCCCAATCAGCGTCTGAATATCCAATTAAATCAAGTGATGTTCCCATCGGTACCAGATACCATGATCCACCGACCCTTTCACATAACGGATGATGCGCTTAACAGCGTTGAGATGAACCTCTTTGGGATTTGCTTGGTAACGGGCACAAACTCCCACACTAAATGCAATGTCCGGTCGACTAGCAGTCAAGTAAAGCAAACTCCCAATCATACTCCTGTAAAGCTTTTCATCAACACTTTTCCCATGAGCATCTAGACCAAGACCCTTGTTACCCGTGCCCATCGGAGTAGGGAAGTCCTTTGAACTCTCCAAACCAAATTTTTTCATTAATTCTTTCGCATACTTGGACTGACAAAGATGAATCCCTTCATCAGTTTGTTTTACCTGAAGTCCCAGAAAGTAGGAAAGTTCACCCATCATGGACATCTCAAATTCACTTGTCATGACCTCAGCGAACTTTGCGGCATCTTTGTCTTTAGTTGCACCAAAAACAAAAACAATATCATCAACATATATTTGTGCCACTATAAAATCATCTTTCACATGTTTCACAAAAAGAGTTCTATCAGCTCCCCCTCGGTTATAGCCCTTGTCAAGTAAATGTTTAGTCAAACATTCGTACCATGCTCGCGGAGCTTGTTTGAGTCCATAAAGTGCCTTTTTCAAACGGTAAACATAGTTTGAATGTTTTGAGTCAATAAAACCTTTTGGTTGTTCAACATAAACCTCTTCATTTAAAAAACCATTTAGAAAAGCACTCTTCACGTCCATTTGGAATAATTTAATTTTGTAATGACAAGCTATCGCGAACAAAATACGAATGGACTCAAGACGAGCTACCGGGGCAAATGTTTCATCAAAATCAACTCCCTCTATTTGAGAATATCCCTGCGCAACAAGTCTTGCTTTATTTCGAATTACAGTACCTTCCTCATTTTTCTTATTCTTAAAGATCCATTTGGTACCAATTACGTTTTGCTGCGCAGGACGTGGCACCAACTCCCACACGTCATTTCGTAGAAATTGACCAAGTTCTTCTTGCATAGCATGTATCCAGTATTCATCTAGAAGAGCTTCATCAATGTTTTTAGGTTCAACTAAAGATACATAACATGCAAATTCACATTCATGTTGTCTCCTTGTCTTCACGCCTTGATGAGGATCTCCAATTATATTAGATAAAGGGTGATCTTTGGAGATACGCGGTGTAGAAGGATTAGACGAAGTGTGAGAAGTTTCGTGCGGTGAGGAAGCATCAGACGATACAGGAAATTCATGAGAGTTAGTAGAGTCAGATGAAGCAACAGTTTGATCAATCAATTCATCATCATGAGAATTTGTAGTAAAAGGAGATTCAGTATTGTCATTCAAATTCAAGTCATTCATGGATTCATTCAAGGAGATAGATGTCGAGAAAGCTTCATCTACTTTTACATTAACTGACTCTATCACAGTCTTAGTTCGCAAATTGTACACACGATAGGCTCGACTCGTGGTAGAATAGCCTAAGAAAATCCCTTCGTCACTTCGAGAGTCGAATTTTCCAAGTTTTTCACGATCTCTAAGAACATAACACCGACTCCCGAAGATACGAAAATATTTGATATTAGGCTTTCTACTATACCACAATTCATATGGAGTGTTTAAGGTGGAGGATAGACTCTATTAATTATATAGACAGCCGTGTTAACAGCTTCAGCCCAGAAGTGTAAAGCAATTTTCTTGCTATGAAGCATAACACGAGCCATCTCTTGCACGACCCGATTCTTACGTTCAACTACTCCATTTTGTTGTGGTGTATAAGGAGCAGAGAATTCATGTTTTATCCCTTTAGAAACACAAAAATCAATAAATTTTGAATTTATGAATTCTCCCCCTTGATCACTACGAATGCGTACAATTTTCTCATTACGTTCATTCAAAAGACGGCAACAAATTTCAGAAAATGAATCAAAAGTATCGGCTTTCTCTCGTAGAAAATCAGTCCATACAAAACGAGTAAAATCATCAACCATAAGAAAAATGTATCGTTTTCCACTCAAGCTTTGAACTCTAGTTGGTCCCATCAAATCCATGTGCAGTAATTCTAAAGGTTTTGTTGTCCCTAAATGATTTGTCATCTTATGAGCAGTTCTACTTTGTTTACCCAATTGACAACCCCCACATACAACATTTTCTTTAAAACTAATTTTCGGGACACCTCTAACTACATCCTTTCGTGTAATCCTAGATAGCTCCTTAAAGTTGACATGACCTAGCCTTTCATGCCATAGAGTTTCAGTGTCCAATGTGGCTAGATTACAAAGTTCATTAGCAGTACAAGGAACTATATAGCAGTTGTTCTGTGACCTAACACCTTTTAAGAGGAAATCATCATCACACCCAGTCACAGTGCACTCTTTAGCAGAGAATTGAACAGAGCATCCAATATCACACAATTGGCTAATACTTATAAGATTCGTCTTGAGCCCTTCAACATAAAGAACATCATTCAAGGTAGGGCCATCTGGAATCGTGATTGTTCCCTTTCCAATAACTTTAGATGATCGTCCATCTCCGAAAACGACTAGACCCCCAGAGATTTTGGTTAAAGAAGTAAAACAATTTTTATCTCCGGTCATATGACGGGAACATCCACTATCTAGATACCAAGACGAATTATCATAAGCATGCAGTGAAGTATGTATTACAAGACAGGGAAAGAACTCACCTTTGCGCACCCAAACCTTACGTGTTTTGGGTTGCGTCGGCCTATTGTGACTAGACACTTGCTGCGTTGATGTCTTTATGAAATCATGCTTCCTTGATACGCCCCTGTTTTTTAGTTGTGGATTAATGCGACGTAGCTCCTGATTTGGTTGAGACAAATTCTTCGTCAATCTATGAGAGTGTCGCGGCAAGGTATACATCATTGGAAGTGATCGCATCGCATCGGTGTTGTGGCTTGCTTCAAGCCTTGCTTACAGTTCCTTTTGATGTGTCCTACAACACCACACTTATGGCAAGTTCTGTTAGCAAATTTGTTCTTATGTGTAGAAGACATACCTTGGTTTGTTTGGGGGGGGCTGTTTCAAGTCATTTGAATCTGATTTCGAAACTTGGCCGACATAAGTCCGTTCGTACCCAAGTCCGAATCTGTTAGTTTGACCAAGTCCCAACATTTTATCCAATTTAGAAGTCCCAGAAGAAAACTTGTTGAGATCATTTTTGAGTTGAAAAATCGTCTTAGTCAATTCCAAATTGGATTCTCTAGATTCGGTGTATTGCTTGGAAAGGAAATTTATTTTATCTAAATGAGATTCCTTTTCCTTTTCAAGTAGCTTACACTTATCTAGTAGGGAGTTGTTTGACTTGATCAAACTTTCTCTCTCTTCCTCAAGAGACTTAGAGACAGTAGCAAACTTCATGCTTTCTTCCTCAAGTTCAAGTAATCTTCTCCTCAATTTCTTGTTGTGTTTCGCCAACTTCTTAGACTCAGACAGTAAATGATGATAAGCCACTGCAATGTCATCATCTCTTCTCCGGACTCCTCATCACTTGTGTCGCTCTCCGACGCGGATTTTTCATGCACAGGAGACAAAGAAGACAGATTAGTAGAAGTAGAGGCTAAACACATAAAATGAGAGTTAGTTGCAAGCAAGGCAGTGGCATTGGTGTCTTCATCCGTCGATGTGGATTCATCCGATGATGAATCATCCCACGTGATAGCTTGCATAGCTTTCTTTTTCGTAGAATTTTTATTCGGACAATCCGAGGCGATGTGGCCAAAACCCCTGCACTTGTAGCATTGAATCTGACCCTCGGAACTCTTCTTCTCCTTGGAAGAACTCTCGGTTTTCCTTGATTTGAAGAAATTACTCCCTTTGGTCTTAGACTGCTTTGATGAGGATGTTGGTTTGTTTGCATATTTCTTTCCGAAGTTTCGTCGGAACTTCTTCGTTAGAAGCGCCAATTGTTTTTCAAAATCCTCCAAAGCAGTGTCTGAATCTGAGGAAGACGTGTTTGAATCTTCTTCCTTCGTGGATCTTAAAGCCATCCCTGCACCCTTGGAGGAAGACTTGGTAGAAGATGAATTAGTAGGAAAGGTCATCTCATAAGTTTGTAATGCACCAACTAATTCTTCTACTTTTAATTCATCAGGATGTTTCATTGTTTCAATGGCCGCAACCTTAGGACGGAACCTCTCCGGAAGGGTTCTTAATATTTTACGAACAACGTTGGATTCAGAAATTTTCTCTCCCAAGTTAGCACAGGTATTAACAATATCTTGCAAACGGGTATAGTACTGCGTAAAGGTTTCATGTTCCTCCATACGAATAGAGTCGAATTTGCTCGTTAACATTTGAAGTTTTTGAACCTTTACGAGACTAGTACCCTCGTGCGTCACTAGGAGAGTATCCCAAATTTCCTTTGCCGTTTCACATGCTGAAACGCGTGAGAACTCAGTTTGAGTTAAAGCGTTGAATAAAGCATTAATACCCTTTCCGTTAAATGACGATTGATCAATTTCGTCTTTCGTCCATTTGTTTCTAGGTTTAGTGACGCTAACATTCTCGACAACATGTGTGGGATAAGTCCATCCAAACTCAATAGACTGCCACACACGCTCATCTATGGCTATTAGAAAAGCTCTCATACGAACCTTCCAATAAGCATAATTAGTACCATCGAAAAGTGGAGGTCGATTAATGTTACCGCCCTCGGCCATGATGAAAATAACCTATTCCCGCTCTGATACCACTTGTGAGTTATTATACCCCAAGGATCTAATAGGTAACAACACACCTAGAGGGGGGGTGAATAGGTGTATACAATAAAACAAGCAACTCGATGCACCAAAAGTAAAAGCGCGGAAAATTAAAGCAACACACCGAGCAATTTACGTGGGAAAACTCCTAAAGGAGTAAAAAAAACCCACGGGACCGATCACACGAAAAATCCACTAAGAGAAAATAGAGTACAAGGTGATTTACCGAATCCACGACTCAACCTTTACCCTAGATTTGAAGTGAATCTCCTTCGTTGGTCCCCAATCAATCGAACTCCTCCGATTGATCACACTGCGACTCCTCGCAGCAGCAACGCCCCGTTTCCACGAGCGTCCGCCGAATCCACGGCTTCACGCGAAACCCACGCGCACTCGCTCCATCCGGAGCCTCGATACGAATACTTGATGGTGATTCCGATGCTTAGACAAGCAATGAATATACGAGGAAGTATATCTAAGCGACCATCAACTCGATTCTCAGATAGAGTAAGAATTTAGACTCTAAGAATCAAGTTGACAAGAGAGAAAAAGATAACTTGTCATCGAAAAGATGAACTGACGGCTCCGAGACAAGTTTCTAGGGTTTCAACAGGTGAATCTCTCTTAGGTACGTTTTAGAGATGCTCCCATATCATATTTATAGGTTTAGGAGACATAGAATCAGATTAGGAAAGAAAATTAGGAAATCAGAAATTTTCGACGGGTTGGGGTCCGGACCGCGGGTATGGGGTCCGGACCCTGACACTCCACAGGCGTTTCATTGTCCGGACCCCAGCCATCAGGGTCCGGACCCGGTCCGCGTGACTGCTCTGCAGACCTACGGGTTCCGGACCACAGCTTCTGGGGTCCGGACCCGGACTGAAGGACCGTACGTTTCTGTACGGGTTCCGGACCGCAGCTTCCAGGGTCCGGACCCGGTCTGCGAGATAGCAAAATCAACGTACGGGTTCCGGACCTCAAGTTCCAGGGTCCGGACCCGGTCTGTGAGACAGCAAGACCAGCTTACGGGTTCCGGACCTCAACTTCTGGGGTCGGGACCTCGCAACATGAAATTTTCGATTTCAAACCAAGAATAGTTTAAACCTATTCTAATGCCTCCAAACACTTAAAATATATCAATAAATCACCATCAACTATTTTAAACATACCAGGGAGACGATGAGCTGAAAAGCGTGTCCTCGAGTCTTCGAACTTGACATCTTCTTATTCGTCTCTTCAAGACTCCACAAGACTCTACGAAATCTGCCAACAAAAAGCCGTAACACTTACTGTGTGGATTTGTTTAGTATTCTTATCTATAGATGCATGCTTAGACTTCTGGTTGGGTATTACTCTCGATGTTCATGTATCACTTACCTCAGTTTTCTACCCCTCGTGGTAGCGTTTTCAAAGAGAGTTCTCGTGTGGAGAATAGTTTTCAAAAAGGTTTTAAATGCATGATATTAGGGTTTCAAAGAAGCTTCTGGGTAAGAAGCAGTTTTCTAGATTGATTGTTGTTTGTGCATCGCATCATCCTTCGCTTAAGAACTTGCTTAGATTCATACAGGTTTAAGGACGGTTAGCTGTATGAATCATGTTTGAGATGTTGTTTGTGTGATGAATGTTTAAGTGGCTGTGATCCTGTCGTCCTTGTCGTGTACGCCGTGCAAATACAAGAGAGGCTCTGTCCGTGTGTATGGTGGGCCCTGTATTTGTGGCGGGTCTGTACGTGGCACGGGCTAGGCTTTAAAAAAAAAAAGTACCCGTTTTTCGCTTCTCAAACTAGCCCGGGGCGTGACAGATTGAGATGGTATCAGAGAGTAAAGGATTCAAACACTTATGCATTCATAAACTTGTAACTGAACTATTGGTTAGGTTGACCCATAGGAAGACCTAGGATGTATAGGCGCGTGAGTTCGAGGGGTTTATTTTCGGCATGTCGTTCTTCGGGTGTGGCCGACCCTCTTTTCTCTTACGCGGTTTCTGTGTTGCAGATGGCTCGTAGTCGTGGTAGACCTTCCCACCCTGGTCGTGGAGGTGGGCGTGCACCGGCGGAGCCGTCTGCTAGGGTTCAGACGCGGGCGACTGCAGTTGGTTCGAGCGAGGAGCCAGCAGGAGGCGCGCAGCCTGGTCCAGACCGTACCCTGCAGCTGGAGGCTGACATGGCTGAGATGAGAGGTCAGCTGACGGCCCTCTCCGGCATGTTGCAGCAGTTCATGCAGCAGCAAGCTACAACGACTGCCGCTCCAGTCCCTTCTCCTCCTCTGCCAAGTGCCCCGACGACTGCAGACCCTCCGGTGGCACTCGCACTGTTTGTGACCGCGACAGCGACGATGGCAGCGACTACATCGGCTGTGCCGGGTGGGTTAGCCGACCCCGCGGGTGGGGATGGTGCCCACATCCGAGCATGCTTGGCGGAGTTTCGGAGATTTGATCCGCCCCTGTTCGCGGGCAAGAAGGACGGTGGGCGATCTGTCGAGCGATGGGTCCTACAGATGGAGAAGCTCTTTCGTGATCTCCGCATCGACGAGTAGGACAGGGTCCCGTTGGCCACCCACTGTTTGGACGACGAGGCCTACGACTGGTGGCTACACCTTCTGACGACCCGTTACCAGGATGCCTATCCCCTGTGAAGCGAGTTCCGAGAGGTCATCTTCGGCTTCTACTTTCGGGAGAGCACTAAGCAGAGTTTGGAGCGCGAGCTGGAGCGTCTCCGACAGGGGAGTCGTACTGTGGAGGAGTACGAGTGGGACTTTTCCCGCATTATTGGCCTGATCCCTTTCGCCGCCCGGGACGCCTATCATAAGGCGCGCCTGTTTGCGAGAGGCTTGAGGCCGAGCATCCGCCTCCTGATCGCCTCCCACGGGGTGATGACCTTCGACGAGTACTACGAGCGCGCCCAGATGGTGCAGTACGAGACAGAGGAGGCACGCGCTGAGCGTGATCAGCCCGAGAGGAACGCTGACCGAAAGCGTTCCCACCCCAGTTCCAGCGGTGGTTCTTTCTCCAGGAAGAAGCCACTGAGATACTCGAGGAGCCAGTCTGCCAGGAGTGCTCCATCTGGGAGCCAGTGGCAGGAGCCCCAGGCTTGTGTCATCTGTGGGCAGGGTCATCGGCCGAACTCCTGCCCCCAGCGTCGTGACCACTGCTACCGGTGCGGCCAGAGAGGGCACTTGTCTCGGCAGTGCACAGCGGGTTCGGCTCCGAGTTCTGCTTCTTCTCCAGCCTCTACGCGGCAGAACCGGAGGAACCCGCCACCGGCAGCTGCGGCTTCGTCTGGGCGTCCCTCCTCTTCCCGCCAGCAGGAGGGGACACCCCAGGCTTCTGGTAGACATGTCTTTAACATGTCCCACCTTGAGGGAGACACCGGTGGAGACATCGTGGTAGCAGGTATTACCTCCCTTTTCAGCTTTCTTGCTAGGATGCTGTTTGACACAGGTGCATCGCATTCCTTTATTTCCCGTTCCTTCGCTCGTGAGCACGATCTGGAGTCGAGTCCGCTTTCTGTACCTCTTCGGATCCAGACCCCTGGTAAGGGCCTTGGAGCTGACAGGTGGATTAGGGCTTGCCCTATGTTGCTTGGCGACCAGGTATTCTTGGCGAACTTAGTCGTGTTGCCGCTGACGGAGTTCGATGTGGTGCTTGGTATGGACTGGCTCACCAGGCACCACGCCACCATCGACTGTGAGCAGAGGACTGTGACTTTTGCGGAGCCAGGCGAGAAGGAATTCATCTATCGTGCTTGTAAGAGTTCTTTCTTCGCCTTGACTATCTCGTCTACTCGTGCTAGGAGTTTGTTGATCGGTGGATGTACGGCTTACCTGGTGTCGGTAGACGACATTCATCGAGCTGTACCGGCTCTGGAGGATATACCGGTGGCTCGAGACTTTTCTGATGTCTTTCCTGCCGAGCTACCCGAGATGCCTCCCGACCGTGAGATTGATTTCTTCATAGATCTGGTTTCGGGCTCCTACCCGATTTTGAAGGCCCCCTACCGTATGGCCTTTGCTGAGTTGAAGGAGTTGAAGGCTCAGCTTGAGGATCTTTTGGACTTGGGCTTCATCCGTCCGAGTGTTTCTCCTTGGGGAGCTCCAGTCCTCTTCGTCAGGAAGAAGGACAGTAGCATGCGCTTGTGCATTGACTATCGAGAGCTCAACAAGGTGACGGTGAAGAACAAGTATCCTTTGCCGCGGATTAATGATCTCTTCGACCAGCTTCAGGGAGCCTCAGTTTTCTCGAAGATTGATCTGTAGTCCGGTTATCATCAGCTGAAGATCAGGGCCGAGGACGTTGTGAAGACCGCCTTTCGGACTCGTTATGGGCATTACGAGTTCACGGTGATGCCGTTCGGTCTGACGAACGCCCCGACAGCCTTCATGGATTTTATGAACAGGGTGTTTCGGCAGTTCTTGGATCAGTTTGTCGTGGTCTTCATTGACGACATACTGATCTATTCTAGGAGTGATTTGGAGCATAAGGAGCATCTTCGGCGAGTCCTCCTTACGCTTCGAGAGCATCGGCTTTATGGCAAGCTCAAGAAGTGTGAGTTCTAGCTTCGGGAGGTTTTCTTCTTAGGTCACATCGTGACGCAGTCTGGGATTGCGGTGGACCCAAAAAAGGTGGACTCTGTGGTTGACTTGCCTGTCCCAACTTCTATAACTGAGATCCGGAGCTTTCTCGGTTTGGCTGGCTATTATCGACGATTTGTTGAGGGTTTCTCGAAAATCGCCGCCCCTTTGAGCAAGCTGACGAGGAAGGGAGAGAAGTTTCTATGGACTCTAGCCTGTTAGATGAGCTTTCAGGAGCTGAAGGACATACTGACTCATGCCCCTGTCCTAGCTTTGCTGCATCCTGGTGAGGATTTTGTGGTTTATTGCGATGCGTCTCGCATTGGTTTGGGGTGTGTGCTTATGCAGCAGGAGAGAGTCATCGCGTATGCTTCGCGCCAGCTGAAGGACTACGAGAAGAACTATCCGACGCATGATCTCGAGCTTGCAGCTGTGGTGTTCGTGCTGAAACTTTGGAGGCATTATCTGTATGGAGCGCACTGCGAGATGTTCACAGATCATCAGTCTAAAGTACCTCTTCACCCAGAAAGAGTTGAACCTCAGACAGAGACGGTGGCTTGAGCTTTTGAAGGACTATGACATCTCCATCCAGTACCATCCGGGCAAGGCGAACGTCGTGGCGGACGCCTTGAGCCGGAGGCAACATTCTGCAGAGCTGTCTCTTATGATCACCGACCAGGAGCGCTTGGTGGAGGAGTTTCGTCAACTCGAGTTGGAGATCCTACCTCTTGGAGCTACCGCACAGCTGTTGACCTTGGTGGTGCAGCCCACCTTGTCTGATCGGATTGCCAGTGGACAGCTGTTGGACCCGCATCTTCAGAGTGTGCGAGCAGAGGCCGAGCAGGGCAGAGATGGTGACTTTGCGATCCACGCAGATGGTTCTCTTCATTTTCGAAGACGGAGGTGTGTGCCCAGTGATCCGGAGTTGAGACGTGAGATTTTGACTAAGGCACACCGATCGCCGTACACCGTTCATCCTAGAGGGACGAAGATGTACCGCGACTTGAGGCAGAGTTTCTGGTGGCCTGGCATGAAGATGAACGTGGCTCAGCACGTGGCTCGGTGTTTGATTTGTCAGCAGGTGAAGGCCGAGCATCAGCGACCAGCAGGGAAGCTTCAGCCATTGCCTGTACCAGTGTGGAAGTGGGAGCAGATTACCATGGACTTCGTCACCGGGTTACCTCGTTCTCAGCGAGGCCACGATGCGATCTGGGTCATCGTGGACCGGTTGACGAAGGCTGCTCACTTCCTACCGGTGCACACGACTTGGTCCCGAGATCGATTGGCATAGCTCTATTTAGATGAGATCGTTCGGCTGTATGGAGTGCCAGTGTCGATCATTTCTGATCGGGATCCTCGCTTCGTATCCCAGTTCTGGAGGTGTTTGCAGTAGGCACTGGGGACGAGGCTTGACTTCAGTTGTGCTTACCACCCTCAGAGTGACGGGCAGTCGGAGCGTGTCATCTAGACCCTTAAGGATATGCTCTGAGCTTGCATTTTGGATTTTGGTGAGGGTTGGTTCAGGTACCTTTCCTTGGTGGAATTCGCCTACAACAACAGCTTCCAGGCGAGCATTGGGATGGCACCGTACGAGGCCCCGTATGGTCGTCGTTGTCGATCACCGATCTGTGGGGATGACGTGGGCGAGCGTCGTGTGATCGGGCCTGACTTGTTAGAGGACGCAGAGGCCAGGATTCGCAGTGCGAGACAGAGGCTGCTGACTGCGTAGAGCCGACAGAAAAGCTACGCGAACCAGCGATGACGGGACCTTATGTTTCAGGTCGGCGAGCATGTGCTGCTCAGAGTGTCGCCGTCTCGAGGGATCAAGCGGTTCGGATTGCGGAGCAATCTTAGTACGCAATTTGTGGGACCGTTCGAGATCCTTGAGCGTGTGGGTCTGGTGGCTTATCGGTTAGCTCTTCCTCCTATTCTGGCTCGGGTGCACAATGTCTTCCATGTGTCTATGCTTCGGAAGTACATTCCCGACCCTTCTCACGTGATCAGCCCGACGACGGTCCAGTTGAGGGAGGACCTTAGCTACGACGAGGTGCCAGTTCGGATTTTGCCTTGTGAGGTGAAGCAGTTGAGGAACCGGAGCATTCCGTATGTGAAGTTTCAGTGGACGAATCACGAGGAGTGCGAGGCTACTTGGGAGCTGGAGTCTATTTTTCATGAGAGATATCCGCAGTTGTTCGCGGATGTGGTGTGAGGAAGTTTCGAGGGCGAAACTTCTTGTATGGTGGGAGTGATGTGAGAATTCAGATTTCTTTTGTATTATTTTATCTGCGAATTTGAGTTCTGTGTCCCCCACCCCTGTTACTGCGTATCTGAGCTATTTGAGTATATATATGTGTATTTATATGGTATATATAGTGTATATTATGTATTTACGATTTTTTGGTTTTTCGTCGCGAAGAGTGAACGGCTTAACGGCACCATCCGGAGTCCAATCCTGTAGTACACTGAATTTCAATGCATCATACTGAACTTTTACAAATTGTAGAGTTCCGGTGGAAAAATAGCATGAGAGGCTATATGTGAGGCTTTGGCCAAGTTCGGGACCTGTGGGAAGTATTGTCGGCGCAATTGAGGTGCGAAAATGGACTTCGATAAGCTAAAACTGCTGAACTTGGAAAGTCTGCACTGGATTCCGGTATGTGGACCTCCATACCAGAATTGGAGTGAATAGTATCGGTATGTGAAGGGGGTACACCGGAATGCCATGGTCGAAACCGAAAACCCAGCTCTCGGGTTTTTGCAGAATTCTCCAGGGAAATACCGAAACTGTCACCATATACCGGTATGTGTGAGGCATACCAGAATATGATGGTCGAAACCGAAAACCCAGCTCTCGGGTTTTGCGGAATCCTCCGAAGTATACCGGAACCAGCACACCCGTATACCGGTATTCAATGGGCATACCGGTATACAGTGTTACGTAATTCCAGTTTTGGCTGGTTGATGGTGTTAAGTGCGGAGAGGGGCAAAATGGTCTTTTCACTTGTATTGGGGGTGTATGAAGGGCTGATACCTTCTCCCCTTCTCATTTGTCTTCCCCTCTATTTCTCCTCTCCATCTCTCTCACTTTCTCTCTCTAGAGATCTCTCCAAAGCTTGGAGAAGTGGTGGATTGGAGCTTGGAAAATGCTTCCAAAGGAGAAAAGAAGCTTCTTGGTGCAAGAAGGAGCTTGGGGAATTCGTGATTAAGGTTAGTTCCTCACATTTTGGATTCAAACCTTCGATTTAATCCTTTGTGATGAGATTTTTGGGAACCCTAGGCAATCTAAAACACAAAATGTGGAGATTGGCTAAGAAATTTTGAGGCTACATGCATGCATGTGAAACCTAAGTCAAATGAGGGTTTTTGCAATGAGAGGTTGTAAAAATATTTGGACCTTCGATAATTGCAATTGAGGCATAGGAAATCATGTTGGAACACTTGATTTCATGTATTGAGTTGATTTAGGGGTTCGTAACGAGTAACGAATCTTTTTCTTGTAGAAGCTTGGGTTGAAGCAAGAACTCAAGGCTTGGACACTTAGGAGCTTGAGGAATACAAGGATTTGAGAGCTCTTGAGGTGGGTTTGTGTTTACCGAAGTGATTAGGTCACTTTCATGTCTAGGATAAATATCCATTTAAAGATAAAATGGTATGTGTTGTGAACCCTAGTGTCACGCCCCGCCGGCCTTTTAACACCAACTAGGTGGAAAGGATAACCGCACGGGCGCATGCCCCAGACCCGCCGAACGGATAGTCTTTTCTACCCACCCAAGGCGTCACAACACAAGCTTATCCACAATGTACCAATTAGGAATGGAGTACAAGAGTTGCGTAAGGAAAGCATCAACGTAAAGAAGTTCTACTTCTATTACATCACATTTCTCATTTATACATGCCAAATTCTTCTTTTCATTCCATACAATACGTTCCAAAAATATGGAATATACAAAATTCATACATGTAATACAAATTCCCTATGCTATCATAGTCCAAGACTAGGGGTACAACTCTATGTATCACCAAAAATGGAAGGACCGCTATCTAAAGAGCCAAACCCTTGCCTCGCTCCGCCGCCTCACCTGCGGAAGGACCTAAAAAACGTGGGGTGAGAACTATATACATAGTTCCCAGTGGGTAAGGCCACCCAAGAGAGAAGCTCGACCCACCAGGTCCAAAGAAACACCATATGCATAAGTTAGATCATATATAACTATGCAACAATTATTTACATGCTTGTAAATAAACATAAAGGATGCAACCAAATGAAATATAATTTATCATTCTCTCCTAGGTTCATCCTATGTCTCACATTGACTAAGTTCATTTACTTGTCATTTACTTATGGTTTCGGAATCGCCGTCTCACCATAAGTATTCCAACATCCAAGGAGTGAACTCGTCACCTCGTAATTCGAGTAGCGAACTCGTCGCATACTCGGGATAGCAAAATCGTCGCATACCCCATCTAAACACCGCCATCACATGGCATGGATAGCGAACTCGTCGCATATCCGGGATAGCAACCTCGTCGCACATCCCAACACGACACCGCCAACTCGTGGCATGGTAGCGAAATCGTCGCCTACCCGGGATAGCAAAATCGTCGCACATCCCGTGTCGTCACCGCCAACTCGTGGCATGGTAGCGAAATCGTCGCATACCCGGGATAGCAAAATCGTCGCACATCCCGTTCCTCATTTTACTTACTTGCCAACCTAAGTCTCATGATCTTAGGTTCAAGTCACTAAGTCTCACCTATATTCAATAACACTAGGTTTACTTTCTCATTCTCAACCTAGGTTCCATTACTCTAGGTTCCAATTTCATGTCCAACCTATGTTCGATGACACTAGGTTCCATTCTCACATGTTCCAACCTATGTTCCATGACACTAGGTTCAATTCTCACATATTCCAACCTATGTTCAATGACACTAGGTTCAATTCTCACATGTTCCAACCTATGTTCAATGACACTAGGTTCAATTCTCACATGTTCCAACCTATGTTCAATGACACTAGATTCAATTCTCACATGTTCCAACCTATGTTCAATAACACTAGGTTTAATCATACATGCAACCATGCAACAAGTATATATAATTGAATTATACTTGAATTTCCATATCATGTAATAGGAGTTCATTGTTCTACCTATCATGATTTCTACTTTTGCCAACATGCAAGTTCTAGGGTTCACATACATATACCATTTTGTTCTTAAATGGATAATTACACTAGACATGGAAGTGACCTAATCACTTTGGTAAACACAAACCCACCTCAAGAGCTTCCAAATTCTTATATTCTTCAAGCTCCTAAGTGTCCAAGCCTTGAGTTCTTGCTTCAACCCAAGCTTCTACAAGAAAACGGTTCGTTACTCGTTACGAACCCTAAAATCAACTCAATATGAGAAATCAAGTATTCCAACATGATTTCCTATGCCTCAATTGCCATTATCGAAGGTCCAAATATTTTTAGAACCTCACATTGCAAAAACCCTCATTCTACCTAGGGTTTGCATGCATGCAAGCCAAACCCTAGAATTTATGGCCAATCTCCCACATTTTGTTCTTTAGATTGCCAAGGGTTCCCAAAAACCTCATTTCAAAGGATTAAATCCAAAGTTTGAACCCAAAACGTGAGGTACTAACCTTAATCACGAAATCCCCAAGCTCCTTCTTGCACCAAGAAGCTTTTTTTCTCCTTTGGAAGCCTTTTCCAAGATCAATCCACTCTTTTCTCCAAGTTTTGGAGAAATCTCTAGAGAGAGAAAGTGAGGGAGAGGGAGAGGAGAAGTGGGGAAGAAGATGACTGAGAAAGGGGGTGTTCCCTGCCTTTCAAACCCTCCTTTGAGTGTGAAAAGACCAAATTGCCCCTCTCCACACTTAACATTCTCAACCAGCCAAAACTTGACACTGTATACCGGTATGTGCATATGCATACTGGTATACGAGTGTTGGTTCCGGTATACCTCAGGGATTCCGCAGAACCCGAGAGCTGGATTCACTGTTTCGACCATCGCATACCGGTATACCATTTCACATACCGGTATACCCCGAAAAATCCCGCAGAACCCGAGGGCTGGGTTTTCGATTTTAACATAGCATTCCGGTATACCATTTCGCATACCGGTATACCCCGAAAAATCCCGCAAAACCCAAGAGTTGGGTTTTCGGTTTTAACATGGCATTCCGGTATCCCATTTCACATACCGGTACAACCAGCTCCAATTCCGGTATTGGAGTTCACATACCAGAATCCAGTGCAAACCTCCCAAGTTCGCAGTTTTTAACTTCTCGAAGTCCATTTTCGCACCTCAATTGCACCGAAAACGCTTCGCACAGGTCTCGAACTTGGCTAAAGCCTCACATATAGCCTCTCATGCCATTTTCTCACTGGAACTCTACAATTTGTAGAAGTTCAGTACGATGCACTGAAATTCAGTGTACTACACATAGAATTTGCATGTTGGCAAAGATAAAAATCATGATAGGTAGAGAAATGACTCCTCTTGCATGATATAGAATTCAAGTATAATTCAATTATCTATACTTGTTGCATGGTTGCATGTGTGAGTAGAACCTAGTGTAATTGAACATAGGTTGGAACATGTGAGATTTAAACCTAGTGTCATTGGACATAGGTTGGAACATGTGAAATTTAAACCTAGTGTTATTGAACATAGGTTGGAACATGTGAGATTTAAACCTAGTGTCATTGAACATAGGTTGGACATGAGATTGGAACCTAGAGTCATGGAACCTAGGTTGAGAATGAGAAAGTAAGCCTACTGTTATTGAACATAGGCGAGACTTAGTGACTTGAACCTAAGGTCATGAGACTTAGGTGGGAAAGTGAAAAATGTGAACAACGGGATGTGCGACGATTTTGCTATCCCGGGTAGGCGACGATTTCGCTACCATGCCATAAGTTGGCAGTGTTGAGCGGGATGGGCGACGATTTTGCTATCCCGGGTAGGCGACGATTTCGCTATCATGCCATAAGTTGGCGGTGTTGAGCGGGATAGGCGACGATTTTGCTATCCTGGGTAGACGACGATTTCGCTACCATGACACGAGTTGGCGGTGTCGACACGGGATGTGCAACGATTTTGCTATCCCGGGTATGCGACGACTTCGCTACCACGCCCTGAGTTGGCGGTGTCGAGATAGGATGTGCGACGAGGTTGCTATCCCGGGTATGCGACGAGTTCGCTATCCATGCCATGAGATGGCGGTGTTGAGACAGGGTATGCGACGATTTGCTATCCTGAGTATGCGACGAGTTCGCTACTCGAACTAGGAGGTGACGAGTTCACTCCTTAAATGTTGGGACGATTATGGTGAGACGGCGATTCCGAAACCATAAGTAAATGACAAGTAAATGAACTTAGTCAATGTGAGACATAGGATGAACCTAGGAGAGAATGACAATTTATATTTCAGTTGGTTGCATCCTTTATGTTTATTTACAAGCATGTAAATAATTGTTGCATAGTTATATGTGATCTAACTTATGCATATGGTGTTTCTTTGGACCTGGTGAGTCGAGCTTCTCTCTTGGGTGGCCGTACCCACTAGGAACTATGTTTATAGTTCTCACCCCACGTCTTTCAGGTCCTTCCGCAAGTGAGGCGGCAGAGCGAGGCAAAGGTTTGGCTCTTTAGATAGCGGCCCTTCCATTTTGGTGATACATAGAGTTGTACCCCTAGTTTTGGACTATGATAGCGTAGGGAATTTTCATTTCTTGTATGAAAACTTGTATATTCCATAGTTTTGGAACATGGTGTATGGAATGAAAAGAAAAAAATTTGGGCATGTATAAATGTGCAATGTGATGTAAAAGAAGTAGAACTTCTTTATATTGATGTTTTCCTTGTGCAACTCTTGTACTCCGTTTCTACTTGGAACATTGTGGATAAGCTTGTGTTGTAATGCCTTGGGTGGGTAGAAAAGACTCTATCCGTTCGGCGGGTCTGGGGCATGCGCCCGTGCGGTTATCCTTTCCACCTAGTTGGTGTTAAAGGGCCGGCGGGGTATGACAGACTGAGGTGGTATCAGAGTATAGAAACGGTCTCGGTTGACCTAAGAAACCCAGGATGGAAATTACCCTAGGAGTGTAGGCTCGTGAGTGACGAGATCTTTGATGTAGCGAAAGATAAAAGTGATTGGGTTATGTCCTTATGCCTCTAGTTGAAAATAGAGGTAGATTCGAGGTGTGTCTTATTCTTCACCAAGAGTGTTCATGTTGGCGGCCGACAACATGAAACCAAGTGAGGGGAATAAGGACCCTTGTGTGACTTTCGCCTAGATTGGGTTCACGTTTATTTTCGTGAAATATAATATCGTAGATGACTTTGAATGTCATGAAATGACCAAAGTCGTTGTGTTTTCAGGAGATAATGGTATATGGATGGCCTCCTGCGAAGGCTGGGCTCAGAGGATCGAGCGCGGCTCCCGAACAACTCGGGGAGGGCGAGAACTCGGGTCTTCGTGATGAGTTGACCGAGTTGATGGGCGTGGTTCGGCGACAGGCCGAAGCCATGCAACGACAGGAGGAGCAAATTAAAAGGCTCCAAATGGAGATGGCACAGCAGGCGGCTGCGATTCGGGAGGAGAGGTCGGGGGTACCTCCGGCCTCTGCTTCGACACCGGCCGTGGGGGTGGCACCGACGCCGGCCGTGGCGCCACCTGCGCCACCGATTGTGGCCGAGGGGTCGGGTGCCCCTATGCCCGACTCCGAAATGGAGGACGCGGAGCGAGAGCGAGCACTTTCGGTTCTCATGAGGTTTAAGAAGTTCAACCCGCCTATCTTTAACGGGGAGAACGTGGATCCATGGGATGTGGGGACATGGATCGATGCTATTGAGACGCTCTTCGAGGATCTCTATACCTTGGAGCGGGAGAAAATGCATCTCGCCGCTCATTGTTTGGAGCGATCGGCGAAGATGTGGTCGAAGGGGGTCCGGCATGATCGACTCCCTAGCCTTCCGCCACCGTCATGGGAGGAATTTCGGGGTATGGTATTTGCTGCCTATTTCCCCGATAGCGAGAAAAGGCAACTTCAAGAAAGATTCCGCAAGTTGAAACAAGGGAACCGTACTATACGCGAGTATAAGAGGGAGTTCTCGTACATTATTAATTGCGTGCCGCACATTGTCCGTGGAGAATTGGACAAGGTCGATTGCTTCGTGCGCGGACTTCGACTGGAGATCTTTCGGGCGGTGCACGCCATTAAGCTGCGGACCATTGCGGAGGTCCTGGACCGTGCTCTTTGGGTGGAGCACGGGAATGCCTGTGCGTGCGAGGAGCGCGAATCTTGGGAAAGAGAAAAAGAAAAGGAAAAAGGAAAGAAATGACCGGCAAGTGGCTCGGGTGGGCAGTCCAGCTCAAAGCGACCCCCGAAGCACTCGCAGTCGCAGAATCAGTCCTGAGGGTCCCGACGGAATCGACCCTCGACCCAGTGCCCGATTTGTAGCGGCCCCCACCACCTTCAGCAATGTGACTATCGTGAGGGCCGGTGCTACAAGTGCGGACAGCAAGGGCATATGCGGTACAACAGCCCGATGGATGATGGCCGAGCACCATCGTCGGCATCGGCATTTGCACCACCGAGACAGCTTGCGGGCATCCAACCCGCGGCGATGTCGGCGGGTCGTACCCAGCCGCGGAGACCAGTGGAGGGCCAGCGGCCAGCACCCAGTGGACGGGTATTCTCCTCTCAGGTGGAGGAGCCTTCTGCTCAGGAGGACGTTGTGGCAGGTATTGTGTTAATTAAAAGCATTCGATGTAGAGCTTTGTTTGATACTGGTGCATCGCATTCATTCATTGCTCGATCATTTGCTGCTGCACATGGAATAGAAATTATAGATGCCACACATGCAAGAACGGTGCAAGTACCTGAACACACCTTTTGCGTACATCACGTGTGTGTAGATTGCCCCGTGAGGGTTGAAAACTGGATCATGCCAGCTAATTTGCTGGTATTAAATTGAATGAATGAATATGATTTGATCCTAGGAATGGATTGGCTCTCGAGGTATCATGCTACTATCGATTGTAAGAGCCAGATAGTGAAGCTTAAAGAACCCGGGCACAAAGATTTTGTGTACCATGGGTGTAAGAGTTCACTCTTTGCTTCAATGGTGTCCACGTCGCAAGCAAGAAAGCTTATCGCTAGTGGTTGCATTGCCTACTTGGCGACGGTAGTGGATGACCGAAAGGAAGTGTTGGGGCTCAAGGACATTCCTGTGGTCCAGGAGTTCCCGGATGTATTTCCGGCGGAGTTGCCCGGAATGCCACCGGATCGGAAAATAGAATTCGTGATTGATTTGTTCCCGGGTACGGCGCCGATCTCTAAGGCTCCGTACAGGATGGCACCCGCGGAACTAAAGGAGTTGAAAGCACAATTGCAAGATTTAATGGACAAGGGTTTCGTAAAGCCAAGTGTGTCACCTTGGGGAGCCCCTGTTCTATTTGTGAGGAAAAAGGACGGTTCGCTGCGGTTGTGTGTGGATTACCGCGAGTTAAACAAAGTGACCGTCAAGAATAAGTACCCGTTACCACGAATTGATGACTTGTTCGATCAGTTGCAAGGGTCTCGGGTGTACTCAAAGATTGATTTTCAATCCGGTTACCACCAATTGAGGATCAAACCAGAGGACGTGCATAAGACCGCGTTTAGAACGCGGTATGGACATTATGAATTCACGGTTATGCCTTTTGGGCTTACCAATGCCCCGGCAGCGTTCATGGACCTAATGAACCGTGTGTTCAAACCACTACTAGATCGATTCGTAGTGGTGTTCATTGATGACATTCTTGTCTACTCTCGGAGTGAAGAGAAACATAAAGAGCACCTGAGGATTGTGCTTTAAGTTCTTCGAGAGAACGAGTTATTCGCCAAGTTGAAAAAGTGCGAATTTTGGATCTGTGAGGTCGCTTTCTTGGGTCACGTAATTTCCGCGGGAGGAGTATCGGTGGACCCTATGATGTAAGTTACGGGGGAGCCCTAGGATCTATCTAGAGTATATCAATCACCTAGAGGGGGGTGAATAGGTGTATAAACAAAAATCACAAATCTCAATGCGATAAAGTAATGCGGAAAATAAAATCAGCACACCGAGCTTTACGTGGGAAACTCCACCTTGGAGAAAAACCCACGGGACCAACACGCGAAAAAATAATCCACTAAGAGCAAAGAATTACAAGGTGATTACCGACTCCACGGACTTAACCTCTCCCTTCTCTTCAGCGGATCACGCGCACCAACGAGTTGTCCACGCCCCACGTCCGAATCCACGGACGCCACGCCTCGAATCCACGAGACGCCCAACTTCGAATCCACGAAGCCCTCTACACGTCGAATCCACGACGCCCACTCGAATCCACGAGCGTACTCCGTCCGGAGTAAGAACAATAAGGTTGATGATGATTTATTGCTTAGAATATCATTGAAGATCTGTGGGAATAATCTCTAAGCAATCCTCAAATTGATTCTAAAAGAATATTAGAAATTAGGGCACCATGAATCAATTTGAGAGAAGCTTAATGTAGAAGATGAGGAAAAGGGTTACCTACAAGCTTCTAGGGTTTCTAAAAGATAATCTATACTTGAACCACGTTTTAGAGACACCTCCACATCTTATTTACAGGTTAGAAGCAATCCGAAATAGATTAGAATTAAAAAATAGTTTTTAGAAAGGTTTGGAAATAAACCGATTTCGACTAGAATTGAAAATTTGATTTTAGGAAGGTTTGGAACCAAATTAGGATTGCTAAGATATTTTAAGAAATCTACCATCTTATTTAAAGGTTTGAGAGACATTAGAATCAGAATAGGATTGAACAAATAACTTTCCAAAACTTCGCGACGGGTCAGGGTCCGGACCGCGGGTATGGGGTCCGGACCTTGATACACATCAAGCGTATCATTGTCCGGACCGCAGCCATCAAGGTCCGGACCCGCTCTACGAAACAGCCTGGGGTCTGGACCTCAGCCCTTAGGGTCCGGACTCTCTCTGCGTGACAGCAAGAGAGGCGTACGGGTTCCGGACCTCAGCTTCCAGGGTCCGGACTCGGTCTGCGAGACAGCAAGACCTACTCACGGGTTCCGGACCTCATATTCCAGGGTCCGGACCTCATAGCATGAAGTTTTCCGATTCGTTTATAAATCATTAAAAACCTATTCTAATGTCTCCAAACACTTAAATTAGATATATAAATCATTATCAAGATTATTTAAACTTACCAAGCATCGTGAATTCAAACGTTGAGTCTTCGAGTCTTCAATCTTTGTCCTTTCTGTTAGAAAATTGCGTACGGTAAAAACGCAGCGAAACGAAATCAAACAAAATTGATTTTAGAAAACTTTCGAGATCCAATCTCTAAACCACGCAATTAGGATCCCTCATGTTATTCAAGATTAAAACGAGATAGCAAGATCTAATCTTCACCTTTGCGCGGGTTGTTCTTCACCGCAATCCGATGATCGTGGAATTAGGTTCTCTTGAAGCCGCACACGCGTCCGGCCTCTATAGGTATCCACACGAGGTTGACGATCCAATGGATGTCCTCACCGGGGTGCTAGCTCCCTTGCAGAGAATGTCTTTGTTGCTAGAGAAAGAAGAGAGAAATTGAGAGAGATGACGGCTAGGGTTTTTCAAAACTCTCATATATTATATAGAGGGATATAATCCTCTTTTAATAATATAATAACCATTAATGATAAGAATAAATCTAGATTTTAATTTATCCTTTCCTTAATTGGTTACAACAATCAAATCCTAATTTGATTCGACTTAAATTTTATCCTAATTTGATCATATCAAATTAATAATGCAATATTTGCACATAAGTCCTCTCATTATTTACTAACTGTTAGTAAGTCCTCTCTTGTAACATTTACACTTTAATACCACTAATTTGTAATAATTACAAATTAGTCCAATTATCAACATATTGACAATTAAGTCCTCCGGCGATTCAAAAATCGCAATCTAGCTATCCGATCAGTCACAACCTCTTATGTGTGTGACCCCATAGGTTCTATTCTATCTGGTAGTGAGATATATTCCGATCACTATCAATAATATTACTGAAACTCCTTTCAGTGGGTCGGAACAATTCCAACACACCCCAATGAGAATTATCGATCATCCAGATAATTCTCACGAGTCTCACAATCCACCAGTGACACCTAGCAGCATGTAGTTGTAAGAAAATTAAGCATGTAGGCGCAGCGGAAGAAAATAACACAATTAAATTTTCTAAACCAAATATCACCTCGTGTTTCGTTTTAGATCGTTAACAATCAATCTAATTGATCTTATCAATTAGGATTCACTTTTACCTTGCGCGGGTCGAGATCACCGCGAAGTCGACGATCGCTGGTAAAAGTTGTTCGTCCTCGCTAGCCGCGCACGCGCCCGGCCTCTACTCGCGTCCACACGAAATCACGCCTTTGATCGAAGTAGTCGACCGCTTCGATCCGCGATCCGATCACGAATTAACTCTTGCGTCGATTTGAGGAAGATGATTCAATCTTCTAATTGTGCTAGCAATCTTCCGAAGATCGAAAACGATAGATTAATAGTGGAGGACTTGAGGAAGAGGGAGAGGGTTGACGGCTAGGGTTTTCTTGTTATTGCTCTTCTCATTAATATGTCATATGACATATATTTATAATGAGAAAACCCTAATCCTAAACCTAATCCTTATCGAATCCTAATCTGATTGGATTATCCATTAACCCTCAAGTTGGTTTTAATTTGAACCGAATCCGAATCCGAATCCTAATTCGGTTCGTGTGTAATATTTACACATAAGTCCTCATATTATTTACTAACAATTAGTAAATACACCATGCAACTTTTGCACTTAAATACATCTAATTTACAACAATTGCAAATTAGTCCTTTTACTAATAAATTAGTAAACTTTAGTATTTAACTATATTGCAATTAACCCATCCGATAAACTTCTTTTATCGTCACCTTAATATCGATCATGCGCGATTTCTTATGTGTGTGACCTAATAGGTCCAATTCTGTCTGGTAGTGAGATATGATGCGATCCCCATCGACATCATCATCGAAACTCTTTTCGATGGATCAAACACTTTTGATTCTACCCTAGTAGAATAATTATTCGCCTATAATTATTCTTATTGGTTCCCACAATCCACCAGTGACGCCTAGCAGCATATAGTGGCAATCCAGTCAGAAGTGAATATCGGACTGAACCTCTAGGTGCAGTTACCGTACAATACAATCCTTCTATCGCATAGTCCCAACTGAGTGGAGGTCATGGAATACTCGTCAAACCCCATCACCCGTCATATGACAAATTTGATAGGACAGAAGCTCTTATGGTTACTCTTGGAAACACCTTTCCATACACCATATTACCCCGGCCGAGGATTTCCGAGCTTTGTCTTACAAATAGTATAGGACTAATTATCTCTCTACCGAGAGCGATAGATCCCCTATAAACACACACCCATTCCTAATATGAATCTACTGCAGCCAACATATACTACTAAGACCCATGGCTGGGATCAGAGTTTGTTGCATAGTCAAACTACAGTAGCTTCACATTGAATGGCCGTGGTGTCGCAGGTCTAAGGATCAGTTGTACCACTGCAACATCGAACCAGTTACTGACGAATAAGTAGACATCCATGTAACCGTTCGTAGTTGGTCACGCTCAGTACCCTTGTTCTCTAACAACCACCTGCATGTTCGCTCCAGTGTCCCCACACTGATGACTCGAGACTCGTCATCCCATAAGGAAGCGGCACATACATCAATCTTACCGGATCAATCATCGTCCCCATGATGATCCACCGATTGAGAGCATTTATGAATTAATCACCAATAATATGTATCTCAAATTCTCAACTCTTGAGAATACATATTATCATCTTATTAATTCAAAGGACGATTCACGGACACATTAAACATGAATGGCATAAAAATGCCCAAATTTATAAATTATAAAGATTAAGTACATAGATATGTCCCATAGAAAATAAAATGCGTCAGCCTGATAGGCTTCTAGGGCATACAACTAACAGTAGTGGCATTCCAGTAGAATGGAATACTGAACCTCTTGGTGCAGTTACCGTGTGATACAGTCCTTCTATCATGAGTCCCGACTAGACGGAGATCATGGAACAACTCGTCAAACCCCATCATCTGTCATATGTCAAATTTATTCGACTCGAGTTTCTAATATCGGAAACCCTTTCCGCTATTTATCCTGCCTTGGCCAAGGTCTTCTAAACTCGGTCTCATAAATCACATAGGACTAACGCCCCTATCTACTAAGGGAGATAGATTCTATATAGGTGCACACCCTATTCCTACAACGAACCTACTGAGCCAACATGCACCGCAAGGACCCGAATGGCTAGGGACCAAGTGTATGTACAGTCAAACTACAATAACCTCATTGTGAATAGCCGAAGCATCGCGGGTCAAAGGACCAATCACACTACTGCAACATTGAGTAAGTCACTGACGAGTGAGTAGACATCCAAGTGACTTCTCGTTTTGGTCACACTCGGTACCCTTGTTCTCTAACAACCACCTGCACATTCGCTCCAATGTCTCCATATTGTTGACTCGAGACTCATCTACCCAAAAGGGAAGCGACCTGTGCACCAATCTCATCGGATCAATCACCGTCACCGCGATGATCCATCGATCGGGAGCATTTAGGAATTAACCATCAATGACACATGTCTCAAATTCTCAACTCTTGAGAATGCATGTCATCATCTTATTAATTCCTTGGACGATTCATGGACACATACACAACATGAATGGAAATAGGAACCCATATTTATTCATAATATTTAAAGTCAAATACAAATTTATGTCCTAAAAAGAATACATGTGTCAGCCCGATTGGCTTCTAGGGCATACATCTAACAATCTCCCACTTGCACTAAATCCAATTAGCCATATACCTAAGTCCCATCTTCTCAAGGTGGGCTTCAGTCTTCTGCTGGCTAAGCGGTTTAGTCAATGGGTCTGCCACGTTATCTGCGGAGCTACTCTCTGCACCTCGATGTACTTCTCATCGAGATAGTCACGTATAATATGAAACCGCCGCTCTAAGTGCTTGGACTTCTGATGAGACCTGAGCTCCTTAGCTAGGGCTATGGCGCCATTGTTGTCGCAATAAAGTGGTATGGCATCTGATGGCATCACACCTAGTTCTGCGACAAACGTCTTAAACCAGAAGGCTTCCTTTGCAGCTTCAGATGCGGCGATATATTCTGCTTCCATGGTAGAATTAGCAATAATTGGTTGTTTGGAACTCTTCCAAACCACCGCGCCACCATTGCACAAGAACACGCATCCTGACGTAGACTTTCTATCGTCAACATCAGACATAAAGTCCGAATCAGTATATCCTTATATTTTCAACTCTCTTCCTCCAAAGACCAAGAACATATCCTTAGTTCTTCTCAAGTACTTAAGTATGTTCTTCACAGCAGTCCAGTGCTCCACGCCTGGATTAGACTGATATCTGCTTGTGACACTCACAGCAAGCGCTATATCAGGTCGTGTACATAGCATGGCGTACATAAGACTCCCTATAGCCGAGGCATAAGGGATCTTACTCATACGTTGAATCTCTTCAAATGTATTGGGGCACATTTTCTTGGAGAGATAAATTCCATACCTAAGGGGTAAGAGTCCCCTTTTTGAGTTTTCCATGCCGAACCTTTTCACACCTCTTCTATGTACATTTTCTGTGAAAGGCCAAGCATCCTCTTAGATCTATCTCTATAGACCTTAATCCCCAAAATATAGGATGCTTCCCCTAGATCTTTCATGGAGAATTCTTTAGATAACCATACTTTAACCGAAGTCAGCATTGGAACATCATTTCTAATTAGGAGAATGACGTCCACGTACAATACGAGAAATGTGACAGCACTCCCACTAACCTTCTTATAAATACTTGGTTCCTCATCGTTCTTAATGAAATCAAACGATTTGATCACGTCATTAAAATGAGTATTCCAACTCCGAGATGCTTGCTTAAGTCCATATATGGACCGTTGCAGCTTGCATACCTTATGACGTTCGTCATCGAAAGTGAAACCCAGAGGCTGCTCCATATAAATATCTTTCTCAAGATATCCATTTAAGAAGGCATTTTTCACATCCATTTGCCAGATCTCATAATCATGGTATGCTGCAAGGGCAAGCAATGTTCGAATGGATTTAAGCATGGCCACAGGCGAAAAGTTTCCTAATAGTCAATGCCTTCACGTTGACTATAGCCTTTCGCTATCAGCCTTACTTTATAGGTCTCCACCTTTCCATTCGAACCTATCTTTCTTTTGTAGATCCATTTACATCCAATAGGTACTATACCTGTCACGCCCCGGGCTAGTTTTAGATGCGGAAAGCGTACCAATTATTTTTTTTTTTTAAACGCCTAGCCCGACAACGTACAGACCCGCCACAAATACAGGTCCCTCTGTCCACACGGACAGAGTTTCCCCTATATTTGCACGGCGTACCATCATACATAACAGGATCCCAAACATCATCCATTCATCCACACAAACAACATTCACCACATACAGCTAACCATCCTTAACACCTGCATGAATCTAAATAAATCCTTAGGCGAAGGATGATGCAATGCACATTACAACAAATCATTCTAGAAAAGTGCTTCTCACCCAGAAGCTTTATTTTGAAACCCTAAGTTCAATCATTCAAATATCCTTTCGAAACCCGTCCCCCACACGAGGACTCTCTTTTGAAAAACCAACACCAAACGATCAGAAATCTCTTTGAAAACTGTTTCCCACACGGAAACCTCATTTTGAAATTCGGCTACCACGAGGGGTAGAAAATCCACGATAAAAGAATATCACAAGATAGGGCACAAATCCACATATCCAAACATGCAGCTAAACAATAATCACGATGTAACTGAACCATGCTATAAACATAAATCTACTATAAGAGAGGGTCAGGGTAAACCAAATCTGACGAGGTACTAGTCGGGACCTCTAATAATGCACGCTAGCTACTCGCGTCTCACCACGTCCCGACTCACACCACCCAGCTCACCTGAAAACAACAACGATGGCGGGGGGTGAGAACATGATAAATCACGTCTCCCCTCCCAGTGGGTACCGCAAGCCGACGAAGGCGAGGTGTACACACCGGCACGACACGAGGGTCAACAACAAAAAGATAGATAAACAAGAACAGTAGCACAGGTTAGCACAAATAACCAGATATGAAAAGACCAAGCTACTGCCGATAAGAAACGCATGCATCAAATGTAAGTAACCACAAATAATACCCAATCACCACCAGGCCACATGGAACGCACCGCAGACCATGGCACTGGCACCACACGCTCAACTATCCACACATAACCTCTGCAGATGCACGTGCCAAGAGGCTCACGGGTCGGAAGAAGCGCACGACCCTTTTCCGGAAAAGAACACCCAAGCGGTGGCCAAACCGCTGGTGTACGTGAAGTGCTAGAAGAGCAGTGACGATCGATGCAATATGCTCAAATCACAGGACGGCAACCAGCCGAGAATAGCAACTGATAAACGAGTAAACGAGGGTCGCCGAAACAACAGGCGATCACCACCGACCAACCAGGTCATCAACAAAACATGCAATCACAACTACTCTACTAATGGCAAGCTCACAAAAGTAGAGACAAAAGAAGTATAGAGAACTGAAAATAAACCATGCAAGAGAAAGGAGTAGAATGGTATCACCGTAGTCCACTGAACCGACTCCGGATCGAAGTACCCACCTGAAGGTACGGAGGAGCCTAACACCGACGGCTCACAGAAAAGTCGAATGGACCTACAAAGCACTAACAGGGTCAAGACCCACCGAGTCGACACTAACATGCAAGATCTCACAACCCGAAACCGTCGGATCGTCCGGAAAACCCGCCGGGACGATTCCGAACCCAAACCAAGCCCCTGAGGGGTACCAACAATCAACCACAGTCGCCCGCTGTCCCCAAACACACCAAAGAAGATGACCGGACAGCGAGCACAAGCTCGGGGTGCCACGAACACAATCGCACCCAAAAACAGCTCTCCGGGTTCCTGAAAAGTGCCGGTTTGGCACCGGAACCCTCCGTCGCTCCTTCGCTGTCCTCGGAACTTCGGGACAGCGAAGGTGAACGGCCAATAAGGCTTTGCGACAAAGCTAGGTCACTCACGAAATCCACAAGTGAGTCGCACGACCGAAACGCACGTTCCACCGACTATTTCGCCGAAAAACGCTCCGGAAATCAAACTAGATTTCCGCGAAGGGGCTACAAGCCCGGACAACTAGTCCACAGGGCACAGGGATTAATCCCACGCTGCCCGCAGCGATCCCACACTGCGACAAATACGAACAAGCCCTAAACAAGCATCATACATACAAGTATAAGCAATAAAGATGGCCGTTTGAGCACTCCGCTCATCTACACCACCCTCCGCGAGCATCAGCAGACAGGGAATGATGCAGCGGAGGCCGTGCTCACAGCTTGAGGCGACAAAGATAGTCGCGGAACTCAAACAGCCCAAGAAAACCATACATTACAAGAAACAAAGGGCTCGACAAGTCGAAACCAGAGAAACAGGCATCGATGCCGTCAACCGAGGTGAGCACGGTGATCAGCGCGTCGCCGCGATCATCGTGCTCACCTCCCCGAAGATTGGGAGGCAGCCGATGGCACAGAACCCAAAGCATGGCTCCAAACAGGCCAAAAACAAGCCTGGCCGGAGCTAGCAAGCTCCGGCCGGCTTCCGGCGGCACGGCGGCGCGCGCGCGCGGCTACGGCTCGGGTGCGGGGGTGCCAGAGGAGAGGGAGCTCACCTCAGGTAGCGCCGGGATGCGGCGGTGGCGGCGCGGGGAAAACCCTAGCTTCGGGTCCGGCTAGGGTTCGGCCGGACGGCAACGGGCGGCGGCGGCGGCGGTCGGGACGGCGAGCACCGGCAAGGGGATCCCACTGGACGTCGGAATATTGGCGGCCGAGGAAGGAAAAGGCGGCGGCGGCGGCGGCGCGACACCGTCGGCCAAACAGGCCCAGCACGGTTGCGGCGGCTGCGGCGGCTCGCCGGCGGCACGGGGGCGACCGGGGCAGGAGCCGACGGCGGCGGTGGACCCCCAGATGCCGGCGCGCGCGCGGCAGCAGCAGCGACGGGAGGCTGCGGCGGCTCGGGTTGAAGGAGCTCAGCCAGCACCAGCAACTGTAGCAGCAGCAGCAGCGCAGGCACGCGGCGGCGGCGGCTAGGGTGGTCTCCGGCGGTCGGGGCACCTTCCAGAGGAGAGCCCCACGCGCAGGGGGTCCGCCCAGGGGTCTCGGTCACCAGCTAGCAAGAAGAAGAAGAAGGAGAAGAAAAAGAAGAAAATAGGGCTCCGGCCGGCCAAAGACAGGCCGGCGGCGGTGGCGGCGCTCGGGGATGGAGCAGGAGGAGGAGGGAGGGTCGGCTGGGGGCTAGGGCACACCAAGAATAGGGTTAGGGTTAGGGTTTTCCCAACACACATACACACATGCACTTATATAAGTGTACACAAATGCATTAAGGTCCAAGAAAACCCTACAGTTTAATCCAAGCCCCTCACAGCACGTGTAAAACGCGTAAACGCCCCTCCACGTCTGATTTCACGCGAAACGATACATGAAATATGGGCTGTTTCGCGAAAACACCAAAATCGGACTTTCGACCCCACGGCGATGATTTAGCGATATCTCGCGATCCGTCTGTCGGATCCACGAACGGATCACACCATCGCGATCAGCACTGCCGGATCATCGAACTCACGATTTTAGATTACCAGAAACGGTCGCCGATTTGCGACGAAACCCATCCCCTACGCTCTCCAACACACTAACACACACATAAAAGAAAAGACATGGTTCACGAGTCGCCTTCGAAATCACCCGATAAGCGAAGCAGCAACCACAAACCTTGATCACGGACAATCCTCACGCAGAAACATCCCTACTCGCGAAGTTTCACGCAAAACGGAGCCATGAATACTTCTAAAAAGCATAAAACATCAATGCACAAAAACTGCTCAAACGATAAAACTCATTTTTCTCGAAAACCGTGCGTCAAACATAAAAAACCAATAGCACCATTGGTTCCAGAATAGTCGAGACATAGAAAACGAGCTATTGCAGCGCCAAAATCGGAATCCGATTCGCGTCCGAAGCCCTTCTCTTCTCTCGGTCCATTCCGGAAACGCCGGTTACTATTCATTTAAGTCATTTTTTGAAATCGCATAAAAACTTTATTTTAAATCGTTTTTCGCTGAAAACTGACCGACAAACTCAAAATCAAAATACACTCGATAACACTGAAAAAGAAGTCAAACAATCATAGAGGAAAAACTCGGTCCTCACATCACTCCCACCTTATAAGAAGTTTCGTCCTCGAAACTTATTCTCACAACCTACGCAAACTACAGCTGGTACCACTCTCGCCTTGAAGATTCTCGCTCAAGTCGACGGCGCTCCTCCATTCAGCGCTCCTCCGACAACATCTTCAGCGGTGTCTCCCTCAGGATGATACATGTTGTAGACACGCCCACCCGATACCTGGCGTGTCCCCCCCCTCCTGTTGGCGCGAAGAGGAGGGACGCCCAGACGAAGCTGCAGCTGCTGGCGGCGGACTCCTGCGATTCTGTCCCTGAGTGGGTGGAGAGGAAGCCGTACTACTCTGAGCTGGTCCCATAGTGCACTGCTGTTGCAAGTGTCCCTTTTGGCCACATCGGAAGCAGTGATCTCGGCGTTGGGGGCAGGCATACGGCCGATGACCCTGTCCACAGATGACACAGGCCCGGGTGTCCTGCCAATGGCTCCCAGATGGAGCGCTCCTGGCTGACTGGTTCTGCTGATGCTTCGACGATTTCCTCTCGGAGGAAAAACCACCACTGGAACTCGGGTGGGAACGCTTTCGGTCCGTGTTCCTCTCTGACTGATCTCGCTCGGCACGCGTCTCCTCTGTCTCGTATTGAACCATCTGGGCACGCTCGTAGTACTCGTCATACGTCATCACTCCATGGGAGGCGATCAAGAGGCGGATGCTCGGCCTCAAACCCTTAGCGAACAGGCGTGCCTTGTGGTACTCGTCTCGTGCGGCAAACGGAATCAGACCGATGATGCGGGAAAAGTCCCGCTCATACTCCTCCACTGTACGGTTCCCCTGCTTGAGGCGCTCCAGCTCGCGCTCCAAGCTCTGCTTCGTACTCTCCCGGAAGTAGTGGTTGAAGATGAGCTCCCGGAACTCCTTCCAAGACGGGTAGGCTGCTACAAACTGGGTCCTCAACAGACGCAACCACCAGTCGTAGGCCTCATCCTCAATACAGTGAGCAGCTAGCGGAACCTTGTCCTTCTCGTCAATGCGAAGGTCGCGAAAAAGCTTCTCCATCTGTGCGACCCAACGCTCTACAGTCCGTCCACCATCCATCTTACCTGCGAACTTAGGCGGATCGAACTTTCGAAACTCTGCCAGTCGCGCTCGAATATGGGCACTATCCCCAGTCACAAGGTCGGCATTCACGCTTGGAACAGGCGACGTAGCCGCAGTCGTCGTCGCGGTTGTGACCACAACCGGCGTGGGCGCCACAGGAGGGTCTGCAGTCACCGGGGCACTCGGCGGAGGAGGAGGGGCTGGAGCGGCAGCCGCCGTAGCCTGCTGCTGCAAGAACTGCTGGAACATGCCGGAGAGGGCCGTCAGCTGACCCCTCATCTCGGCCACCTCAGCCTCAAGCTGCAGGGCACGGTCCCCACCAGGCTGCTCGTCTCCTGCCAGCTCCTCGTTCAAACCAGCCGCAGTAGCCCGGGTCTGAACACCAGCAGACGGCTCCACAGGCGCACGCCCACCACCACGACCAGGACGGGGAGGTCTACCACTCCCACGAGCCATCTGCAACAAAGAAACCTCATAAGGAAACAGGTGTCGGCAACACCCGACAACCACAAGTCGAAAACATATAAACCCTCGATCTCGCGCACCTATACATCTTAGGTCTTCCTATGGGTCATCCTAACCAATGGTTCAGTTACAAGTTTATGAATGAATGAATGTTTGTAACCTTTACGCTCTGATACCATCTTAATCTGTCACGCCCCGGGCTAGTTTTAGATGCGGAAAGCGTACGAATTTTTTTTTTTTTTTTAAACGCCTAGCCCGACAACGTACAGACCCGCCACAAATAGGTCCCTCTGTCCACACGGACAGAGTTTCCCCTATATTTGCACGGCGTACCATCATACATAACAGGATCCCAAACATCATCCATTCATCCACACAAACAACATTCACCACATACAGCTAACCATCCTTAACACCTGCATGAATCTAAATAAATCCTTAGGCGAAGGATGATGCAATGCACATTACAACAAATCATTCTAGAAAAGTGCTTCTCACCCAGAAGCTTTATTTTGAAACCCTAAGTTCAATCATTCAAATATCCTTTCGAAACCCGTCCCCCACACGAGGACTCTCTTTTGAAAAACCAACACCAAACGATCAGAAATCTCTTTGAAAACTGTTTCCCACACGGAAACCTCATTTTGAAATTCGGCTACCACGAGGGGTAGAAAATCCACGATAAAAGAATATCACAAGATAGGGCACAAATCCACATATCCAAACATGCAGCTAAACAATAATCACGATGTAACTGAACCATGCTATAAACATAAATCTACTATAAGAGAGGGTCAGGGTAAACCAAATCTGACGAGGTACTAGTCGGGACCTCTAATGCACGCTAGCTACTCGCGTCTCACCACGTCCCGACTCACACCACCCAGCTCACCTGAAAACAACAACGATGGCGGGGGGTGAGAACATGATAAATCACGTCTCCCCTCCCAGTGGGTACCGCAAGCCGACGAAGGCGAGGTGTACACACCGGCACGAGGGTCAACAACAAGATAGATAAACAAGAACAGTAGCACAGGTTAGCACAAATAACCAGATATGAAAAGACCAAGCTACTGCCGATAAGAAACGCATGCATCAAATGTAAGTAACCACAAATAATACCCAATCACCACCAGGCCACATGGAACGCACCGCAGACCATGGCACTGGCACCACACGCTCAACTATCCACACATAACCTCTGCAGATGCACGTGCCAAGAGGCTCACGGGTCGGAAGCGCACGACCCTTTTCCGGAAAAGAACACCCAAGCGGTGGCCAAACCGCTGGTGTACGTGAAGTGCTAGAAGAGCAGTGACGATCGATGCAATATGCTCAAATCACAGGACGGCAACCAGCCGAGAATAGCAACTGATAAACGAGTAAACGAGGGTCGCCGAAACAACAGGCGATCACCACCGACCAACCAGGTCATCAACAAAACATGCAATCACAACTACTCTACTAATGGCAAGCTCACAAAAGTAGAGACAAAAGAAGTATAGAGAACTGAAAATAAACCATGCAAGAGAAAGGAGTAGAATGGTATCACCGTAGTCCACTGAACCGACTCCGGATCGAAGTACCCACCTGAAGGTACGGAGGAGCCTAACACCGACGGCTCACAGAAAAGTCGAATGGACCTACAAAGCACTAACAGGGTCAAGACCCACCGAGTCGACACTAACATGCAAGATCTCACAACCCGAAACCGTCGGATCGTCCGGAAAACCCGCCGGGACGATTCCGAACCCAAACCAAGCCCCTGAGGGGTACCAACAATCAACCACAGTCGCCCGCTGTCCCCAAACACACCAAAGAAGATGACCGGACAGCGAGCACAAGCTCGGGGTGCCACGAACACAATCGCACCCAAAAACAGCTCTCCGGGTTCCTGAAAAGTGCCGGTTTGGCACCGGAACCCTCCGTCGCTCCTTCGCTGTCCTCGGAACTTCGGGACAGCGAAGGTGAACGGCCAATAAGGCTTTGCGACAAAGCTAGGTCACTCACGAAATCCACAAGTGAGTCGCACGACCGAAACGCACGTTCCACCGACTATTTCGCCGAAAAACGCTCCGGAAATCAAACTAGATTTCCGCGAAGGGGCTACAAGCCCGGACAACTAGTCCACAGGGCACAGGGATTAATCCCACGCTGCCCGCAGCGATCCCACACTGCGACAAATACGAACAAGCCCTAAACAAGCATCATACATACAAGTATAAGCAATAAAGATGGCCGTTTGAGCACTCCGCTCATCTACACCACCCTCCGCGAGCATCAGCAGACAGGGAATGATGCAGCGGAGGCCGTGCTCACAGCTTGAGGCGACAAAGATAGTCGCGGAACTCAAACAGCCCAAGAAAACCATACATTACAAGAAACAAAGGGCTCGACAAGTCGAAACCAGAGAAACAGGCATCGATGCCGTCAACCGAGGTGAGCACGGTGATCAGCGCGTCGCCGCGATCATCGTGCTCACCTCCCCGAAGATTGGGAGGCAGCCGATGGCACAGAACCCAAAGCATGGCTCCAAACAGGCCAAAAACAAGCCTGGCCGGAGCTAGCAAGCTCCGGCCGGCTTCCGGCGGCACGGCGGCGCGCGCGCGGCTACGGCTCGGGTGCGGGGGTGCCAGAGGAGAGGGAGCTCACCTCAGGTAGCGCCGGGATGCGGCGGTGGCGGCGCGGGGAAAACCCTAGCTTCGGGTCCGGCTAGGGTTCGGCCGGACGGCAACGGGCGGCGGCGGCGGCGGTCGGGACGGCGAGCACCGGCAAGGGGATCCCACTGGACGTCGGAATATTGGCGGCCGAGGAAGGAAAAGGCGGCGGCGGCGGCGGCGGCGCGACACCCTCGGCCAAACAGGCCCAGCACGGTTGCGGCGGCTGCGGCGGCTCGCCGGCGGCACGGGGGCGACCGGGGCAGGAGCCGACGGCGGCGGTGGACCCCCAGATGCCGGCGCGCGCGGCAGCAGCAGCGACGGGAGGCTGCGGCGGCTCGGGTTGAAGGAGCTCAGCCAGCACCAGCAACTGTAGCAGCAGCAGCAGCGCAGGCACGCGGCGGCGGCGGCTAGGGTGGTCTCCGGCGGTCGGGGCACCTTCCAGAGGAGAGCCCCACGCGCAGGGGGTCCGCCCAGGGGTCTCGGTCACCAGCTAGCAAGAAGAAGAAGAAGGAGAAGAAAAAGAAGAAAATAGGGCTCCGGCCGGCCAAAGACAGGCCGGCGGCGGTGGCGGCGCTCGGGGATGGAGCAGGAGGAGGAGGATAGTCGGCTGGGGGCTAGGGCACACCAAGAATAGGGTTAGGGTTAGGGTTTTCCCAACACACATACACACATGCACTTATATAAGTGTACACAAATGCATTAAGGTCCAAGAAAACCCTACAGTTTAATCCAAGCCCCTCACAGCACGTGTAAAACGCGTAAACGCCCCTCCACGTCTGATTTCACGCGAAACGATACATGAAATATGGGCTGTTTCGCGAAAACACCAAAATCGGACTTTCGACCCCACGGCGATGATTTAGCGATATCTCGCGATCCGTCTGTCGGATCCACGAACGGATCACACCATCGCGATCAGCACTGCCGGATCATCGAACTCACGATTTTAGATTACCAGAAACGGTCGCCGATTTGCGACGAAACCCATCCCCTACGCTCTCCAACACACTAACACACATAAAAGAAAAGACATGGTTCACGAGTCGCCTTCGAAATCACCCGATAAGCGAAGCAGCAACCACAAACCTTGATCACGGACAATCCTCACGCAGAAACATCCCTACTCGCGAAGTTTCACGCAAAACGGAGCCATGAATACTTCTAAAAAGCATAAAACATCAATGCACAAAAACTGCTCAAACGATAAAACTCATTTTTCTCGAAAACCGTGCGTCAAACATAAAAACCAATAGCACCATTGGTTCCAGAATAGTCGAGACATAGAAAACGAGCTATTGCAGCGCCAAAATCGGAATCCGATTCGCGTCCGAAGCCCTTCTCTTCTCTCGGTCCATTCCGGAAACGCCGGTTACTATTCATTTAAGTCATTTTTTGAAATCGCATAAAAACTTTATTTTAAATCGTTTTTCGCTGAAAACTGACCGACAAACTCAAAATCAAAATACACTCGATAACACTGAAAAAGAAGTCAAACAATCATAGAGGAAAAACTCGGTCCTCACATCACTCCCACCTTATAAGAAGTTTCGTCCTCGAAACTTATTCTCACAACCTACGCAAACTACAGCTGGTACCACTCTCGCCTTGAAGATTCTCGCTCAAGTCGACGGCGCTCCTCCATTCAGCGCTCCTCCGACAACATCTTCAGCGGTGTCTCCCTCAGGATGATACATGTTGTAGACACGCCCACCCGATACCTGGCGTGTCCCCTCCTGTTGGCGCGAAGAGGAGGGACGCCCAGACGAAGCTGCAGCTGCTGGCGGCGGACTCCTGCGATTCTGTCCCTGAGTGGGTGGAGAGGAAGCCGTACTCTGAGCTGGTCCCATAGTGCACTGCTGTTGCAAGTGTCCCTTTTGGCCACATCGGAAGCAGTGATCTCGGCGTTGGGGGCAGGCATACGGCCGATGACCCTGTCCACAGATGACACAGGCCCGGGTGTCCTGCCAATGGCTCCCAGATGGAGCGCTCCTGGCTGACTGGTTCTGCTGATGCTTCGACGATTTCCTCTCGGAGGAAAAACCACCACTGGAACTCGGGTGGGAACGCTTTCGGTCCGTGTTCCTCTCTGACTGATCTCGCTCGGCACGCGTCTCCTCTGTCTCGTATTGAACCATCTGGGCACGCTCGTAGTACTCGTCATACGTCATCACTCCATGGGAGGCGATCAAGAGGCGGATGCTCGGCCTCAAACCCTTAGCGAACAGGCGTGCCTTGTGGTACTCGTCTCGTGCGGCAAACGGAATCAGACCGATGATGCGGGAAAAGTCCCGCTCATACTCCTCCACTGTACGGTTCCCCTGCTTGAGGCGCTCCAGCTCGCGCTCCAAGCTCTGCTTCGTACTCTCCCGGAAGTAGTGGTTGAAGATGAGCTCCCGGAACTCCTTCCAAGACGGGTAGGCTGCTACAAACTGGGTCCTCAACAGACGCAACCACCAGTCGTAGGCCTCATCCTCAATACAGTGAGCAGCTAGCGGAACCTTGTCCTTCTCGTCAATGCGAAGGTCGCGAAAAAGCTTCTCCATCTGTGCGACCCAACGCTCTACAGTCCGTCCACCATCCATCTTACCTGCGAACTTATTAGGCGGATCGAACTTTCGAAACTCTGCCAGTCGCGCTCGAATATGGGCACTATCCCCAGTCACAAGGTCGGCATTCACGCTTGGAACAGGCGACGTAGCCGCAGTCGTCGTCGCGGTTGTGACCACAACCGGCGTGGGCGCCACAGGAGGGTCTGCAGTCACCGGGGCACTCGGCGGAGGAGGAGGGGCTGGAGCGGCAGCCGCCGTAGCCTGCTGCTGCAAGAACTGCTGGAACATGCCGGAGAGGGCCGTCAGCTGACCCCTCATCTCGGCCACCTCAGCCTCAAGCTGCAGGGCACGGTCCCCACCAGGCTGCTCGTCTCCTGCCAGCTCCTCGTTCAAACCAGCCGCAGTAGCCCGGGTCTGAACACCAGCAGACGGCTCCACAGGCGCACGCCCACCACCACGACCAGGACGGGGAGGTCTACCACTCCCACGAGCCATCTGCAACAAAGAAACCTCATAAGGAAACAGGTGTCGGCAACACCCGACAACCACAAGTCGAAAACATATAAACCCTCGATCTCGCGCACCTATACATCTTAGGTCTTCCTATGGGTCATCCTAACCAATGGTTCAGTTACAAGTTTATGAATGAATGAATGTTTGTAACCTTTACGCTCTGATACCATCTTAATCTGTCACGCCCCGGGCTAGTTTTAGATGCGGAAAGCGTACGAATTTTTTTTTTTTTTAAACGCCTAGCCCGACAACGTACAGACCCGCCACAAATACAGGTCCCTCTGTCCACACGGACAGAGTTTCCCCTATATTTGCACGGCGTACCATCATACATAACAGGATCCCAAACATCATCCATTCATCCACACAAACAACATTCACCACATACAGCTAACCATCCTTAACACCTGCATGAATCTAAATAAATCCTTAGGCGAAGGATGATGCAATGCACATTACAACAAATCATTCTAGAAAAGTGCTTCTCACCCAGAAGCTTTATTTTGAAACCCTAAGTTCAATCATTCAAATATCCTTTCGAAACCCGTCCCCCACACGAGGACTCTCTTTTGAAAAACCAACACCAAACGATCAGAAATCTCTTTGAAAACTGTTTCCCACACGGAAACCTCATTTTGAAATTCGGCTACCACGAGGGGTAGAAAATCCACGATAAAAGAATATCACAAGATAGGGCACAAATCCACATATCCAAACATGCAGCTAAACAATAATCACGATGTAACTGAACCATGCTATAAACATAAATCTACTATAAGAGAGGGTCAGGGTAAACCAAATCTGACGAGGTACTAGTCGGGACCTCTAATGCACGCTAGCTACTCGCGTCTCACCACGTCCCGACTCACACCACCCAGCTCACCTGAAAACAACAACGATGGCGGGGGGTGAGAACATGATAAATCACGTCTCCCCTCCCAGTGGGTACCGCAAGCCGACGAAGGCGAGGTGTACACACCGGCACGAGGGTCAACAACAAGATAGATAAACAAGAACAGTAGCACAGGTTAGCACAAAAATAACCAGATATGAAAAGACCAAGCTACTGCCGATAAGAAACGCATGCATCAAATGTAAGTAACCACAAATAATACCCAATCACCACCAGGCCACATGGAACGCACCGCAGACCATGGCACTGGCACCACACGCTCAACTATCCACACATAACCTCTGCAGATGCACGTGCCAAGAGGCTCACGGGTCGGAAGCGCACGACCCTTTTCCGGAAAAGAACACCCAAGCGGTGGCCAAACCGCTGGTGTACGTGAAGTGCTAGAAGAGCAGTGACGATCGATGCAATATGCTCAAATCACAGGACGGCAACCAGCCGAGAATAGCAACTGATAAACGAGTAAACGAGGGTCGCCGAAACAACAGGCGATCACCACCGACCAACCAGGTCATCAACAAAACATGCAATCACAACTACTCTACTAATGGCAAGCTCACAAAAGTAGAGACAAAAGAAGTATAGAGAACTGAAAATAAACCATGCAAGAGAAAGGAGTAGAATGGTATCACCGTAGTCCACTGAACCGACTCCGGATCGAAGTACCCACCTGAAGGTACGGAGGAGCCTAACACCGACGGCTCACAGAAAAGTCGAATGGACCTACAAAGCACTAACAGGGTCAAGACCCACCGAGTCGACACTAACATGCAAGATCTCACAACCCGAAACCGTCGGATCGTCCGGAAAACCCGCCGGGACGATTCCGAACCCAAACCAAGCCCCTGAGGGGTACCAACAATCAACCACAGTCGCCCGCTGTCCCCAAACACACCAAAGAAGATGACCGGACAGCGAGCACAAGCTCGGGGTGCCACGAACACAATCGCACCCAAAAACAGCTCTCCGGGTTCCTGAAAAGTGCCGGTTTGGCACCGGAACCCTCCGTCGCTCCTTCGCTGTCCTCGGAACTTCGGGACAGCGAAGGTGAACGGCCAATAAGGCTTTGCGACAAAGCTAGGTCACTCACGAAATCCACAAGTGAGTCGCACGACCGAAACGCACGTTCCACCGACTATTTCGCCGAAAAACGCTCCGAAAATCAAACTAGATTTCCGCGAAGGTGCTACAAGCCCGGACAACTAGTCCACAGGGCACAGGGATTAATCCCACGCTGCCCGCAGCGATCCCACACTGCGACAAATACGAACAAGCCCTAAACAAGCATCATACATACAAGTATAAGCAATAAAGATGGCCGTTTGAGCACTCCGCTCATCTACACCACCCTCCGCGAGCATCAGCAGACAGGGAATGATGCAGCGGAGGCCGTGCTCACAGCTTGAGGCGACAAAGATAGTCGCGGAACTCAAACAGCCCAAGAAAACCATACATTACAAGAAACAAAGGGCTCGACAAGTCGAAACCAGAGAAACAGGCATCGATGCCGTCAACCGAGGTGAGCACGGTGATCAGCGCGTCGCCGCGATCATCGTGCTCTTCTCCCCGAAGATTGGGAGGCAGCCGATGGCACAGAACCCAAAGCATGGCTCCAAACAGGCCAAAAACAAGCCTGGCCGGAGCTAGCAAGCTCCGGCCGGCTTCCGGCGGCACGGCGGCGCGCGCGCGGCTACGGCTCGGGTGCGGGGGTGCCAGAGGAGAGGGAGCTCACCTCAGGTAGCGCCGGGATGCGGCGGTGGCGGCGCGGGGAAAACCCTAGCTTCGGGTCCGGCTAGGGTTCGGCCGGACGGCAACGGGCGGCGGCGGCGGCGGTCGGGACGGCGAGCACCGGCAAGGGGATCCCACTGGACGTCGGAATATTGGCGGCCGAGGAAGGAAAAGGCGGCGGCGGCGGCGGCGCGACACCGTCGGCCAAACAGGCCCAGCACGGTTGCGGCGGCTGCGGCGGCTCGCCGGCGGCACGGGGGCGACCGGGGCAGGAGCCGACGGCGGCGGTGGACCCCCAGATGCCGGCGCGCGGCAGCAGCAGCGACGGGAGGCTGCGGCGGCTCGGGTTGAAGGAGCTCAGCCAGCACCAGCAACTGTAGCAGCAGCAGCAGCGCAGGCACGCGGCGGCGGCGGCTAGGGTGGTCTCCGGCGGTCGGGGCACCTTCCAGAGGAGAGCCCCACGCGCAGGGGGTCCGCCCAGGGGTCTCGGTCACCAGCTAGCAAGAAGAAGAAGAAGGAGAAGAAAAAGAAGAAAAGAGGGCTCCGGCCGGCCAAAGACAGGCCGGCGGCGGTGGCGGCGCTCGGGGATGGAGCAGGAGGAGGAGGGAGGGTCGGCTGGGGGCTAGGGCACACCAAGAATAGGGTTAGGGTTAGGGTTTTCCCAACACACATACACACATGCACTTATATAAGTGTACACAAATGCATTAAGGTCCAAGAAAACCCTACAGTTTAATCCAAGCCCCTCACAGCACGTGTAAAACGCGTAAACGCCCCTCCACGTCTGATTTCACGCGAAACGATACATGAAATATGGGCTGTTTCGCGAAAAACACCAAAATCGGACTTTCGACCCCACGGCGATGATTTAGCGATATCTCGCGATCCGTCTGTCGGATCCACGAACGGATCACACCATCGCGATCAGCACTGCCGGATCATCGAACTCACGATTTTAGATTACCAGAAACGGTCGCCGATTTGCGACGAAACCCATCCCCTACGCTCTCCAACACACTAACACACATAAAAGAAAAGACATGGTTCACGAGTCGCCTTCGAAATCACCCGATAAGCGAAGCAGCAACCACAAACCTTGATCACGGACAATCCTCACGCAGAAACATCCCTACTCGCGAAGTTTCACGCAAAACGGAGCCATGAATACTTCTAAAAAGCATAAAACATCAATGCACAAAAACTGCTCAAACGATAAAACTCATTTTTCTCGAAAACCGTGCGTCAAACATAAAAACCAATAGTACCATTGGTTCCAGAATAGTCGAGACATAGAAAACGAGCTATTGCAGCGCCAAAATCGGAATCCGATTCGCGTCCGAAGCCCTTCTCTTCTCTCGGTCCATTCCGGAAACGCCGGTTACTATTCATTTAAGTCATTTTTTGAAATCGCATAAAAACTTTATTTTAAATCGTTTTTCGCTGAAAACTGACCGACAAACTCAAAATCAAAATACACTCGATAACACTGAAAAAGAAGTCAAACAATCATAGAGGAAAAACTCGGTCCTCACAATACCTTCTGGTGGATCTATCAAAGTCCAGACCTCGTTGGAGTACATTGAGTCAATTTCTGACTTCATGGCTTCCAACCATTTCTCAGAATCGATGTCAGACATCGCCTCGTTGTATGTTTTGGGATCATCTCCATGTTCCCTGTCTCCCATGAGGAACGTTTCCTTTACATCCTCTGTAAAAATACCTAAGTATCTTTTGGTAGGATGGGAGATTCTACTCGACCTACGAGGTGGATGAAGTACTATATGTACTGGTTCAGCTTGAATGGGTTCAATAGGTTCGATGACTCGTTGCTCTTCAGAGACTCTCTCTTCAAGTTCAATTTTTCTCCCACTAGCCGCTTCTTGAATAAACTGTTTTTCCAAAAAAATAGCATGTCGGCTCACAACTACATTGTGATCCTCTGGGATATAAAAATAGTAACCCAAAGTTTCTTTAGGATACCCAATAAAATGAGCCCTTTCAGACCTAACCTCTTACTTGTCTGCCTGTAATCGCTTTACATGGACAGGACATCCCCAAATCCTGGTATGACCAAGACTTGGTTTCTTACCATGCCACATCTCATACGGCGTAGTAGGAACGGATTTAGAAGGTACCCTATTTAACAAGTAAGCTGCAGTAAGCAAAGCATGTCACCAAAGAAATAAAGGAAGATCAGTGAAGCTTATCATGGATCGAACCATATCCAATAAGGTTCGGTTTCTCCGTTCCGACACCCCGTTGAGTTGAGGTGTTCCCGGAGGAGTCCATTGTGAGACTATACCGTTTTGTTTGAGATAGTTTAGAAACTCTCCACTAAGGTATTCTCCTCCTCGATCTGATCGAAGAACCTTGATGGATTTTTCAGTTTGCTTTTCTACTTCATATCTGAATTCTTTGAACTTTTCAAAAGCTTCAGATTTGTGTCTCATGAGATACACATACCCATACCGTGAATAATCATCAGTAAAGGTTATGAAGTAGAGATAACCACCCCTGGCTTGCACATCAAATGGGCCACACACATCAGTATGTATCAGGGCAAGTATCTCAGTGGCTCTTACCCCTTGTCCTACAAAAGATAATTTGGTCATTTTTCCTTGAGGACAAGACTCACAAACCGGATAAGACTCTGAAGTCAATGAGCCAAGGAGTCCTTCTTTATCCAATTTGTTAATCCTTTCTTCTCCAATATGACCAAGCCTAAGATGCCACATATACTTTAAGTTCATCTCATCTCTAGGTCTCTTAGACCCAACGGTACTCACTACTTGCTTAGAAATATTCATAGATACATCCATATGTAAATGATAAAGACTGTCAATCATAAAACCACGGCCAACAGTTTTATTTCTAAAATAAATTGTGCAATAGTCTTTATCAAAATTAATGATATTATCGTCCCGTGCTAAACAAGAAATCAAATTTCTGCTAGCAGTACGTACATAATAATAGTCTTTAACAAACATGTCTTGACGGTAGTCGCAAAGGATAGGTATCAGTAGCCACAACAGCAACTCTTGCCCTGTTGCCAACCCATAGGGTCACTTCACCTTCCTAAGCCCTCTATTTTTCCTTAGACTCTACTTTGAAGTACACAAACGAGAACTAGAACCAGAGTCTATGACTCAACTGGAAGTAGAGGAAACCGTAAGGTTAGTTTCTATTATGAGCAAGTGTGACATACCTTCCGAAGGTGTGTCCTTCTTCTTATTCTTCAGGCTCTCCAGGTAGACGGGACAGTTCCTTTTCCAATGACCATCAACATTGCAGTGGAAACATTTTCCTTTGTTAGTGGTCTTTATCTTAGGAGCTTCCCTCTTGGGCTTGTTCTCGGTCTTTTGTTTCTTCGCAGGTTTCTTCTTCCAATTAGACTTTCTTTTGGAAGAGGAAGCCCGCTCCACAGTAAGAACCGAGCCCCTTGAACTTTTCAAAGTCCCCTCCGTTGTTACCAACATGTTCAATAATTCTACGTTGATGCAGTCAATTTTATTCATATGATAGTTTACAATAAACTGTCCATATGATATAGGCAGGGATTGCTGGATTAGATCAACTTGCAATTCCTTATCCACTTTCGAACCGAGCTTCTCAAGCTCTTCGAGATCTTTTGATCATTGTCAAATAATGATCATGTACAGACTGCCCTTTCGTCAGCTATTGGACGATTTGGTAACGTGAGGATTTTCTGGTCGAGAACATTACTGAGCTTTTCAAAACTCAAAACTATTTTTAAGTTTCTTAAGCCAGTCTTTATAATTCGTTTCGATTAAGGAGTTTGTGTCGAGAATATAAAAGAGACGATTGGAAGCAAACATTTGCTTTGCAGAGAGTAAAGATTCAAGTTAGATATTTGTATTTGAAAATTTTCTTTTAGGGATTTTTAAAAACAAATTTAGCCTCCCACTATTTTCTCGAGTCTCTTACACTCCTCGGGTAGAGAAACGGAAACCCAACGCAACAAATGTTTCAAGTGGGTACTGCGGTCCCACCAGTTTAATGCACCATCTCACCTGACAGTTATTGGCGACACGCAAACCGATGAGTGGACAACTCTTGTCCAATGCTTCTCAAGCAAATTGCAGCGATCGGTCTCTAAGTCCTGTAGGCCTCACCTGACAGTTATTGGCCTCATTCCTTAGTTAAGTCAGACCCACCGTTCAAACGCGTAAGCAAAGCCGTCATTGGGTCCCTCACCTGACAGTTATTGGGCCCAACCCCATCTTTGCTTCGCAGCATCTCATGCTAATAGAGTGGTTGCGCCTTTCCGATGCAACTGACCACTGTATCCAGCCGTGCCAATCAACACCAGAAAAACGTCCGCACTTCTACAACGGCGAAAGACCGTTCGACTTAATATTTGTGAGGAGATTAAAATTTAGGTCTCATATTTTATTTTATTTATTTACATCTAATGCAATAAAAATAAACCGCGCATAAAAAAAAATATTATTGGTGATGATCATGGATCTAAAAGAGGATTCGGGCTCGAGCCACTGAGCCGGAATCAGGGTCTTTGGGTCATAAATTACAAGCACATACACGTCATTGGTTTGATCGTCTTCAACTACTTGATCCGATCCCTATCAACATCTTGATCCGACCACCATCAAGTACTCATCTCGATCTGGTCTTTGCGTGCTTCTCGGCTTGCAACCGATCAACCAATGACGTGCAACTATACAACATACAACCCAACAATAAAGATAACATATAATTAATTACATTTGATAACTTTTATCTCTAATCTATTGAGACACGCAGGTCTCCAAATAAAACGGCTCATGCACGTAGGCACCCAAAAAGCCATCTCTAATACAGAGTCCTTAATTATAAATAAATTTAAAATTACAGGATTCCGCATACACATCATACATCACATGTCGAAAATAAATAGGTCGCTATCCATGTTTATCCACCGATATGTATCTCATACATCACATACATAAAAAAAATAATTTTGGGTATTCTAATTAATCGTTACCAATGATTCGAAAAATAACAATGATCAAATCACTAAAAGCAATCAATCTTATGGATTGTTTATTATTTTGATCAAAAATTAATCCGCAAACACTACAACTTGATCTCATCAAGATTTAAATTTGATCACATCAAATTAGCCCTTTTAATTTTTAAATTGATCTAATCAAAATAAAAAATTAAAAAAATTTAAAAAATTCTCCATCCGTACGGACTGCTACAGTAACAGCCGTACGGACTGCTACAGTAGCAAACAAATTAGATTTTAGAAAACTTTCAAGATCCAATCTCTAAACCACGCAATTAGGATCCCTCATGTTATTCAAGATTAAAACGAGATAGCAAGATCTAATCTTCACCTTTGCGCGGGTTGTTCTTCACCGCAATCCGATGATCGTGGAATTAGGGTCTCTTGAAGCCGCACACGCGTCCAGCCTCTATAGGTATCCACACGAGGTTGACGATCCAATCGATGTCCTCACCGGGGTACTAGTTCCCTTGTAGAGAACGTTTTTGTCGCTAGAGGAAGAATAGAGAAATTGAGAGAGATGACGGCTAGGGTTTTCTCAAAACTCTCATATATTATATAGAGGGATATAATCCTCTTTTAATAATATAATAACCATTAAGGATAAGAATAAATCTAGATTTAAATTTATCCTTTCCTTAATTGGTTACAACAATCAAATCCTAATTTGATTCGACTTAAACTTTATCCTAATTTGATCATATCAAATTAATAATGCAACATTTGCACATAAGTCCTCTCATTATTTACTAACTGTTAGTAAGTCCTCTCTTGTAACATTTACACTTTAATACCACTAATTTGTAATAATTATAAATTAGTCCAATTATCAACATATTGACAATTAAGTCCTCCGGCGATTCAAAAATCGCAATCTAGCTATCCGATCAGTCACAACCTCTTATGTGTGTGAACCCATAGGTTCTATTCTATCTGGTAGTGAGATATATTCTGATCACTATCAATAATATCACTGAAACTCCTTTCAGTGGGTTGAAACAATTCCAACACAGCCCAATGAGAATTATCGATCATCTAGATAATTCTCACGAGTCTCACAATCCACCAGTGACACCTAGCAACATGTAGTGGCATTCCAGTAGAATGGAATACTGAACCTCTTGGTGCAGTTACCGTGTGATACAGTCCTTCTATCATGAGTCCCGACTAGACGGAGATCATGGAACAACTCGTCAAACCCCATCATCTGTCATATGTCAAATTTATTCGACTCGAGTTTCTAATATCGGAAATCCTTTCCGCTATTTATCCTGTCTTGGCCAAGGTCTTCTAAACTCGGTCTCATAAATCACATAGGACTAACGCCCTATCTATTAAGGGAGATAGATTCTATACAGGTGCACACCCTATTCCTACAACGAACCTACTGAGCCAACATGCACCGCAAGGACCCGAATGGCTAGGGACCAAGTGTATGTACAGTCAAACTACAATAACCTCATTGTGAATAGCCGAGGCACCGCAGGTCAAAGGACCAGTCACACTACTGCAACATTGAGTAAGTCACTGACGAGTGAGTAGACATCCAAGTGACTTCTCGTGTTGGTCACGCTCGATACCCTTGTTCTCTAACAACCAGCTGCACATTCGCTCCAGTGTCTCCACACTGTTGACTCGAGACTCATCTACCCAAAAGGGAAGCGACCTGTGCACCAATCTCATCGGATCAATCACTGTCCCCGCGATGATCCATCGATCGGGAGCATTTAGGAATTAACCATCAATGACACATGTCTCAAATTCTCAACTCTTGAGAATGCATGTCATCATCTTATTAATTCCTTGGACGATTCATGGACACATACACAACATGAATGGAAATAGGAACCCATATTTATTCAAAATATTTAAAGTCAAATACAAATTTATGTCCTAAAAAGAATACATGTGTCAGCCCGATTGGCTTCTAGGGCATACATCTAACACTTTCTTCTTGGAACCTTCAAGACTCCGACTCACTTCACGAAATATGCCAATATAAAATCGGTAACAATCTCCCCCTTTGGCAATTTCGTGATAAAATCCAAAATTACATAAAACACTCACGATGCTGATCTCTCCAAAAAATGAAACTCATTGCCATCACCAAAACAATGAACTTCTCGCGTGAAAGATCCAAATAAAATCCAAAATTATAATTTTGTAACTCCTAAAAACAAACTCTATAACTTAGACAAACATGGAGTCTTGAAGTCTTGAAAGATCTGCAAAAAATTTACATTCTCCACGAACAAAGTTAGTAGAAAAAATATATCTAAATCTCTCCCTCTTTGTTCATGCAATCTTTCCCCCTATGTTTATGCGTCTAAGTCATCATTACCTTTCTCCCCCTTTTTGTCAAAAATTGCCAAAAAAAATACAAAAAATAGAGAGAAGTTCGAGAAAATAAATAAAAACACAAGCTTAAAGCTTTTTCTATTTTGAAACCACTTGTGATAAAATTTCAAGCAATGTTAGTGCATGAGAAATATAAATTCACATTGACTTCTTTCAATCCCTATTAATTTCATAAGAATTAAAAATTTTACTACACACTCACCATAATGTAGATAAAATATTATATGATTTCTTAATTCATATAAACTTCAAAATCAAGTCATTAAAAATAATCTAAAGGCTCAAAAGCTATCAAGATGTAAATGGATTATGAAGATGACTTAAGGGATTCATCAAAGAGACAGAAATTATCGCATAAACATTCAAAATTGAGATAAAACCAATATTGCACGGGGGGTGGCTCTTTGAGCATCTTTCATGTATGTGGACCACCTTATAACTCCGAAAAATAAAAATTTGTGACATTTTTTCTTTTGCATGCTTTTGCACTTATATATATATTTTTTCGGATATGCAATTCAATTCTCATGTGGTAGCTACACACACTAACCGGGCGACCGGGGTGGTAGCTCTTTCCTCCATGTGGTGGTAGTTTTCACACTCCTTTAAAGGATGTAACTCTTTTCACATCTTTCAAAGTATATGAGCATTTTTTTTAACATAATAATAACTCTTCCTCGCTTAAGCAATCTCTTAGTTGAAAGAACATGTGATAAATTTTAGTCCATAAGAGAATGACTATTCATCTAATTCAACACACACAACCGAGATAGGTAAAGGTCCTAGAGATTATACATGATTGCCTAAATTTGATGAATATAAGTGTTAAGAACTCCTATAATGAATTATCTTCAAATATAGTGAAAATGAAGTAAAACCGATAATTAATATGCAATTAACTAGGAGTGAATGAAAGTGAACCTATTGATGTTCAATGCACTATTTAATGTTCTAATCATTCAAAGAATCTAAAAATCGTAACAATGAAAGCACCTAAACGTGTAATGCAATAAACAAAAGATATGCAACAGAAACCGACCAAAGCACTACACGAAGTCAAAACAAATTAAGACTTTAGAGAAGGAAAGATATCACCTTTCCGAACCCAAACTTGTCGGATTGTTGGTTGTCTTGATTTGTTGACGTTGGGCACGGTTTGTTTTGACTTTTGATCAACCGTGGGTCTCACCATCGCATTCCGCTTTTGAGGATTTGGTTGTTGTGGCTTTGACTTTCGGTTGACCTTGGGTACTCGACCTTTTAGATGTTGCTTTTGAAACCGAGAAAGTTGTCGAGTGTTGGAAAATACCGATAGATGCTTAGAAGATGCCACTTGAGTTTTCTTTTTATGGCATGTCTTCTTGATATGTCCTTTCTTTCCGCATCTATGACATACTTTCTCTTTTACACTTGTTCAGACTTTGGGAATAGAATTTTTTACCTTCTCAATAAATGTCCGGTCATATCCAAGTCCAAGTTTGCTTGTTTGACCCAACTCGAGCATATCATCAAGTTTCTTTGAACTGGAGGAGAATTTTTGTATGTCGGACTTGAGTTGATGGACTTGTTTGGTCAAAACTTGATTAAAAACATGAATTTCCTTGTATTGTAGTTCTAGAAAGCCAACCTTTTCTTGATGTGATTTGATCGTTATCTCCGATTGGTTGAGCTTCTCTTGGAGGATTTTGTTGTTCTTCAATATGTTTTTCCTTTCCTCCTCAAGAGCTTTATTTGAAGTACTCAATATCTTTTTGTCATCCTCAAGCTCCAAAAGTTGCTTCCTCAACTTCTTGTTGTGCTTAGCCATCTTCTTCGATTCATCAAGAAGTTGTTGGTATGCCTCGGCTAAGCCCTCATCATCCGACTCTTCCTCACTCGAGCCATCGTCGCTCGATGAACCATGCAAAGAGGGAGAATCAAAGGGATTAGAAATAATAGATGATAAACAAAAAGTAGAAGGAGAAGAAGAAACGTGTGTAGATAAGGCAATAGCATCATTAGTTTCTTCTTCACTAGAACTCGAATCATTGGAAGTAGAGTCATCCCAAGTTCTAGCTTGTAAAGCCTTCTTGTTATAAGACTTTTTCGTGGGACAATCCGTGGAGATGTGGCCGTAGCCTCGACACTTGTAGCATTGGATTTTTCCTTCAAAGTCATCTTTATCTTTAGAAGACTTTACAATCTTCTTCTCTTTAGAGGATTTATAATGTGAAGATCCGTTAGAAAAAGATTTGGATGTAGATCGATTTGACTTGTTCTTCCGAAAATTTCGACGAAATTTCTTCGTGAGACGCGCCAATTGATGTTCAAAGTCGGCGAGCGAAATATCTTCGTCGGAATTCGAGTCGTCGTCTTCCTCCTTCGTAGATTTGAGTGCAATACCTGTACTCTTAGAAGAAGACTTTGAAGAAGATTCATTAGCAGAAAAAGTCATTTCATACGTTTGTAAAGCACCTACTAATTCTTCTACTTTCATCTCATCCGGATGCTTAATAGTCTCAATGGCCGCAACCTTCGGACGAAATCTTTCGGGAAGAGTTCTCAACATTTTTCTTACAACTTTAGACTCCGAGATTTTCCCTCCCAAGTTTGCGCATGTATTTACCATGTCTTGAAGATGAGTATAGTACTCGGTAAAGGTCTCATGATCGTCCATGGAAATTGAATCAAATTTACTTGTAAGCATTTGAAGTTTTTGGACCTTTACCAAGCTAGTTCCCTCATGCGTAACATGGAGAGTATCCCAAATCTCCTTAGCCGTTTCACACGCCGAGACGCGTGAAAACTCGGTTTGAGATAAAGAATTAAATAAGGCATTAATTCCCCTACCGTTGTAAGAAGATAAATCAATCTCTTCCTTACTCTATTTATTTCGAGGTTTGGGCTTGTCAACATTCTCTACATTTTCAGTAGGATGTTTACATCCAAATTCGATGGATTGCCAAACCCGCTCGTCGATAGCAATTAGAAAAGCTCTCATGTGAACCTTCCAATACGCATAATTGGTTCCATCAGAAAACGGTGGCCTAAATATGTTACCGCCTTCACCCATTATGATAGATAAAGCCTAGATCCCGCTCTGATACCAATTGTAAGTTACGGGGGAGCCCTAGGATCTATCTAGAGTATATCAATCACCCAGAGGGGGGTGAATAGGTGTATAAACAAAAATCACAAATCTCAATGCGATAAAGTAATGTGGAAAATAAAATCAGCACACCGAGCTTTACGTGGATGTAGGGCACCATGAATCAATTTGAGAGAAGCTTAATGTAGAAGATGAGGAAAAGGGTTACCTACAAGCTTCTAGGATTTCTAAAAGATAATCTATACTTGAACCACGTTTTAGAGACACCCCCACATCTTATTTATAGTTTAAAAGCAATCCAAAATAGATTAGAATTAAAAAACAGTTTTTAGAAAGGTTTGGAAACAAATCGATTTCGACTAGGATTGAAAAACTGATTTTAGGAATGTTTGGAACCAAATTAGGATTGCTAAGATATTTTAAGAAATCTACCATCTTATTTAAAGGTTTGAGAGACATTAGAATCAGAATAGGATTAAAAAAATAACTTTCCAAAACTTCGCGACGTGTCAGGGTCCGTACCGTGGGTATGGGGTCCGGACCTTGATACACATCAAGCGTATCATTGTCCGGACCGCAGCCATCAAGGTCCGGACTCGCTCTGCGAAACAGCCTGGGGTCCGGACCTCAGCCCTCAGGGTCCAGACTCTCTCTGCGTGACAGCAAGAGAGGCGTACGGGTTCCGGACCTCAGCTTCCAGGGTCCGGACTCGGTCTGCGAGACAGCAAGACTTGCTCACGGGTTCCGAACCTCATATTCCAGGGTCCGGACCTCATAGCATGAAGTTTTCCGATTCGTTTATAAATCATTAACTAATGTCTCCAAACACTTAAATTAGATATATAAATCATCATCAAGATTATTTAAACTTACCAAGCATCGTGAATTCAAACGTTGAGTCTTCGAGTCTTCAATCTTTGTCCTTTCTTCTTTGAACCTTCAAGACTCCGACTCACTACACGAAATATGCCAATATAAAATTCGTAACATATGAAAGTTGAGGCAATCAAGGATTTGCCTCGCCCGACCAATATCACGGAGGTGCGAAGCTTTTTAGGTCTTGCGGGATACTATCGGCGGTTCGTGGAGGAATTTTCAAAAATCTCCGGTCCACTAACGCGTCTTACCCGCAAGGGAGCCAAATATGTTTGGAGCGAGGAATGCGACCAAAGCTTCAAGGAGCTAAAGGAAAGGTTGACTTCGGCTCCGGTTCTCGCCTTGCCGATTGCTGGGGAGGGCTTTGTGGTGTATAGTGATGCATCACGACGTGGTCTTGGGTGTGTGCTTATGCAAAGAGGACAAGTAATAGCATATGCCTCTCGACAGCTAAAGAGCTATGAGCAGAATTACCCTACCCACGACTTAGAACTCGCGGCAGTGGTCTTCGCACTTAAGTTGTGGAGACACTATTTATACGGGGAACATTGTGAGGTGTACACGGATCACAAAAGCTTAAAGTATTTATTCACTCGGAAGGAGTTGAACTTGAGGCAACGGAGGTGGTTGGAGTTGATAAAAGATTACGACTTGACCATCTTGTACCACCCCGGTAGAGCCAATGTGGTGGCCGATGCGCTCAGTAGAAAATTTGTGGAGAACTTCGCAATTGAGATGACGGGACAAATGCCGTTGATCAAAGAAATGGACCGATTTGACTTGGAAGTCGTGGCCCCGGGCGTCCCCGCTAGACTTATGAATCTCGAGGTGTGGCCGACCTTGTTGGAGGAAATAAAAGAAAAGCAATCCGATTATCCGGAGCTCCGAAAGGTGCGGAAACCTACCGAGAGCGGGCACGCCGGTGATTTTCATGTGGACTTGAAGGGCGCCATTCGGTTTCAAAATCGATTGTGCGTGCCAAAAGTTGAGGACATTCGGGGGGAGATCTTGAAAGAAGCTCACACTTCTCCCTATGAGATTCACCCGGGCGGCACCAAAATGTACAAGGATGTCAAATTGCATTATTGGTGGCCGGGGATGAAGCTTGATGTGGGACGCTTTTTGGCACAATGCTTAGTATGCCAACAAGTGAAGGCCGAGCGTCGCTTTTCGGCGGAACAATTGCAAGGATTGCCCATTCCAGTTTGGAAGTGGGAGAATATCGCGATGGACTTTGTTGTGGGCTTACCTCGATTGCTAGGTGGCCACGACGCGATTTGGGTGGTTGTGGATCGTTTGACAAAGTCGGCACACTTTTTGCCTATCCACACTACTTGGTCGGGAGACAAGTTGGCACAAGTCTACCCGGATGAGATTGTGCGGTTGCACGGGGTCCCGACCTCGATAGTTTCAGATCGAGATCCCCGTTTTACATCGCATTTTTAAAAAAGCTTGCAAGAAGCTTTGGGTACACGGCTCGATTTCAGTTCAGCATTTCATCCTCAAACTGATGGTCAATCGGAAAGGACAATTAAGATTTTGGAGGATATGCTGCGAGCATGTGTGTTGGACTTCAAGGGTGCATGGCCTACTCACTTACCGATGGCTGAATTTGCTTATAATAATAGCTACCAATCTAGCATCGGTATGGCACCGTTTGAGGCCTTGTATGGAAGAAAATACCGCTCTCCTGTTCATTGGAGTGAAGTCGGCGAGAGAAGGGTCTTAGGACCGGACGTGTTGCGTGAAGCGGAGGAAAAGGTCCGCTTGGCACGCGAATCCTTATCGACGGCGCAGTCTAGACAAAAGAGTTATGCAGATCGGCGTCGACGAGATTTGGAATTCGCGGTAGGAGACCGCGTCTTCTTGAAAGTATCACCCATGAGAGGGGTGAAACGATTTGGTGTTTGGGGTAAGTTGAGTCCCCGTTAAATTGGACCTTATGAGGTTTTGGAGCGTGTGGGATCCGTGGCATATCGGCCAGCTTTGCCGCCAAAACTTGCGGGGATACACAATGTGTTCCATGTATCGACCCTCCACAAGTATATGTATGATCCGGCACACGTTCTCGAGTATGTGCCTATGGAGCTTCATGAGGATATGACTTATGAGGAGTTTCCCTTGTGTATCATAGATCGCGAGGTGGAAAGCTTGAGGAACCGTGAGATTCCTTATGTAAAGGTACAATAGACGAATCACGCTGAGCGCGAAGCTACGTGGGAATTAGAAAGCTCGATGAAGGAGTGGTTTTCTTACCTCTTCGCTGAGTCCAGCTGAGGTATGATTTAGTTTCGCGGCCGAAACTCTCTTTAAGGGGGGTGGAATGTAGTACACTGAATTTCAGTGCATCGTACCGAACTTCTACAAATTGTAGTTTTTCGGTGGAAAAATAGCATGAGAGGCTATATGTGAGGCTTTGGCGAAGTTCGGAACCTGTGCGAAGTGTTTTCGGCGCAATTAAGGCGCGAAAATGGACTTCGATAAGCTAAAACTGCTGAACTTGGGAAGTCTGCACTGGATTCCGGTATGTGGACCTCCATACCGGAATTGGAGTTAATAGTACCGGTATGTGAAGGGGGTACACCGGAATACCATGGTCTCGGGTTTTGCGGAATTCTCCGAAAAAATACCGGAACTGTCACAGTATACCTGTATGTGTGTGTAGTACACTGAATTTCAGTGCATCGTACCGAACTTCTACAAATTGTAGAGTTCCGGTGGAAAAATAGCATGAGAGGCTAAATGTGAGACTTGGCCAAGTTCGAGACCTGTGCGAAGTGTTTTCGACGCAATTGAGGCGCAAAAATGGGCTTTGAAGGGCTAAAATTGCTGAACTTGTGAAGTCTGCACTGGATTCCGGTATGTGGATCCCCATACCGAAATTGGAGTGAATAGTACCGGTATGTGAAGGGGCATACCGGAATGCCATGGTTGAACCGAAAACCCAGCTCTTGAGTTTTGAGAAATTCTTCGGGGAAATACCGGAACTGTCACAGTATACCGGTATGTGATGAGGCATACCGGAATACGATGGTCGAAAACGAAAACCCAGCTCTCGGGTTTTGCGGAATCCCCGTGGTATACCGGAACCAGCACACCCGTATACCGGTATTCAATGGGCATACCGGTATACAGTGTTACGAAATTTCAGTTTTGGCTGGTTCAGAGTGTTAAGTGTGGAGAAGGGCAATTTGATCTTTTCACACTCGTGGAGGTGTTAGAAAGGCAGGGAACACCCCCCTTTCTAGTCACCTTCTTCTCCATTTCTCCTCTCCATCTTCTCCACTTTCTCTCTCTAAGGATTTCTCCAAAACTTGGAGAAAATGGTGGATTGATCCTGGGAAAAGCTTCCAAAGGAGAAAAGGAGCTTCTTGGTGCAAGAAGGAGCTTGGGGATTTCGTGATTAAGGTTAGTACCTCACGTTTTGGGTTCAAACCTTGGATTTAATCCTTTGAAATGAGGTTTTTGGGAACCCTTGGCAACCTAAACCACAAATGGTGGGAGATTGGCCATGAAATCTAGGGTTTGGCTTGCATGCATGCAAACCCTAGGTAGAATGAGAGTTTTTGCAATGTGAGGTTCTAAAAATATTTGGACCTTCGATAATTGCAATTGAGGCATAGGAAATCATGTTGGAACGCTTGATTTCACATATTGAGTTAATTTTAGGGTTCGTAACGAGTAACGAACCATTTTCTTGTAGAAGCTTGGGTTGAAGCAATAACTCAAGGCTTGGACACTTAGGAGCTTGAAGAATACAAGAATTTGGAAGCTCTTGAGGTGGGTTTGTGTTTACCGAAGTGATTAGGTCACTTCTATGTCTAGGGTAATTATCTATTTATAAAATAAAATGGTATGTGTTGAGAACCCTAGAAGTTTGCATGTTGGCAAGGGTAAAATCATGATAGGTAGAACAATGAACTCCTATTGCATGATGTATATTTCAAGTATAACTCAATTATGGATACTTGTTGCATGGTTGCATGTATGATTAAACCTAGTGTTGTTGAATATAGGTTGGACATGGGAGAATTGAACCTAGTGTCATTGAACATAGGTTGGACATGTGAGAATTGAACCTAGTGTCATTGAACATAGGTTGGACATGTGAGAATTGAACCTAGTGTCATTGAACATAGGTTGGACATGTGAGAATTGAACCTAGTGTCATTGAACATAGGTTGGACATGAGATTGAAATCTAGAGTCATGGAACCTAGGTTGAGAACGAGAAAGTAAACCTAGTGTTATTGAACATAGGTGAGACTTAGTGACTTGAACCTAAGATCGTGAGATTTAGGTTGGCAAGTAAAGAAATGTGAATAACGGGATGTGCGACGATTTTGCTATCCCGGGTAGGCGACGATTTCGTTACCATGCCACGAGTTGGCGGTGTCGACACGGGATGTGCGACGATTTTGCTATCCCGGGTATGCGACGATTTCGCTACCACGCCATGAGTTGGCGGTGTTGAGATGGGATGTGCGACAAGGTTGCTATCCCGGGTATGCGACGAGTTCGCTATCCATGCCATGTGATGGCGGTGTTGAGACGGGGTATACGACGATTTTGCTATCCCGAGCATGCGACGAGTTCGCTTCTCGAATTAGGAGGTAACGAGTTCACTCCTTGGATGTTGGAATAATTATGGTGAGACGGCGATTACGAAACCATAAGTAAATGACAAGTAAATGAACTTAATCAATGTGAGACATAGGATGGACCTAGGAGAGAATGATAATTTATATTTTATTTGGTTGCATCTTTTATGTTTATTTACAAGCATGTAAATAATTGTTGCATAGTTATATATGATCTAACTTATGCATATGGTGTTTCTTTGGACCTGGTGGGTCGAGCTTCTCTCTTGGGTGGCCTTACCCACTGGGAACTATGTTTATAGTTCTCACCCTACGTTTTTCAGATCCTTCCGCGAGTGAGGCGACGGAGCGAGGCAAGGGTTTGGCTCTTTAGATAGCGGCCCTTCCATTTTAATTGGTGATACATAGAGTTGTACCCCTAGTTTTGGATTATGATAGCATAGGGGACTTTCATTATATGTATGAATCTTCTATATTCCATAGTTTTGGAACATTGTGTATGGAATGAAAAAGAAAGAAAGGAAAATTTTGGACATGTATATTGTGCCATGTGATGTAATAGAAGTAGAACTTCTTTATGTTAATGCTTTCCTTGCGCAACTCTTGTTCTCCGTTCCTAATTGGAACATTGTGGATAAGCTTGTGTTGTGACGCCTTGGGCGGGTAGAAAAGACTCTATCCGTTTGGCGGGTCTGGGGCATGCGCCCGTGCGGTTATCCTTTCCACCTAGTTGGTGTATAAAGGGCCGGCGGGGCGTGACAGACTGAGGTGGTATCAGAGCGTAGAAATGGTTTAGGTTGACCTAAGAAACCCTAGGATGGAAAAGACCCTAGGAGTGTAGGCTCGTGAGTGACGAGATCTTTGATGTGGCGAAAGATAAGTGATTGGGTTATGTCCTTATGCCTCTAGTTGGAAATAGAGGTAGATTCGAGGTGTGTCTTATTCTTCACCAAGTGTGTTCATGTTGGCGGACGACAACATGAAACCAAGTGAGGAGAATAAGGACCCTCGTATGACTTTCGCCTAGATTGGGTTCACGTTTATTTTCGCGAAATGTTATATCGCAAATGACTTTGAATGTCATGAAATGACCAAAGGCGTTGTGTTTTCAGGAGATAATGGTACGTGGACGACCTCCTGCGAAGACTGGGCCCGGAGGATCGTGCGCGGCTCCCGAACAACCCGGGGAGGGCGAGAACTCGGCTCTTCGCAATGAGTTGACCGAGTTAATGGGCGTGGTTCGGCGACAGGCCAAAGCCATGCAGCGACAGGAGGAGCAAATTAAAAAGCTCCAAGACGAGATGGCGCAGCAAGCGGCTGTGATCAGGGAGGAGAGGTTGGGAGTACCTCCGGCCTCTGCTTCGGCACCGGCCAAAGAGGTGACACCGGCGCCGGCCGTGGTGCCACCTGCGCCATCGGTTGTGGCCAAGGGGTCGGGTGCTCCTATACCCGATTCCGAGATGGAGGACGCAGAACGAGAACGCGCGCTTGTGGCTCTCATGAGGTTCAAAAAGTTGAGCCCGCCTATCTTTAGCGGGGAGAATGTGGATCCGTGGGATGTAGAGACATGGATCGATGCTGTTGAGACGCTCTTCGAGGATCTCTATACCTTGGAGAGGGACAAGGTGCATCTCGCCGCTCATTGTTTGGAGCGATCGGCGAAGGTGTGGTGGAAGGGAGTCCGACGGGATAGACTCTCTAGCCTTCCGCCACCGTTGTGGGAAGAGTTTCGGGGTATGGTGTTCGCCACCTATTTTCCCGATAGCGTGAAAAGAAAACTTCAAGAAAGGTTCCGTAAGTTGAAGCAAGGGAACCGAACTATACGTGAGTACAAGAGGGAGTTCTCGTACATTATCAACTGCGTACCGCACGTTGTCCGCGGAGAGTTGGGTTATTTTATGCAAATGTGAACTTTCATATAGAAAGAGGTTATTTTAACCGGAATGTGACATTTGACACCCTAATTAATTGATGCATATACATGTAGTGTATGGACATAGTATTGGGTGGTGGCTTTGTGGCATATTATGTAGTGAATATAACATACATATTGTTGGGAACAAGTTATATAGTTCATACATGTAGTAGAAAATTGGATATACATTACATACTTGTAGTTGGAGACAAGTCCTATGTGTAATAGTAAAACTTGACATATAGGGAGTTTATTACATTAGAGTATATGTGATTGATCGTGGCATTAATTTGACATGCATGTAATTTGTATAATTAATATTGAACTTATGACAATAGGAACATATTCATGTTCATGTAGATGATTTATTCATTGGAGGCATGATAGTTGTAGAATTACCTGCTTAGCATCTAATATTTCATTCTTTATGTTTCTGTTTAAACTATCTTGTCTTAGTTGACCTAGCGGTGTAATTCGCCACTCTCAGCGGCTTACCCACTGGGAACTATTGTATAATAGTTCTCACCCCCATTGTTGTTGGGTTTTTATTTCAGAGCCTTCCGCAGCAGGAGAGGCTTGGGATCGCGGCGAGGGTTAGCAGCTAGCTAGAGCCTCCACGGTGTTGTCGTTGTAGGCATACCATGATGTCCTTTCATTGTATTTTATATGAAAGGTGTATAGATGTTTGGTTGACCTATTATTGATAAGATGTATAAACTCTTTAATATATCTTGAGATTTTAGTTGTGTTGATTCTATTTTGGTTGTAGACATATGTTCTCGCTCTGATTACCTTGTTAGGATGTATTCCTTATTCTACTTGATTATTGTTAGCATAGACGCCTTGTGTACATTGTGTTGTTTAAGGTACACGGCGGGTCTGTGCACGTGCCTGGTAGGCTCCCACGAGGGCCCGGGACGTGATAGATTATTGTGGTATCAGAGCCTAGGGTTGAGTCAGAGTGGACCTAGTAAACCTTAGGCAGGTTGGACGATAAGGAATAGGAACGTGAGAGACGGGATCTCTTGTGACATAATGGCGAAAGTATCATGATTGAGTCATTTCTAAAGCTCCAAAGGAGTTGGAGTTAGATCGGAGTGAACCACTTCTATACCCTTGGAGGGTCACGTTGGCGGCCGACAACGTGACATCGGGGAATAGTGGGAGTCCACTTCATTACTTTCGCGTGATTGGGGTTATAGTCTTGTGTGGGGATGCGTTGGCGTGGGGTGTTTCACCCGCGCATGTTTTGCTTGTTGCAGCTTGAGTGGGATCGATGCACTCGATGGCGGCTGAGGCAGCCGAGGCGGGACTTCTGCATCCTCCGGATTTGGTGAGACCCAGAAGTTGAGAGAACAACTGGTAGTTTCAGCGAGTGTGGTGGAGCGGCGATCATTATGATGATTACTCCAAGTTGAGACCTCGCGTCGGCATACGAGAGGATTAAGCGACTGGAAGACTTGATGATCCAGTTGGCAGCCGACCTCAGGAAATCTTGTAAGAATGCGGGTCGTACCTTGATAAGGGCGAGAGACGTGGAGACCGTTTGTCACGCCCCGAGGCCCCAGCGGAAGCCCACCCGGGCGCATGCACAGACCCGCCGTGTACACAAACAACCAACATGCACACAAGGCGTCTATAACAAGCATGAAAGAAAGGAATAAAACAAGTAATCCTATCATGATAATCAGAGCATACATACTAAACAAATAAGGTCTCGAGGTGAAAGTACGAAATACTATAAAAGAGTAAAGCAACTACAAGAGTTTAGTACATCAATAAACCCAAAACGGGACATAAGGTAGTCTCTACAAAAGTGGTCGATACAAAAACACCTCTCAAAGTAAAATAAAGAAAGGTGCGCCACCTAGTCGCTAGCTCCCTCGCGATCTAGCTACTCGCAATGCCCTTGCCACGGTCCCTAGCCTCTCCCGCAGTGGATGGCTCTGAAAATAAAACAACAAACCCCAGGGGGATGAGAACTATTATTCAATAGTTCCCAGTGGGTAAGCCGCCGAGAGGAGCGGAGTACACCACTAGGCCAACTGAGGCAAAGTAGGGTTAGATAACAAAAGCACTATTATAATTGAAATTCAATACTACTATGCCTCAAGATGCGATAATATAAACATAATACTATTCTACCCAAGTACATGTATGAATATGCAATGTTCCACTTCTTACAAAAATGAATGTTCATTTTGCAAATAATCATAATATGTAGTCATAAAGAGTATAAATAAAGAATGTTCACTTGTGTCGTGCCTAATGGCTCCGTGGTAGTCAACACCTCACGCTTTGGTGAGCCTTACCCACGGCGGTTCCATTTCGGCGCTCTCTCTAACACACGGGCAAAATAACTGTCGCAAGGCCAACTCCGGAGTGCCGGCTTGTAGGGAGCGACCCTCACAAGCATGTGTAAACGAGCATAGTGGCAAACAAGTAACAATCAACCACATAATATTTCTCATCATGTCTAGAAACATGGAATGTCAACTAATGTCCAAGTTTAGATCGTAACGTCATTCTCGTTGTTCATCTAGATGGAATGTCATAAGTTCAACCTCACATTATGGTTTAACGTGTCGTATGTCATGTCTACACTATGACTAGTCCAATAAGCTAAATGTCAAGAGTGTTTCCAAATTCGTTGTTCATCTAATGCCACACATATCTCTACTTGTCTAAGTAGGTGTCCCAATAAGCACATAAGTGAAATGTTCTACTTCCATAGCCATTCATGATGCACTATGTACAAAGTCATCCAATCTTCCTACTACTTAGGATATACAATTTGCATATAAATAGCACATGAATTTCATGCATTCTACAATTCTACCATGTCATGATTAGTATGAATATGCACTAATTTAAGCTCTTAAGCTACGATGAAGACATAGGGGGAATTCACCCATTTCGGTGAGGTCAAACCCACCGGATGCCCTTCGAAACCTCGTAGTATCCGAAAACAAAGTTGCCCCCGCTATTTCTAGCACCATAAAGGAGATCTCTAAGGGGTTAGAAACATCGAACGAGCATTTTGAAAAACGACATACAAAAGGGGAAGAAAAGGTAGAATTACCTTAGACCAAGAATTCCTCGTCCAACATTCAAAATGAAGTTAGGAAGCTTCAAATCCAACCTAACATAACATTCTACACCCATTAAAACCCATTCAAAAGCCTAGAATCAAGAAACCCTAAAAATAAACCCTAGGTTTACCATAATAGGATTTCTCCAACAAAACCCAAATAAACTCCAAAAGAGGATCAAAAAGAGGAAAACTCACCTCTTTAAAGCTCCAAGCTAGGTCCAACGGGCTCCTCCAAGAGCAAGCTAGCAAGCTTGAGTGCAAAGGAGAAGGGAAAAGAGATCAAACTCTAGGTTTCCTTCACCAAGAAACCAAGAATCTAGAGAGAGAAAGAGAGAAAACCTACCTTTCTTTCTCCATAGTTCTCAGCACAATGGCTGAGAGGGGGGCTGTGAAGGGTTAAGTTGTATGATGCTACAATTGTCCTAACACCCCTCCAAAAGCCAACAATAGCAAAACAGCTCAAAAACAGAATTTCGGCACTGTGTACCGGTATGCGTATGGGCATACCGATATCCAGCCAGAATTTCTGCCAACCCGAGCCTCGGCCAAGCAGGCCACGCGAAGGGATTCCGGTATGCGCTGATGCTAGTACCGGTATGGGTTACTCCAATACCGGTACGCGATCTTCACATACCGGAATGCAGGCTCACTCCGGTATCTCCAGCGGAATTCCGCAGAACCCGAGAGCTGCGCAAACCTGTTTTTCACAGGATTCCGGTATCCCAAAGGTACATACCGGTATGCAATGTCAAAACCTACAGTTCTGAAGATTTCGACTTTCGGAGTCCGTTTTCGTACTTCTCAAGTCCCGAAAACGCTCCCAAGAGCTCGAAACACAACCAAAACCTCCAGATTAGTACGAACCACTAATCTCACACTAGAACCTTGCAATTCGCTAAAGTTCAGTGTACTACATACACCCCTCCTAAAAAGGAGTTTCGTCCGTGAAACTAGAAGTCAAATACCTTAGGATTCCATCTGAAAAAGATGGGGGTAACGCTCCAACAGCGAGCTCTCCAACTCCCAAGTTGCTTCGCGCTCGTCGTGGTTGCTCCAAAGCACCTTCACATAAGGGATTTCTCGATTCCTGAGTTTTTTCACCTCGCGAGCTAGGATCTTCGTCGGGTATTCCTCGAAACTCAAATCTTCATGCAATTCCAACGGAGTGGAGTCCAACACATGAGTTGGGTCGAAAACATATTTCCGGAGCAAAGATACGTGGAACACGTTGTGTACTCCCGATAAATTCGGCGGCAAAGCGAGCCGATATGCTACCGGGCCTACCCGTTCCAACACTTCAAAAGGTCCAATAAAACGAGGACTAAGCTTTCCCCAAATACCAAATCTCTTAATCCCCTTTGTCGGCGATACTTTTAGGAAGACATGATCTCCTACTTGGAACTCCAATTCCCGCCGACGCTTATCAGCATAACTCTTTTGGCGACTTTGAGCTGAAATTAATCTTTGTCGAGCAACGCGAACCTTGTCCTCGGCTTCCTGCAGCACATCAGGACCCAAAACTAGCTTCTCACCAACTTCACTCTAATGAAGCGGTGGTCGACACTTCCTTCCATAAAGAGCTTCGAAAGGCGCCATCTTAATGCTTGCTTGATAACTATTGTTATAAGCAAACTCTGCCATGGGTAGGTGTTGATGCCATCCACCTTGATAATCCATAATACAAGCTCGAAGCATGTCCTCCAAGATCTGAATGGTACGCTCGGACTGCCCGTCGCTCTGGGGGTGGAATGCTGTGCTGAAATCCAGACGAGTGCCCAAGGCGTTGTGTAAACTTTTCCAAAAATACGATACAAATCTAGTATCTCTATCTGATACAATCGATGTAGGTACTCCATGAAGCCGCACCACTTCATCAAGATAGACTTGTGCAAGTCTCTCTCCTGCCCAAGTAGTGTGTATAGGGATAAAGTGTGCCGATTTAGTCAACCTATCCACAATCACCCACACTGCATCATGCCCGGCTTGAGAGCGAGGCAAACCTATAACAAAATCCATGGTAATACGCTCCCACTTCCAAACCGGTATTGGTAAACTTTGAAGCTTTCCCGCGGGGAGTCTATGTTCAGCTTTCACTTGTTGGCATGGTAAACATCGAGCTACAAACTCGCCAACGTCCTTCATCATTCCGGGCCACCAATAGTGTAATTTCAAATCCTTGTACATCTTTGTGCCACCCGGATGTACAGTATAAGGCGCTCGATGAGCTTCGGTCAATATCCTTTCTTTAATCTCCGCTTCTGTCGGTACACACAATCGATTTAGGAATCGTAACATTCCTTGATCGTCCACAAGTAAACCGTTGGCACGACCTTTGCTGATTTTGGATCGAATCCTTTGCAATTCTAGATCAAGAGCTTGCTTCTCCTTAATCCATTCAAGTAAAGTAGGTTGCACTACCAATGCCATTAACCTCATGGGTGTATCGGGGGCTACCACCTCCAAATCCATTCGTCGCAATTCCGCCAGTAGCGGGGGTTGAGTAACAAGTAACATGGCTAAGTTCTCCATCGATTTGCGACTTAAAGCATCTGCCACCACATTCGCTTTTCCCGGGTGGTAGAGAATAGTCAAATCATAGTCTTTAAGTAGCTCCAACCATCTTCGTTGCCTCAAATTTAATTCCTTCTGTGTGAACAGATACTTTAGGCTCTTATGGTCGGTGTAGACTTCACAACGCTCGCCATAAAGATAATGACGCCAAAGCTTCAAAGTGAACACCACGGCCGCTAACTCCGAATCGTGGGTTGGATAATTCTTTTCATAATCCTTAAGTTGACGGGAAGCATAAGCTATTACTTTTCCGTCCTGCATCAAAACACAACCCAAACCATTAAGTGAAGCATCACTATAAATCACATACCCTGCTCCCGCAACCGGCAAAGTCAAGATCGGGGCGGTTGTCAAGCGCTCCTTCAACTCTAAGAAGCTTCTATCACACAAGTCATTCCAAATGAACTTCGTTCCTTTATGTGTAAGCCGAGTGAGGGGCATAGATAATTTAGCGAATCCCTCGACAAACCTCCGGTAATATCCGGCTAGACCAATAAAACTTTGAATCTCGTTTACATTAGTTGGTCTAGGCCAATCCTTGATCGCCTCAATCTTCTTAGGATCCACGGCTACACCGTCTCCCGATATGACATGTCCCAAAAAGGATACTTCGCGGAGCCAAAATTCGCACTTCTTCAATTTAGCAAAAAGTTTCTTCTCCCGAAGTACTTGCAACACTTGCCTCAAATGATCCTTATGTTCCTCGTCGCTTCGAGAATACACCAAGATGTCATCGATGAACACCACCACAAACCTGTCTAAGTAAGGCTTAAAGACACGGTTCATTAGATCCATAAAAGCTGTCGTGGCATTAGTAAGCCCAAACGACATAACAGTAAACTCATAATGTCCATACCGTGTTCGAAAAGCCGTCACGGGTACATCATCAGCCTTGATCTTGAGTTGGTGATAACCAGATTGTAGGTTTATCTTGGAATACACCAAAGATCCTTGCAATTGATCAAACAAGTCGTCAATTCTCAGTAGTGGATACTTATTCTTGATCATAACCTTATTAAGCTCACGATAATCCACGCATAGGCGAAGAGATCCGTCCTTCTTCTTCACAAATAAAACCGGCGCTCCCCAAGGTGATACACTCGGTCTGATAAAGCCCTTATCCAATAAGTCTTGCAACTGCGCTTTCAATTCCTTCAGCTCGGCGGGTGCCATCCTATAGGGTGCCTTCGAAATCGGGGTAGTCCCGGGAACGAGATCCACCACGAATTCAATTTCCCTATCCGGTGGCATACCCGGAAGATCAGCCGGAAACACATCAACGAATTCCCACACAACGGGTATATCCTCAATCCGCGGGGTATCTCCATCCCTCACAACAATGCTAGCTAAGTAAGCCACACAACCACTCTGAATTAAGTGCTTAGCTCGCGTAGAAGAGATAGTCATCGCGAACAGCGAACTCTTGCACGCTCGGAACACAACTTCATCCTTTCCGGGCTCCCGAAAAGTCACAATCCGATCCTTGCAATCGATTGTGGCGTAGTATTTTGCGAGCCAATCTATGCCCAATACTACGTCAAACTCTCCAAGCTTTCGCAAAGCTAACAAATCAATTGGTATAATCCAATCCCCTATTCTAACAGGGCAACTAGGGCAAAACTCCCGAATGTCCAAAACATGGTCGGGGACAACAACATGTCCCGGATGCAAGGTAGGTACAATCTCGATGCCATGCAACTCGGCAAACAGCCGATCAATAAAAGAATGCGATGCACCAGTATCGAATAAAGCTCTAACTCTGATTCCATTAATTAAAATGATACTTGCGACGACCTCCTCGGCTGCTAATGCCTCCACAGCCTGTGCCGCATACATGCGCCCACTAGGCCCCTGTCGAGGTCCCTCGATCTGCTGCTGAAAGGGCGGTCGCCCCGCCGGGTAGTGAGTAGATGGGGTCCCACGACCCTGTCCCGGTGGTGTCGGTGCTGAAGCCGATGAAGGCACTGGGGAAGAACCCCTCGGGCACTGAGATCGAATGTGACCCTCCTGGCCACACTTAAAACACTTGCCACCACGTTGCGGGCATTGGGCTGGAAAATGAGGACCACCACAAATGACGCAACGCGGCGGTTTCCGGTAATCCGGTGCCCCGCGCGGTGGAGCCGAGCCTCGCCCACCCGATTGGCTCCTCGGGTGCTTCGGTGGTTTCTTGGAGTAACTCTTGCTGCCTCCTTCGCCCGCTAACCTCTTACCCTTAAGTCTGTCCCAAGCTTCGATCTCCTCTCTCGCAATCTCCGCGCCCTTTTCCACCACTAAGGCGCGATTCACCACCTTTCGAAAGGTCTGCAATCCTGCCGCTTGCACCAACCTGTAAATCGACGGTCGAAGGCCCGCTTCGAAGATACGAGCCTTATCCTCGTCATACCTCACCACGTAGGGTACGCAGTGCAATAGACGAGAAAACTCTCGTTCATACTCCATCACTGTCATGTCCCGCTGGCGCAAGTTGCACAAATCCCTCTCCATCTGCCTCTTGACACTCGGAGGAAAGTAGTTCGACAACAAAAGATCCTTGAACCGGCTCCAAGTAATGGCCGCCAAGTCGGTGTTCGGGTCATCCCGAATGTCCGCCCACCATCGATATGCTGCGCCGTCAAGGTGATACGTGGCCAACCATACTTTGTTCTGCTCCTCCACAAAAGTATCATGAAAAAGCTTTTCCATGTGAAGAACCCACTTCTCCACCATCCAATGGTCCGCCTTCTCGCCATCGAAGACTTGAGGATTGCACCTCCGAAATTCATTTAGACGCTCCATCAGTTTATCTCGCTCTGCCCCAGTAACCATCATAAGCAAAACCGTCCTCGCCGGCGATGCCCGCATCGGGGGTGTCATGGCCGTCTCCTCCCTCGGCTCAGTACTAGGCGCCACAGATGTCGGCCCAAGCACGGGCACTGATGCTCCTGCAGTCGCACCTCCAACTGGCGTAGGTGGCGTAGGATCCTGAACGGTCCTGGTAGAAGCCTGCTGCAGTAATAACTCCTCCATCCTCTTCATCCTTGCCTCCTGTCGACGTGCAGCATCGGCTTGCTGTTGAGCCGCAGTCGCCTGCTGTGCCACCAGACCCGTCAACGCCGTCAACTGGTCTCTCAACTCGCGGACCTCATTGGATCCGGAGGTTGCAGAGGTCTCCACTTCCTCCGCGTCGGCTGCCGCTGCCATCTCGGTCGATTGAGAACGAGTAGTCGGCATAACAAGCTACAATAACATAGAATGCGCAAGTTAGAAAACTTACGCTAACGAAACCCCACTCAAACAATAAATCCCCAATCATGCGAAAGTAAATGAAGTGAGCTCCTAACTAACTCCCGATGTCACGTTGTCGGCCGCCAACGTGACCTCCTATGAGTTAGGTGTCACACACTTCGATCAAACTCCATCTACTTGGAGAATAAGGACACAACCCAATTGTGTTACTTTCGCCATAAACAATCTCGTCTCTCACGAGTCTAAGTCCTATAGTCCAACCTGCCTAAGATTTTCTAGGCCCACAATGACTTAACCCTAGGCTCTGATACCACTATAATCTGTCACGCCCCGGGGCCCCAGCGGAAGCCCACCCGGGCGCATGCACAGACCCGCCGTGTACACAAACAACCAACATGCACACAAGGCGTCTATAACAAGCATGAAAGAAAGGAATAAAACAAGTAATCCTATCATGATAATCAGAGCATACATACTAAACAAATAAGGTCTCGAGGTGAAAGTACGAAATACTATAAAAGAGTAAAGCCACTATAAGAGTTTAGTACATCAATAAACCCAAAACGGGACATAAAGTAGTCTCTACAAAAGTGGTCGATATAAAAACACCTCTCAAAGTAAAATAAAGAAAGGTGCGCCACCTAGTCGCTAGCTCCCTCGCGATCTAGCTACTCGCAATGCCCTTGCCGCGGTCCCTAGCCTCTCCCGCAGTGGATGGCTCTGAAAATAAAACAACAAACCCCAAGGGGATGAGAACTATTATTCAATAGTTCCCAGTGGGTAAGCCGCCGAGAGGAGCGGAGTACACCACTAGGCCAACTGAGGCAAAGTAGGGTTAGATAACAAAAGCATAATTATAATTGAAATTCAATACTACTATGCCTCAAGATGCGATAATGTAAACATAATACTATTCTACCCAAGTACATGTATGAATATGCAATGTTCCACTTCTTACAAAAATGAATGTTAATTTTGCAAATAATCATAAATATGTAGTCATAAAGAGTACAAATAAAGAATGTTCACTTGTGCTGTGCCTAATGGCTCCGTGGTAGTCAACACCTCACGCTTTGGTGAGCCCTACCCACGGCGGTTCCATTTCGGCGCTCTCTCTAACACACGGGCAAAATAACTGTCGCAAGGCCAACTCCGGAGTGCCGGCTTGTAGGGAGCGACCCTCACAAGCATGTGTAAACGAGCATAGTGGCAAACAAGTAACAATCAACCACATAATATTTCTCATCATGTCTAGAAATATGGAATGTCAACTAATGTCCAAGTTTAGATCGTAACGTCATTCTCGTTGTTCATCTGGATGGAATGTCATAAGTTCAACCTCACATTATGGTTTAACGTGTCGTATGTCATGTATACACTATGACTAGTCCAATAAGCTAAATGTCAAGAGTGTTTCCAAATTCGTTGTTCATCTAATGCGACACGTCTCTACTTGTCTAAGTAGGTGTCCCAATAAGCACATAAGTGAAATGTTCTACTTCCATAGCCATTCATGATGCACTATGTACAAAGTCATGCAATCTTCCTACTACTTAGGATATACAATTTGCATATAAATAGCACATGAATTTCATGCATTCTACAATTCTACCATGTCATGATTAGTATGAATATGCACTAATTTAAGCTCTTAAGCTACGATGAAGACATAGGGGGAATTCACCCATTTCGGTGAGGTCAAACCCACCGGATGCCCTTTGGAACCTCGCAGTATCCGAAAACAAAGTTGCCCCCGCGATTTCTAGCGCCCTAAAGGAGATCTCTAAAGGGTTAGAAACATCGAACAAGCATTTCAAAAAATGACATACAAAAGGGGAAGAAAAGGTAAAATTACCTTAGACCAAGAATCCCTCGTCCAACATTCAAAATGAAGTTAGAAAGCTTCAAATCCAACCTAACATAACATTCTACACCCATTAAAACCCATTCAAAAGCCTAGAATCAAGAAACCCTAAAAATAAATCCTAGGTTTACCATAATAGGATTTCTCCAACAAAACCCAAATAAACTCCGAAAGAGGATCAAAAAGAGAAAAACTCACCTCTTTAAAGCTCCAAGCTAGGTCCAAGAAGCTAGGGTTGGAGATAAACCTCAAACAAGCTCTCCTCTTCTCCACCGGGCTCCTCCAAGAGCAAGCTAGCAAGCTTGAGTGCAAAGGAGAAGGGAAAAGAGATCAAACCCTAGGTTTCCTTCACCAAGAAACCAAGAATCTAGAGAGAGAAAGGGAGAAAACCTACCTTTCTTTCTCTGAAGTTCTCAGCACAATGGCTGAGAGGGGGGCTGTGAAGGGTTAAGTTGTATGATGCTACAATTGCCCTAACACCCCTCCAAAAGCCAACAATAGCAAAACAACTCAAAAATAGAATTTCGGCACTGTATACCGGTATGCGTATGGGCATACCGGTATCCAGCCAGAATTTCTGCCAACCCGAGCCTCGGCCAAGCAGGCCACGCGAAGGGATTCCGGTATGCGCTGATGCTAGTACCGGTATGGGTTACTCCAATACCGGTACGCGATCTTCACATACCGGAATGCAGGCTCACTCCGGTATCTCCAGTGGAATTCCGCAGAACCCGAGAGCTGCGCAAACCTGTTTTTCACAGAATTTTGGTATCCAAAGGTACATACCGGTATGCAATGTCAAAACCTGCAGTTTTACAAATTTCGACTTTCGGAGTCCGTTTTCGTACTTCTCAAGTCCCGAAAATGCTCCCAAGTGCTCGAAACACAACCAAAACCTCCAGATTAGAACGAACCACTAATCTCACACTAGAACCTTGCAATTTGCTAAAGTTCAGTGTACTACACTTGTAGTACTCGGAAATTTTGAGATTTAGGGTTTCTGGACTTGGCAGGTTTCGGGCGCCCGGAAGTGGAGTTGTGGACGCCCGAATATTCCGGACCCTGTTGCACTTTGCGGACGATCCGGTTTGAGGCCGACTTAGTTTTTGGATCCGGACGCATGATTCGGACGCCCGGACGAGGATCCGGTTTGAGCTGTTGACGTGGAGTTCCACGTGTCGCGACGCAGGACACGTGTCGATCGCCGGAGACACACCGCCTCACCGCATGTTGACCGCCGACGGACCGCTTGGCCGCACGACGACACCTGTACGGCAGGATTTCCGGACGCCCGGAAATGGAGAAGTGGGCGCCCGAATGTGGGACTTTGGCTGCCTATAAATAGGTGAGTCCCTGATGGTTTTAGCCTTTATTCCACTTCGTGTAACCCATTTCTAGAGAGAGAAAGTAGGTTTTAGGGGCCATGTGTTGGCATAGTGATAAACCTAGCTTGCTCTCTTCTACTCTGCTGATCTGATCTGGTGCTGTGCTGTTGATCTGCTGGAGCTAGCAGATTTCTTGGAGGATATTCAGATCGGCATACCGCTCGTGCTGCTGGAGCCAGGAGGTTGGATCTGAGGATACTACTTTCCCCACCGTGGTTGGATTAGCGTTTGAGGTGGGTTAATGTTTGCCAGATTCAGTGGACTTCCTCCTACGTGTTTTATCTCATGTTAGCATAATGTGATTTGTTGTGGTTTGGATTATGTTAGCATGATGTGATAGTTGGATTGTGATATGTGGATTTGGGATTATGATAGTATAGTATGCCATGCTAAGATTATGTTAGAGATGCCATGTTAGGTTGAGACTGATTTATAGACTGCATGGGCATAATGTGATCTTAGATGTGCTAATGATATATATGTGAGCATGCATTTCCTTGTATCCTTATTGCATGATTGGACCTACACCTATTCTGTTGATATCTTTGTACCAGTTGTTGTACATACTAGTGTAGGTGATCATGTGAGGCTCGTGCTATGTTGTTGTACCTCCTCTTTGTAGTAGAGTCGAGATTGATTGTGAGCACTGAGCATTGATTGGGTCATGTTGATTGACTATACTTTGAGGTGCCGAGGGCACGTGATTCTTTGTGAGATCATGGATTGGGTCATACTTGTTGATTATCCTTTGTGATGCCGAGGGCATGTGATTCTTTGTTGATCCAGTCGTGTCGATCATATACCTGTGGGTGCTTGGCGGTTACTATGAGGTTACTTTGCTCGGTTGGGTCGCTCCCACGAGTACCACTCTAGAGTTGGCATATTCCGTACAGAGGGTTGTACGAGGGGCTAGTGACAGATGGAGTCCCTGTACTAGCAGGCTCCCTGGAGGGTTGAGCATGATCAGGCCGCAGGTATCGTATTACTGTTCTATATGGTATCATATGGTGAGGTATGGTATCATGGATTGAACTAGTGACAGATGGTGTTCTTGTACTAGTTGGGCTCCCTATGTGTTGAGCATTGATCTATATTGAGCTAGGTACAGATGGTGTTTCCTGTACTAGCTGGTTCGCAGGTATAGTATTGTATGATAGTCCTCATTTGGTATATTCAGTTCTTTGGCATTCATATTGACAGTTGAGCTTATGCATAGTAGTGGTAGTTTATCTCCTACTTCTTTACTGTTCTATATTTATCTCTTGAGATTGAGGACTTAGTGGGCAGACCGCTGAGGCTGGTGGCGGTACCCACTGAGGACTACTTGATTGACAGTAGTTCTCACACCCATTGGTGACATCTTTTTGCAGAGTCTTCTTCCCCAGTCGTGCATACTGAGCGTGGAAAGGAGACCGTCGGGTAGAGCATTCCCCGGATATTTGGCTAGAGGTATACCCCATTTTGATAGATGGTTGAGTCTGTACATACAGTGAGATGGTTATGTTATCAGTGTTGTATATTGAGAGTTGTATATGAGAGTTATGGATGATGTATGTACAGTGATCTTTTGATATATATATATAGCAGCTCTGTTGATACCTTTAGCTCTGTATGATTGTTGATGTTGTTTCGCTTCGTATACATGGTAGAGGTACTGTGTATACGGCGGATCTGGTCATGCGCCTGGGAAGAAGTAACCCGGGGCGTGACAGATTAAGTTGGTATCAGAGCTTAGGAATAGGTCAAGAGGGCCTAGGAAACCTAAGATAAACAGACCTAAGAATGACGTGAGAGACGTAATTGATCGCGAAAGTCACAGATTGGGTTATGAATCCTTCCTTGTGTTGGAAGAGTGATTGAGGGATTATGCCTTCTCTTATCAGATGACTTATGTTGGCTGCAGACGACATAATAATCTGAGAAGAAAAGAAGTGTCCTTCTAGACTTTCGCTAGATTGGGTCGAGAGTTGTTTGTGGTTTTAATTGGGTATTCTGTTGCAGGTTGTTACTATGCCTCCTCGACGACCATCGACGCGAGCGCATCCGACGCCATCGGATATGCCTGAGCAGACGGGTCCTAGTGAACGGCCCGATCTGCAGGAGCAGCTAGCAGACATAGCTGCAGTTGGAAGGCAGCAGAGTGCCTTGTTGCAGAAGATGTGCGATACTTTTTCTACACCTCAGGCGGCGACGACTCCGACTACATCCCAGCCAGGAGAAGGGAGTACTCAGCCTAGTCAGACACCTTCTGAGGAGGAGCAGGAGCGGATGGCGGATAGGTTGGCTCGTTTCTGTAGGTTTGATCCACCGCGATTTAATGGTAGTAGTATAGAGCCATGGGTGGTAGAAGCCTGGATATGTGAAATGGAGAAGTTGTTTGAGGATTTGTTTGTGCCAGCACGGGAGCAGGTGCATATGGCAGTGCATTGTCTTTCTGGTGATGCACATGTCTGGTGGAGGAGGACCCGTGATCATAGGTCCCTGAATCCCTTACATATGTCTTGGAGCGAGTTTCGGGGGATTATGTATGGAGCTTATTTTCCGAGTAGTGTGAAGATGAAGATAGAAGAGGATCTGAAGAATCTGAAGCAAGGGAATCGTTCGGTTCAGGAGTATGCGAGGGAGTTTACGAGACTACTCAACTGTGTTCCCTCAGCAGCGAGAGATGAGATTCAGAAGGTCTATCTTTATGAGAAGGGTTTGAGACCCGAGATCTTTCCATTTGTCCACTCGCAGAGACTTCAGACTTTGGATGCTACTATTGAGCAGTCTCTATGGGTAGAGCGAGGGGCATTTGTAACGAGAGGACAGCAGGCGGACCCAGTTCAGGGTCAGGAGAGGAAGCGCCCGGCACCTGATGATGGCGGGCAGTCGAGTAGCAGACGGCCACCTAGACCTCCCCAGCACTCGCGTTTTCAGAAACGTGGATCTTATAGTCGCCAGCAGTCAGGAGGATATCGCCAGCAGCGACCACAGCAGCAGCAGCAGCAGCAGTCGCGGGGACCTCCCCGATGTGCGATTTGCGGAGGACCTCATTTTCCCTACCTTTGTGATCGACGAGAGGGTCGATGTTTTGAGTGTGGGAAGGTAGGACACATGAGGAGGGCGTGCCCCAGACTTATAGCAGCTCCTTCTATGGCGTCTGTACCCTTTACCCCACCGCAGTATTCTGGAGCCTCCCCGGTATTTTCTCAGGAGCGATCTTCTATGCCACGACAGCAGGATCGACGCCAGCCACCAGCGAGCGGACGAGTCTATGCCGCTCAGATTGAGGATCCTTCGATAACTGATCGAGTGGTGGCAGGTATTATTTTGATTTGTGGCATTAGATCGCGTACTTTATTCGATACGGGTGCATCGCATTCCTTTGTTAGTAGCACATTTGCATTGCATCATGGTTTGGAGATAGGATTGTTACCCCAGGCACAGGAGGTACGGGTACCCGATCATAGCTTGCAGGTGACGCATGGTTGTTTAGGATGTCCTGTGCAAGTAGGACCTTGGATTATGCCTGCTGATTTATTGGTGTTGAGACAATTGCAAGATTTTGATGTAATCCTTGGTATGGATTGGTTGTCTCGATATTTTGCTATTATAGATTGTGGATCTAAGACGGTGACCTTTTGTGAGCCTGGACAGGAGAAATTTATTTATGAAGGTTGTAAGAGTTCACTGTTCGCAGTGACGATTTCTTCTGCTAAAGCTAGACAGATGTTGAGTAGTGGTTGTATGGCTTATTTCGCAACAGTGACTGAGGTGCCCACTGTTGTACCAGGACTCGAGGATATTTCGATTGTCCGTGAGTTTTCGGATGTTTTTCCTTCTGAGTTATCCTCGATGCCTCCTGATAGGGAGATTGAATTCGTGATTGATGTGGTACCAGGAACCGCGCCAATCTCGAAGACACCCTATAGAATGGCACCAGCTGAATTGAGAGAGTTGAAGGCGCAATTGTAGGATCTGATGGATAAAGGTTTTATTAGACCCAGTGTGTCGCCCTGGGGAGCGCCTGTGTTGTTTGTGAAGAAGAAGGATGGTTCACTTAGGTTGTGTGTGGATTATAGAGAGTTGAATAAAGTGACCATCAAGAATAGATACCCCCTCCCGCGTATCGATGATCTGTTTGATCAATTGCAAGGAGCGTGTGTCTTTTCTAAGATTGATCTTCAGTCCGGTTACCACCAGTTGAAGGTGAAGGCCGAGGATATTTCAAAGACAGCTTTTAGAACTCGGTACGGGCATTATGAGTTTACAGTCATGCCGTTTGGATTGACTAATGCCCCTGCTGCATTTATGGATATGATGAACCGAGTTTTTAAGTCTTTCTTGGACAAGTTTGTGGTGGTCTTTATCGACGATATTTTGATTTACTCCCGTAGTGATGAGGAGCATGAGGAGCATTTGAGATTAGTGCTACAACTCTTGCGAGAGAAGAAGTTGTATGCAAAGTTGAAGAAGTGTGAGTTTTGGTTGAGAGAAGTAGCATTTTTAGGCCATGTGATTTCAGCTTCGGGAGTAGCTGTTGATCCTAAGAAAGTTGAGGCGATTCGTGATTGGCCTAGACCGACGTCTGTATCAGAGGTTCGGAGTTTTCTTGGTTTAGCCGGGTATTATCGACGATTCGTGGAGAGCTTTGCGAAACTCTCTACACCACTTACTCGGTTAACCAGAAAGGGAGTTAAGTATGTTTGGAGTGAGGAGTGCCAAGAATGTTTTGATGAACTTAAGCAGAGATTGATGACAGCCCCTATTCTTGCACTACCTGTGATGGGAGATGGATTTGTTATTTATAGCGATGCTTCGCATAGTGGCTTGGGATGCGTGCTGATGCAGCATGGTAGAGTGATTGCTTATGCTTCAAGACAATTAAAGGAGTATGAGAAGAACTACCCCACTCATGATCTGGAGTTGGCGGCGGTAGTCTTTGCTCTGAAGCTATGGCGTCACTATCTTTATGGTGAGCATTGTGAAGTGTATACTGATCACAAGAGTTTGAAATATCTGTTTACACAGAAGGAGTTGAATTTACGACAACGGAGATGGTTAGAATTATTGAAGGATTATGACATTTCTATATTATACCATCCCGGTAAGGCAAACGTTGTAGCCGATGCTTTGAGTAGGAAGGCTGTGGCAACCTTGAGTTTGTGTATCACTCAGCAGCCTGTCCTAGTGGAGGAGATGCGGAGGTTATCTCTTGAGGTCGTTACTTCTGGGTCGACGGCGAGGTTGATGACTCTTGTCATACAGCCCACTCTGTTGGATAGGATTCGAGAGAAACAGAGTAAAGATCCTTATCTGATGAAGATTCGAGATCAATTGAAGAGTGGCGATCTTGAGGGTTTTTCTTGTGATGATTCTGGAGTTCTCCGTTTTAGAGGACGATTGTGTGTACCTGTGGATCAGGAGATTCGAGAGGAGATATTGAAGGAAGCACATCATTCTCCTTACTCTGTACATCCTGGAGGGACTAAGATGTATCAGGATTTGAAGGCTCATTTTTGGTGGAATGGTATGAAGCGGGATATTGGTAGAGCTGTAGCACAATGTTTAATATGTCAGCAAGTTAAGGCTGAGCATCGAGTACCAGCAGGTAAGCTGCAGAGTCTACCAATACCTGAGTGGAAATGGGATCACATTACGATGGACTTCGTTGTTGGATTGCCAAGGACTTCGAGCGGCTATGATACTATTTGGGTGATAGTTGATAGGCTGACGAAGTCTGCTCATTTTCTGCCTATGCAGATTACTTGGTCACGTGAGCGACTTGCGCAGCTTTATCTAGATGAGGTATTGAGATTGCATGGAGTGCCAATCTCAATAGTATCTGATAGAGACTCGAGATTTGTCTCTCATTTCTGGAGGAGTTTACAGACAGCTTTGGGGACTCAGCTTCGATTTAGCACGGCATTTCATCCCCAGACTGATGGTCAGTCCGAGCGCACTATACAGACACTCGAGGATATGCTGAGAGCTTGTGTCTTGGATTTTGGTGGAGGTTGGGATCGACATCTGAGATTGGTAGAGTTTGCGTACAACAATAGCTATCAAGCGAGTATTAAGATGGCTCCGTTTGAAGCGTTGTATGGACGCAAATGTCGATCACCTTTGTTTTGGGATGATGTTGGTGAAAGGAAGACGTTGGGACCAGATCTTTTGCTTGAAGCCGAGGAAAAGGTTAAGTTAATACGGCGGCATATTGAGACGGCTCAGAGCAGGCAGAAGAGTTATGCTGATACTCGGAGGCGAGATCTGGAGTTTCATGTTGGTGATCATGTTTTCTTGAAAGTCTCACCATCGAAGGGCATACGGAGATTTGGGATTCGCGGAAAGCTTAGTCCGCGATTTATCGGTCCTTTTGAGGTCTTGGAGAGAGTAGGACCCGTGGCTTATCGGATAGCCCTTCCACCTCGACTAGCTGGAGTGCACGATGTCTTTCATGTATCTGTTTTGAGGAGATACATGCACGATCCTTCCCATGTGATCGATTTTTCTCCACTGGAGCTTTCTGAGGATTTACAGTACGAGGAGCGACCGATACGAATTCTTGCTCGTGAGACGAGGGAATTGCGTAATCGGGTCATACCTTATGTTAAGGTACAGTGGAATTTTCATGATGATAGAGAGGCTACTTGGGAGTTGGAGACTGTCATGCAGAGATCTTATCCCCACTTGTTCGCATCTTGAGGTGAGTGTTTACTTTAGTTTCGAGGACGAAACTATTTTAAGGGGGGAGAATGTAGTACTCGGAAATTTTGAGATTTAGGGTTTCTGGACTTGGCAGGTTTCGGGCGCCCGGAAGTGGAGTTGTGGACGCCCGAATATTCCGGACCCTGTTGCACTTTGCGGACGATCCGGTTTGAGGCCGACTTAGTTTTTGGATCCGGACGCATGATTCGGACGCCCGGACGAGGATCCGGTTTGAGCTGTTGACGTGGAGTTCCACGTGTCGCGACGCAGGACACGTGTCGATCGCCGGAGACACACCGCCTCACCGCATGTTGACCGCCGACGGACCGCTTGGCCGCACGACGACACCTGTACGGCAGGATTTCCGGACGCCCGGAAATGGAGAAGTGGGCGCCCGAATGTGGGACTTTGGCTGCCTATAAATAGGTGAGTCCCTGATGGTTTTAGCCTTTATTCCACTTCGTGTAACCCATTTCTAGAGAGAGAAAGTAGGTTTTAGGGGCCATGTGTTGGCATAGTGATAAACCTAGCTTGCTCTCTTCTACTCTGCTGATCTGATCTGGTGCTGTGCTGTTGATCTGCTGGAGCTAGCAGATTTCTTGGAGGATATTCAGATCGGCATACCGCTCGTGCTGCTGGAGCCAGGAGGTTGGATCTGAGGATACTACTTTCCCCACCGTGGTTGGATTAGCGTTTGAGGTGGGTTAATGTTTGCCAGATTCAGTGGACTTCCTCCTACGTGTTTTATCTCATGTTAGCATAATGTGATTTGTTGTGGTTTGGATTATGTTAGCATGATGTGATAGTTGGATTGTGATATGTGGATTTGGGATTATGATAGTATGCCATGCTAAGATTATGTTAGAGATGCCATGTTAGGTTGAGACTGATTTATAGACTGCATGGGCATAATGTGATCTTAGATGTGCTAATGATATATATGTGAGCATGCATTTCCTTGTATCCTTATTGCATGATTGGACCTACACCTATTCTGTTGATATCTTTGTACCAGTTGTTGTACATACTAGTGTAGGTGATCATGTGAGGCTCGTGCTATGTTGTTGTACCTCCTCTTTGTAGTAGAGTCGAGATTGATTGTGAGCACTGAGCATTGATTGGGTCATGTTGATTGACTATACTTTGAGGTGCCGAGGGCACGTGATTCTTTGTGAGATCATGGATTGGGTCATACTTGTTGATTATCCTTTGTGATGCCGAGGGCATGTGATTCTTTGTTGATCCAGTCGTGTCGATCATATACCTGTGGGTGCTTGGCGGTTACTATGAGGTTACTTTGCTCGGTTGGGTCGCTCCCACGAGTACCACTCTAGAGTTGGCATATTCCGTACAGAGGGTTGTACGAGGGGCTAGTGACAGATGGAGTCCCTGTACTAGCAGGCTCCCTGGAGGGTTGAGCATGATCAGGCCGCAGGTATCGTATTACTGTTCTATATGGTATCATATGGTGAGGTATGGTATCATGGATTGAACTAGTGACAGATGGTGTTCCTGTACTAGTTGGGCTCCCTATGTGTTGAGCATTGATCTATATTGAGCTAGGTACAGATGGTGTTTCCTGTACTAGCTGGTTCGCAGGTATAGTATTGTATGATAGTCCTCATTTGGTATATTCAGTTCTTTGGCATTCATATTGACAGTTGAGCTTATGCATAGTAGTGGTAGTTTATCTCCTACTTCTTTACTGTTCTATATTTATCTCTTGAGATTGAGGACTTAGTGGGCAGACCGCTGAGGCTGGTGGCGGTACCCACTGAGGACTACTTGATTGACAGTAGTTCTCACACCCATTGGTGACATCTTTTTGCAGAGTCTTCTTCCCCAGTCGTGCATACTGAGCGTGGAAAGGAGACCGTCGGGTAGAGCATTCCCCGGATATTTGGCTAGAGGTATACCCCATTTTGATAGATGGTTGAGTCTGTACATACAGTGAGATGGTTATGTTATCAGTGTTGTATATTGAGAGTTGTATATGAGAGTTATGGATGATGTATGTACAGTGATCTTTTGATATATATATATAGCAGCTCTGTTGATACCTTTAGCTCTGTATGATTGTTGATGTTGTTTCGCTTCGTATACATGGTAGAGGTACTGTGTATACGGCGGATCTGGTCATGCGCCTGGGAAGAGGTAACCCGGGGCGTGACAACACTGTTGGAACGGCAAAAGAAGCTACTACGTGTGGCAAGCCTGATGTAAGTGGACAATCAAGATGATCAAGGAGAAATTGATCTCAAGAAGGTGGACCTTTAGCAGGATGTTAATGGGACGTCAAATCGTCATCGACTATTGTGATGTGTGAGCGGTGGAGTCCGCATGTACCTAGTGATGCTCTCGAAATTGAGGCAGGTACTCTCTTGGTGGCCAGGTGGGCCATCCCCAATTGGAGTGTTTGAGGAGAACAGTGTCGACAATTTTGGGACCGACTTCACGCGCGGTCGGCTTTGGATGTGTGCGTGTCTGTTGACAGGCAGAGGATGATGTAGCGAAGATGAAGGTTGTTCGCAGCTTCTGTTATTGGAGCTAGCTTGTTGTTTGTTATGATTGTGGTTTTGGATTGGCTGTTTGCCGAATGCATGGCAGGGAACTTGTTTCCCTTGATGCTTGCTGATTGAGTGGTCCTGATTGCTTGGACTTGAGAGTACTGTTCTTGTACTCCGTTAGCTTTGGATGTTTCTGTGCGCCAACGAAGCGATTGGCTTTATTTGGCTGAAAGCGTATGGTTCTAATTTGAACTTGGGCTGGCTCTTCGGCTATTTGATTGCCGATGAGTGTGTGAGCCAAGCTGTAATGCTTTGGGATCTTGGACACGAAATAGTATTTTCAGAGGGCATGAAAGTTCGCCATTTGCGATGATTGGTTCACCTGCCCAAGCCTGGTTGTTGGCTGAGTGGGTGCGTGGCCTTTAGGCCAGCACCTTTGGTAAGTGTTGAGAATCCTCAAAAGCAAGGATGTCTCTTGTGAGGGAGTTGCTCGTGCAATCCCGTTTGAGTTGTGAGAGTTGAAGGCTTAGTCTGGAGACCTCTTTTGCCTTGTGTTTTCTCTTGTGGAGTGTAGATCTTGTTTGTTTTACGTGGACGGGTGGGTCGACTATCGTGAACTCGGTAGGATCATGATGAAGGATATGCACCCGTAGTTGAGATTTGTTGATCTGTTTGATCAAGCTCCATGGATTCTGGTTTTATTCGAGGGTAGTTGCAATCTGAGTACTACTCCCGTGAGATGAGTTTGAGTTTGAACCGAGGGTAACTTGTTTACTCGGTGTAGACATTACGAAATTGTCGTGATGTCGTTCGAGCTGTTGATGCTCTTGTGTGTTGTGATGTTTGGCCCTTCTGGGTGTCTTTGTCCCTGTGCGCATCGACGACATGTTGGAAGTCGAGAGGCGATAAAGACCGTGAAGATTCTTTTGAATGAGGATTGCAAGTGCTTCAAGTTGAAGACGTGCTGATTTGGTTGTGAGGACTAGCATCCCTTGGCAGTTGATGCCAAAGTGGTTATGATTGGAGATCTCAAGGAAATCAACCATCCATAGCGGATTGAGATAAGCGGATGTAATTGAAGTTCAAACTTCTTAGTTTGATTGGTTGTTATGGATATATGTGAGGAGATTACTGAGTTGTCTACTTCCTCCTTTTGACTCACACATAAAGGATTAAACCCTTTGGAAAGATATGTGTGAGAGGAGTTTCTTGGAACAGTTGGTATGGTTGACGACCGCCAACCTTGGTTACCCCGAAGGCGGGTTATGTGTTTGGTAGTTGTGTTTCTCTCCGCGGACTGAGTGCACTTTCGTGCGAAATAGAAAGGTAGGGTTAACCTTTCAGCAAGTGAGAGAATGCAAGAGGATTTGCCAAATTGTGATTTGGAAATGATTGCCATGGCATTTACTTGAAAAATGTGGCAATTGTATGCATTGTTAGTGGTGTGAAGTGCACCCAAATCTTAATGTTGGAGATATCTCTACACTCAAAGAAATGAGTTGAAGTTGTGAAACAAGTTAGAGGCCGATGTACTAGGGTTATCGATGAGATGAGATATATGATGTGATATCTACCCTTTGGATCGAATCACAGGAGTTAGCCTTAATTTCGACTGGTAAATGGTGCAATCGAGATCGAGAATGCAGTAATTGATGAATTCTTTGTGGACTGTCAGAAAGTGCCTTGACGGTGGAACCGACAGGTTGTACCTGTGATAACGGGATTATGTGGAATGCTATGTAGAGGCTATCTACCTGGTATGGATAGAGGATTACCGGAGGTTCCGGGATTGGATTGTCTCGCTTCTAAGCTAGACGTGATGATTGTTGAGAGATTGTGAATAGGAGTAACTATTCACCTGAGTTGGATTGAGAAAATTTCGCACAAGTATACCTTGGATTCTGTGCGAGTGCGTAGAGCGTCTAGCTCTATCATTTTGGAATTTGGACCTTTGGATGACTCTCGGCGAGAGTTTGGATATCGGAATCTGATGATCTGAGTGTAATACTTGGTTAAGGAAATCCAAGAGCTTATGTTTGAGGAATCTAAGTTTAGATTCTTGGGATGATTTGAGACCCTGAGGCTTTGGGCCTAGTAGCAGGTGGAGTTGTATCACTTCCGTTCTACTGAAGGTATATGAAGTGTGCGGACGCTCCGAGCGAATATTTGAATTCTTCCCCGATGGTGGATGACGTACCTTTAGAGCTGCATGAAGATCTAACTTCGAGGAGCAATGGTTGCGGTTTGGACTTGTGGAATGTAGGAATTTGGGATTATCACTATTCCTACTACAAGATGCTTTGGAGCATCATCTTGGACGCGATGCATGGTGTGAGAGCTGGAGGCTTCACTACGAGGATGATGTTCTTATCTCCTCTGATTTTGTTGTTTGTTTGTTTGTTGTGGTTGTGTTACGCCCCGGGCTAGTTTAGATGCGGAAAAACGGGTCAAATTTTTTTAAAAAAAAATCTACACGGACAGAGTCTCCCCTGTATTTGTACGGCGTACCAACAACATACAATAGGATCACAATCACACTTACATTCACGATAATCCATACAATACAACAACGAGTACATTTGCATTCAGCTATCCCTACATGCCTCTAAGCACACCTTAGGCGAAGAATGATGCAATGCAAAGTACAACAAACATCCTATTAAAAATTGCTTCCCACTCGAAAGCTTTGTTTTCAAATTCTAATAAGCATTAAAGGAAAACCATAAAACCTTTTTAAAACTGTTCCAACACGGAACCTTATTTTGAAAACCAGCTACCTCGAAGGGTAGACACCCGCACGAAGAAAACCGAATCGAATGCTAATAACGAAAACAAGAACCCAATCTCATACATAATAAGTCATGATCTCATACAAGTTATAAGCATGCAATAATCATCTTGATCATCTAACTGAAACCATTTATATATCTATCTGACTACTAATGCAGATAAGGAAACCATAACCAGGGTGATGACCGCTAATGCAGTCTAGCTAGATCGTCCTCGCATCGAACCACGAACTGGCTCCTCGCCCAATCCACCTGAAAAACAGGGAGTGAGAAACCACAACGAGGTTTCTCAGTGGGTACAACCGAGCCACAGGGGCATGTCGTAATCACTGAGAAACAAAAGAGATATGATAACAATATAATCAGAGACCTACAGTAGCTATGTCAGTATGAACAGAATAAATGATCAAAATGCTACTGTACAGGAAAAATCGTGAGTTCGATAATTCGGCAGTGCTGAACGCGCTGGTGCCGTCCGTTCGCGAATCCATTGAACGGATCTCTTGGAATTTCATCTTGTTCGCGAAAGGGTCGAAGGTCACAAAATGGTAATGTTGCTAAAGTGCCGATATTTTATGGGTCAAGTCGCGTGAAACTTGGCGTGGAGGTGCTCACGCGTGATTTACGCGTGCTGTGAGGGACCCATGAAGAAATAAGGACTTTTGGAGGACTTAGTTGCAAATGAGCTTAAGTATATATATAGATGGTTTAGGGCAAACCCTAACCCTAACCACCTCCACTCCCTCCACACGAACCCTAGCCGCCTCCCCTTCCTCGAGCTCTGCTCTCTGCACGCAGGCGCCACCGCCGCCGGCCTGCCACCGCCGGCCGGAGCTGCTGCGGACTGCTCCTCCATCTCCACCTTCCATCTCTCTCTCTCCCTCCTTTCCTCGCTGTTGGAAGCAACCAGGAGGATGGTGCATCCTTCTCTGCAGGTTGCTGCCACAGCAACGGACCTCCGGCACGCCGCCCCGCCGTTCCCGGCCGTCCCTGCGCGCCGGCGCCGTCCTGCAGCCCGGATCGGGCCACCACGGACCCGCGCGGGCTGGGGATGACAGAGAGTCACCGCCGCCGCCTCCTGTAGCCCATGACCGACCTCCCTCGACAATCCGGCACCGCCGCACCAGAACTCGACGGTCGCCGTCGCCGCCGCTCGCGCTGGACGCCGCCGCGACCAAGTTTTGGCCTGGGGTATCTCAGGTAGCCATGCGGGCTTGCGCGCCACCGCCACAGCCCGGATCGGCCTTCCCCTGCTCCCTCGTGACCCCGGAGGGAACCCTTGTCGCCGTCTGGTGCTGCGCCATCCCCGCCGTCGCCGGAGAAGGCGACCCGAGCTCCCCTCGGATCCGTGCGTGCTAGGGCATCGCCGCCCGTCGCCGACACCGCACCCCGTCGCCGGCAGGCGCGAGCCCCGGCTCCCCCGGACCGGCCGCACACAACCCCCGTCGGTGCTATCGCCGCCGGAGCCGCTGCCGGCTTGAACGGAGCCGCCGCTCCCCTTGGCTGATGCGGCTAGGGCTTCATTGCCTGCCGCCGGCGCCGCCTCTAGCCGCCGGCTGAACTCTCGGCCGGCTGTCCTTGGCCGACCACAACCTCTCACTGCCGGCGCGCCCGCCATCGTGGCCGCCGCCGGCCGGTGCTGGTTCCCTGCTCTCGGGTTAGCCCGAGCTGGGGCTTGTTTTGGGTTGCCTCACTGTTTCGACGACCCGGAGTGCCCCCGACACTTAGGAAGGTGAGCCCGAGCATCCTGGCATGATCCTGAGCACCGTGCTCACCTGTTCTGCAGTTGGCGAAGTTCGGTTTTGCAAGTTTACCGTTGTCACTCCCGGACCGTCGTTCCGGTTGAGGTTTCGGTTGATCCAGCGTGCTCCTCGACCGTCCGCTGTGCTCCGGACAGCAAGCACGGCCTCCCTCTCGTGGAGACCTAGCAGGATGTATCTCGACAAGCCTCGAAGATGCTCGGATCGAGGTATCAGTCCATAATCCCCCTCTAGTGCGCATAGTTCGCTGTAGTTTGCGTCGCACCCGCACGCTCCACAGTATCCGGATGTGCTCGAATTGTGAGCACGGCCTCTGGCATGTTGAGACCTATCAGTGCGTGTCTCGGTTTACCCCGAAAACCCTCGGTTGGTCGTAACGACCCATAATGTCCGTTAAATCACATAAAATAATGTGATTTTAGGGAATGTTGAGGACTTTTATGCAATTATGCATCAGGTGGGTCCTGTGGACAGTAATTGTAGATTGTGGGTGACCTCGGGACTGGTTGTCCAAGGTCCGGTGCCTTTTGCGGAAATCAAAGATCTATTTCTTGTGCGTTTCCCGACGAAATCCGTCGGCGAAACGTGGTTTTCGGCTCGAAAATCTCCGATGCGATGTGTGTGACTTGTGGGCTGCCGCTGAGCCTTGTTGGCTGGTTGGCCCAGCCGTCTCGTGTATTCGGAGATGCCCGGTGAGCGGCAGTGGGTTCCGGTGTCGAAATCGACACTTATGGGAACCCGGATCGGAACGATTGTCCAACGATAATTGTTTTGATGTTTGATCTTGTGCTTGCTGCCAAGACACCCAAACGGATGTGTTTTGGGGCAGCGGTTGACTCGTGGAGCGAGTCGGTATCATTCGGGACTGTTCATGTGTCCCGGGGACGTCCCGGTGCGATTTCGGGACTTCCGGTGTTGTTCGGAGATCGGTTTGGGAAACCGAGTCTCGGGTTTTGGGACTTGTGTGAGATGCATATGTTGAGTCGTTTGATAGTTTATATCTGACTCGTGGACCTATCGTAGGTCCGGTTGATCGACGTCGCGTCCAGACTTCCGACGCGAGTACGACAGGTGGGTGAGCCTACGGAGTAGTCGGTATTACTATTCCCCGTCCCTTCTTTGACATAGCTCTACATGTCGATTCCTTCTTTACAGCATTCGTTCATACTTACCTTACTTGCATAGTATATTTGTGGTCATGGACATGTAGAGCAGGATTATGCATTGATGATTTATGGACTTCTTGTCCAGGCAGCACATCGACTCTCTTGTCGTGTGTTTCGATCTGTTGAGGCGTTCCTTTCGCCTGTGGCTTCGGCCAGGTATCGGCTTCTTGCCGATATGGATTTGATCTGTGGATCAGGATGAGGCGTTCCTTTCGCCTGTGGCTTCGGCCAGGTATCGGCTTCTTGCCGACATGGATTTGATCTGTTGATCAGGATGAGGCGTTCCTTTCGCCTGTGGCTTCGACCAGATATCGGCTTCTTGCCGGCTTTTTGTTGAGCATATTGCATGACCAGTCCCGGCACGGCATTTATTCATGACACCATGTCGGTTTGGCCACCGACAAGGGGTGTACTATCCGAATAGGTTGACCTGCGGGCACATGAATGGATCGAATGCGGATGAGTGCGGATGAGTGACGATGTGCCTGAGGTTTGCGGACCAATATGGCAGGATACTGATTGGGTATTTGGAGTTTTCTTTCCATTGATGCATATACAGCTTAGTTTTTCCTGTACCGTAGCGTTCTGATCATTTATTCTGTTCATACTGACATAGCTACTGTAGATCTCTGATTATATTGTTATCATATCTCCTTTGTTTCTCAGTGGTTACGACATGCCCCTTTGGCTCAGTTGTATACCCACTGGGAAACCTCGTTGTGGTTTCTCACTCCCTGTTTTTCAGGTGGATCGGGCGAGGAGCCAGTTCGTGGTGCGATGTGAGGACGATCTAGCTAGCCAGCATTAGCAGTCCTTACCCGGTTATATTTCTCTTATCTGCATTAGTAGTCAGATAGATATATAAATGGTTTAGTTAGATGATCAATATTGAATGCTTATATCTTGTATGACATGGTGACTTATTATGCATGAGATTGGGTTTCGACTCTTATTATTAGCATTTGATTCGGATTTCTTCGTGTGGGTGTCTACCCTTCATGGTAGCTGGTTTTCAAAATGAAGTTCCGTGTGGGAACAGTTTTAAAAGGTTTTCATGAATTTCTTTCAATGCTTATTAGAGTTCTAAAACAAAGCTTTCGAGTGGGAAGCAATTTTAATAGGATGTCTGTTGTACTGTGCATTGCATCATCCTTCGCCTAAGGTGTGCTTAGAGGCATGTAGGGATAGCTGAATGAAATACACTCTATGTTGTATTGTATGGATTATCGTGAATGTAAGTGTGATTGTGATCCTGTTGTATGATGTTGGTACGCCGTGCAAATACAGGGGAGACTCTGTCCGTGTAGACAGAGATGCCTGTATTTGTGACGGGTCTGTTCACAGCGCGGGCTAGGCTTTCAAAAAAAAAAAAAAAAATTGACCTGTTTTCCGCATCTAAACTAGCCCGGGGCGTGACAATTCCGGTATGTGCAATTCGCATACCGGTACTGGAGTGACAGTACCGGTACTGAGAAGTCGCATACCGGAATCCCGTTGCGCAAACTGCTTGGCCGAGGCTCGGGTTTGCGGGATTTTTGGCTGGATACCGGCATGCCGATACGCATACCGGTATACAGTGCAGAAATTGCCTTTTGTGCAGTTTTGCAATTTTTGGCTTTGTGAAGGGCCTAAGTGAATTTTGTTGCATTGGGTAAGTACCCTTTCACCCCTTCACAGCCATTGTTGGCTGAGGACTTGGAGGAGATGAGGTAGGGTGTTTTCTCTCTCTCTCTCCAGATTTTTTTGCTCCCAACCCCTTAGATCATGGTTTTGATCTCTTCTTCCTCCATATTCTTCATGGAGGAGTGCTTCTTCGCTTTGTGGGGAGCTCGGGATGGACGAAGAGAGCTTGTTGGTGGATGAATCTCCAACCCTAATCTCTTTTTGCTTGGTTTGGAGCTCTTAGGATGTGAGTGGTTATCTTACAACTCCTCTATTTGTGATTTTGCTTGGATTTTGGCATGAAAACCTAGTTCTTGAAAATTAGGGTTTTGTTTAGGGTTTTGTGATTGTGAGCCCTTGAGATGGAATTGATGGGTGTAGAATGTTGTTGTAGGTTAGATTTGAAGATCTCTAACCTCAATTTGGACTTAGAACAAGTTTTACTTGCTCAAGGTATTTTTCATTCTTTTACCTCATAGATTTTGGTGGTTTTCGAATTTGTGCATTCGAAGCTTTTAACCCCTTGAAAAATTATCTTAGGGTATGAGAAGCTCGGGGGACAACTTCGTTTCGAAGTACCTCGAGGTTTCGACGGGTATCCGATGGGTTTGACCTCACCGAAATGGGTGAACTCCCCCTATGTCTCCTATATTGTTATAGGATTGATTAGATGCATAATTATGTTAATTATGGCATGATGATAATTGTGATTGCAGGAGACATATATGTTGCATATGAAAAGTGCATATTTCATATAGTATGGCATTATGAGAATATTATGCATGCTAGAGTATTTGGGCTAGTAGTGTAATGATGCATTATGAAATGCTAATTAGGTTATGCATGCTAGAAATGAGCATCATAGGAGACACTACTTGGTTGTTGAATTAGTGAATTCTCTTGCATACTAGAGTATGCTTGTATAGAGAAAGGAGAAGTGATGGTAAATGCATGATAAGTTGTTGCACCTCATCTAGGTGAGCGACTTTGACGGTCATCGTGACTTTGGGCTCGACCTTTAGGTCGTGGAAATGATTCCATGTTTAAGGCATGAGAAAAGGGATTCTATTTGCATTAATAATTATAATTGGTTAAACATGAGTCCATTTGGTTAATTAAACACTTGCATGATAGCCCTATACTCTATGTAGTAGAAGTTGTTGTAGCTTATGCATGGCATGAATATGGACTCGTTGGCATCGTAGAATGCATGGTTATAGCATTGTAGAATGCATGGATTATAGCATTAAAGTAATGCATAATTTTGGCATTTGTAGAATGCATGATATATGGCATTAGAATAATGCATGGTTTATGAACCTAGTAAACAAAAAGATGAACATTTACATGTTAGAGACATGGACATATTGGTAGAGACATACCATAGGACATTGAGAACAACATGATATTGTTGACATTTAGCATATTGGCTATTGAATGTAGTAAACATAAAGTGACATGTTTTGACATAACATGAAATTAAGCTTATGATATTGCTATGGTTGATTGTTGCTTGTGGCCACTATGCTTATTCACACATGCTTGTGAGGGTCGCTCCCTACAAGCCGGCACTCCGGAGTTGGCCTCGAGACAGTTGTTTCGCCCGTGTGTTAGAGAGAGCGCCGAAATGGAACCGCCGTGGGTAGGGCTCTCCGAAGCGTGAGGTGTTGACTACCACGGAGCCATTAGGCTCGACACAAGATGAACATCCCGCTATTGTATTATTTTATGACTACACAGTTATGGTTTTATGCAAAGGTGAACTTTCATATAGAAAGAGTTTATTTTAACCGGAATGTGACATTTGACACCCTAATTAATTGATGCATATACATATAGTGTATGGACATAGTATTGGGTGGTGGCTTTGTGGCATATTATGTAGTGAATATAACATACATATTGTTGGGAACAAGTTATATAGTTCATACATATAGTAGAAAATTGGATATACATTACATACTTGTAGTTGGAGAGAAGTCCTATGTGTAATAGTAAAACTTGACATATAGTGAGTTTATTACATTAGAGTATATGTGATTGATCGTGGCATTAATTTGACATGCATGTAATTTGTATAATTAATGTTGAACTTATGACAATAGGAACATATTCATGTTCATGTAGATGATTTATTTATTGGAGGCATGATAGTTGTAGAATTACCTGCTTAGCATCTAATGTTTCATGCTTTATGTTTCTGTTTAAACTATCTTGCCTCAGTTGACCTAGCGGTGTAATTCGCCACTCTCGGTGGCTTACCCACTGGAAACTATTGTATAATAATTCTCACCCCCATTGTTGTTGGGTTTTTATTTCAGAGCCTTCCGCAGCAGGAGAGGCTTTGGATCGCGGCGAGGGGTTAGCAACTAGCTAGAGCCTCCACGGTGTTGTCGTTGTAGGCATACCATGATGTCCTTTCATTGTATTTTATATGAAAGGTGTATAGATGTTTGGTTGACCTATTATTGATAAGATGTATAAACTCTTTTGTATATCTTGAGATTTTAGTTGTTTTGATTCTATTTTAGTTGTAGACATATGTTCTCGCTCTGATTACCTTGTTAGGATGTATTTCTTATTCTACTTGATTATTGTTAGCATAGACGTCTTGTGTACATTGTGTTGTTTGAGGTACACGGGTATGTGCACGTGCTTGGTAGGCTCCCATGAGGGCCCGGGGCATGACAGAATGCCACTTGTGAGACCATATGAATGGTAGTACACCGAGAGTGTGAATATGACCCAACTCTAGAGCTTAGTAGAGGTTTGGGGCCTTGGTTACTCCTGGTTGGAGTATATGCGCAAAGTCCTAAGTGAGGACTCCGCCGAGGAACGATTGGATTTACCTTGGCGAGTAGAAGATGTTACGCGACGTTGAGACAGATTTAGGCAGTAGGCCTACGTGAGAGCTTTGGTCTGTGGACCATCTGCTGTAAACCGAGATAAGCGGTGTGACCGACGGCTCTGGGAGTATAAGTGTAGTACACTGAACTTTAGCGAATTGCAAGGTTCTAGTGTGAGATTAGTACTCCGTACTAATCTGGAGGTTTTGGTTTTGTTTCGAGCCCTTAGGAGCGTTTTCGGGACTTGCGAAGTGCGAAAACGGACTCCGGGAGTCGAAATCTGCAAAACTGCAGGTTTTGGCATTGCATACCGGTATGCACCCTTGGGATACCGGAATGCTGTGATAAACCGTGTTTCGCAGCTCTCGGGTTCTGCAGAATCCTGCGGGAAATACCGGAATGGGCTGGCATTCCGGTATGTGCTATCGCATACCGGTATTGGAGTAGACATACCGGTACTGGCATAGCGCATACCGGAATCCCTTCGCGTGGCCGCTTGGCCGAGGCTCGGGTTTGCGGGATTTCTGGCCTGGTACCGGTATGCCCATACGCATACCGGTATACAGAACCAAAAATTCTGTTTTTGAGCTGTTGCGAATGTTGGCTTTTGGAGGGGTGTTTGAGCAATTGTTACAACATAACATTTAACCCCCACACAGCCTCTCCTCAGCCATTTGGCTGAGGACTTAGAGAAATAGAGGTAAGCCTTTTTTCCCTCTCTCTCTCTAAGATTTCTAGGGTTTTGGTGATTAAACCTAGGTTTGATCTCTTTTCTCTTTCTCTTTTGCATGCAAGCCTTCTAGCTTGTTCTTGGTGGACTTGGTGGTGAAAGAGAAGAGTTTGGTTGTGGTTTCTCTCCAACCTAGCCTCCTTGAGTCTTGTTTGGAGCTTATTAGAGGTGAGTTCTCCTCTCTTGGACCCTCTATTGATGTTTATTTGGGTTTTTGTTGTTGAAATCCCATTGTGGGAAACCTAGGGTTCATTTTAGGGTTTCTCAATTTCGAGATTTTGAGAGGGAATTGATGGGTGTAGAATGTTGTGTTAGGTTGGATTTGAGGCCTCCTAACTTCATTTTGGACTTTGGACAAGAAATTCTTAGTCTAAGGTATTTTCACCCTTTTTCCCCTTTTATGTATGTCACTTTTCGATTTTCGTCGTTCGATGTTCTAACCCCATAGAAATTTTCTTTAGGGCGCTAGAAATCGAGGGGACAACTTCGTTTTCGGAAACTGCGAGCTTCCGAAGGGTTTCGGGTGGGTTTGACCTCACCGAAATGGGTGAAATCCTTCTATGTCATCCATGTAGCTTAAGAGCTTAATTTAAGGCATTTTCATACTTGTTATGACATGGTAGAATGGTAGAATGCATGGCATTCATGTACTATAATATGCAAAACATATATGCCCTATGTAGTAGGAGATTTGCATAATGTTTGAACATAGCGCATCGTGGTTGGCTATGGGAGTTATATATTCATTCAAGTAATGGTTTAATTGCTTACTTGAAGGACTAGAGACATGTGTGATGATAGATGGACATTGGACTAGAAAACACTCCTAACACTTAGCTTGTTGGACTAGTGTAGTACATATGTGACATATGACATGTTAGAATCACAATGTGAAGTTAAACTCATGATATTCCACTTAGTTGAACATCTAGAATGACATTAGTTGGTTTCCTATGATATAGATATGATGCATGATATTATATTATGGTTGATTGTGCTTGTGACCATTATGCTCGTTTACACATGCTTGTGAGGGTCGCTCCCTACAAGCCGGCACTCCGGAGTTGGCCTCGCGACAGTTGTTTCGCACGTGTGGTTGAGAGCGCCGAAATGGAACCGCCGTGGGTAAGGCTCACCAAAGCGTGAGGTGTTGACTACCACGGAGCCATTAGGCACGGCACAAGATGGACATCCCACTATTGTACTCTTTATGACTACATACTTAGAGATTTATGCAAAGATGGACATTCTTTTAATGTTATATGCCAAGCAAACATTCATATTGTGAAAGGTTGCATGCTTACATATAGATGCATGAGTAGTTCAGTTCATGTTAATATAATTATATTTTTGAGGCATTGTAGCATTGAGGTTTTATTATAAATCATGCTTTTATTATCTAACCCTACATTGCCTCAGTTGGCCTAGTGGTGTACTCCGCTCCTATCGGCGGCTTACCCACTGGGAACTATTGAATAATAATTCTCATCCCCCTGGGTTTGTTGTTTTTATTTCAGAGCCATCCACTGCGGGAGAGGCTAGGGACCGCGGCAAGGGCATTTGCGAGTAGCTAGATCGCGAGGGTGCTAGCGACTAGGTGGCGCACCTTTCTTTATGTTTTATTGAGAGGTGTTTTTGTATCGACCACTTTTGTAGAGACTGCCCTATGTCCCCTATGGGTTTATGATGTACTAAACTCTTTGTAGTAACTTTACTTTTATAGTACTTCATATGCTTACTTTGAGACCATACTTGTTTAGTATATACGCTCTGATTATCATGATAGGTTTACTTGTTTATTCCTTTCATTCATGTTGTTATTAGACGCCTTGTGTGCATGTTGGTTGTTTGTGTACACGGCGGGTCTGTGCATGCGCCCGGGTGGGCTTCCGCTGGGGCCCCGGGGCGTGACAGATTATAGTGGTATCAGAGCCTAGGGTTAAGTCATTGTGGACCTAGAAAACCTTAGGCCGGTTGGACTATAGGACTTAGACTCGTGAGAGACGAGATTATTTTTAGCGAAAGTAACACAATTGGGTTGTGTCTTTATTCTCCAAGTAGTTGGAGTTTGATCGAAGTGTGTGACACCTAACTCTTAGGAGGTCACGTTGGCGGCCGACAACGTGACATCGGGAGTTAGTTAGGAGCTCACTTCATGTACTTTCGCATGATTGGGGATTTTATTATCTGAGTGAGGTTTCGTTGGCGTGAGTTTTCTAACTTGCGCATTCTATGTTATTGTAGCTTGTGATGCCGACCACTCGTTCCCAGTCGACCGAGAGGGCAGCGGCAGCCGACACAGAGGATGTGGAGACCTCTGCAACTTTTGGATCTAGTGAGGTCCGCGAGTTGAGAGACCAACTGACTGCATTGACAGGTCTAGTGGCACAGCAGGCGACTGCGGCTCAACAGCAGGCCGATGCCGCACGTCGCCAGGAGGCGAGGATGAAGAGGATGGAGGAGTTATTACTTCGACAGGCTTCTACCAGGACTGTTCCGGATTCTACGCCACCTACGCCTGTTGGAGGTGCGACTGTTGGAGCGTCGGCGCCTGTCCCTGGGCTGGCACCTGTGGCGCCTAGTACCGAGCCGAGAGAGGAGGCGGCTATGACACCCCCGACGCGGGCATCACCGGCGAGGACGATTTTGCCTATGATGGTTGCCGGGACGGAGCGAGACAGGTTGATGGAGCGGTTGAACGAGTTTCGAAGATGTAACCCTCAAGTCTTCGACGGCGAGAAAGTAGATCACTGGACGGTGGAGAAGTGGGTTCTCCACATGGAAAAGCTCTTTCATGACACTTTTGTGGAGGAACAGTACAAGGTGTGGTTGGCCACGTATCATCTTGACGGCGCGGCATATCGTTGGTGGGCGGATATTCGGGATGACCCGAACACTGATCTGGCGGCTATCACTTGGAGCGGATTCAAGGACTTATTGTTGTCAAACTATTTTCCTCCGAGTGTCAAGAGGCAAATGGAAAGGGATCTGCGTAGCTTGCGACAGCGAGATATGACGGTGACGGAGTATGAACGAGAGTTTTCTCGTCTTCTGCACTGCGTGCCCTACGTGGTGAGGAATGACGAGGATAAGGCTCGTATCTTTGAGGCGGGCCTCCGACCGTCAATTTATAGATTGGTACAGTCGGCAGGGTTGCAGACCAATCGGGAGGTGGTGAATCGCGCCTTGGTTGTGGAAAAGGGCGCGGAGATTGCGAGGGAGGAGATCGAAGCTTGGGATCGACAGAGGGGAAAGCAACCGGCGGGCGAAGGAGGTAGCAAGAGTTACTCCAAGAAACCACCGAAGCACCCGAGGAGCCAATCGGGTGGGCGCGGCTCGGCTCCACCGCGCGGAGCACAGGATCGCCACCGTCCGCCGCGTTGCGTCATTTGTGGTGGTCCTCATTTTCCACCTCACTGCCCGCAGCGTAGTGGCAGATGTTTTAACTGTGGCCAGGCGGGTCACATTCGATCTCAGTGTCGGAGGGGTTCTTCCCCAGCGCCTTCATCAGCTTCAGCACCGGCACCACCAGGGCAGGGTCGTGGGACCCCTGCTACTCACTACTCGGCGGGGCGACCGCCCTATCAGCAGCAGCAGCAGCAGCAGCAGATCGAGGGATCCCGACAGGCCCCTAGTGGGCGTATGTATGCGGCTCAGGCCGTGGAGGCGACAGCAGCCGAGGAGGTCGTCGCAGGTATCATTTTAATTAATGGAATCAGAGTTAGAGCTTTATTTGACACTGGTGCATCTCATTCTTTTATTGATCGGCTGTTTGCCGAGTTGCATGGCATTGAGATTGTACCTACCTTGCATCCGGGACGTGTTGTCATCCCCGACCACATTTTGGACATTCGGGAGTTTTGCCCTAGCTGCCCTGTTAGAGTAGGGGACTGGGTTATGCCGATTGATTTGTTAGTTTTGCGGAAGCTTGGCGAGTTTGACGTGGTATTGGGCATGGATTGGCTCACAAAATACTACGCCACAATCGATTGCAAGGATCGGATTGTGACTTTTCGGGAGCCCGGAAAGGATGAAGTTGTGTTCCGAGCGTGCAAGAGTTCGCTGTTCGCGATGACTATCTCTTCTGCACGAGCTAAGCACTTGATTCGGAATGGTTGTGTTGCTTATCTTGCTAGCGTGGTGGTGAAGGATAGAGACACCCCGCGGATTGAGGATATACCCGTTGTGCGGGAGTTTGTTGATGTGTTTCCGGCGGATCTTCCGGGTATGCCACCGGATAGGGAAATTGAATTCGTGGTGGATCTCGTTCCCGGGACTACCCCGATTTCAAAGGCACCCTATAGGATGGCACCTGCCGAGCTGAAGGAGTTGAAAGCACAGTTGCAAGACTTGTTGGATAAAGGCTTCATTAGACCGAGCGTTTCACCTTGGGGAGCACCGGTTTTATTTGTGAAGAAGAAGGATGGATCTGTTAGTCTATGCGTGGATTATCGTGATCTCAATAAGGTTACGATCAAGAATAGGTATCCACTACCGAGGATTGACGATTTGTTCGATCAACTTCAAGGATCTTTGGTGTATTCCAAGATAGACTTACAATCTGGTTATCACCAACTCAAGATCAAGGCTGAGGATGTACCCCTGACGGCTTTTCGAACACGGTATGGACATTATGAGTTTACTGTTATGCCGTTTGGGCTTACTAATGCCCCGGCAGCTTTTATGGATTTAATGAACCGTGTCTTTAAGCCTTACTTAGACAGGTTTGTGGTGGTGTTCATCGACGACATTTTAGTGTATTCTGGAAGCGACGAGGAACATAGAGATCATTTGAGGCAAGTATTGCAAGTACTTCGGGAGAAGAAACTTTTTGCTAAGTTGAAGAAGTGTGAATTTTGGCTCCGCGAAGTATCCTTTTTGGGGCATGTGATCTCGGGAGACGGTGTAGCCGTGGACCCTAAGAAGATTGAGGCGATCAAGGATTGGCCTAGACCAACAAATGTGACCGAGGTTCGGAGTTTTATTGGTTTAGCCGGCTACTACCGGAGGTTTGTCGAGGGATTTGCTAAGTTATCTATGCCTCTCACTCGACTTACACACAAAGGGACTAAGTTCATTTGGAATGACTTATGTGATAGAAGCTTCTTGGAGTTGAAGGAGCGCTTGACTACCGCCTCGATCTTGACCTTGCCAATTGCTGGAGCAGGGTATGTGATTTATAGTGATGCTTCACTTAATGGTTTGGGTTGTGTTTTGATGCAGGACGGAAAAGTAATAGCTTATGCTTCCCGTCAACTTAAGGATTATGAAAAGAACTATCCAACCCACGATTTGGAGTTAGCGGCCGTGGTGTTCGCTTTAAAGCTTTGGCGTCATTATCTTTATGGCGAGCGTTGTGAAGTCTACACCGACCATAAGAGCCTAAAATATCTGTTTACACAGAAGGATTTAAATTTGAGGCAACGAAGATGGTTGGAGTTACTTAAAGATTATGATTTGACTATTCTCTACCACCCCGGAAAAGCAAATGTGGTGGCAGATGCTCTAAGTCGCAAATCGATGGAAAATTTAGCGATGCTACTTGTTACTCAACCCCCGCTGTTAGCGGAGTTGCGACGATTGGATTTGGAGGTTGTAGCCCCCGACACACCCGCGAGGTTAATGGCTTTGGTAGTGCAACCTACCTTACTTGATTTAATTAAGAAGAAGCAAGTTCTTGACCCAGAATTGCAAAGGATTCGGTCCAAAATCAGCGAAGGCCATGCTAATGGATTTCTTGTGGACGATCAAGGAGTGCTACGATTCCTAAATCGTCTATGTGTACCGGCAGAAGCGGAGATCAAGAAAAGGATTTTGACTGAAGCTCACCGAGCACCCTATACTGTACATCCGGGTGGCACAAAGATGTACAAGGATTTGAAAGTGCACTATTGGTGGCCCGGAATGAAGAAGGACGTTGGCGAGTTTGTAGCTAAGTGTCTAACTTGCCAACAAGTAAAAGCTGAACATAGACTCCCCGCGGAAAAGCTTCAGAGTTTACCGATACCAGTTTGGAAGTGGGAGCGTATTGCTATGGATTTTGTTTCTGGATTGCCTCGCTCTCAAGCCGGGCATGATGCAGTGTGGGTGATAGTGGATCGATTGACTAAATCGGCACACTTTATCCCTATACATACTACTTGGGCAGGGGAGAGACTTGCTCAAGTCTATCTTGATGAAGTGGTGCGACTTCATGGAGTACCTACATCGATTGTATCGGATAGAGACACTAGATTTGTGTCGCACTTTTGGAAGAGTTTACATGACGCTTTGGGCACTCGTCTAGATTTCAGCACGGCGTTTCATCCCCAAAGCGATGGTCAGTCGGAGCGCACCATTCAGATTTTGGAGGACATGCTTCGAGCTTGTATTATGGATTATCAAGGAGGTTGGCATCAACACCTACCTATGGCAGAGTTTGCTTATAACAATAGTTATCAAGCAAGCATTAAGATGGCACCTTTCGAAGCTCTCTACGGAAGGAAGTGTCGATCACTACTTCATTGGAGTGAAGTGGGTGAGAAGCTAGTTTTGGGTCCCGACGTGCTACAGGAAGCCGAGGACAAGGTTCGCATTGCTCGACAGAGATTGATTTCAGCTCAAAGTCGCCAAAAGAGCTACGCTGATAAGCGTCGGAGGGATTTGGAGTTCCTAGTAGGAGACCATGTCTTCCTAAAGGTATCGCCGACAAAGGGGATTAAGAGATTTGGTATTCGAGGAAAGCTTAGTCCTCGTTTTATTGGACCTTTTGAAGTGTTGGAACGGGTAGGCCCGGTAGCATATCGGCTCGCTTTACCGCCAAACCTATCGGGAGTACACAATGTGTTCCACGTATCTTTGCTCCGGAAGTATGTTTTCGACCCGACTCATGTGTTGGATTCCACTCCGTTGGAATTGCATGAAGATCTGAGTTTCGAGGAGTACCCGACGAAGATTCTTGCTCGTGAGGTGAAGAAACTCCGGAATCGAGAAATTCCCTATGTGAAGGTGCTTTGGAGCAACCACGACGAGCGAGAAGCGACTTGGGAGTTGGAGAGCTCGCTGTTGGAGCGGTACCCCCATCTTTTTCAGATGGAATCCTAAGGTACTTGACTTCTAGTTTCGCGGACGAAACTCCTTTTTAGGAGGGGTGTATGTAGTACACTGAACTTTAGCGAATTGCAAGGTTCTAGTGTGAGATTAGTACTCCGTACTAATCTGCAGGTTTTGGTTTTGTTTCGAGCCCTTAGGAGCGTTTTCGGGACTTGCGAAGTGCGAAAACGGACTCCGGGAGTCGAAATCTGCAAAACTGCAGGTTTTGGCATTGCATACCGGTATGCACCCTTGGGATACCGGAATGCTGTGATAAACCGTGTTTCGCAGCTCTCGGATTCTGCGGAATCCTGCGGGAAATACCGGAATGGGCTGGCATTCCGGTATGTGCTATCGCATACCGGTATTGGAGTAGACATACCGGTACTGGCATAGCGCATACCGGAATCCCTTCGCGTGGCCGCTTGGCCGAGGCTCGGGTTTGCGGGATTTCTGGCCTGGTACCGGTATGCCCATACGCATACCGGTATACAGAACCAAAAATTCTGTTTTTGAGCTGTTGCGAATGTTGGCTTTTGGAGGGGTGTTTGGGCAATTGTTACAACATAACATTTAACCCCCACACAGCCTCTCCTCAGCCATTTGGCTGAGGACTTAGAGAAATAGAGGTAAGCCTTTTCTCCCTCTCTCTCTCTAAGATTTCTAGGGTTTTGGTGATTAAACCTAGGTTTGATCTCTTTTCTCTTTCTCTTTTGCATGCAAGCCTTCTAGCTTGTTCTTGGTGGACTTGGTGGTGAAAGAGAAGAGTTTGGTTGTGGTTTCTCTCCAACCTAGCCTCCTTGAGTCTTGTTTGGAGCTTATTAGAGGTGAGTTCTCCTCTCTTGGACCCTCTATTGATGTTTATTTGGGTTTTTGTTGTTGAAATCCCATTGTGGGAAACCTAGGGTTTATTTTAGGGTTTCTCAATTTCGGGATTTTGAGAGGGAATTGATGGGTGTAGAATGTTGTGTTAGGTTGGATTTGAGGCCTCCTAACTTCATTTTGGACTTTGGACAAGAAATTCTTAGTCTAAGGTATTTTCACCCTTTTTCCCCTTTTATGTATGTCACTTTTCGATTTTCGTCGTTCGATGTTCTAACCCCATAGGAATTTTCTTTAGGGCGCTAGAAATCGAGGGGACAACTTCGTTTTCGGAAACTGCGAGCTTCCGAAGGGTTTCGGGTGGGTTTGACCTCACCGAAATGGGTGAAATCCCTCTATGTCATCCATGTAGCTTAAGAGCTTAATTTAAGGCATTTTCATACTTGTTATGACATGGTAGAATGGTAGAATGCATGGCATTCATGTACTATAATATGCAAAACATATATGCCCTATGTAGTAGGAGATTTGCATAATGTTTGAACATAGCGCATCGTGGTTGGCTATGGGAGTTATATATTCATTCAAGTAATGGTTTAATTGCTTACTTGAAGGACTAGAGACATGTGTGATGATAGATGGACATTGGACTAGAAAACACTCCTAACACTTAGCTTGTTGGACTAGTGTAGTACATATGTGACATATGACATGTTAGAATCACAATGTGAAGTTAAACTCATGATATTCCACTTAGTTGAACATCTAGAATGACATTAGTTGGTTTCCTATGATATAGATATGATGCATGATATTATATTATGGTTGATTGTGCTTGTGACCATTATGCTCGTTTACACATGCTTGTGAGGGTCGCTCCCTACAAGCCGCACTCCGGAGTTGGCCTCGCGACAGTTATTTCGCACGTGTGGTTGAGAGCGCCGAAATGGAACCGCCGTGGGTAAGGCTCACCGAAGCGTGAGGTGTTGACTACCACGGAGCCATTAGGCACGGCACAAGATGGACATCCCACTATTGTACTCTTCATGACTACATACTTATAGATTTATGCAAAGATGGACATTCTTTTAATGTTATATGCAAAGTAAACATTCATATTGCGAAAGGTTGCATGCTTATATATATATGCATGAGTAGTTCAGTTCATGTTAATATAATTATATTTTTGAGGCATTGTAGCATTGAGGTTTTATTATAAATCATGCTTTTATTATCTAACCCTACATTGCCTCAGTTGGCCTAGTGGTGTACTCCGCTCCTATCGGCGGCTTACCCACTGGGAACTATTGAATAATAGTTCTCATCCCCCTGGGTTTGTTGTTTTTATTTCAGAGTCATCCACTGCGGGAGAGGCTAGGGACCGCGGCAAGGGCATTTGCGAGTAGCTAGATCGCGAGGGTGCTAGCGACTAGGTGGCGCACCTTTCTTTATGTTTTATTGAGAGGTGTTTTTGTATCGACCACTTTTGTAGAGACTGCCCTATGTCCCCTTTGGGTTTATGATGTACTATGTTACGGATTTTATGTTGGCATATTTCGTGAAGTGAGTCGGAGTCTTGAAGGTTCAAAGAAGAAATGACGAAGAACAAAGACTCAAAGACTCCACGTATGAATTCACGATGCTTGGTAAGTTTAAATAATCTTGATGATGATTTATAAACATTTACAAGTGTTTGGAAGACATTAGAATGGATAAAAAGTGATTTAAAATATAAAAATGAGTTTTCCAACTTCCGAGGTCCGGACCCTGAGGATGAGGTCCGGAACCCGTACGCCTCCCTGGCTGTCACGCAGGGAGGGTCCGGACCCTGAGGATGAGATCCGGACCCTGAAGGCGAAGGTCCGGACCCTGAAGCTGAGGTCCGGAACCCGTAGGTCTGATGAGCAGTTTCGCAGACCGGGTCCGGACCATGTTGACTGCGGTCCGGACAATGAAACGCCTGGAGAGTGTCAAGGTCCGGACCCCATACCCGCGGTCCGGACCCCGACCCGTTGCGAAGTTTTGGATAGTTATTTTTTCAATCCTACTTTAATTCTAATGTCTCCCAAACATGTAAATAAGATGGTAGATTCCTTAAAATATCTTTGCAATCCTAATTTGGTTCCAAACCTTTCTAAAATCAGCTTTTCAATCCTAGTCAAAATCGGTTTACTTCCAAACCTTTCTAAAAACTATTTTTTAATCCTAATCTATTTCGGATTGCTTCTAACCTATAAATAAGATGTGGGGGTGTCTCTAAAACATGGTTAATCACAGATTATCTTTTAGAAACCCTAGAAGCTTGTAGGTGACCGTTTTCCTCATCTTCTACATCAAGCTTCTCTCAAATTGTTTCATGGAGCCTTAATTTCTAATATTCTTTTAGAATCAATTTGAGGATTGCTTAGAGATTATTCCCACAGATTTTCAATGTTATTCTAAGCAATAAACCATCGCCAACGTTACATCATCAATGTTATTTGTTCTTGCTCGTGGATTCGAGTGGCGTCGTGGATTCGGCGTGATCAAGACTTCGTGGATTCGAAGTTGGGAGGTTCGTGGATTCGGATCGTGAAGGCTTCGTGGATTCGGAGCGAGGCGTCTCGTGGATTCGAGACGTGGTGTCTGTGGATTCAGACGTGAGGCGTGGACGGCCGTTGGTGCGCGAGATCCATTGAAGACGAAGGAGAGGTTAAGTCCGTGGAGTCGGTAATCACCTTGTAATTCTTTACTCTTAGTGGATTGTTTTTTCGCGTGTTGGTCCCGTGGGTTTTTCTCCAAAGTGGAGTTTCCCACGTAAATCTCGGTGTGCTGATTTTATTTTCCGCATTACTTTATCGCATTGAGATTTGTGATTTTGGTTGTTACACCTATTCACCCCCCTCTAGGTGATAGATATACTCTAGATAGATCCTAGGGCCTCCCCCGTATCTTTCAATTGGTATCAGAGCGGGATCTAGGCCTTATCTATCTTAATGGGTGAAGGAGGTAACATCTTTAGGCCACCATATTTTGATGGAACCAATTACGCCTATTGGAAAGTCCGGATGAGAGCCTTCCTCATCGCAATTGATGAGCGTGTATGGCAAACCATTGAAGTCGGGTGGAAACATCCAACCGAAGTGGTTGATACCGCGACTGTTCCTAAACCACGGAATAAGTGGTCGAAGGATGAAATTGATTTATCATCTTTTAATGGTAAGGGTATTAATGCGCTATTTAATGCCTTATCTCAAACTGAGTTTACACGTATCTCAGCATGTGAAACGGCTAAAGAAATTTGGGATACTCTACGAGTTACACATGAGGGTACAAGTCTAGTAAAAATACAAAAGCTTCAAATGCTTACGAGTCAATTTGATTCTATACGCATGGAGGAGCATGAATCGTTTATTGATTATTTTACTAGACTCCAAGATATCATAAATACATGTGCTAACTTGGGAGAGAAAATTCTGGATTCTAAAGTCGTTAGAAAAATCCTTCGAACACTTCTGGAGCGCTTTAGGGCAAAAGTCGCGGCTATTGAAACTATCAATCATCCGGATGATATGAAAATTGATGAATTAGTAGGCGCGTTACAAACCTATGAAATGACTTTTCCTACTAATCAATCTTCTTCCAAGTCTTTCTCTAAGAGTACAGGTGTTGCACTCAATACGACAAAGGAGGAAGATGGAGATACAGACTCCGACGATGAAGTTTCTATTGAAAATTTCGAACGTCAAATGGCACTTCTTACTAAGAAGTTTCATCGGAAGTTTAGGAAGAATCACAACATTCAAGCTTCATCCTCAAATCGAAAGCCTTCCTCTAACGGATCGTCACATTCTAAATCTTCTAAAGAGAAGAAGCTTGGAAAGTCTTCTAAAGAAAAGGATGAACTCGAAGGGGAAATCCAATGCTACAAATGCCGAGGATATGGTCATATCGCCACGGAATGTCCCTCGAAGAAATCCTATAATAAGAAGGCTTTACAAGCTAAAACTTGGGATGATTTTACCTCAAATAAGTCGAGCTCTAATGAAGAAGAAAACAATGATAATATTGCTTTATGTTCACATGTTTCTTCTTCTCCCTCTGCCTTTTGCTTATCATCTATTATTACTAACCCTTTTGATTCTTCCTCTGTGCATGATACATCGAGTGACAATGGCACAAGTGAGGGGGAGTCGGATAATGAGGGCTTAGCCGAGGCATACCAACAACTTCTTGATGAATCAAGGAAAATGGCTAAGCATAACAAAAAGTTGAGGACGCGCTTACTAGAAATTGAAGACGAAACCAAAAGCTTGAAAGCAACGACTAAAGCTCTTGAGGATGAACATGACACATCATTGAAGAACAATGAAATCCTCCAAGAGAAGCTCAACCAATCGGAGATAACGATCAAATCGTATCAAGAAAATGTTGGTTTTCTAGAACTACAATACAAGGAAATTTATGTTTCTAATGAAGTCTTGACCAAACAAGTCCATCAACTCAAGTCCGACATACAAAAATTCTCCTCCGGTTCAAAGAAACTTGATGATATGCTTGGATTGGGTCAAACAAGCAAACTTAGACTTGGATATGAGCGGACATTTGTTGAGAAGATAAAAAATTCTATTCCCAAAGTCTCAACAAGTGTAAAAGAGAAAGTATGTCATAGATGTGGAAAGAAAGGTCACATCAAGAAGACATGCCCTAGAAAAGGTAAGAATACTCAATCGGCATCTTGTAAACATCTATCGGCATCTTTCAACACTCGACAAGCCTCTCGGTTTCAAAAGCAATATCAAAAGGGTCGAGTACCCGAGGTCAACCGAAAGTCAAAGCCACAACACTCAAATACTCCAAAGCGGAATGCGATGGTGAGACCAAAGGTTGATCAAACGTCAAAACAATCGGTACCCAACGTCAACAAACCAAGACAACCAACAATCCGACAAGTTTGGGTTCGGAAAGGTGATATCTTTCATTCTCTAAAGTCTTAATTTGTTTTGACTTAGTGTAGTGCTTTGATCGGTTTCTATTGCATATTTTTTGGTCATTGCATTACACGTTTTGGTGCTTTCATTGTTACGATTTTTAGATTCTTTGAATGATTAGAACATTAAATAGTGCATTGAATATCAATAGGTTCACTTTCATTCACTCCTAGTTAATTGCATATTAATTATCGGTTTTACTTTATTTTCATTATATTTGAAGATAATTTATTATGAATTCTTAATACTTATATTCATCAAATTTAGGCAATCATGTGTAATCTCTAGGAACTTAACCTATCTCGGTTGTGTGTGTTGAATTTGATGGATAGTCATTCTCTTATGGACTAAAATTTGTCACATGTTCTTTCAACTAAGAGATTGCTTAAGCGAGGGGGAGTTATTATTATATTAAAATAAAAATGCTTATATGCTTGAAAGATGTGGAAAGAGTTACATCCTTTAAAGGAGTGTGAAAACTACCACCACATGGAGGAAAGAGCTACCACCCCGGTCGTCCGGTTAGTGTGTGCAGCTACCACATGAGAATTGAATTGCATATCCGAAAAAAATATATAAGTGCAAAAGCATGCAAAAGGAAAAATGTCACAAAATTTATTTTTTGGTGTTATAAGGTGGTCCACATACAAGTAAGATGCTCAAAGAGCCACCCCTTGTAATTAACGTTTATCTCAAAATTTGAACGTTTATGCGACAATTTTTGTCTCTTTGATGAATCCCTTAAGTCATCTTCATAATCCGTTTACATCTTGATAGCTTTCGAGCCTTTAGATTATTTTTGATGACTTGATTTTGAAGTTTATATGAGTTAAGAAATCGTGTAATATTTTATCTACATTATGATGATTGTGTAGTAAAATTCTTAATTCTTATGAAATTAATAGGGATTGAAAGAAGTCAATGTGAATTTCTCATGCACTAACATTGCTTGAAATTTTAACACAAGTGGTTTCAAAATTGAAAAAGTTTTAAACTTGTATTTTGATTGATTTCTCTCGTATTTTCTCTCTATTTTGGTTTTCTCACTATGGACTAACTCTACTTGCTTAGTAGTTTTTCGTTATTATCTCTCTCTAGTTTTTGATTGGCAATTTTTGACAAAAAAGGGGAGAGAATTATACTAAGGGGGGAGAGAACTATACTAAGGGGGAGAGATTGCATGAACAAAGGGGGAGCGATTTCGATATTTTTTCTACTAACTTTGTTCGTGGAGAATGCAAATTTATGCAGTTTTTTCAAGACTTCAAGACTCCATGTTTGTCTAAGTTATAGAGTTTGTTTAGGAATTATAAAATTGTAATCTTGAATTTTATTTGGATCTTTCACGCGAGAAGTTCATTGTTTTGGTGATGGCAATGAATTTCATTTTTGGAGAGATGAGCATCGTGAGAATTTTATGTAATTTTGGTTTTTGTCACGAAATTGCCAAAGGGGGAGATTGTTACGGATTTTATGTTGGCATATTTCGTGAAGTGAGTCGGAGTCTTGAAGGTTCAAAGAAGAAATGACGAAGAACAAAGACTCAAAGACTCCACGTATGAATTCACGATGCTTGGTAAGTTTAAATAATCTTGATGATGATTTATAAATATTTACAAGTGTTTGGAAGACATTAGAATGGATAAAAAGTGATTTAAAATATAAAAATGAGTTTTCCAACTTCCGAGGTCCGGACCCTGAGGATGAGGTCCGGAACCCGTACGCCTCCCTGGCTGTCACGCAGGGAGGGTCCGGACCCTGAGGATGAGATCCGGACCCTGAAGGCGAAGGTCTGGACCCTGAAGCTGAGGTCCGGAACCCGTAGGTCTGATGAGCAGTTTCGCAGACCGGGTCCGGACCATGTTGACTGCGGTCCGGACAATGAAACGCCTGGAGAGTGTCAAGGTCCGGACCCCATACCCGCGGTCCGGACCCCGACCCGTTGCGAAGTTTTGGATAGTTATTTTTTCAATCCTACTTTAATTCTAATGTCTCCCAAACATGTAAATAAGATGGTAGATTCCTTAAAATATCTTTGCAATCCTAATTTGGTTCCAACCCTTTCTAAAATCAGCTTTTCAATCCTAGTCAAAATCGGTTTACTTCCAAACCTTTCTAAAAACTATTTTTTAATCCTAATCTATTTCGGATTGCTTCTAACCTATAAATAAGATGTGGGGGTGTCTCTAAAATATGGTTAATCACAGATTATCTTTTAGAAACCCTAGAAGCTTGTAGGTGACCGTTTTCCTCATCTTCTACATCAAGCTTCTCTCAAATTGTTTCATGGAGCCTTAATTTCTAATATTCTTTTAGAATCAATTTGAGGATTGCTTAGAGATTATTCCCACAGATTTTCAATGTTATTCTAAGCAATAAACCATCGCCAACGTTACATCATCAATGTTATTTGTTCTTGCTCGTGGATTCGAGTGGCGTCGTGGATTCGGCGTGATCAAGACTTCGTGGATTCGAAGTTGGGAGGTTCGTGGATTCGGATCGTGAAGGCTTCGTGGATTCGGAGCGAGGCGTCTCGTGGATTCGAGACGTGGTGTCTGTGGATTCAGACGTGAGGCGTGGACGGCCGTTGGTGCGCGAGATCCATTGAAGACGAAGGAGAGGTTAAGTCCGTGGAGTCGGTAATCACCTTGTAATTCTTTACTCTTAGTGGATTGTTTTTTCGTGTGTTGGTCCCGTGGGTTTTTCTCCAAAGTGGAGTTTCCCACGTAAATCTCGGTGTGCTGATTTTATTTTCCGTATTACTTTATCGCATTGAGATTTGTGATTTTGGTTGTTACACCTATTCACCCCCCTCTAGGTGATAGATATACTCTAGATAGATCCTAGGGCCTCCCCCGTATCTTTCATACTAAACTCTTTGTAGTAACTTTACTTTTATAGTACTTCATATGCTTACTTTGAGACCATACTTGTTTAGTATATACGCTCTGATTATCATGATAGGTTTACTTGTTTATTCCTTTCATTCATGTTGTTATTAGACGCCTTGTGTGCATGTTGGTTGTTTGTGTACACGGCGGGTCTGTGCATGCGCCCGGGTGGGCTTCCGCTGGGGCCCCGGGGCGTGACAATAAGAGCATTGGTCGTGCGTATAAGAGAATTATGATTGTGACTTGAGAAGCAGAAGCTCAGTCATACCTTTCACCTGATTGGTGAAGTCACCTATTGCCAAGACGGGCATTGTCGGTGAAGTGAAATCGAGATTACGAACAAAGTGCTCGAGCGGAAGCATCACGAAAATGAGGTGATGTTGACCTACTAAGGAAAGGCAGCGAGACATACTCCTTGTGCAATGTCGGGAATATAAGACCCGTGGACTATGGAATGTACTCCTGAGTGAGCAGGAACCTGAGAACGCGAGGAACGAATGGTACCCTCATCTAATTGGTAAATAGATTTAAGGTGTGATCTTAGTTTCGCGAACGAAACTCTCTTTAAGGGGGGTGGAATGTAGTACACTGAATTTCAGTGCATCGTACCGAACTTCTACAAATTATGGAGTTCCGGTAGAAAAATAGCATGAGATATGCGAGGCTTCGGCCAAGTTTGGAACTTGTGCGAAGTGTTTTCGGCACAAATGAGGCGCGAAAACGGACTTCGAAAGGTTAAAACTGTTGAACTTGGGAAGTCTGCACTGGATTCCGGTATGTGAAATCCAATACCGGAATTGGAGGTGAGGTATACCGGTATGAGAAATGGTATACCGGAATGTTGTGTTAAAACCAAAAACCCAGCTCTCGGGTTTGCGGAATTTTTCGGAGTATACCGGTATGCAAAGAGGGATACCGGTATGCGATGTTTGAAATAGTGAAACCAGCTCTCGGGTTCTGCGAAATTCCTCGTGGCATACCGGTACGCCAACCCGTATACCGGTACGCCAACCCGTATACCGGAATACAGTGTGCAGAATGCTGATTTCGAAGGGTAATTTAGTAATTTCACTAGGGGAGGCTTACATATAGGGGAACCCTTCCCCTTTCTCCTCTGAAAACATAGCAATATACACAGAGAGAGAGGGAGGGAGAAACTCCTCTCCCTCACTACCACTTCTTCTCCTTTTCCTCCAAATTGAAGATTTTGGTGGAGATCAAGCTTGGGAAGCTTGGAGGAGTGAAGATTCGAGCTCGTGCATGCATGGGGGCTTGGTGAGCTCGCGGATCCGAGGTAAGTTCTTGGATTTGGTAGTTAGGATTTCGAATTTGAGGCTAAGAAATGAGGTTTTGGAGACCCTTGGCTAATCTAGGTTACAAATTGTATAGATTAGCAAGAGATTTTGGGTTTTGCCATGAGTTTTGGAAAATCCTAGGTTGAAAGAGGGATTTTCTTGTGGAGGGTTTTAAAAATATTTTAACCCTTTAGAACCCTAGTTTGGGGTTAGTAGAACATGTGGGACAACTCCATTTCGAATGATTTGGAGAGATGAAATCGTTATGAGTTCGACTCGGATTAACGAATCCTTCATGTGTGTTAGGGCTAGGAGCTTGAAGACCAAGCTTGAGGCCAAGAGGAAAAGAGCCCGATTGCAAGTGTCTACAAGCAATCGGAAGAGTGTGAGGTGGGTTTGTGTTTACCGAAGTGATTAGGTTACTTCCATGTCGAAAGAGTAAAGTATAATTATTTTACTTGATGCATGTAATGGTAGGTTAATTGGCAAATGGTGTATATGTATGAATGAGTAGATCATATGATGTTAATACCATACCTACCACGGATTGGAATTGTAGGCATGTGGAACACATTGTTACAAATGGACATGTGTATGCCTAGATGTGAACATAGCGGGGAGCTAGCTTCTCTACACGGTAGAGAATTTGACATGGTCCAAAATGGGCTAGAGGTCATGTGAATGGAAAATTCTAGATATGGACAACTAGGATAAGAACGAACTATAATGTGCATGTCAGCATAGAATTATATATCAAATGATTTGAGCCATGGGCTCACCTTGCATGTAAAGAATCTAAGTATTTCATAACAATGTATATATATACTTGAGAGATGATGCATGCATGTTAAACCTAGTGTTACTAAACATAGGTTGGAATGTGATGGTACGTAACCTAGTGTCATTGAATATAGGTTGAATGTGTAATGAACCTAGTGTTATTGAACATAGGTTGGATGTCACGCCCCGGGCTAGTTTAGATGCGGAAAACGGGTCAATTTTTTTTTTTTTTTTTGAAAGTCTAGCCCGCGCAGTAAACAGACCCGCCACAAATACAGGCACCTCTGTCAACACGGACAGAGTCTCCCCTGTATTTGCACGGCGTACCAACAACTTACAACAGGATCACAATCACACTTACATTCACGATAATCCATACAATACAACATAGAGTGTATTTCATTCAGCTATCCCTACATGCCTCTAAGCACACCTTAGGCGAAGGATGATGCAATGCACATTACAACAAACATCCTATTAAAAATTGCTTCCCACTCGAAAGCTTTGTTTTCAAATTCTAATAAGCATTAAAGGAAAACCATAAAACCTTTTTAAAACTGTTCCAACACGGAACCTCATTTTGAAACCCAGCTACCACGAAGGGTAGACACCCACACGAAGAAATCCGAATCAGATGCTAATAAGTCACCATCTCATACAAGTTATAAACATTCAATATTGATCATCCAACTGAACCATTTATATATAACTATCTGACTACTAATGCAGGTAAGAAAAACATAACCGGGTAAGGACCGCTAATGCAGTCTAGCTAGATCGTCCTCGCATCGAACCACGAACTGGCTCCTCTCCCGATCCACCTGAAAAACAGGGAGTGAGAAACCTCAATGAGGTTTCCCAGTGGGTATACAACTGAGCCACAGGGGCATGTCATAACCACTGAGAAACAAAGGAGATATGATAACAATATAATCAGAGATCTACAGTAGCTACGTCAGTATGAACAGAATAAATGATCAAAACGCTACTGTACAGGAAAAGCTAAGCTGTATATGCATCAATGGAAAGAAACTCCAAATACCCAATCTGGTGCTTGCCATATTGGTCTGCAGATCTCAAGCGTTGCCCTATTGGTCCGCAGACCTCAAGCGGTGCCCTATTGATCCGCAAACCTCATGCGTGCCTGTCACTTTGCTTGCACCCGATCTAACTCATGCGCCCGCAGGTCGACTCATCCGGATAGTACACCTCTGATCGGTGGCCAAACCGAACTGGTGTCATGAATACACGCTGTGCAGTGACGGATCATGCGATATGCTCAAAAAAACAGTCGGCAAGAAGCCGATATCTGGCCGAAGCCACAGGCGAAAGGAACGCCTCATCCTGATCAAATAGATCAAATCATAGTCGGCAAGAAGCCGAAACCTGGCCGAAGCCACTGGCGAAAGGAACGCCACATCCTGATCAAACAGATCAAATCCAAGCCGGCAAGAGGCCGGTACCTGGCCAAAGCCACAACAGATCGAACACACGACAAGAGAGTCGATGTGTTGCCTGGACAAGAAGTCCATATCTCAACAATGCATAATCCTGCTCTACATGTCCATGACCACAAATATACTATGCAAGTAAGGTAAGTATGAACGAATGCTGTAAACAAGGAATCGACATGTAGAGCTATATCAAAGAAAGGACAGGGAATAGCGATACCGACTACTCCGTAGGCTCACCCACCTATCGTACTCGCGTCGGAAGTCTGGACGCGACGTCGATCAACCAGACCTACGATAGGTCCACGAGTCAGATATAAACTATCAAACGACTCAACGTATGCATCTCACACAAATCCCAAAACCCGAGACTCGGTTTCCCAAACCGATCTCCGTACAACACCGGAAGTCCCGAAATCGCACCGGGACGTCCCCGGGACGCATGAACAGTCCCGAATGATACCGACTCGCTCCACGAGTCAACCGCTGCCCCAAAACACATCCGTTTGGGTGTCTTGGCAGCAAGCACAAGATCAAACATCGAAACGATTATCGTCGGACAATCGTTCCGATCCGGGTTCCCGTAAGTGTCGATTTCGACACCGGAACCCACTGCTGCTCACCGGGCATCTCCGAATACACGAGATGACCGAGACAACCAGCCAACAAGGCTCAGCGGCAGCCCACAAGTCGCACACATTGCGTCGGAAGTTTCCGAGCCGAAAACCACGTTCCGCCGACGGATTTCGTCGGGAAACGCTCCGAAAATCTATTTTCGGACAAACGAAGGACAGTGGACCTTGGACAATCAGTCCAGAGGTCACACACATTCTACATTTACTGCCCACAGGACCCTCCCGATGCACAATTGCATAAAAGTCTTTAACCTTCCATAAAATCACATTATTTTATGTGATTTAATGAACACTATGGGTCGTTACGACAAACCGAGGGTCTTCGGGGTCAACCGAGACACACGTTGACAGGTCTCGACGTGCCGGAGGCCGTGCTCACAATTTGGAGCACATCCGGACACTGTGGAGTGTGCGAGTGCGACGCGAACTACAGCAAACTATGCGCACTGCACGATGATCGCGCTTATTCCGCAGATCCGGGAGGCGCTGACCACAATGGAGGTGAGCGTCGCGTTCAGCACTGACAGACGATCGCCGTGCTCACCTCCGGAAGCATCGGAACAGCCTCGGGATCATCGGAATATGGATCCGAACCTAGACTCATGCACAGACAGCATAAATTATTGCTTACCGGGCAGAGGGAGCTAGGGCACGGCAGGCGGTGGGTCGCCGGCGGGCGCGCCGGCGGCAGGGGGTCCCTTCCGGTCAGCAGAGGTCGGAGCGCACGATTGCCGGCGGCGGGAGGCGGCCAGAGGCGGCGGCTGCGATGCCCTAGCCCGGGAAGCTCACTAGGCCGAGCTTCAGTTTTCCGGCGTACGGCGGCTCCGACGGCGATTCCGCCGGCAGGAGGCGGTTGCGGCCGGCGATGGGAGGCCGGGGCTTGCCTCAGGTGGCGGCGGGATGCGGTGCCGGCGATGGGCCTCGATGCCCTAGCCCGCAGCCAACCGAGCCAGGCTCGGGTTGGCTTTCCAGGCGGCGGCGATGGTCGGGGGTGGGCCGGACGGCGACGGGGTCCACGCCGAGGTCACGAGGGACGAGGAGGAGGCCGGCCCGAGCAGCGGCGACGGCGCGCAAGGTCGCACGGCCGCCCGCAAGCTCCAGACCTGATCGCGGCCGCGGCGGCGTCCGGCGCGTACGGCGGCGACGGCGACGGTCGGGGTCGGGCGCGGCGGTGTCAGGGAGCCGAGGGAGGTCGGTCATGGGCTACAGGAGGCGGCGGCGGTGACTCTCTATCATCCCCAGCCCGCGCGGGTCCGTGGTGGCCCGATCCGGGCTGCAGGGCGGCGCCGGCGCGCAGGGACGGCCGGGGACAGCGGAGCGGCGCGCCGGAGATCCATTGCTGTGGCAGCAACCCGCAGAGAAGGATGCACCATCCTCCAGGTTGCTTCCAACAGCGAGGAAATGAGGGAGAGAGAGAGATGAAAGGTGGAGATGGAGGTGCAGTCCGCAGCAGCTCCGGCCGGCGGTGGCAGGCCGGCGGCGGTGGCGCCTGCATGCAGGGAGCAGAGCTCGAGAAAGGGAAGGCGGCTAGGGTTCGTGTGGAGGGAGGAGGCGGCTTAGGGTTAGGTTTTCATGAAGGAAACCCTAAATTCCAACTTTATAGGATGCCGACTTCGCGCATAACTCCTCCAAAAGTCCTTATTTCTTCATGGGTCCCTCACAGCACGCGTAAATCGCGCGTGAGCACCTCCACGCCAAGTTTCACGCGACTTGACGCATAAAATATCGGCACTTTAGCAACATTACCATTTTGTGACCTTTGACCCCTTCGCGAGCAAGATGGAATTCCAAGAGATCCGTTCAACGGATTCGTGAACAGACGGCACCAGCGCGTTCAGCACTGCCGAATTATCGAACTCACGATTTTGTTTCATTCGATTTGATTGTCAATTCACGACAAGCCCATTGTCGATCCGATCCATATATACACCATGTGTATAATAACCAACATCGCTTCCAATTTCCTCGATTAGCGAACTCGCGACCAAAATCCATCGACACTAACTTTCTTTCGCATGACAGATCCCTTTCTGAGGATTCACACGTAAAGCGGAGCTACGGTAAGCTTTGCGTAGCCAACACACTGAAGAATAATAGTCTAGTTTTCGACAAGGTCTAGTTTTCTCGAAAACCATGCATCAAATCCAAAATCTATTAGTGCCATTGAGTCCAGAATAGTCGGACAGTTGAAAACGAGCTATTGGACCACTATGAACGGAGTCCGTTACACTCCGGAATCCATCTCTAATCATCGGCCTATCCGGAAAACCAGAGTTACTATTCACTTAAGTGAATTTTGGAAATCGCGTAACTCTTCCATTTTAAATCATTTTCTCCCGAAACTTGACGAGTGATTATGTAATTAAAATACACACATAAGCATCGTCAACGGAGAGTTAAATTAAATATGAGAAAAATCTCGGTTCTTACATTGGAATATGTAAGATTGAAACCTAGTGTTATTGAACATAGGTTGGACATGAATTGGAACCTAGAGTCATGGACCTAGGTTGAGAAAGAGAAAGTAAACCTAGTGTTATTGAACCTAGGTGAGACTTAGTGACTTGAACCTAAGATCATGAGATTTAGGTTGGCAAGTAAGTAATGTGAATATCGGGATGTGCGACGATTTTGCTATCCCGGGTAGGTGACGATTTCGCTACCATGCCATGAGTTGGCGGTGCCGACACGGGATAGGCGACGATTTCGCGATCCCGGGTATGCGACGATTTCGCTACCGCGCCATGAGTTGGCGGTGTCGAGAGGGGATGTGCGACAAGGTTGCTATCCCGGGTATGCGACGAGTTCGTTACCTATGCCATGTGACGGCGGTGTTGAGACGGGGTATGCGACGATTTCACTATCCCGAGTATGCGACGAGTTCGCTACTCGAATTAGGAGGTGACGAGTTCACTCCTTGGATGTTGGAATACTTATGGTAAGACGGCGATTCCAAAACCATAAGTAAATGACAAGTAAATGAACTTAGTCAATGTGAGACATAGGATGAACCTAGGAGAGAATGATAAATTATATTTCATTTGGTTGCATCCTTTGTGTTTATTTATAAGCATGTAAATAATTGTTGCATAGTTATATATGACTCAAGAGTGAGTCGATGAAGGTTTGACTAAACAAGTAAACCTAAGCTGGGCTGCAGTCCAAGGATATTTGACTCAAAAGCGAGTCGGTGAAGGTTTGGCTAAATAAGGAAACCTTAGCTGGGTGGTGGCCCAAGGATAATTGACTCTAGAGTGAGTCGGGTAAGGTTTGACAAAATGTGTAAACCTTAGTTGGGCGGTGGCCCATGGTGTTGACTCTAGAGTGAGTCGGTTAAGGTTTAACTAAAGTAAGTAAACCTTAGGAGGGTGATAACCCGTTAATATTGAACTCGAGGGCAAGTTGAGTACGGCTTAGCTAAGGTAAATGAACCTTAGGAGTAGATTGGTTATGAAATGGATAGTGGAATAGCAGTTAAAATTATATTGCATGGATTTCATTATCGCATTTGTTGAAGCATAGCATGTTTACTTTCGTATATTGTAAAGTTATATGCTTATTGGTTATGTATATGTACTAACCCATGCTCGTATGCTTCCTTTGGACCTGGTGGGTCGAGCTCCTTCCTTGGGTGGCCTTACCCACTGGGAACTATTTTATATAGTTCTCATCCCACTATTTTTCAGGTCCTCACGTGAGCGGCGCGGCGGCGCGAGGAAAGGGCGTAACTCAGTAGTTAGCGTCCTACCACTGTGACCAGATTAGAAGTACCCTCTACTGCGCAATTTAGGGGTATTCGAACAAAAGAAAATGTAATAATAATATGATTGTATTTGGAAAGAATGAACAAAGAGAGAAAAATATAATATGTGGTTGTATTGCGAATGCTTGTAATAGCATAGTAGTTATGATGCTTTCCTTATGCAATCTTTGTATGAATTCTGTTCCTGTTTGGAACCTCTTGAATTATACTGGTTGTGACGCCTTGGACGTACAGGGAAAACTCTGTCCGTTCGGCGGATCTGGGTCATGCGCCCGTGCGTTTTGTCCTTCCACCTACTTGGTGCCAAGGCACGGCGGGGCGTGACAGCCCGGTAGCGTATCGGCTCGCTTTGCCACCAAATCTATCGGGAGTACACAACGTGTTCCATGTATCTTTGCTCCGGAAATATGTTTTCGACCGAACTCATGTGTTGGACTCCACTCCGTTGGAATTGCATGAAGATTTGAGTTTCGAGGAATATCCGACGAAGATTCTAGCTCGCGAGGTGAAGAAACTCAGGAATCGAGAAATCCCTTATGTGAAGGTGCTTTGGAGCAACCACGACGAGCGCGAGGCCACTTGGGAGTTGGAGAGCTCACTGCTGGAGCGATACCCCTATCTTTTTCAGATAGAATCCTAAGGTATTTGACTTCTAGTTTCGCAGACGAAACTCCTTTTTAGGAGGGGTGTATGTAGTACACTGAACTTTAGCAAATTGCAAGGTTCTAGTGTGAGATTAGTACTTCGTGCTAATCTGAAAGTTCTGTTTGTGTTTCGAGCTCTTGGGAGCATTTTCGGGACTTGAGAAGTGCGAAAACGAACTCCGGTAGTCAAAATCTGCAAAAACTGCAGGTTTGACATTGCGTACCTGAGAGTTATGATACCCCAAGGATCTAATAGGTAAACACACACCTAGAGGGGGCTAAATAGGTGTATACAATAACACAACCAACTCGATGCAGTAAAAATAAAAGCATAGAAAATTAAAGCAACACACCGAGCAATATACGTGGGAAAACTCCTAAAGGAGTGAAAACCCCACGGGACCGATCACACGAAAAATCCACTAAGAGAAATAGAGTACAAGGTGATTTACCGAATCCACGACTCAACCTTTACCCTAGACTTGAAGTAGATCTCCTTCGTTGGTCCCCGATCAATCAAACTCCTCTGATTGATCACGCCACGACTCCTCGCAGCAGCAACGCTCCGTTTCCGAGAGCGTCCACCGAATCCTCGGCTTCACGCGAAATCCACACGCACTTGCTCCATCCGGAGCCTTGACAAGAATACTTCGTGGTGATTTTGATGCTTAGATTAGCAACAAATATGAGAGGAAGTATATCTAAGCGACCATCGACTCGATTCTATGGAAAAATCATAATCTAAGCTCTAAGAACCAAGTCGACACAAGAGAGAAAGAAACTTGTCATCAAAAGATGAACGAACGGCTCCGAGACAAGTTTCTAGGGTTTCCACAGGTAAATCTCTCTTAGGTACGTTTTAGAGAACCCCCCATATCATATTTATAGGTTTAGGAGACATAGAATCAGATTAGGATTGAAAAACTGAACAATCAGGAAATTTCGACGGGTTGGGGTCCGGACTGCGGGTATGGGGTCCGGACCCTAGCACTTCAATAGGCGTATCATTGTCCGGACCCCAGCATCAGGGTCCGGACCCAGTCTGCGTATCTGCTCAGCAGACCTACGTGTTTCGGACCTCAGCTTCCAAGGTCCGGACCCGGACTGTAATATCCTAAGATTCAGTACGGGTTCCGGACCTCAACTTCTGGGGTCCGGACCCGGTCCGCGAGATAGCAACAATAACGTACGGGTTTCGGACCTCAACTTCTGGGGTCCGGATCCGGTCTGTGATACAGCGAGACCAGCTTACGGGTTCCGGACCTCAGCTTCTGGGGTCCGGACCCCGTATCATGAAATTGTCCGATTTAAGTCCGAATTGATAGAAGACGGTGTAAAACCTATTCTAATGTCTCCAAACCTTAGATTATATCATAAATCACCATCAACTATATCTAACATACCTGGGGGACCATGAGCTTGATAAACGAGTCCTCAATCCTTTAAACTTGACGTCTTCTTCTTTGTCCCTTCAAGACTCCACAAGACACCACGAAATCCGCCAATATAATGCCGTAACAATCTCCCCCTTTGGCGATTTCGCGACAAAAACACAGGGAATACAAAAGCGAAGCTCATTTAGAGACACTAAGCAAAAACAGAATTTGTTGCAATCACCAAACAACAAATTCCACGCATGACCGATCCAACAGATTCAAAAATACATCCAGACTCATTCCTAACACAAACTCTATGACTTAGACGTAACCAGGAGTCTTGAAGTCTTCTATGTCCTGCAAGAAAAAACACAAGAAGTACACACAGAAAGCAATCATGATCACTAAAAGTGTATCTCCTAACTCCTAAGTCAAGTGGCTCTAAGTCAAGTCAAAATACTTACAACCCCCCATAATACTTACAACCCCCTATAATCTCCCCCTTTTTGTTAGAAAACCGCCAAAACAGAACAAACGATAGACAGTCCAAACGAGAATAGACAAAAACGACAACAAACGGGAAGACCAACACCATAGTGATCTAGACCGAGTCATCATCGGGCGGAGGAAGGTCGGCACTGCAACAACCAAGTTTGTCAAAAATGGTCGTCATAATCCGCTCAAGTCTACTAAGCTTCTTAGTGATCTTCGTTTGCTCCGAACCAAGACGTGTCTGCTCAGACGAGAGACGCTGAAGCTCATTCGAGATGCGCTCTTGCTCGGAGGACAACCGCTGGTGAGCGCGACAAATAGAAGTCACCGAGACATCTTCCTCCGAGGCATGCCCAGATGGCTGAGACGAGCTTGGACGAGCACGAGACGAACCAGTAGGACCAACCGCCGGGGAAGAACGACCAGTAAGTCGAGATTTGTTTAATGTCATCTCATATATCTTCCCAAGACTGTGCTCATATGTGGCGCACTGAGTATCGACCCCCTTTTGACGTAAGATCCTCATAATGATCATCGGATATGGAAGACGATCAACCTGATTCGAAGTCTTGATTTCCTTTGCCATGCGATGCCAAATCAGAAAAGGTATATTCAGATTGATGTTCCTTGCCGCGGCCTCAGCAGGATGGCCAACCAAGTACATGTAAAGCAACCGCTCCCAACGGACCACCTTGGTGTTCATAGTAGGAAGAATATTGTACACCACAATGAAGTTCAGAAATCTATACTCTGGGCGTAGTTCTTTGGACATAACAGAATTTCCAGCCGACATCGTGTCCAGAGGGCACACACCATTAATCACCTTCCGCCAGTCACGAAGTGACTCCAGACCGCCCCGAAGATAATCCACACCGTCGGTGCGATCCTCCATACTAAGTGCCGTAGCGATCGTCTCCGGAGTGACATCCAATGTGACCCCCCCGAACAGTAGTCAAGAAGGCGTAAGGTCCACCTTCGTCATCACGAAGCGACCCGGCGCACATGTAGAAATCGCGAATCAGCTCTAAACAATACCCGGTCCGCTCAGGAAAAGAGCAAATGTTGGCTAGGTGACCATCCTCAAATAGTCGAGCAAAATTAGGCGCTTCCTCAATGAGCTCCTTAACCGCGACATCACGCTCACCAACACACACTTTAGATGAATACATCGTCCTGCGCTGTGAAGAAACTGGCACGTCATGCTGCGGCTGACGCCGGGGTGACACAGAAGCCGGTTCCTGAATATGGACACCCCCTGTATGCCTAGTGCTCCTCGTGGCTAAAAGCTTTTCTTTTCCCGTCCGCTTTGGAACCACCGGTTCCTTCCCTTTTCTCCTAGTAACCACCTTCGGGGAACAAGGAGCAGTCTCAGTGTCAGATCCCTCGGAGGCATGATACTCAGATTCTGTATCAGGTGAGCGACCCCGTTTATGAGACATAGACTTTTTACGCCGCCCACCCTGACCAACACCACTCATGAGTACCATCAGCACCAACAACCAGGTGAATGCCATGTGAAAGCACAAATCCTGTCAATTAGGTAACAAAACAGCACATAAAAAAAATTAATGTAGAAAAAATAGAAAAACATCACATCTAGAAGTTCCTAGGGCTATAGGGAGTCATGAGAAATAAATATGCAACAAACAAATGAACCCAAAAACAGAGACAAGCAGTTTCTGAAAAACACCAAAAACAGTTCGTTACGCCGAGTCGAAGCAAATCTGAACGAATGGAAGGAGTAAAATCACGCAAAACAGCATAGAAAGAAGAAGCATGACAAGATGAACCTAAACGTGATGCGAATCACAAGATGAAACCAACAAATGTAAAAAAAAATGCGAAAATCACATGAAGAACAATGATGTCAGGCAGTTCGTAGGAAGAACAGGTGAGAAATTGGAAATACTCAGAAAGAAATGCACAAATCCTGGCAAGAGATGAGGAAAACCCTCCGTGCTAGAGAGAGAAACACCGGAGAAACACCAGAAAAACAAAGATGCAGTGAATCAAATGCTGAGAAACGAAACCCTATATGCAGGTTCGTGCGTGGGGTCCGGACCCGGTCTAGCACAGTCCGGATCCCGCACAAATATTTTTGTTTTTAATTTTAAAAAAATGAGAGTCATGAATATGCCAGCAAAGAAACACCATAATAACAGAAATATTCCATGATATCCAAATCTTAAACGATTTCTATTGATATATAAGGAATATGTGACAGCTCATTTTGAGAAAATGATCGAAACAAATTCGAAAGACTAAGCTTAGTTAAATGTAGCATATCAAACAAGATCTGAAGCATATGAGGACTATCAAAACAGCATGTGAGAAGGAATATTGAATAGAAAAGTCATAAAGATGCGATTACTCAAGATAATACCTCGAAAAGAGGGTAAACAGCAATAAAACCTAGGGAGTGGCTCCTTGAGCATCTTACATTTAACTACCTTCTTATGGAGAGTGGCTCTATAAGCATCTTATATAGACAATGACACCAATCATCTAGGTTAATACCTTTAGCAAGTGAAACTCTCCCTTTTTTTTATAATTGAATCGCACAAATCATATAGACCATGCGGTAGCTACACACACTACCCGGACGACCGGGGTGGTAGCTCTTTCCTCCATGTGGTGGTAGTTTTCACACTTTCCTAATGGGATGTAACTCTTTCCACATCTTTCCTAGAAATTGAACTATTCTGAAAGACTCCCCCTAAATAACTGCACTGTCAATCTGAGGGATTAACAAGTAACAAATCAATAATGAAATTGCTATTCATATTCCCATCAACATCCTAATAAGATAGTAGAGATATCTAAAGGTCAAGAGGATATGCCAAAATTAACTAAGATAAGTAGCAGGATTTGAACAGATAGTAATCTCAAAAGAGTATAACATAGTAAGATATACAGATAACAATCAAAGAAGAAAAGCATATCATAAAACTATCAATGTTATGATAAGTCATTTTCTGGCATTTCAATGGGAACGAAAAACAAAAAGAATGTAATGGTAAAAAAAATGACATGTCATGCAAAAATAATATAAAATAAATTGCAAAGAGTAAAAAAAAATATGCATGACTCTAGCCCGAAGAACTTATCTAGAGAGATGGATTCATTCTAATAGCCTTTCGCAGATGTAGAAAACATTTTTGATCCAAAGGTTTAGTCAAAATATCAGCAAGTTGATCATCAGTTGAAATGTAAGATAGTTGAAGAGAATTCAATTCAACTAGCTCACGCAAAAAATGATATCGAAGATCAATATGTTTTGTTCGAGAGTGTAAAACAGGGTTTTTTGAAATTTGTATGGCGATGGTGTTATCACAAAGAATGGTGACAGTACTAGAGGGAATATGATAATCACTCAATAAGCTTTTCATCCAAAGTAATTGAGTGGAGCAACTTCCTGCAGCAATGTATTCTGCTTCAGCAGTGGACAGGGCAATGCAGTTCCGTTTCTTACTATGCCAAGCAACTAGACAATGACCTAGATAGAAACATCCACCACTAGTACTCTTCCGATCGTCGACAGAACCAGCCCAATCAGCATCTGAATACCCAATCAAATCAAGAGATGTTTCCATCGGATACCAGATACCATGATTCACTGAACCTTTCACATACCGGATGATGCGCTTGACAGCTTTCAAATGAACCTCTTTGGGATTTGCCTGATAGCGGGCGCAAACTCCCACACTAAACGCAATGTCCGGTCTACTAGCAGTCAAATAGAGTAAACTCCCAATCATACTCCTATAAAGCTTTTCATCAACACTTTTCCCATGGGCATCCAAACCAAGACCCTTGTTACCAGTGCCCATCGGAGTAGGAAAGTCCTTTGAATTCTCCAATCCAAATTTCTTCACTAGCTCTTTCATATACTTGGACTGGCAGAGATGAATCCCTTCATCAGTTTGTTTTACTTGAAGTCCCAAAAAGTATGAAAGTTCACCCATCATGGACATCTCAAATTCATTCGTCATGACCTCGGCAAACTTTGCGGCATCTTTGTCTTTAGTTGCACCAAATACTATATCATCAACATAAATTTGTGCCACAATGAAATCATTTTTCAAACGTTTCACAAAGAGAGTTATGTCAGCTCCCCCTCGGTTATAGCCCTTATCAAGTAGATGTTTAGTCAAACGTTCGTACCATGCTCGCGGAGCTTGTTTGAGACCATAGAGTGCCTTTTTCTAACGGCAAACATAATTTGAATGTTTTGAGTCAATAAGCCTTTTGGTTGTTCAACATAAACCTCTTCATTTAAAAAACCATTTAGAAAGGCACTTTTCACATCCATTTGAAATAATTTAATTTTGTAATGACAAGCTATTGCGAACAAAATCCGAATAGACTCAAGACGGGCTACCGGGGTAAACGTTTCATCAAAATCAACTCCCTCTATTTGTGAATAACCCTGCGCAACAAGTCTGGCCTTGTTTCAAATTACAGTACCTTCCTCATTTTTTTTATTTTTAAAAATTCATTTGGTACCAATTATATTTTGCTGCGCAGGGCGTGGCACTAATTCCCACACGTCGTTTCGAACAAATTGACCAAGTTCTTCTTGCATTGTATTTATCCAATATTCATCAAGAAGAGCTTCATCAATATTTCTTGGTTCAATTAAGGAAACATAACACGCAAATTCACATGCATGTTGTCTCCTTGTCCTTACACCTTGATGGGGATCTCAAATAACATTAGACAGAGGATGATCTTTGGAGACTCGAGATGTTGAAGGATCAGTCGATGTATGAGGAACTTCGTGCGGTGCAGACGTATCATTAGACACAGTAATTTCATGAGAGTCAGAAGAATCAGGTGAAGCAACAGTTTGATCACTCGAATCATCATCATGAGAATTTATTGTAAACGGAGATTCAACCTTTTCATTCAAATGCAGATCAAACATGGATTCATTCAAGGAGTTAGTAACGGAGAAAGCTTCATCTACTTTTACATTAACTGACTCTATTACAGTCTTGGTGCGCAAATTGTACACACGATAGGCTCGGCTCATGGTAGAATAGCCTAAGAAAATTCCTTCGTCACTTCGAGAGTCGAACTTACCAAGATTTTCACGATCTCTAAGAATATAACATCGACTCCCGAAGACACGGGGGTATTTGATATTTGGCTTTCTACTATACCACAGTTCATATGGAGTGTTCAAGGTACCCGGGCGAAGGTAAACTCTATTAATTATATAAACAGCCGTGTTAACTGCTTCAGCCCAGAAGTGTAAAGCAATTTTCTTGCTGTGAAGCATAACACGTGCCATCTCTTGCACAACTCGGTTCTTACGTTCAACCACTTCATTTTGTTGTGGTGTATAGGGAGCAGAGAATTCATGTTTTATACCGTTAGAAACATAGAAATCAATGAATTTAGAATTTATAAATTCTCCCCCTTGATCACTACGAATACGTACAATTTTCTCACTTCGTTCAGTCAAAAGATGGTAACAAATTTCAGAAAATGAATCAAAAGTATCGGCTTTCTCACGTAGAAAAACAGTCCACACAAAATGAGTAAATCATCAACCATAAGAAAGATGTATCGTTTTCCACCCAAGCTTTGAACTCTAGTTGGTCCCATCAAATCCATATGCAGTAATTCTAGAGGTTTTGTTGTCCCTAAATGATTCAATTTCTTATGTGCAGTTCTAATTTGTTTACCCAATTGGCAACGCCCACACACAGCATTTTCTATAAAACTGATTTTAGGAACTCCTCTAACTATATCCTTCTGCGTAATCTTAGACAGCTCCTTGAAATTTATGTGACCTAGTCTTTCATGCCATAGAGTTTTAGTATCTAATGTTGCAAGGTTACATTGTTCATTGGCAGTACAAGGAACTACGTAGCAGTTATTTTGTGACCTAATACCTTTTAAGAGAAAAGTATCATCACATCCAGTCACAGTACATTCTTTAGCAGAAAATTGCACAGAGCATCCATTATCACACAGTTGGCTAATACTTATGAGATTCGTCTTAAGCCCTTCAATATAAAAAACATCATTCAAAGTAGGGCCATCTGGAATCGTGATTGTTCCCTTTCCAACAACTTTAGATGATCGTCCATCTTCGAAAACAACTAAACCTCCAGAGATTTTGGTTAACGATGTGAAACAATTTTTGTCTCCGGTCATATGTCGGGAACATCCACTATCTAGATACCAAGACGAATTATCATAAGCATGTAGTGAAGTATGAATAACACGACAGGGAAAGAGTTCACCTTTGCGCACCCAAACCTTACGTGTTTTGGGTTGCGTCGGCCTATTGAGACTTGACATCCGTTGAATTTGGTCCTTTAGAAGCTCTTTCGGAGTCCAAGCTTGCTTCTGCAATTCCCCCCTGGTTTTTTGTTGTGGGTTAACGCGATGTTGCTCTTGGTTTGGGTGAGGGAAATTCTTCGTCAATCTCTGAGAGTGTCGCGGTTTTGTATAGGCCTTTGGAAGTGGTCGTTTCAGTGTTGTAGCTTGCCTTATACCTTGTTTGCAGTTTCTTTTGATGTGACCTACAACACCACACTTATGACAAGTTCTATTAGCAAATTTGTTCTTTTGTATAGAAGTCATACCTTGGTTTGTTGTAGATGACTGTGTAAATTCTTTTGGACCCGATTTAGAATCTTGTCCAATATAAGTATGTTCATATCCAAGTCCGAATTTGTTAGTTTGACCAAGTCCCAACATTTTATCCAATTTAGAAGTACTAGATGAAAACTTGTTGAGATCATTTTTGAGTTGAAAAATCGTCTTAGTCAATTCCAAGTTGGATTCTCTAGATTCAGTGTACTGCTTGGAAAGAAAATTTATTTTATCTAAATGAGATTTCTTTTCCTTTTCAAGTAGTTTACACTTATCTAGTAAGAGGTTGTTTGACTTGATAAGACTTTCTCGCTCTTCTCCAAGAGACTTGGATATAGTAGTAGACTTCTTGTTTTCTTTCTCAAGTTCAAGCAGTCTTCTCCTCAATTTCTTGTTGTGTTTTGCCAACTTCTTAGATTCAATCAATAGTTGATGATAGGCAACTGCAATGTCATCTTCTCCAGATTCCTCATCGCTTGTGTCACTCTCCGACGCAGATTTTTCATGCAAAGGAGACAAGAAAGACAAGTCAGTAGAAGTAGAGGCTAAACACATAAAGGGAGAGTTAGTTGCAAGTAAGGCAGTAGCATTGACGTCCTCATCAGTAGAGGTGGATTCATCTGACGATGAATCATCCCACGTAATAGCTTGCATAGCCTTCTTTTTCGAAGATCTTTTATTTGGACAGTCCGAGGCGATGTGGCCAAAACCCCTGCACTTGTAGCATTGGATTTGACCTTCGGAGCTCTTCTTCTCCTTGGAAGAAGTCTCGGTTTTCCTAGATTTGAAAAAGTTACTCCCTTTAGTTTTAGATTGCTTTGAAGAAGATGACGATTTATTTGCTTGTTTCTTTCTAAAATTTCGTCGGAACTTCTTCGTTAGGAGCGCCAATTGTTTTTCAAGGTCCTCCATAGTAGTGTCTGAATCTGAATCTGAGGAAGACGTATTTGAGTCTTCTTCCTTCGTGGATCTCAAAGCCATCCCTGCACTCTTGGAAGAAGACTTGATAAAAGATGAATTAGTAGGAAAAGTCATCTCATAAGTTTGTAATGCACTAACTAATTCTTCTACTTTTAATTCATCAGGGTGTTTCATTGTTTCAATGGCTGCAACCTTAGGTCGAAACCTCTCCGGAAGGGTTCTTAATATTTTACGAACAACGTTGGATTCAGAAATTTTCTCTCCCAAGTTAGCACAGGTGTTAACAATATCTTGCAGGCGGGTATAGTACTGCGTAAAGATTTCATGTTCCTCCATACGAATAGAGTCGAATTTGCTAGTTAGCATTTGAAGTTTTTGAACCTTTACAAGACTAGTACCCTCATGCGTCACTTGGAGAGTATCCCAAATTTTCTTTGCCGTTTCACATGCCGAAATGCGTGAGAACTTAGTTTGCGTTAAAGCATTAAATAAAGTATTAATACCATTTCCGTTAAATGACGATTGATCAATTTCGTCTTTCGTCCATTTGTTTCTAGGTTTTGGGACGCTAACATTCTCGACAACATGTGTGGGATGAGTCCATCCAAACTCAATAGATTGCCACACACGCTCATCGATGGCTATTAGAAAAGCTCTCATACGAACCTTCCAATAAGCATAATTGGGGCCATCGAACAGTGGAGGTCGATTAATGTTACCGCCCTCGGCCACGATAAGAATAACCTATTCCCGCTTTGATACCACTTGAGAGTTATGATACCCCAAGGATCTTATAGGTAAACACACACCTAGAGGGAGGTGAATAGATGTATACAATAACACAACCAACACGATGCAATAAAAATAAAAGCGCGAAAAATTAAAGCAACACACCGAGCAATATACGTGGGAAAACTCCTAAAGGAGTGAAAAACCCACGGGACCGATCACACGAAAAATCCACTAAGAGAAATAGAGTACAAGGTGATTTACCGAATCCACGACTCAACCTTTACCCTAGACTTGAAGTAGATCTCCTTCGTTGGTCCCCGATCAATTAAACTCCTCTGATTGATCACGCCGCGACTCCTCGCAGCAGCAACGCTCTGTTTCCGAGAGCGTCCACCGAATCCTCGGCTTCACGCGAAATCCACGCGCACTTGCTCCATCCGGAGCCTTGACAAGAATACTTGGTGGTGATTTCGATGCTTAGATTAGCAACAAATATGAGAGGAAGTATATGTAAGCGACCATCGACTCGATTCTCAGGAAAAATTAGAATCTAAGCTCTAAGAACCAAGTCGACATAAGAGAGAAAGAAACTTGTCATCAAAAGATGAACGAACGGCTCCGAGACAAGTTTCTAGGGTTTCCACAGGTAAATCTCTCTTAGGTACGTTTTAGAGAAGCCCCCATATTATATTTATAGGTTTAGGAGACATAGAATCAGATTAGGATTGAAAAACTGAACAATCAGAAAATTTCGACAGGTTGGGGTCCGGACCGCGGGTATGGGGTCCGGACCCTAGCACTTCAATAGGTGTATCATTGTCCGGACCCCAGCATCAGGGTCCGGACCCGGTCTGCGTATCTGCTCAGCAGACCTACGGGTTCCGGACCTCAGCTTCCAGGGTCCGGACCCGGACTGTAATATCCTAAGATTTAGTACGGATTCCGGACCTCAACTTCTGGGGTCCGGACCCGGTCCGCGAAATAGCAACAATAACGTACGGGTTCCGGACCTCAACTTCTGTGGTCCGGACCCGGTCTGTGATACAGCGAGACCAGCTTACGGGTTCCGGACCTCAGCTTCTGGGGTCGGGACCCCGTATCATGAAATTGTCCGATTTAAGTCCGAATTGATAGAAGACGGTGTAAAACCTATTCTAATGTCTCCAAACCTTAGATTATATCATAAATCACCATCAACTATATCTAACATACCTGGGGGACCATGAGCTTGATAAACGAGTCCTCAATCCTTTAAACTTGACGTCTTCTTCTTTGTCCCTTCAAGACTCCACAAGACACCACGAAATCTGCCAATATAATGCTGTAACAGTACCGGTATGTGACCTTGGGATACCGGAATCCAGTGAATTACTGGTTTGCGCAGCTCTCGGGTTCTGCGGAATCCCGTTGGCAATACCGGAATGGACTGGCATTCCGGTATGTGCAGATCGCGTACCGGTATTGGAGTGATCAGTACCGGTACTGGCATCAGCGCATACCGGAATCCCTTCGCGTGGCCTGTTTGGCCGAGGCTTGGGTTTGCGGGATTTCTGGCCAGATACCGGTATGCCCATACGCATACCGGTATACAGTGCCGAAAATCCTGTTTTGAGCTGTTTTGCGAATGTTGGCTTTTGGAGGGGTGTTAGGGCAATTGTTACAACATGTAACTTAACCCTTCACAGCCCCCTCCTTCTCAGCCATTGTGCTGAGGACTTAGAAGAAAAAAGGTGGGTTTTCTCCCTTTCTCTCTCTAGATTCTTGGTTCCATAGTGAGGGAAACCTAGGGTTCTCTCTCTAGATTCTTGGTTCCATGGTGAGGGAAACCTAGGGTTTGATCTCTTTTAATTTCCTTCTCCTTTGCACTCAAGCTTGCTAGCTTGCTCTTGGAGGAACGTGGTGGAGGAGAGGAGAGCTTGTTTGAGGTTTATCTCCAACCCTAGCTTCCTTGGACCTTGTTTGGAGCTCTAAAGAAGTGAGTCTTCCTCTTGTTAACCCTCTTTTGTAGATAAATTGGGTTTTTGTTGGTGAAACCTTGTTATGGTAAACCTAGGGTTTATTTTTAGGGTTTCTTGATTTTAGATTTTTGAATGGGATTTGATGGGTGTAGAATGTTATGTTAGGTTGGATTTGAAGCTTCCTAACTTCATTTTGGATTTTGGACAAGAGATTCTTGGTCTAAGATAATTTCACCCTTTTTCCCCTTTTATTATGACGTTTTTTCGAAAGTGTTCGTTCGATGTTTCTAATCCCATAGAAATCTTCTTTAGGGTGCTAGAAACCGAGGAAGCAACTTTGTTTTCGGATACTACGAGGTTCCGAAGGGTATCCGGTGGGTTTGACCTCACCGAAATGGGTGAACTCACCCTATGTCTACTTTTTAGCTTAAGAGCTTAAATTAGTGCATATTCATACCAATTATGACATAGTAGAATTGTAGAATGCATGATAACCATGTTCTATATATATGCAAATTGTATATCCTATGTAGTAGGAAGATTGCATGATTTTATGCATAGTGCATCATGAATGGCTATGGAAGTAGCATGTTTCACTTATGTGCTTGTTGGGATACCTACTTAGACAAGTAGAGACATGTGTGACATTAGATGAACAATGGGTTTGGAGATACTCTTGACACTTAGCTTGTTGGACTAGTAATAGTGTATATATGACATATGACACGTTAAACCATAATGTGAAGTTAAACTTATTGACATTCCACTTGGATGAACAACAAGAATGACACTACGATCTAGTCTTGGACATTAGTTGGCATTCCATGTTTTTAGACATGATGAGGTATATTATGTGGTTGATTGTTACTTGTTTGCCACTATGCTCGTTTACACATGCTTGTGAGGGTCGCTCCCTACAAGCCGGCACTCCGGAGTTGGCCTTGCGACAGTTATTTTGCCCGTGTGTTAGAGAGAGCGCCGAAATGGAACCGCCGTGGGTAAAGCTCACCAAAGCATGAGGTGTTGACTACCACGGAGCCATTAGGCTCGGCACAAGTGAACATCCCTTTATTGTACTCCTTATGATTACATATTTATAGTTATATGCAAAAGTGAACATTCATATAGTAAGAGGTGAAATATTGTAGTATACTGAATTTCAGTGCATCGTACTGAACTTCTACAAATTATAGAGTTCCAGTGAGAAAATGGCATGAGAGGCTATATGTGAGGCTTTAGCCAAGTTCGAGACCTGTGCGAAGCGTTTTCGGCGCAATTGAGGCGCGAAAATGGACTTCGAGAAGTTAAAAACTGCGAACTTGGGAAGTCTGCACTGGATTCCGGTATGTGAACTCCAATACCGGAATTGGAGCTGGTTGTACCGGTATGTGAAATGGTATACCGGTATGCGATGGTCGAAACAGTGAATCCAGCTCTCAGGTTCTGCGGAATCCCTGAGGTATACCGGAACCAACACCCGTATACCGGTATGCATATGCACATACCGGTATACAGTGTCCAGTTTTGGCTGGTTGAGAATGTTAAGTGTGGAGAGGGGCAATTTGGTCTTTTCACACTCAAAGGAGGGTTTGAAAGGTAGGGAACACCCCCTTTCTCAGTCATCTTCTTCTCCACTTCTCCTCTCCCTCTCCCTCACTTTCTCTCTCTAGAGATTTCTCCAAAACTTGGAGAAAATAGTGGATTGATCTTGGAAAAGGCTTCCAAAGGAGAAAAGAAGCTTCTTGGTGCAAGAAGGAGCTTGGGGATTTCGTGATTAAGGTTAATACCTCACGTTTTGGGTTCAAACCTTGGCTTTAATCCTTTGAAATGATATTTTTGGGAACCCTTGGCAATCTAAAGCACAAAATATGGGAGATTGGCCATGAATTCTAGGGTTTGGCTTGCATGCATGCAAACCCTAGGTAGAATGAGGGTTTTTGCAATGTGAGATTCTAAAAATATTTGGACCTTCGATAATTGTAATTGAGGCATAGGAAATCATGTTGGAACACTTGATTTCTCATATTGAGTTGATTTTAGGGTTCGTAACGAGTAACGAACCTTTTTCTTGTAGAAGCTTGGGTTGAAGCAAGAACTCAAGGCTTGGACACTTAGGAGCTTGAAGAATACAAGAATTTGGAAGCTCTTGAGGTGGGTTTGTGTTTATCGAAGTGATTAGGTCACTTCCATGTCTATGGTAATTATCCATTTAAGAACAAAATGGTATATGTATGTGAACCCTAGAACTTGCATGTTGGCAAAAGTAGAAATCATGATAGGTAGAACAATGAACTCCTATTACATGATATGGAAATTCAAGTATAATTCAATTATATATACTTGTTGCATGGTTGCATGTATGATTAAACCTAGTGTTATTGAACATAGGTTGGAACATGTGAGAATTGAACCTAGTGTCATTGAATATAGGTTGGAACATATGAGAATTGAACCTAGTGTCATTGAACATAGGTTGGAACATATGAGAATGGAACCTAGTGTCATCGAACATAGGTTGGACATGAAATTGGAACCTAGAGTCATGGAACCTAGGTTGAGAATGAGAAAGTAAACCTAGTGTTATTGAACATAGGTGAGACTTAGTGACTTGAACCTAAGATCATGAGACTTAGGTTGGCAAGTAAGTAAAATGAGTAACGGGATGTGCGACGATTTTGCTATCTCGGGTAGGCGACGATTTCACTACCATGCCACGAGTTGGCGGTGACGACACGGGATGTGCGACGATTTTGCTATCCCGGGTAGGCGACGATTTCGCTACCGCGCCATGAGTTGGCGGTGTCGTGTTGGAATGTGTGACGAGGTTGCTATCCCGGATATGCGACGAGTTCGCTATCCATGCCATGTGATGGCGGTGTTGAGACGGGGTATGCGACGATTTCGCTATCCCAAGTATGCGACGAGTTTGCTACTCGAATTAGGAGGTGACGAGTTCACTCCTTGGATGTTGGAATACTTATGGTGAGACGGCGATTCCGAAACCATAAGTAAATGACAAGTAAACGAACTTAGTCAATGTGAGACATAGGATGAACCTAGGAGAGAATGATAAATTATATTTCATTTGGTTGCATCCTTTATGTTTATTTACAAGCATGTAAATAATTGTTGCATAGTTATATCTGATCTAACTTATGCATATGGTGTTGATTTGGACCTGGTGGGTCGAGCTTCTCTCTTGGGTGGCCTTACCCACTGGGAACTATGTATATAGTTCACACCCCACGTTTTTCAGGTCCTTCCGCAGGTGAGGCGGCGGAGCGAGGCAAGGGTTTGGCTCTTTAGATAGCGGCCCTTCCATTTTTTTGGTGATACATAGAGTTGTACCCTTAGTCTTGGACTATGATAGTATAGGGGATTTGTATTACATGTATGAATTTTGTATATTCCATATTTTTGGAACGTATTGTATGGAATGAAAAGAAGAATTTGGCATGTATAAATGAGAAATGTGATGTAATAGAAGTAGAACTTCTTTATGTTGATGCTTTCCTTGCGCAACTCTTGTACTCCGTTCCTAATTGGAACATTGTGGATAAGCTTGTGTTGTGATCTGTCATGCCCCGCCGGCCCTTTAACACCAACTAGGTGGAAAGGATAACCGCACGGGCGCATGTCCCAGACCCGCCGAACGAATAAAGTCTTTTCTACCCGCCCAAGGCGTCACAAATATGGCATATTCACACATGTGCATGAGTAGAATAGCATCATATTCATATTATTACATTTTGAGGCATTGTAACATTGAATCTTAAATTATAATTATGCTTATTTGCTATCTAACCTTACTTTGCCTCAGTTTGCCTAGTGGTGTACTCCGCTCCTCTCGGCGGCTTATCCACTGGGAACTATTGAATAATAGTTCTCATCCCCCTGGGGTTTGTTGTTTTATTTCAGAGCCATCCACTGCGGGAGAGGCTAGGGACCGCGGCAAGGGCATTGCAAGTAGCTAGAACGCGAGGGAGCTAGCGACTAGGTGGAGCACCTTTCTTTTATCTTTTGTTGAGAGGTGTCTTTGTACCGACCACATTTTCTAGAGACTACCCTATATCCCTTTTTGGGTGTATTGATGTACTAAACTTACGTTGTGGCTTTACTCTTTTATTGTACTTTATACTTTCACCTTGAGACCTTACTTGTTTAGTATGTATGCTCTGATTATCATGATAGGATTACTTGCTTTATTCCTTTCTTTCATACTTGTTATAGACTCCTTGTGTGCATTTGGGTTACTTGTGTACACGGCGGGTCTGTGCATGCGCCCGGATGGGCTTCCGCTGGGGCCCCGGGGCGTGACAAGGATATGTAGTTTATAGTGTTGCTTCACTTAACGGTTTGGGTTGTGTTTTGATGCAGGATGGAAGGGTTATAGCTTATGCTTCCCGTCAACTTAAGGATTATGAAAAGAATTACCCAACCCATGATTTGGAGCTGGCGGCCGTAATGTTTGCCCTGAAACTGTGACGCCATTACCTTTATGGCGAGCGGTGCGAAGTCTACATCGATCACAAGAGCCTAAAGTATCTTTTCACTCAGAAAGAATTGAACTTGAGGCAGCGAAGATGGTTGGAGCTACTTAAGGATTATGATTTGACGATTCTCTACTACCCGGGAAAAGCAAATGTGGTGACGGATGCTTTGAGTCGCAAATCGATGGAGAATTTGGCGATGCTACTTGTTACTCAACCACCCTTATTGGCGGACTTGAGATGGATGGATTTGGAAGTAGTAGCCCCCAACACACCTTTGAGGTTGATGTCCTTGGTAGTGCAACGTACCTTGCTAAATTGGATTAAAGAAAAGCAAGCCCAAGACTTGGAGTTGCAAAAGATTCAAGCTAGAATCGAAGGAGGAAACACTGGTGGTTTTCTTTTGGATGATCAAGGAATGCTCTGATTTCAGAGTCGGATTTGTTTACCGGCCGAGGCGGAGATTAAAGAGAAAATTTTATTGGAGGCTCATCGAGCGTCCTATGCTATTCATCCGGGTAGCACGAAAATGTACAAGGATTTGAAGATACATTATTGGTGGCCCGGGATGAAGAAAGATATTGGCAAGTTTGTGGCTCGATGTTTAACTCGTCAGCAAGTAAAGGCTGAGCATAGACTCCCTGCGGGAAAGCTTCAAAGTCTACCTATACCTGTTTGGAAATGGGAGCAGATTATGATGGATTTTGTCACGGGTTTGTCGCGCTCGCAAGCCGGGCATGACGCCGTGTGGGTAATTGTGGATAGGCTGACTAAATCAGCACATTTTATTCCTATTCACACTACTTGGACCGGAGAGAGGCTAGCACAAGTTTATCTTGATCAAGTGGTGCGGCTTCATGGTGTCCCAACGTCGATTGTATCGGACCGAGGTACTAGATTTGTATCGCACTTTTGAAAAAGCCTACATGAGGCGTTAGGCACTCGTTTGGATTTCAGCACAGCATTTCACCCTCAGAGCGACGAACAGCCTGAGTGGACCATTCAAATCTTGGAGGACATGCTTCGAGCTTGTGTGATGGATTATCAAGGTGGGTGGCACCAACACCTATCTATGGCGGAGTTTGCTTATAACAATAGTTATCAAGCAAGCATTAAGATGGCACCATTCGAAGCACTTTATGAAAGAAAGTGTCGATCACCCCTTCATTGGAGTGAAGTTGGTGAGATACTGGTTTTAGGCCCTGATGTGCTGCAAGAGGCGGAAAATAAGGTTCGCATTACACGGCAAAGGTTGATTTCTGCTCAAAGTCACCAAAAGAGTTATGCGGATAAGCGTCGTCGAGATTTGGAGTTTCAGATTGGAGACCATGTTTTCCTAAAGGTATCATCGACGAAAGGAATTAAAAGATTTGGCATTCGAGGGAAGTTAAGTCCTCGATTCATTGGACCCTTTGAGGTTTTAGAGCATGTAGGCCCGGTAGCATATCGGCTTGCATTGCCACTAAACCTATTGGGAGTACACAATGTGTTCCATATATCTATGCTCCGGAAGTATGTTTTTGATCCAACTCATATTTTGGACTCCTCTCCATTAGAGCTTCATGAAGACTTGAACTTTGAAGAGCATCTGGTGAAGATTTTGGCTCGTGAAGTAAAGAAGCTAAGGAATCGAGATATCCCTTATGTGAAGGTGCTTTGGAGCAACCACGAGCGCGAGGCCACGTGGGAGTTGGAGAGCTCACTGCTGGAGCGTTATCCCCATCTTTTTCAGACGGAATCTTGAGGTATTCGACTTCTAGTTTCGCGGACGAAACTTCTTTTTAGGAGGGGTGTATGTAGTACACTGAACTTTAGCAAATCGCAAGGTTCTAGTGTGAGATTAGTATTTTGTACTAATCTGAAAGTTTTGGCTGTGCTTCGAGAGCTTGAAAGTCAAAATCTGCAAAAACTGCAGTTTTGACATTGTATACCGGTATTTGGTTTTGTGATACCGGAATCCAGTGGAAAACTGGATTTTACGCAACTCTCGGGTTTTGCGGAATCCGGCATTGAATACCGAAAAGATGCAAAGTATACCAGTACTGATGTTCCGTATACCAGTATACTGTTGCGTGGCCTCTTGGCCGAGGCTTGGGTTTGCGGGATTTCTGGCCTGATACCGGTATGCCTATACGCATAAAGGAATACAGTGCAGAAACTGTAATTTTATGCAGTTTGCAAATGTTGGGTTTTGGAGGGGTGGTAGGGCAAATGTTACAACATGTAACTTAACCCTTCACACCCCCCCTCACTACCTCATTGTGCTGAGGCCTTGGAGAAGAAAGGTAGGGTTTTTCCTCTTTCTCTCTCTATATTTCTTGCTTCCAAGGTTATGGAATCAAGGATTTGATCTCTTTTCTCTTCTCCCTTGCCCTCAAGCTTGCTAGCCTATTCTTGGAGGAACTTGGAGGTGGAGGAGAGAGCTTGTTTGAGGTTTATCTCCAACCCTAGCTTCTTTGGACCTAGATTGGAGCTCAAAAGTGGTGAGTAATTCTCTTGTAAATCCTCTTTTGTGGTTTATTTGGATTATTGTTGATGAAACCTTAAAATGGCAAACCTAGTTCTAAGCTTTTGGATGGAAATTGATGGATGTGGAATGTTATGTTAGGTTGGATTTGAAGCTTCCTAACTTCGATTTGGAATTTGGACAAGTAATTCTTGGTCTAAGATAAATTCCACCCTTTTTCCCTCTTGTATGTTGATGATTTTCGAAAGTGTTCGTTCGACACTTGTGACCCCCTAGGAATTTTTTTTAGGGTGCTTGAAATTGAGGGGACAACTCCGCTTCGACGTACTGTGAGGTCTCGAGGGAGTTCCGGTGGGTTTGACCTCACCGAAATGGGTGAAATCCCCCTATGTCTTCGGTTTTGTTTAAAAGCTCAAAAAATGTGCATTTACATGCTAAATGTAGCATTATGACATTGTTGGAATCATGACATATAGGTGTCATTTATAAAAGAATTGCATGTGCTTTGTAGGGGTTGATAACATGCATGGTATAAATTGTATGATGGCATTAGTAGCATTTCATCGTATAATATGTAGAAATGCATGTTGGAATTAGTGGGACATCATGTGGGATACTAGATGTATAGTGGACTATGAGGTTCATTTATGATGCTTGCATATTGGCTTTTAGTAGCATTGGTCATGGTATATGACAAACTCTTGAGAATGTTAAACTAAGTATGTTGTATATTACTTAGATGTATAACAATTGGACATTATGACATAGTGTTGGACTCTTGGTCACTACTTGGCATTCCATGTTATAGAAATGATGAACGTGACACTTATGCAGTTGATTATACTTGTTGGCCATTTGTGCTCATTCGCACATGCTTGTGAGGGTCGCTCCCTACAAGCCGGCACTCTGGAGTTAGCCTTGCGACGTTTGATCGCCCGTGCAGGATTGGGCGCCGAAGTGGATCGCCATTGTGGGAGAGTCTCATTCTAGTGAGAGAATACTGACTACCACGGGACCATTAGGCACGGCACAAGTGGGACGGCACCGTCCCCTATGGTTTGGGTATCTATGTTATATGTGGCGGTTGACATGACATATAGTGAGATTGTGACCTTAGAATCTGTGCAGTTAAAACATTGCATATTTACACATGTACATGAGTAGAAAGTTTATATGCATTGTAACTTGAACATGAATAGAACATTTACATGTTTTATACCTTTATGTATAGAGGCATAGTAGTGTAGAACTTTCTATTGTATTCTTGTCTCCACATCCCATGGATCCACGTTCTCCCCGTTAAAGATAGGCGGGTTGAACTTCTTAAACGTCATGAGAGCCGCAAGTGCGCGCTCTCGCTCCGTATCCTCCGCCGCGGAGTCGGGCATAGGAGCACCCGACCCATCGGCCACAGTCGGTAGTGCCGGTGGCGCCATAGCCGGCGCCGGTGTCACCTCCTCGGCCGCTGCCGAAGCAAAGGCCGGAGGCGCTCCCAATCTTTCCTCCCTAATCGCAGCCGCTTGCTGCGCCATCTTGTCTTGGAGCTTTTTAATTTGCTCCTTCTGTCGCTGCATGGTTTCGGCCTGTCGCCGAACCACGCCCATCAACTCGGTCAACTAATCATGAAGACCCGAGTTCTCACCCTCCCCGAGTTGTTCGAAAGCTGCGCACGATCCTCCGAGCCCAGCCCTCATAGGAGGCCGTCCACGTACCATTATCTCTTGAAAACACAACGACTTTGGTCCTTTCGTGACATTCAAAGGAATTTACAACATAACATTTCACGAACATAAACGTGAACCCATTCTAGGCGAAAATCACACAAGGGTTCTTATTCCCCTCACTTGGTTTCATGTTGTCGGCCGCCAACATAAACTCTCTTGGTGAAGAATAAGACGCACCTCGAATCTACCTCTACTTCCAACTAGAGGTATAAGGACATAACCCAATCACTTATCTTTCGCCACAATCAAAGATCTCGTCACTCACGAGCCTACACTCCTAGGGTCTTTTTCATCCTAGAGTTTCTTAGGTCCACCTAGACCGTTTTCATGCTCTGATACCACGTTAGTCTGTCACGCCCCGTCGGGCCTTTAACACCAACTAGGTGGAAAGGATAACCGCACGGGCGCATGCCCCAGACCCGCCGAATGGATAGTCTCTTCTATCCACCCAAGTCATCACAACACAAGCATATCCACGATGTTCCAACTAGTAACGGAGTACAAGAGTTGCACAAGGAAAGCATCAACACAAAGAAGTTCTACTTCAATTACAACACATATGCACATTTATACATGCCCAAAAATTTTCTTTTCTTTCATTCCATACATCATGTTCCAAAATCATAGAATACATAAGTTGCATACATTTAATGAAAACTCCTATACTATCAATGTCCAAGACTAGGGGTACAACTCTATGTATCACCAAAATGGAAGGCTAGAGAGCCAAACCCTTGCCTCGCTCCGTCGTCTCACTCGCGGAAGGACCTGAAAAATGTGGGGTGAGAACTATAAACATAATTCCCAGTGGGTAAGGCCACCCAAGAGATAAGCTCCACCCACCAGGTCCAAAGAAATACCATAGGCATAAGTTAGATCACAAATAACTATGCAACAAATATTTACATGCTTATAAATAAACATAAAGGATACAACCAAATGAAATATAAATTTTATTCTCTCCTAGGTTCATCCTATATCTCACATTGACCAAGTTCAACTACTTGTTATTAACTTATGCTTCCGAAATCGCCGCATCACCATATTAGTTCCAACTTCCAAGGAGTGAAATCGTCACCTCCATATTCGGGTAGCGAAATCGTCGCATACCCAGGATTGCGAAATCGTCGCATACCCCACTTCAACACCGCCACCACGTGGCACGGGTAGCAAAATCGTCGCGTACCTAGGATAGCAAAATCGTCGCATACCCGGGATAGCGAAATCGTCGCATATCCCAATCCGTCACCGCCAACTCATGGCACGGGTAGCGAAATCGTCGCATACCCGGGATAGCGAAATCGTCGCATATCCCAATGTTCACGTTTTACACTTGCCAACCCAAGTCCAATGGCCCTAGGTTCAAGTCACTAAGTCTCACCTACGTTCAATGACACTAGGTTCACTTTACATTCTCAACCTAGGTTCCATGACATTAGGTTCCAATTCTCATGTCCCAACCTATGTTCAACGACACTAGATTCTATTTGCACTTTTCAACCTATATTCTCAACACTAGGTTCTAATTCATACATGCAATCACAAAACAAGTATAGACCATAAGTATATACTATAATTCTTTAACATGCAAGAGGAGCCATGGCTCTATCTATCATGATTCTCATTTTGCCAACATGCAAGTTCTAGGATTTCACATTTACACACTATTTTATCTTTAAATGGTTATTTATCCTAGACATGAAAGTGACCTAATCACTTCGGTAAACACAAACCCACCTCAAGAGCTTCCAATTTCTTGAATTCTTTGAGCTCCTAAGTCTCCAAGCCTTGAGTTCTTGCTTCAATCCAAGTTTCTACAAGAAAATGGTTCGTTACTCATTACGAACCCATAAATCAACTCGATGCTAGAAATCATTTGTTCTAACATGATTTTCTATGCCTCAATTGCAATTCCCAAAGGTCCAAATATTTTTAGAACCTTTCATGGCAAAAACCCTTATTTCACCTAGGTTTCATATGCATGCATGTAGAACCTCAAAATCTCTTGGCCAATCTCCACGTTTTGTGGATTGCTTAGGGTTTCCAAAAATCTCAAAATACTAGATCAATTTCAAGATCTGAACCCAAAACATAAGGAACACACCTTAGCCACGAGTTTTCCAAGCTTCTACTTGCACCAAGAAGCCTCTTTGCACCTTGGAAGTTATTTTCCAAGCTCCAATCCACCACTTCTCTAAGCTTTGGAGAGGTTTCTAGAGAGAAAAAGTGAGAAAGGTGGAGAGAAGAAATAAAGAAGGAAGAAGACTGAGAAAGGAGGGGTGTCCCTGCTTTTCTAACACCCCCTCGAATGTGAAAAGACTATTTTGCCCCTCTCACCATTCAACACATACAACCAGCCAAAGCTGGCATTTCGCGCACTGCGTAACGGTATTCGCACTGGCATACCGGTATACGGGTGTTAATTCCGGTATGCCACGGAGAATTCTGCAAAACCCGAGAGCTGGGTTCTCGGATTCATCCCTCACATTTTGGTATACCACACTCCATACCTGTACTAATCGCTTCAGTACCAGTATGGACACATTCATACCGGAATCCACTGTAGACTTCGCAAGTTCAGTAGTTTTGACTTTTCGAAGTCTGTTTTCGCGCCTCATTTGCGCCGAAAACATATCGCGCAAGCCCCAAACTTGGCCGAAGCCTCACACATAGCCTCTCATGCTACTTTTCAACCGGAACTCCACAATTTGTAGAAGTTTAGTACAATGCACTGAAATTCAGTGTACTACATCAAGTTTACTAACATAACCCCATAAAAGTTTATCCATTTAACTTTGATCTAACGGATCTACCAAATTCTCATTACTTGATGCCATAATCCTACAACATTGAGGAAAAACTATGTAGACATTAAAAAAAATATATAGTTAATCTTAATTATAACACGAATGTAAAAATAATTAAAATAAAGAGATACTATAACCCTAATTAAAAATAATCTTAATGTAAAAGTAAATTTTATTCAAAAAAATTATAATATTAATGCAATAAAAGATAGAAAAAGAGAATACCTTTAGTCTAGAGGTTTTGTTGAAGAGAAATTCAGTAGAGATCAAAGATGAGATCGATAATTTTTTTTGTAAGGAGTAGGATTAGATAACCTTTAGTCTAGATGCTTTTTTCCAAACTATATATTTTTTATTAATTTATTTATGACGTGGCAACATCACATAATTATAATCATTGTAACTAACTAGAAAATTAATTAACTTCCTAACGAATTATCTCCGAAATTGCATGACGCGACATGGACGCACGTCACACGCGCGTCCATGCCGCATATGCGCCCGACGCGAGTCGTCACACGCGCATCCATGCCGCGTACGCGCCCGACGCGAGTCGGACACGGACGCGCGGGGCGAAACCACGCGTCTATGATTCCTAGGCTATCGTTCTTCGCTTAGAAACCCTGCAAAAAGTTGTTCTGGAACAATACCTAAACTTAAAGCACAAGTTAGATTAAGTTGGAGTCGGATTCGACTTAACTGGCCCATCACAGCCTTTGGATATGGAATCTATACAGGCTGGTTCCAAAATCTGATACTTTTCAAAGTGCTATGTTCCGGAACATAGACAAGGCATTTCGGCGCCCAGCCTTTACACCTGCTTCATCGCCTTCGGGATGTTCTACGGAATGTGACCCGGTGGTTCTGGAATTTGTTGAAGTTCCGAAACCTACCTATGTATGTTTTGGAACAAATTAAGCATGTAGTAACCTAAAACCTTGATGCTTCGAAATGTGACTTCCACTTTCATCCAACACTGTGGTGCCATGATTATATAGTGCCAAGCCCTTTATTGTGTAGATTAACTTTTCAATGATAAAACATTCAATACAAAGGTCTTAAATATAATTTAGAATATTGGTGTTAGATAATGCTAATAATTAATTAGATTAGAATTAAATTATTTGGTTTTATCTAATTATTAAATTTGATTGTTTAGATTGTGATTAAAGTGAAATTTAATCAGAGTAGGATTTTATATAATTAACTATAAATAAATAGGCCGGGATTATTTGGCTAATGAAGCCGGCGTTAATTAAGTTGAAGCCGGAGCCGGGCGCTAATTAATTAGTGGGATGTGACGTACGGACGGATGCATGGTGTGCTCGTAACTTTTCTTCAATAAAATTAGTTTTGTTTTGCTTCCACCATATATAACATACCAAATTCTTTGATTTCTCTTCTTTCTCTCTTCTCTTTTTTATTTTACTTTTTGTGAATATCTCTATATACCATAACAAATATATAGAACGTATTTGTTGGAGGCCCACCGTCGTAACAAGTGGTATCAGAGCCAAATTTTCGAGAGGAGAAGGTACCGATGGTGTTTAACGGCGCCAACGGAGTTGCGCAAGGATTCCCAATATTCAAAGGGGACAACTATAATTTTTGGTGCGTTAAGATTCGAACATTGCTGCGATCCCAAGATCTGTGGGATTTTGTAAAAAAAAGGATGCAAGGAAGCAACCGGAGAGAATCTGAAAAAAGATGCAAATGCGCTTTTCTTTATTCAGCAATCAGTTGACGATTCGATATTTTTCCACATTGTCGGCGGTACTCGAGCGAAAGAAGTATGGAATATATTGCAGAAAGAATACCAAGGTAACAAAAAGGTACTCAGAGTTAAGATTCAAACTTTAAAAAGAAGATTTGAAACTTCTTTTATGCAAGAAAATAAAAATATTCATACTTTTTATTCTAGAGTTATGGAATTAGTTACCTTGATGCGCATCTATGGTGAACAGATTACCGATCAAACAGTAGTCGAAAAAAATTTAAGAAGTCTAACGAAAAAAATATGGTGATATAGTTTCTGCTATAGAAGAGCAAAAGATTTATCTAAATCATCTTGTAGTGAACTTCTTGGTTCTCTTTTAGCACATGAGGAACGAAAAGATAGAACTGAAAATTTTTCTGAGAATGCTTTTCAAAACGAATCGAAAAGCAATGAAAAAGATAGTGCAGATTCTTCTAATTGTCAAGCTTCAGCATATGGTGGCCATGGTAGAGGCTGTGATCGTGGCCAGGGTAGAGACAGTGGCGGTAGATCAGGTGGTTTCAACAACAAAAACTGTGAAGGATCAGATAATTAAAATCAGATAACCTACGAAGGTAACGATCAGCCCCATAATCGTAGAAATATTCAATGCTTTTATTATAAAAAAATTTAGCCATATCGAGCGGTTTTGTTGATTGAAACAGCAAAATGCTAATTTTGCTCATGAAAATAATAAAAACGATAATGTACTTTTTGCATGTCGTTCATTGAAAAAAGCTGCTAACAATATTTGGCATGTTGATAGTGGTTGTAGTAGTCACATGACAGGAAAAAAAGATAACTTTTTTAATTTGGATATATCAGTTGAAGGCCGTGTGACAATGGGTGATGGCTATGTCCATATCGTGCACGGAAGAAGTACAATTGAGATAAATATTTCTGAAATTCAAAAAATAAAAAATGTCTTGTATGTTCCCGGATTGAATTCCAATCTTTTTAGTGTGGGTCAATTTTTGAAAGAAGGTTATTCGCTTATTTTTGATGTCACGCCCCGCCGGCCCTTTAGCACCAACTAGGTGGAAAGGATAACCGCACGAGCACGTGCCCCAGACCCGCCGAACGGTTAGAGTATTTTCTAACCGCCCAAGGCGTCACAACACAAGCTTTCCACGATGTTCCAACAAGGAACGGAATACAAGAGTTGCATAAGGAAAGCATCAATAATAAAAGCTCTACTTCTATTACATCACATTCACATTTATACATGCCAAATTTTTCTTTCTTTTCATTCCATACAACAAGTTCCAAAACATGGAATATACAAGTTTGTACATGTAATAGAAATCCCCTATGCTATCATAGTCCAAAACTCGGGGTACAACTATAAGCATCACCAAAATGGAAGGGTCGCTATCTATAGAGCCAAACCCTTGCCTCGCTCCGCCGCCTCACTCGCGGAAGGACCTGAAAAACGTGGGGTGAGAACTATAAACATAGTTCCCAGTGGGTAAGGCCACCCAAGGGAAGAGCTCGACCCACCAGGTCCAAAGAAACACCACATGCATAAGTTAGATCATATATTCTTAACTATGCAACAATATTTACATGCTTAGTAAATAAACATAAAGGATGCAACCAAAATGAAACATAATTTATCATTCTCTCCTAGGTTCATCCTATGTTCCACATTGACTAAGTTCTTTTACTTGTCATTACTTATGGTTGCGGAATGGCCGTCGCACCATAGTTGTTTCAACATTCGAGGAGTGAAATCGTCACCTCCTATTCGAGTAGCGAAATCGTCGCATACTCGGGATAGCGAAATCGTCGCATACCCCCAATCATCACCGCCAACTCATGGCATAGGTAGCGAAATCGTCGCATACCCGGGATAGCAAAATCGTCGCACATCCCAATCATCACCGCCAACTCATGGCATAGGTAGCGAAATCGTCGCATACCCTGTCACGCCCCGCCGGCCCTTTAGCACCAACTAGGTGGAAAGGATAACCGCACGAGCGCGTGCCCCAGACCCGCCGAACGTTTAGAGTATTTTCTAACCGCCCAAGGCGTCACAACACAAGCTTTCCACGATGTTCCAACAAGGAACGGAATACAAGAGTTGCATAAGGAAAGCATCAATAATACAAGCTCTACTTCTATTACATCACATTCACATTTATACATGCCAAATTTTTCTTTCTTTTCATTCCATACAACATGTTCCAAAACATGGAATATACAAGTTTGTACATGTAATAGAAATCCCCTATGCTATCATAGTCCAAAACTCGGGGTACAACTATAAGCATCACCAAAATGGAAGGGTCGCTATCTATAGAGCCAAACCCTTGCCTCGCTCCGCCGCCTCACTCACGGAAGGACCTGAAAAACGTGGGGTGAGAACTATAAACATAGTTCCCAGTGGGTAAGGCCACCCAAGGGGAGAGCTCGACCCACCAGGTCCAAAGAAATACCACATGCATAAGTTAGATCATATATTCATAACTATGCAACAATATTTACATGCTTAGTAAATAAACATAAAGGATGCAACCAAAATGAAACATAATTAATCATTCTCTCCTAGGTTCATCCTATGTTCCACATTGACTAAGTTCTTTTACTTGTCATTTACATACGGGTGCGGAATGGCCGTCGCACAATAGTTGTTTCAACATTCGAGGAGTGAAATCGTCACCTCCTATTCGAGTAGCGAAATCGTCGCATACTCGGGATAGCGAAATCGTCGCATACCCCCAATCATCACCGCCAACTCATGGCATAGGTAGCGAAATCGTCGCATACCCGGGATAGCAAAATCGTCGCACATCCCAATCATCACCGCCAACTCATGGCATAGGTAGCGAAATCGTCGCATACCCGGGATAGCAAAATCGTCGCACATCCCAATCATCACCGCCAACTCATGGCATAGGTAGCGAAATCGTCGCATACCCGGGATAGCAAAATCGTCGCACATCCCAATCATTCGCATTACTTGCCAACCTAATTCATATGATCTTAGGTTCAAGTCACTAAGTCTCACCTATGTTTAATAACACTAGGTTTACTTTCTTGTTCTCAACCTAGGTTCCATGACTCTAGGTTTCAATTCCATATCCAACCTATGTTCAACAACACTAGGTTAAATTCTCACATGTTCCAACCTATGTTCAATGACACTAGGTTCAACTCTCACATGTTCCAACCTATGTTCATAACACTAGGTTCAACTCTCACATGTTCCAACCTATGTTCATAACACTAGGTTCAACTCTCACATGTTCCAACCTATGTCCAATGGTACTAGGTTCAACTCTCACATGTTCCAACCTATGTTCATAACACTAGGTTTAATCATACATGCAACCATACTACAAGTATTCATAATTGAGTTATACTTGAAATAAACATCATGCAATAGGAGTTCATTATTCTACCTATCATGATTTCTATCATTGCCAACATGCAAGTTCTAGGGTTCACATACATATACCATTTTGTTCTTAAATGGATAATTTACCCTAGACATGGAAGTGACCTAATCACTTCGGTAAACACAAACCCACCTCAAGAGCTTCCAAATCTTGTGTTCTTCAAGCTCCTAAGTGTCCAAGCTTGGAGTTCTTGCTTCAACCCAAGCTTCAACAAGAAAAAGGTTCGTTACTCATTACGAACCCTAAATCCATCTCAAAATACGAAATCAAGTGTTCTAGCATGATTTCCTATGCCTCAATTGCAATTATCGAAGGTCCAAATATTTTTAGAACCCTTCATCGCAAAAGCCCTCATTCTACCTAGGGTTTGCATGCATGCATGCCAAACCCTAGATTTCGTGGCCAATCTTCCACCATTTGTGTTCTAGATTGCCAAGGGTTCCCAAAAACCTTATTTCAAAGAATCAAATCCAAGGTTTGAACCCAAAACATGAGGTACTAACCTTAACCACGAAATCTCCAAGCTTCTTCTTGCTCCAAGAAGCCTCTTTTCTCCTTTGAAAGCCTTCTCCTAGATCAATCCACCACTTCTCCAAGCTTTTGGAGAGATCTCTAGAGAGAGAAAGTGAGAGGAGAGGGAGAGGGAGAGTTGGGGAGAATGGTTCTGTGAAAGAGGGTGTTCCCCAGCCTTTCAAATAGCCTAGGTCATGTGAAATGACGTTCTTGCCCCTGTCCAATCAAAACACAACACCCAGCCCATTCTGGGCATTGTATACCGGTATGCCCCTTTCGCATACCGGTATACGGGGTTTAGTTCCGGTATACCTTCCGGAATTCCGCAAAACCCGAGAGCAAGGCTCACTGTTTCGCGCATCACATACCGGTATCCCATTTGTGCATACCGGTATACCCTCCAGGAATCCCGCAAACCCGAGAGCTGGGTTTTCTGTTTCGCGCATCCTATACCGGTATACCATTTCGTATACCGATATACCTCGAGAAATCCCGCAAACCCGAGAGCAGGGATTCTCGGTCACACTACGGCATTCCGGTATACCCCTGTCTCATACCGGTATACCCCGAAAAACTCTGCAAACCCGAGAGCTCGGTTTCTCGGTTTCTCCTGGCATTCCGGTATACCCCTATCGCATACCGGTACCAGCACTCCAATTCCGGTACTGAAGTTCACATACCGGAATCCAGTGCAGATTTCACCAATTCTGCAATATTAACTTATCGAAGTCCGTTTTCGCGCTTCTTTTGCGCCGGAAACACTTCGCATAAGTCCAGAACTTGGTCTAAGTCTCACACATGGCCTCTCATGCCATTTTCTCACTAGAACTCTACAATTTGTAGAAGTTCAGTACGGTGCACTGAAATTCAGTGTACTACATACCCGGGATAGCAAAATCGTCGCACATCCCAATCATCACCGCCAACTCATGGCATAGGTAGCGAAATCGTCGCATACCCGGGATAGCAAAATCGTCGCACATCCCAATGTAAGATAGGGGGTGCCCTAGGATCTATCTAGAGTATATCTATCACCTAGAGGGGGGTGAATAGGTGTAACAACTAAAAAACACAAATCTCAATGCTGTAAAATAATGCGGAAAATAAAATCAGCACACAGAGATTTACGTGGGAAACTCCACTTTGGAGAAAAACCCACGGGACCAACACGCGAAAAACAATCCACTAAGAATAAAAGATTACAAGGTGATTACCGACTCCACGGACTTAACCTCTCCTTTATCTTCTCTGGATCTCGCGCACACCACGGCAGTCCACACCACACGTCTGAATCCACAGACGCCACGCCTCGAATCCACGAAGACGCCACGCTCCGAATCCACGAAGCCTTCACGATCCGAATCCACGAATCGCCTCGAATACGCCGAATCCACGACGCCTCGAACACGCCGAATCCACGACGCAAATAGGAACAAGAACTCAGGTTTACACTGGTGATTCCTTGCTTAGAATTTCATTAAGAACCAGAGGGAAAAGTTCTAAGCAAGACGGAGATCAATTCGACATATGAAATAGAAATTAAAACTATCTCGAATCGATCTCGGAGGCTATTTTGAGGAAAAAGGTTTAGAACGAAAATCCTAGCCTCTAGGGTTTCTCTTACACGAATTCTGAGTTGTTCAAAGGTAGAGAAAACCCCCATAGGTTATTTATAGGTGTTGGAATCAAACAGACTCGGATTAAATCAAAATATACCAAATCTGGCACTGTATACCGGTATACGAAGGCAGATACCGGAATGCGATGACGGAAACAGTTCCTGCGCAGACGCATTCCGGTACTCCAACTTCAGTACCGGTATACGGCGTTTCAGTACCGGTACTAGCATAGGCATACCGGTATACTGCCCCGAAAACAGTTTTTCACAAACACCGGTTTTGAGGAACACCAGACTGGATTCCGGAATACATATGCATACCGGTATCAGATTAGGCATACCGGTATGTGACTCCGGAATTTCAATAAAAAGTTCCTAAAAACTCTTTTAATCCGATTTTAAAGACACACATGATTCCAATACCATAATTAACGATGAATCACCATATAAACAATAAAACTTACCTTCACGTCGTGATTCAACATGTGAGTCGATAGTTGTCTATGCTTGAGGTCTCGGATTCTTCAACAAGTTCACGAAGCACTCGACCTTCAAGACTCCGACTCAATAACTCACGAAATATGCCAATACAAAATCCGTAACAATCTCCCCCTTTGGCAATTTCGTGACAAAACCTAAAATTACAAGTTCTACCCGAACCAAAATAAAAGAAATCCATTGTCATCACCAAAACAATGAACTTCACGCGTGTACGATCCAAAACATAAAACCAAAAAGTACAAATGGTTCAACCTCCTAAGACAAACTCTATGACTTAGGACTTGGAGTCTTGAAGTCTTAAAACAAATCCTGCAAAACAAACTTCAGACACACATAGGTAGAAACAAGCAATAATTATGTCAGTTGATAGCAAAAAGTTATGTCATCATCTTTTCCCTTTTTAGTCATCTCTCCCCCTCACTATAATTCTCTCCCCCTCAATATAATTCTCTCCCCCTTTCTATGTTCTCTCCCCCTTAGTATATTATCTCCCCCTTTTTGTCAAAAATTGCCAATCAAAAACAGAAAGAGATAACAATAACAATAACTAAGCAAGTAGAGTCAGTCTAGAGGAACATGTCCAAAATAGAGAGAAATAAGCAAAACAGATAACTAAGACAGGAAGGAAACAGCAGAAAAGTGAAAACACGATAAGAGATAGAACACATCACTCTCCGTCGTCACTGTCGTTGTCTTCTTCACCTTCAGTGCCCGGAAGGTGCTGCTCAAAAGAGGAAGGAGCAGGTGGATGTGAAGTACTAGGACCTGCACCACCGCCAACATCATCATGACGACAAGTAAGAATATCGAGAATTTTCTTCACACCGTCCTCGACATTCTTAAGTCGGTCCTCCAGTGCTCGGAAACCACGCTCAACCCTCTTCTTGAAAGATCGTAATTCATGACGAAGAGAGACCTCGGTAGCTGCGCCTCCGGAGCTAGAAGACCCACCACGCTCAACAGGACGAGGCTCGGCACTAGGAGTAGTAGTAGAGTAGCCTTTAACATGTTGATATGTCTTCAAAGTGCTGACCGACTTAGCCAAGGTAACGCCATCAATAGGTCCTAAGCCATAGTCATACTTGTTGCAAGACGTATCTACTCTATTTGCTTCCAAAAGACGTGTAATCAGAATAGGAAAAGGTAGAAGCTCACGACGTCCAGAAGCATGAATAACTGTCGCCATACGCTGCCACATCAGAAAAGGGATATTGATGTTGAGTCCCACCGCATACTCCGGATGACCAAGTAAAAAGAGAAGCACTAAACGGTCCCACCGGATGCGTTTTGTGCCAACTGTCGGCACAATGTTGTAGCAGACGATTAACGAAAGAATGTGATACTCGGGCTTCAATTCTCTTGATTCAACATACAAGCGGTTTGTGTAAGTGCCCGGTTTGCATAAGGCCTCTGTCATTATCTCCCAATGCGACGACGGTTGAATATGCCCTTGAGTGTAAGATAACCCCGTGGTGCTCACATTTAAACCAAAGATCTCTCCAACAGTGTAAGGAGTGACCACCACGCGTACACCTCGAACCATAGTCTCAAATTGATAATTTCCGGTTTCAGGGTCTTCATAGGTAACACGCCCATGCATATAAAATTCCCGAATTAATTCCACGCAAAAGGGGGCGCGTTCGGGAAGGCGACCGACTGGTTCGATCGGAGCTCGTAGAAGTAGGTGAGCAAAGTCTGGAACTTCACGTGACAACTCGCCGAAGTTCACATTGCGCTCTGCATGACAAGCCTTGCCTGCATAAGCCGTTCGCCGAGTAGAAGAAACACCTCTAGTATCTGCTCCTTGTTTGGTACGTCGTTCCACCGTACTCGGTTCGCGAATAACCGGTCCACCGGTGCTCCGACGAGGTGGAGAGGAAGCTCTCCCCCTACGAGTAGAGCCCTCAGTAGCTATACCCTTTCCGCGATCAGTTTGCTCTTCGGGAGCATACTCGGAACCCTCCGACTCGGTGCTCGAGGAGTCCTCCTCGACACGTGTCCTCTTGGTGACATGTTTCTTGCCGCGACCACGACCACGACTCCCACCGGCAGCCATCATCATCACGAGCACAAGAATAACCGAAAATGCCATTTTTCCTTTGCAACAAAGCACACGAAAAAATGAAGATCAAGATCACATGGTTATTTAATTTCTAATGAGCTTACCAATCATTAAGACATGCATCACGAACATCATAATCGAGTTTCATGAGGTTTCATTCATTAACAAAGATTTTCTAGCAAAAACCCTAAAAATACCCCAAAACATGCATTAGAACACAGATCAAAGAGAAATAACATGTTATTCTCGGATCTAAGTACATGAGAACGAAGCTTGCATGTTTATAAACTCATTTCAAACATAAACCCTCAAGAAATTTCAGTAAAAACAGAGATCGATCGTCAACCCAAGGAAAACATGTAAAAATAGTTAAAAACTAGGGTTTCGGGAAAGAAAGTAGATCCATGAAGATAAACTTACAAATCCAAAGTGAAAATCACAGATCTGGAGGAGATTCACGTCAGGGAACTCTTAGAGAGAGAAAGAGAGAGTTTTGAAACGATTTGGTTGTGTTTTGAAAACACAAAATACCGGAATATAAACAGATTCCGCAGGCGCATACCGGTATGCGATACCGTATACCGGTATGCAATGTAATTTTCCGAAAAACAGCGCTCGGTTTGAAAACAGGAAAACCCTGGTATACCGGTATTCCTTTTACATATACCGGTATGCAGAGAGTAAAAATACAGTGTATGCCCTTTTTTATGAAAAATTCACATGTAAAATTTTCATCCCTTGATAATTTCACGAAAATATTTTAATCCAAAATTATCATGATGCAAACACAATAGTGTAAAAATTTCATTAATCATATATAAATCAAAAACAAGTCATCACTAATAGTCTGTAGACTTAAATTCTATCAAGATGTAACCAGTTTATGAAGATGACTTAAGAAATTCATCAAAGAGACAATTATTTGTCGCACAATCGTTCAAATTGTGAGATGTACTTTAATCACAGGGGGTGGCTCTTTGAGCATCTTACTTGCATGAAGATCACCTTATGACTCCAAAAAAAATTTAAACTTATTTCCATTGCACGCTTTTGCAATCATATATTTTTTTTTTTCGGATTTGCCAATCAATTCATGTGGTAGCTGCACACACTGACCGGACGACCGGGGTGGTAGCTCTTTCCTCCATGTGGTGGTAGTTTTCACACTCCTTTTAAAGGATGTAACTCTTTCCACATCTTGCAAGCAATATTTATAATATAATAGTCCCCCTTATTTAGCAATCTCTTAATTGAAAAATACATGTGACAAATTAGAGTCTATAAGAGAATAACTATCCATCAAATTCAACACTCACAACCGAGATAGTTTAAGCTTCTAGAGATTAAACATGATTACCCAAATTTGATGAATATAAAATTATGAAATCTCACAATATAGTATTTCCAAAAATAGTAAAGATGGAGTAAGATCGATAATTAACGTGAGATTAAAAAGAGAGTGAATGAATGTGAATCAACAAACATTTAAGGCACAGATTAATGTAGAAAGTAAAAACACAAGTCGACACAATCTTAAGGCATTAAAATAGCAAAAGCAAGTAACGAAAGGCACTGATCAAATAAGATATGCAATAAATATGGATCAATGCAATATTTCTAATAAATTAATGCTTAAGACAAGGAAAGATATCACCTTTCCGAACCCAAACTTGTAAGATTCTCGGTTGACTTGGTTTATTAGAATGAAGCTCCGCTTTCTTCGGCTTTTGTGCAACCCTTGTTTTGCGCATAGAATTTTCCTTTTGTTGTGGCTTAGACAATAGGTTGACCTCGGGTACTCGACCTTTTGAATGTTGTTTTTGAAACCGAGAGGCTTGTCGAGTGTTGAAAGATGCCGATAGATGTTTAGAAGATGCCGATTGAATATTCTTACCTTTTCTAGGGCATGTCTTCTTGATGTGACCTTTCTTTCCACATCTATGACATACTTTCTCTTTTACACTTGTTGAGACTTTGGGAATTGAATTGTTTACCTTCTCAACAAATGTCCGCTCATATCCAAGTCCAAGTTTGCTTGTTTGTCCCAATCCGAGCATATCATCAAGTTTCTTTGAACCGGAGGAGAACTTTTGTATGTCGGACTTGAGTTGATGGACTTGTTTGGTCAAAACTTGATTAGAAACAAGAATTTCCTTGTATTGTAGTTCGAGAAAAACAACCTTTTCTTGACACGTTTTGTTTGATGCCTCCGCTTGGTCTAGCTTTTCTTGCAGGCTTTTATTGCTTGATAGCATTTGTTCCCTTTCCTCCGCAAGAACTTTCGTAGACTTTTGCAATTCATTGTTTTCTCCTTCAAGCTCAAGTAGTTGTCTCCTTAGCTTCTTGTTTAGCTTAGCCATCTTTTTCGATTCAATTAGAAGTTGATTGTAGGCATCGGCTAAATCTTCATCATCCGACTCCCCCTCGCTAGTGCCATTTTCGCTCGATGTTTCATGCACAGAAGAAGAGGCAAAAGGGTTAGCAATAATTGATGATAAACAAAAAGTAGAAGGAGAAGAAGAAACGTGTGAAGATAAGGCAATAGCATCATTGGTTTCTTCTTCACTAGAACTTGAATCATTGGAAGTAGAATCATCCCAAGTTCTAGCTTGTAAGGCCTTCTTATTATAGGATTTCTTCGAGGGACATTCCGTGGCGATATGACCATATCCTCGGCATTTATAACACTGGATTTCCCCTTCGAGTTCATCCTTTTCTTTAGAAGACTTTCCATGCTTCTTCTCTTTAGAGGATTTAGAATGTGACGATCCGTTAGAGGAAGGCTTTCGATTTGAGGATGAAGCTTGAATGTTGTGATTCTTCCTAAACTTCCGACGAAACTTCTTAGTAAGAAGTGCCATTTGACGTTCGAAATTTTCGAGAGAAACTTCATCGTCGGAGTCTGTATCTCCATCTTCCTCCTTTGTAGTATTGAATGCAGCACCTGTACTTTTCGAGAAAGACTTGGAAGAAGATTGATTAGTAGGAAAAGTCATTTCATAAGTTTGTAGAGCACCTACTAATTCATCAACTTTCATATCATCCGGATGTGTGATCGTTTCAATAGCCGCGACTTTTGCTCTAAAGCGCTCCGGAAGTGTTCGAAGGATTTTTCTCACGACTCTAGGATCCGGAATTTTCTCTCCCAAGTTAGCACATGTATTAATGATATCTTGGAGTCTAGTAAAATAATCAATAAACGATTCATGCTCCTCCATGCGTATAGAATCAAATTGACTCGTAAGCATTTGAAGCTTTTGTACTTTTACTAGACTTGTACCCTCATGTGTAACTCGTAGAGTATCCCAAATTTCTTTAGCCGTTTCACACGCCGAAACACGTGTAAACCCAGTTTGAGATAAGGCATTAAATAGTGCATTAATACCCTTACCATTAAAAGATGATAAATCAATTTCATCCTTCGACCACTTATTCCGTGGTTTAGGAACAGTCGCGGTATCAACCACTTCGGTTGGATGTTTCCACCCGACTTCAATGGTTTGCCATACACGCTCATCAATTGCGATGAGGAAGGCTCTCATCCGGACTTTCCAATAGGCGTAGTTGGTTCCATCAAAATATGGTGGCCTAAAGATGTTACCTCCTTCACCCATTAAGATAGATAAGGCCTAGATCCCGCTCTGATACCAATTGTAAGATAGGGGGTGCCCTAGGATCTATCTAGAGTATATCTATCACCTAGAGGGGGGTGAATAGGTGTAACAACTAAAAAACACAAATCTCAATGCTGTAAAATAATGCGGAAAATAAAATCAGCACACAGAGATTTACGTGGGAAACTCCACTTTGGAGAAAAACCCACGGGACCAACACGCGAAAAACAATCCACTAAGAATAAAAGATTACAAGGTGATTACCGACTCCACGGACTTAACCTCTCCTTTATCTTCTCTGGATCTCGCGCACACCACGGCAGTCCACGCCACACGTCTGAATCCACAGACGCCACGCCTCGAATCCACGAAGACGCCACGCTCCGAATCCACGAAGCCTTCACGATCTGAATCCACGAATCGCCTCGAATACGCCGAATCCACGACGCCTCGAACACGCCGAATCCACGACGCAAATAGGAACAAGAACTCAGGTTTACACTGGTGATTCCTTGCTTAGAATTTCATTAAGAACCAGAGGGAAAAGTTCTAAGCAAGACGGAGATCAATTCGACATATGAAATAGAAATTAAAACTATCTCGAATCGATCTCGGAGGCTATTTTGAGGAAAAAGGTTTAGAACGAAAATCCTAGCCTCTAGGGTTTCTCTTACACGAATTCTGAGTTGTTCAAAGGTAGAGAAAACCCCCATAGGTTATTTATAGGTGTTGGAATCAAACAGACTCGGATTAAATCAAAATATACCAAATCTGGCACTGTATACCGGTATACGAAGGCAGATACCGGAATGCGATGACGGAAACAGTTCCTGCGCAGACGCATTCCGGTACTCCAACTTCAGTACCGGTATACGGCGTTTCAGTACCGGTACTAGCATAGGCATACCGGTATACTGCCCCGAAAGCAGTTTTTCACAAACACCGGTTTTGAGGAACACCAGACTGGATTCCGGAATACATATGCATACCGGTATCAGATTAGGCATACCGGTATGTGACTCCGGAATTTCAATAAAAAGTTCCTAAAAACTCTTTTAATCCGATTTTAAAGACACACATGATTCCAATACCATAATTAACGATGAATCACCATATAAACAATAAAACTTACCTTCACGTCGTGATTCAACATGTGAGTCGATAGTTGTCTATGCTTGAGGTCTCGGATTCTTCAACAAGTTCACGAAGCACTCGACCTTCAAGACTCCGACTCAATAACTCACGAAATATGCCAATACAAAATCCGTAACACCCAATCATTCGCATTACTTGCCAACCTAATTCATATGATCTTAGGTTCAAGTCACTAAGTCTCACCTATGTTTAATAACATTAGGTTTACTTTCTTGTTCTCAACCTAGGTTCCATGACTCTAGGTTTCAATTCCATATCCAACCTATGTTCAACAACACTAGGTTAAATTCTCACATGTTCCAACCTATGTTCAATGACACTAGGTTCAACTCTCACATGTTCCAACCTATGTCCAATGGCACTAGGTTCAACTCTCACATGTTCCAACCTATGTTCAATGACACTAGGTTCAACTCTCACATGTTCCAACCTATGTCCAATGGCACTAGGTTCAACTCTCACATGTTCCAACCTATGTTAATAACACTAGGTTTAACTCTCACATGTTCCAACCTATGTCCAATGGCACTAGGTTCAACTCTCACATGTTCCAACCTATGTTAATAACACTAGGTTTAATCATACATGCAACCATACTACAAGTATTCATAATTGAGTTATACTTGAAATAAACATCATGCAATAGGAGTTCATTATTCTACCTATCATGATTTCTATCATTGCCAACATGCAAGTTCTAGGGTTCACATACATATACCATTTTGTTCTTAAATGGATAATTTACCCTAGACATGGAAGTGACCTAATCACTTCGGTAAACACAAACCCACCTCAAGAGCTTCCAAATCTTGGTGTTCTTCAAGCTCCTAAGTGTCCAAGCTTGGAGTTCTTGCTTCAACCCAAGCTTCAACAAGAAAAAGGTTCGTTACTCATTACGAACCCTAAATCCATCTCAAAATACGAAATCAAGTGTTCTAGCATGATTTCCTATGCCTCAATTGCAATTATCGAAGGTCCAAATATTTTTAGAACCCTTCATTGCAAAAGCCCTCATTCTACCTAGGGTTTGCATGCATGCATGCCAAACCCTAGATTTCGTGGCCAATCTTCCACCATTTGTGTTCTAGATTGCCAAGGGTTCCCAAAAACCTTATTTCAAAGAATCAAATCCAAGGTTTGAACCCAAAACATGAGGTACTAACCTTAACCACGAAATCCCCAAGCTTCTTCTTGCACCAAGAAGCCTCTTTTCTCCTTTGGAAGCCTTCTCCTAGATCAATCCACCACTTCTCCAAGCTTTTGGAGAGATCTCTAGAGAGAGAAAGTGAGAGGAGAGGGAGAGGGAGAGGGAGAGTTGGGGAAGAAGGTCTGTGAAAGAGGGTGTTCCCCAGCCCTTTCAAATAGCCCATGTCATGTGAAAAGACACTTTTGCCCCTCACCAATCAAAACACAACACCCAGCCCATTCTGGGCATTGTATACCGGTATGCCCCTTTCGCATACCGGTATACGGGGTTTAGTTCCGGTATACCTTCCGGAATTCCGCAAAACCTGAGAGCAGCTCACTGTTTCGACCAACACATACCGGTATCCCATTTGTGCATACCGGTATACCCTCCAGAAATCCCGCAAACCCGAGAGCTGGGTTTTCTGTTTCGCGCATCCTATACCGGTATACCATTTCGTATACCGGTATACCTCGAGAAATCCCGCAAACCCGAGAGCAGGGATTCTCGGTCACACTACAGCATTCCGGTATACCCCTGTCCCATACCGGTATACCCCAAAGAACTCTGCAAACCCGAGAGCTCGGTTTCTCGGTTTCACCTGGCATTCCGGTATACCTCTATCGCATACCGGTACCAGCTCTCCAATTCCGGTACTGAAGTTCACATACCGGAATCCAGTGCAGATTTCACCAATTCTGCAATATTAACTTATCGAAGTCCGTTTTCGCGCCTCTTTTGCGCCGGAAACACTTCGCATAAGTCCAGAACTTGGTCTAAGTCTCACACATGGCCTCTCATGCCATTTTCTCACTAGAACTCTACAATTTGTAGAAGTTCAGTACGGTGCACTGAAATTCAGTGTACTACATTCCACCCCCCTTAAAGAGAGTTTCGGCCGCGAAACTAAAATCATACCTCAGCTAGACTCAGCGAAGAGGTAGGGAAACCGCTCCTTCATCGAGCTTTCCAATTCCCAAGTAGCTTCGCGCTCACCGTGATTTGTCCATTGCACTTTTACATAAGGAATTTCACGGTTCCTTAGACTTTTCACCTCGCGATCCATGATACACAAGGGAAACTCCTCATAAGTCATATCCTCATGGAGTTCCATAGGCACATACTCGAGAACGTGCGCCGGATCATACATATACTTGCGGAGGGTCGATACATGAAACACATTGTGTATCCCCGCAAGTTTTGGCGGCAAAGCTAGCCGATATGCCACGGATCCCACACGCTCCAAAACCTCATAAGGTCCGATGTAACGGGGACTCAACTTACCCCGAACACCAAATCGCTTCACCCCTCTCATGGGTGACACCTTCAAGAAGACGCGGTCTCCTACCGCGAACTCCAAATCTCGTCGACGTCGATCGGCATAACTCTTTTGTCTAGATTGCGCCGTCGACAAGCGTTCGCGTGCCAAGCGGACCTTTTCCTCCGCTTCACGCAATACTTCCGGTCCTAAGACCCTTCTCTCGCCGACTTCACTCCAATGGATAGGAGAGCGGCATTTTCTTCCCTACAACACTTCAAAAGGTGCCATACCGATGCTAGCTTGGTAGCTATTATTGTAAGCAAATTCAGCCATCGGTAAATGAGTAGGCCACGCACCTTTGAAGTCCAACACACACGCTCGAAGCATATCCTCCAAAATCTGAATTGTTCTTTCCGATTGACCGTCGGTTTGAGGATGAAATGCTGAACTAAAATCGAGCCGTGTACCCAAAGCTTCTTGCAAGCTTTTCCAAAAGTGCGATGTAAAACGGGGGTCTCGATCCGAAACTATCGAGGTCGGAACCCCGTGCAACCGCACAATCTCGTCGAGGTAGACTTGCGCCAACTTGTCCCCCGACCAAGTGGTGTGGATAGGCAAAAAGTGCGCTGATTTCGTCAAACGATCCACCACCACCCATATCGCGTCGTGGCCACCTAATGATCGAGGTAAGCCCACAACAAAATCCATTGCGATGTTTTCCCACTTCCAAACCGGTATTGGCAATCCTTGCAATTTTCCCGCCGGAAAGCGACGCTCGGCTTTTACTTGTTGGCACACTAAGCATTGTGCCACAAAGCGTCCAACATCAAGTTTCATTCCCGGCCACCAATAATGCAATTTGAGGTCCTTATACATTTTGGTGCCGCCCGGGTGAATCGCATAGGGAGAGGCGTGAGCTTCTTTCAAGATCTCCCCCCGAATGTCCTCAACTTTTGGCACGCACAATCGATTTCGGAATCGAAGTGCGCCCCTCGAGTCCACATGAAAATCACCGGCGCGTCCGCTCTCGATAGCACCCCGCACCTTTTGGAGCTCCGGATCACCGGATTGTTTTTCCTTTATTCTCTCCAACAAGGTCGGCCATACCTCGAGACTCATAAGTTTAGCGGGAACGCCCGGGGCCACGATCTCCAAATCGAATCGGCCCATTTCTTTGATCAACGGCATTTGTCCCGTCATCTCGATTGCAAAGTTCTCCACGGATTTTCTACTGAGCGCATCGGCCACCACATTGGCTCTACCGGGGTGGTACAAGATGGTCAAGTCGTAGTCTTTTATCAACTCCAACCACCGCCGCTGCCTCAAGTTCAACTCCTTTTGAGTGAATAGATATTTTAAACTTTTGTGATCCGTGTAAACCTCACAATGCTCGCCGTACAAATAGTGTCTCCACAATTTAAGTGCGAAGACCACCGCCGCAAGCTCTAAGTCGTGGGTAGGGTAGTTTTGCTCATAACCCTTTAACTGTCGAGAGGCATATGCTATGACTTGTCCTCTTTGCATTAGCACACACCCAAGACCACGTCGTGATGCGTCACTATACACCACAAAACCCTCCCCCGCAATTGGCAAGGCGAGAACCGGAGCCGATGTCAACCTTTCCTTTAGCTCCTTAAAGCTTTGGTCGCATTCCTCGCTCCAAATATACTTGGCCCCCTTGCGGGTAAGACGCGTTAGTGGACCGGAGATTTTCGAAAATCCCTCCACAAACCGCCGATAGTACCCCGCAAGACCCAAGAAGCTTCGCACCTCCGTGACATTGGTCGGGCGAGGCCAATCCTTGATTGCCTCAACTTTCATAGGGTCCACCGATACTCCTTCCGCGGAAATTATGTGACCCAAGAAAGCGACCTCACGAATCCAAAATTCGCACTTTTTCAACTTGGCGAATAACTTGTTCTCTCGAAGAACTTGAAGCACAATCCTTAAGTGCTCTTTATGTTCCTCCTCACTCCGAGAGTAGACAAGGATATCATCTATGAACACAACCACAAATTTATCTAATAGTGGTTTGAACACACGGTTCATTAAGTCCATGAACGCTGCCGGGGCATTAGTAAGCCCAAAAGGCATAACCGTGAATTCATAATGTCCATACCGCGTCCTAAACGCGGTCTTATGCACGTCCTCCGGTTTGATCTTCAATTGGTGATAACCGGATTGCAAATCTATCTTTGAGTATATCCGAGACCCTTGCAACTGATCGAACAAGTCGTCAATTCGGGGTAACGGGTACTTATTCTTGACGGTCACTTTATTCAACTCGCGGTAGTCCACACATAACCGCAGCGATCCGTCCTTTTTCCTCACGAATAGAACAGGGGCTCCCCAAGGTGACACACTTGGCTTAACGAAACCCTTGTCCATCAAATCTTGCAATTGTGCTTTTAATTCCTTTAGTTCCGCGGGTGCCATTCTGTACGGGGCCTTAGAGATCGGCGCCGTACCCGGGAGCAAATCAATCACGAATTCTATTTCCCGGTCCGGTGGCATTCCGGGCAACTCCGTCGGAAACACATCCGGAAACTCTTGGACTATAGGAATGTCCTCAAGTCCCAACACTTCCTTTCGGTCATCCACTACCGTCGCCAAGTAGGCAATGCAACCACTAGCAATAAGTTTTCTTGCTTGCGACGTGGATACCATTGAAGCAAAGAGTGAACTTCTACACCCACGGTACACAAACTCTTTGTGCCCGGGCTCTTTAAACTTCACTATCCGACTCTCACAATCAATAGTAGCGTGATACTTAGAGAGCCAATCCATTCCTAGGATTAAATCATACTCACTCATTCGATTTAATACCAGCAAATCAGCTGGCATGATCCAATTTTCTATCCTCACGGGGCAATCCAAACACGCATGATGTATGCAAAAAGTGTGTTCGGGTGCTTGTACCGTTCTTGCATGTGTGGCATTTATGATATCTATTCCATGTGCTAAAGCAAATGATCGAGCAATGAATGAATGCGATGCACCGGTATCAAACAAAGCTCTACATCGAATGCCTTTAATTAACACAATACCTGCCACGACGTCCTCCTGTGTAGTAGGCTCCTCCACCTGTGAGGCGAACACCCGTCCACTAGGTGCCGGCCGCTGGCCCTCTACCGGTCTCGGCTGCTGGGGACGGCCCGCCGACATCGCCGCGGGTGGGATGCCCGCAAGCTGCCTCGGTGGCGCAAACGCCGACGCCGACGACGGTGCTCGGCTATCGTCCATCGGGCAATTGTACCGCATATGGCCCGGCTGTCCGCATTTGTAGCACCGGCCCTCACGATGGTCACATTGTTGAGGGCCGTGGGGGCCGCCACAAATCGGGCATTGGGTCGAGGGTCGGTTCCGTCGAAACCCCCGGGACTGATTCTGCGATTGCGAGGGCTTCGGGGGCCGCTTGGAGCTAGATTGCCCGCCCGAGCCACCCGCCGGTCGCTTCTTCCCTTTTTCTTTTTCTTTCTCTTTCTCCCAAGAGTCGCGCTCCTCGCGCGCACAAGCATTCCCGTGCTCCACCCAAAGAGCACGGTCCAAGACCTCCGCAAAGGTCCGCAACTTAAGGGCGTGCACCGCCCTAAAAATGTCCGGTCGAAGTCCGCGCACGAAGCAATCCACTTTGTCTAGCTCCCCGCGAACAACGTGCGGCACGCAGTTAATGATATACGAGAACTCTCTCTCGTACTCGCGCACCGAGCGGTTCCCCTGTTTTAACTTGCGGAACCTCTCCTGAAGTTTCCTTTTCTCGCTGTCGGGGAAGTAGGTGGCGAACACCATGCCCCGAAACTCTTCCCACGACGGTGGTGGAAGGCTAGGAAGTCGATCACGCCGAACCCCTTTCCACCACACCTTCGCCGACCGCTCCAAACAATGAACGGCGAGGTGTACTTTGTCCCTCTCCAAGGTGTAGAGGTCCTCGAAGAGTGTCTCTATCGCGTCGATCCACGTTTCCACATCCCATGGATCCACGTTCTCCCCGCAAAAGATAGGCGGGTTGAACTTTTTAAACCTCATAAGAGCCGCGAGTGCGCGCTCTCGCTCCGCGTCCTCCATCGCGGAATCGGGTATAGGGGCACCCGACCCCACGGTCACAACCGGTGGCGGAGGTGGCACCACAACTGGCGTCGGTGTCACCACCTCGACCGGTGTCGAGGTAGAGGCCGGAGGCACTCCCGACCTATCCTCCCGAGTCGCAGCCGCCTGCTGCGCCATCTCATCTTGGAGCCTTTTAATCTGCTCCTCTTGTCGTTGCAGGGCTTCGGCCTGTCGCCGAACTACGCCCATTAACTCGGTTAGCTCATTGCGTAGAGCCGAGTTCTCGCCCTCCCCGGGCTGTTCGGGAGCATCGCTCGGTCCTTCGAGCCTAGCCCTCGTAGGAGGTCGTCCTCGAACCATTATCTCCTGAAAACATAACGACTTTGGTCATTTCATGACATTCAAAGTCATTTGCGACATAATATTTCGCTAAAATAAACGTGAACCCAATCTAGGCGAAAGTCATACAAGGGTCCTTATTCCCCTCACTTGGTTTTCATGTTGTCGGCCGCCAACATGAACACACTTGGTGAAGAATAAGACACACCTCGAATCTACCTCTATTTCCAACTAGAGGCATAAGGACATAGCCCAATCACTTATCTTTCGCCATATCAAAGATCTCGTCACTCACGAGCCTACATTCCTAGGGTCTTTTCCATCCTAGGGTTTCTTAGGTCCACCTAGACCGTTTCTACGCTCTGATACCACCTCAGTCTGTCACGCCCCGCCGGCCCTTTAGCACCAACTAGGTGGAAAGGATAACCGCACGAGCGCGTGCCCCAGACCCGCCGAACGATTAGAGTATTTTCTAACCGCCCAAGGCGTCACAACACAAGCTTTCCACGATGTTCCAACAAGGAACGGAATACAAGAGTTGCATAAGGAAAGCATCAATAATAAAAGCTCTACTTCTATTACATCACATTCACATTTATACATGCCAAATTTTTCTTTCTTTTCATTCCATACAACAAGTTCCAAAACATGGAATATACAAGTTTGTACATGTAATAGAAATCCCCTATGCTATCATAGTCCAAAACTCGGGGTACAACTATAAGCATCACCAAAATGGAAGGGTCGCTATCTATAGAGCCAAACCCTTGCCTCGCTCCGCCGCCTCACTCGCGGAAGGACCTGAAAAACGTGGGGTGAGAACTATAAACATAGTTCCCAGTGGGTAAGGCCACCCAAGGGAAGAGCTCGACCCACCAGGTCCAAAGAAACACCACATGCATAAGTTAGATCATATATTCTTAACTATGCAACAATATTTACATGCTTAGTAAATAAACATAAAGGATGCAACCAAAATGAAACATAATTTATCATTCTCTCCTAGGTTCATCCTATGTTCCACATTGACTAAGTTCTTTTACTTGTCATTTACTTATGGTTGCGGAATGGCCGTCGCACCATAGTTGTTTCAACATTCGAGGAGTGAAATCGTCACCTCCTATTCGAGTAGCGAAATCGTCGCATACTCGGGATAGCGAAATCGTCGCATACCCCCAATCATCACCGCCAACTCATGGCAACTCATGGCATAGGTAGCCGTCGCAGCGAAATCGTCGCATACCCGGGATAGCAAAATCGTCGCACATCCCAATCATCACCGCCAACTCATGGCATAGGTAGCGAAAAATCGTCGCATACCCGGGATAGCAAAAAATCATCGCACATCCCAATCATCACCGCCAACTCATGGCATAGGTAGCGAAATCGTCGCATACCCGGGATAGCAAAATCGTCGCACATCCCAATCATTCGCATTACTTGCCAACCTAATTCATATGATCTTAGGTTCAAGTCACTAAGTCTCACCTATGTTTAATAACACTAGGTTTACTTTCTTGTTCTCAACCTAGGTTCCATGACTCTAGGTTTCAATTCCATATCCAACCTATGTTCAACAACACTAGGTTAAATTCTCACATGTTCCAACCTATGTTCAATGACACTAGGTTCAACTCTCACATGTTCCAACCTATGTCCAATGGCACTAGGTTCAACTCTCACATGTTCCAACCTATGTTCAATGACACTAGGTTCAACTCTCACATGTTCCAACCTATGTCCAATGGCACTAGGTTCAACTCTCACATGTTCCAACCTATGTTAATAACACTAGGTTTAACTCTCACATGTTCCAACCTATGTCCAATGGCACTAGGTTCAACTCTCACATGTTCCAACCTATGTTAATAACACTAGGTTTAATCATACATGCAACCATACTACAAGTATTCATAATTGAGTTATACTTGAAATAAACATCATGCAATAGGAGTTCATTATTCTACCTATCATGATTTCTATCATTGCCAACATGCAAGTTCTAGGGTTCACATACATATACCATTTTGTTCTTAAATGGATAATTTACCCTAGACATGGAAGTGACCTAATCACTTCGGTAAACACAAACCCACCTCAAGAGCTTCCAAATCTTGGTGTTCTTCAAGCTCCTAAGTGTCCAAGCTTGGAGTTCTTGCTTCAACCCAGCTTCAACAAGAAAAAGGTTCGTTACTCATTTAACCCTAAATCCATCTCAAAATACGAAATCAAGTGTTCTAGCATGATTTCCTATGCCTCAATTGCAATTATCGAAGGTCCAAATATTTTTAGAACCCTTCATTGCAAAAGCCCTCATTCTACCTAGGGTTTGCATGCATGCATGCCAAACCCTAGATTTCGTGGCCAATCTTCCACCATTTGTGTTCTAGATTGCCAAGGGTTCCCAAAAACCTTATTTCAAAGAATCAAATCCAAGGTTTGAACCCAAAACATGAGGTACTAACCTTAACCACGAAATCCCCAAGCTTCTTCTTGCACCAAGAAGCCTCTTTTCTCCTTTGGAAGCCTTCTCCTAGATCAATCCACCACTTCTCCAAGCTTTTGGAGAGATCTCTAGAGAGAGAAAGTGAGAGGAGAGGGAGAGGGAGAGTTGGGGAAGAAGGTCTGTGAAAGAGGGTGTTCCCCAGCCCTTTCAAATAGCCCATGTCATGTGAAAAGACACTTTTGCCCCTCACCAATCAAAACACAACACCCAGCCCATTCTGGGCATTGTATACCGGTATGCCCCTTTCGCATACCGGTATACGGGGTTTAGTTCCGGTATACCTTCCGGAATTCCGCAAAACCTGAGAGCAAGGCTCACTGTTTCGACCAACACATACCGGTATCCCATTTGTGCATACCGGTATACCCTCCAGAAATCCCGCAAACCCGAGAGCTGGGTTTTCTGTTTCGCGCATCCTATACCGGTATACCATTTCGTATACCGGTATACCTCGAGAAATCTCGCAAACCCGAGAGCAGGGATTCTCGGTCACACTACGGCATTCCGGTATACCCCTGTCTCATACCGGTATACCCCAAAGAACTCTGCAAACCCGAGAGCTCGGTTTCTCGGTTTCACCTGGCATTCCGGTATACCTCTATCGCATACCGGTACCAGCTCTCCAATTCCGGTACTGAAGTTCACATACCGGAATCCAGTGCAGATTTCACCAATTCTGCAATATTAACTTATCGAAGTCCGTTTTCGCGCCTCTTTTGCGCCGGAAACACTTCGCATAAGTCTAGAACTTGGTCTAAGTCTCACACATGGCCTCTCATGCCATTTTCTCACTAGAACTCTACAATTTGTAGAAGTTCAGTACGGTGCACTGAAATTCAGTGTACTACATTTGAAGATTCTAAGTGCACAATTTATGGAGATAAACATAAAAAGAATTTACTTTTTGAAGTTCCGATGACAGAAAATAAAGTTTTTTCTATTCATATTACAATGAAAGTAGTGCTAGATAATGATTGGTTATGACATTATAGATATGGTCACTTGAGTTTTAAGGGGTTTGATCAATTACATAAAAAGAATATGATTGATGGTTTGCCTTTGGTGCATAATAATGGTTCCGTATGTGAAAGTTGTGTGCTAGGAAAGCATCACAGAGACTCTTTTCCCAGAATCATTAGAATTGATACATGCAGATGTATGTGGGCCGATACAGATACCGTCGCTCAGCACTTACTACTTTGTAGTTTTCATAGATGACTATAGCCGGATGACTTGGGTTTATTTTATTAAAAATAAATCTAAAAATTTTGATGCTTTTCAGAAATTTAAAATTTTAGTCGAGAACGAATCTGGTTATTGTATTAGGACCGTCCGTACAGATCGAGGGGGGGAATTTATTTCTAGTAAGTTTGAAATTTTTCCTGAAGCTAATGGTGTCCATAGGCAGTTGACGACCAGTTACACGCCTCAGCAGGACGGCGTTGCAGAGCGCAAAAATCAAAATTTAGTAGAGATAGCAAAAGGCATGTTGAAAGCGAAAGAGCTCCCGACCAAACTTTGGGCAGAAGCGGTATCAACTGTAACATATATTCTCAATAGAAGTCCAACTTTGCTGCTGGATAATATTACACCTTATGAAGCATGGACCGGAAACCGAAGGTAAAACACTTTGAAATTTTTGGATCATTTTTTTTGTTCATATCCCATCACAAAATAGGCAAAAATTGAATAACAATAGTCAAAAGTGTATTTTTTTTGGGTTATAGCGAAAGAAGTAAAGCCTATCGATTCTATAATCCTGCTACTAACTCTTTAATTATAAGTCGTGATGCTATATTTGATGAGCAAAAGGGTTGAGATTGGAGCGCAAAAGTGCAAGATAATCCGCTTTCGATACTTCAATGAAACTGCAACTGAAAACAGAAACAATGGTGACAATACATCAAGCACAGAAACAACACCACAAGCTTCACCGCGGATTTCACCAGAAACTTCTCAAAAGACGACACCGAGAAAAGTAAGATCACTTAGTGAAATATATGAACAGTGCATGTATTCACAATGTGGATAATCACAAACCTTCGAGAAGGCGGCAAAATCTAATGATTGGTGTAAGATTATAAATAACGAAATTGCGGCATTAGAGAAAAATAATACCCACAAGCTTACTGAACCGCCTATAGAAAAAAAAGTTATTAGATTTAAATGGATATACAAGGCGAAAAGGATATTGAGATATTAGAAAGGAACAAGAGACCACCGGTTGTAGTATACTAACGCTAACGATTTTTATTTTGGTTGTTCTAAGAGTGATTGGACATGTTCAGCTAATGATCGAAAAAGCACAAGAAGGGTTCGAGTTCAACTTAGGTGATTGTTAAAATTTTGTGATTTTTAAAATAACGTTTTTTTTGTTTTGTCATTGAATGCAATAAATGCGTGCAAAATTGCCTACGTAGTGCGGTATATGTTAATTTCTTTCAAAAAGCTAGTCCACATTGTCCCAAGTCGATAAGCATGTGCATGTAGGTTTGAAGATACCGAGTTCGAAACTCGGAAGAAACAGTTTATAAGGCTTTATGCCATCCCCACGTGTTGGATACGAGACTAAAAGAAAGAAAGAAAAAAAATTCCTTGATGATTAAAACAAGAAAACTTATTTACATTAGTTACTGAACTATCATTTAAAATAAAATCATTCCAAAATTGAAAAAAGACTATTTATGTTAGTTACTAAATATATCAGTACTGAGCAATGAATTTGGCCAGCCACAGACGGGCACTCCCAGCAATTAACGTTATGAGGTATTGCTCTGCCGCTGGCAGTACTAATAAAGTGTTGACCAATTAAAGATATGGTTGATTTATGATCGAAATGGAAATGAAAATTAAATTAAATTATATTAGAATGGAAGATGGTATGATGAAGTTACGGCAGTAGGCCTTCAATAAATATCGCGCTCTATATACTTGTTACAGTATATAGCGATCTCTACCAAAGGTAAAATTTAAAAAAAAGAAGAGAGGAAGAAAAGAAATAAAAGAATCTAGTACATTTTGGTGGAAGCAAACTAACTAGTTTTATTGGAGAAAACAAAGCAGCAAAAGTGAGCCTCTATTAGGGGTGTCAACGAGCCGAACACGAGCAAGCTGGGGCCGGCTCGTGTTCAACTCATTTCATAAAGGAGCCGAACACGAGCTGCCTCGTTAAAATATCGAGCCGAAAAATTCAGCTATATCGAACCGAATACGAGTTGGCTCACGAACAATAAATTAAAAGAATTAGAAATAATATATATACGAAGAGTATGACTACTGTGCTATTAGGAGCACAACAGCCCTTGTGCTCCTAACTTTCTAGCCATCCATCAATTTTGATGGATGGTTAGGATGAAAGAGAGAAGAGAAATTGGGGAGAAATTGGATGTCTCAATTTCTCTTCTCTTTGAATTTCTCCTCAATTTCTCTTCCCTCTCTCATCCTAACCACCCATCAAAATTGATGGATGGTTACAAAATTAGAAGCAGAAGGGCTGTTGTGCTCCTAATAGCACAGTACCCCTACTCTATATACGAAATAAATTTATGAGATTTTACCTATTAAACTTTAATCTAGTAGTTGAAACTTTACATATAACTGGACCTTTTTATAATTGAGTTGGATTTTATATTTATGTTAGACTAAAAATCTAATAATGAAAATATGTAATATATATATATATATAAATATTTATTTATATATAAATATAAAATATATTTATTTGAGCTGTTATCGAGCCGAACACGAGCAAGCTGACCCCAGCTCGTGTTCGGCGCATTTATTAAACGAGTTGAAAATATTCAGCTCGTGTTCGGCTCGTTTACTATACGAGCGATTTGATCCTAAACTCATTTTGAGACGAACATGAGCTGGCTTGCGAATAGCGAGCTGGATTACCACCCTTAGCCTCTATGCATCGTACGACACCTTAGACTAGCTCTGATCAAGAACCTAGAGTCATGGAACCTAGGTTGAGAATGAGAAAGTAAACCTAGTGTTATTGAACCTAGGTGAGACTTAGTGACTTGAACCTAAGGTCATGAGACTTAGGTTGGCAAGTAAAAAATGTGAACAATGGAATGTGCGACGATTTTGCTATCCCAGGTATGCGACGATTTCGCTACCATGCCATGAGTTGGCGGTGTTGAACAGGATGTGCGACGATTTTGCTATCCCGGGTAGGCGACGATTTCGCTACCATGCCATGAGTTGGCGGTGTCGACACGGGATGTGTGATGATTTTGCTATCCCGGGTATGCGACGATTTCGCTACAACGCCATGAGTTGGCGGTGTCGAGATGGGATGTGCGACGAGGTTCCTATCCCGGGTATGCGACGAGTTCACTACCCATGCCATGTGATGGCGGTGTTGAGACGGGGTATGTGACGATTTTGCTATCCCGAATATGCGACGAGTTCGCTACTCGAACTAGGAGGTGACGAGTTCACTCCTTAAATGTTGGGACCATTATGGTGAGACGGCGATTCTGAAACCATAAGTAAATGAGAAGTAATTGAGCTTAGTCAATGTGAAATATAGGATGAACCTAGGAGAGAATGATAATTCACATTTCATTTGGTTGCATCCTTTATGTTTATTTACAAGCATGTAAATAATTGTTGCATGGTTATTTGTGATCTAACTTATGCATATGGGATTTCTTTGGACCTGGTGGGTCGAGCTTCTCTCTTGGGTGGCCTTACCTACTGGGAACTATGTTTATAGTTCTCACCCCATGTTTTTCAGGTCCTTCTGCGAGTGAGGCGGCGGAGCGAGGCAAGGGTTTGGCTCTTTAGATAGCGGCCCTTCCATTTTGGTGACACATAGAGTTGTACCCCTAGTCTTGGTGTAGTGAACCGAATTTTTGTATACCTCATCGAGCTTAAGTCAAGTTGGATGAATTGTGGTTAAGAAGTGGACTTGATGAGTTCTATGTTGGGTTCCGAGAGCATCGGAACGATTAGAAGTAGTATCGGTGAAACTTGGAGAAAGTTGGGAGGAAATAGAAATTTTTGAGAAATGATTGTACCTCAAAATCTAATAGTTTTTATAAGGAAAAATTATAAATCTCCAACTTTGAAAGTGTCCCATATGTGTAAGAGGAGTTTCGGTTGTGTTGGATATGATTTGGAAAGAAAACGGAATGAAAATCGAAGTTTTGTAGTGAAAATGAGAAGAAAATAAAAAGGCTGAAGTTACTATTCATCGTGTCCGGGTCCGGACCCCAGATCTGAGGTCCGGACCCCAGCTGCGAAATGCTGAAATTTGCGTACGGGTTCCGAACCTTGATGCAGGGTCCGGACCCTGCACTGTTTGAAGGTTATAAATAGAGTCCCACAGCTCTCTCCTCTCATTTCCTTCACTCCACACGCATAAGAGAAGGGGGAAACCCTTCTCTCTTCCTCTCTAACACCTCTCTGTCCCTCTCTCTTGCAACCTCTCCACCAAAGAGGAGATTGGAGTTGGAGGAGATGAAGCTTGCTTGGTGGTGAAGCAAGCTCTCCAATGGTGGATTAAGCTTGGGGAGCTCGCGACCCGAGGTGAGTTCTTCGGACTAGGGTTTAGGGTTTGGATTAAATCCTTTAAAATTGGTGTATTGGAGATCTCTAGATGATTCTAAACTAGTTTAATCAAAGGATCACCATGATTTTTGGGTGTTCTTGAGGTTCATGAAACGTAGGGCATGGATTTGGGGCTTTTGTCCCTAAGAGGTTTTGAACCAAATTGATCTTGTAAAACCTTAATTAAAGGTTAATTCGACGTGGTGGACAACTTCGTTTTGGACTACGACGAGGTTTGGCGTCAGATTGAGAGATTTTGCGGAATATGGTTCGTTAGGCTTGGGTCAAGGCTTTTCGGCGGAGATAAATCGCGAAACTTGGTTTCCCGGCCCTAAACGTCGATACAAGGTGGGGGGTGCTATCCGAAATGGTTGGATTTATTCCTATGTCTAATTCTAATTTTCAAGCATGTATGCATGTATGTATATTTATAGTTATGCATGCTAGGGTTCAATTATGTTTATTGCTATATAAATTACATGCTACTTGATCTTGATAATAGACAATCATTGATGCAAGTGCTAACCTAGCATGTATGGGTATAGACCATTTGAACATTGGGAACCCTTGAAATGTAAAAGAAATGGTAGAACAAGCTAATGAATGAATTTAGATCAACATGTACGCATACACATGTACAGTTATGCATGTTAGGGTTCAAGTATATGCATTGCCATGTAATTTGCATGTTTCCTAATTTAGTAGTAGACAACTGTGGTTGAGAACTTTGAACTTAGGATGCATGAGCGTGAAAATAGTACCATGTGAACCCTAGAGATGCATTGAACTAGTAGAGTAAACACTAGGTTTGAACATAGAAAACAAAGAGTGGACATTGGAATAAAGTGAAATACTAGGTGCCATTGTGATGTTGAATGTGAACCTAGTGATGGAACCATGGATTGGATGTGGTTTCCTATGCATGTAAAGGATATGGCATGAATCTCGAGTCCCAAGTGTAAATATGGAATTGGGTCGTTGCATGTGCCATTGTGTTGCCATAGTTGTATGTACCATGAGCATTGCATATTTGCTTATGTCCACAGAGTGTGGTGATTGTATATTCCATTGATGCACGCGACATGAATCAAGTGAACTCTCAAGTATATGTGGAAAAGATTGGGTCGGTGCATATGTAGCATGACATCTAGTGCTATGATGTTATTGAGCATGCGAGGGATTGAAATAGATCCTCTGGACCATGCTAGGGATTGGTAGATCCCCGTGTGTTGTTACCCTGGTCAGTAGGGTGTCCTCGGGTTGAGAGGACTGGATCGCACTCACATTGTCTGTTCGGCTTGTTGGTGTTCGCGACACCACAGGCAGTGAGCTCCGGAGTCGTCACACCTATGGATTGAGGGTTATCTCCCCAGCAGACGGCCCTAGATGGTTGAGGGACTATCTCCCTGCGGGCCCTAGTATTGTGGGTTTGGCTTGACCTTCAGGTGAGCCGGTAAGATTGGGTCAAAGAGAAAAGAGACAGGTTGTGTGAGAATTCGAATTTTGAAAATTTGAAATTCTGTGTTCCTCTCCCCTGATACTGTGTTTTTGAGCTGTATACGTATATATATACAGGTATATATATATATATATGTATATAAGTGAGTTTTTTTTGGGGTTTAGTGTTTTTGGATTTTCGTCGCGGAGAGTGAATGGCTTAATGACGCGATCCGGAGTCCGAATCTGACGATCCAAAATGGTAGATTCGATGTCTCGGCAGTGCTGAATGCGATGGCATGAACCGTTTCAACATGCGGCGAACGGTTTGAGAGATCTTCCATCTTCTTCGCCGAGAGGTCGAATGTCATATTTCTTGGTTTCGCGATTTAGACCCTGTTCTCGCACCATTTCGCATGAGATTGCTTGTGGAGGGGTGTCTGGACATTTTGTACCTGCTGTGAGGGACTGAGGAGTGATTTGCTGTGTTTGGAGAGCTTTTTTGTAATTGTGCAGGTGTTTAAGTGTGTGTGTGTGTGTGTTGGTGTTGTGTGTTGTGACCCTCTCTCTCTCTCCCTCTCTCCCCCTCAGCCTCCCCAGAGGTGAGCACCAGCTGCCCCAGCTCCTTGGTGATCTTCCCGAGCTCGGTCGGCCGCCGCCGGCCATCCCCTGGCCGGAGCAACCCCGGCCAAGCTTCCCTCTCCCGTTTCTTCTTCTTCTCCTTCTTCTTCTTCCCTTCCTTTTTCCCTGCAGTGTGCACCCAGGGAAAACCCATGCATGGGCTTCCCCTGAGATGGCACGACCGTCGGAGTGGTGCGCCGCCGTCGGGAGCCGCCGCTGTGGACCGCCGGAGCTGCTGCAGCCACTGCTGAGAGAGTTGTGGGCCGAGCTTGGTGGGGCCGCGCCACCGCCGCCTCCCGACGCCGGCGAGGGTGAGCATGGTCACCCTCGGGACCTCCGCTGTCGGACCTTCCCTCCCCGGCCGTCGCCGTGCCGCCGGACAGCCGCCGGAGCCGCTGCGGGCTCGGGTTTGGCAGCTTGGGCTGTTGCAGCCGTGTTTGCTCCGCGCCGCCACCCGCCGCCGTTTTTGTCGCAGTCACCTCCCAACCTACGGCCGGCGACCTCCTCTTGCCGGTGCTCGTGTCGCCACCGGCCGCCGCCGCCGTTCGTTGCCGGCGCCCCCGTGCCCTAGTCTCGGGTTGCCAACCCGAGAGCCTCCTTCTTCCCCGCGCCGTCGCCGCCGCTCCCCGCCGCTCCCTGAGGTAAGCCCCCTTCTCCTTGGGTCCCTCGCACCCATCCCTGGCCGCCGCCGGCCATGGATGTCGGCCGGCAGCCGGCCGGAGCTAGCTGCTCCGGCCAGGGGTCTTTTTGTGTTGTTTTTGTTTTGCGCGCTGGTTTGAGCTCTCTGTTGCCTCCCGAAGCTCGGGAAGGTGAGCACGATGATCGCGGCGACGCGCTGATCATCATGCTCACCCTAGTTTTCCTTTTTGATGGGTTATTTTGCTGCGTAACCGTTGTCGAGCCATTTTGCCTTATATTTGTGCTGTTTTTATGCATTATCCTGGCCTGCGACTGTCCTCGTCGCAGTGGGGCTGTGAGCATGGCCTCCGTGACATCGTTGCCTATCCACTGGTGTTTGCGGAAGGCCGTGCGAATGTACGATTTGCTCGAACGGCCTTAGTTATGCTTGCTTTTGTGCGTGCGGTCACTATTTTTATTGTATTTTTCGGCTTTCGACTAGTCCTGTCGCAGTGGGACTATGAGCACAGTTTCTGTGACGTCGTTACCTATCCGCTGGTGGTTGCGGAAGATCGTGCGGACGTACGGTTTGCTCTAGCGGCTTCATTTATTGCTTGTATGCTTGTATAAGTTGCTTGATTGTGGATTTTGGCTTTTGTGGCATTGTTGCGACGCTGTGGGCAGCAAGGGCTTGGTTCTTAGGGCCCTGTGGACTCGTTGTCCAACCCCTTCGACTTTCGTGGAGATTCGGATTCATTTCCGACGCGTTTTCTCGATGAATTAATCGGCGAAACGTGTGTTTCTAGTCGTGCGACTCACTCGCTGATTTTGCGAGCGACTTGGCTTCGTCGTTTAGCCTCGTTGGCTGTTCCTCATCACTGTCCTGAAGTTCCGAAGACAGCGGATGAGCGACGAGGGGTTCCGGTGCCAATTCGGCATTTTTCGAAAATCCGGAAAGCCTTTTCGTGTGCGTTTGTGGTCGTGGCACCCCGAGCTTGTGCTCGCTGTCCCGTCACTTGGTTTAGTGTGTTCGGGGACAGCGAGGGACTTCGTTGGCTGTTTGGTACCCCTGTAGAGCTTTGTGTGGTTCGGTATCGTCCCGGTGGGTTTCCCGGGCGATCCGTCGGTTTCGGGATGTGTGAGCTTTGTGTTTAGCGTCGACTTGGTGGACCTTGACCCTGTGAGTCTTTCGTAGGTCCTGTCGTGGTTCTCGAGAGCCGTCGGTGTTAGGCTTGATCTTTCGACAGGTGGGTATTTCGATCCGGAGTCGGTTCAGTGGACTACGGTGATACCTTTCTATCTCTTCTCTTGCATTTCAGTTTTAGTTCATTTGACTCTCGTTGACTCTACTTATATGCGTGCTTGGATAGTAGAGTAGTTGTGGTTTGCATGGTTCTTGAGACGACCCAGTTGGTCGGTAGTGATCGCCTGTTGTTTCGAGCGATCCTAGTTGTGGTTTGCATGGTTCTTGAGACGACCCAGTTGGTCGGTGGTGTCACGCCCCGGGCCCTCGTGGGAGCCTACTAGGCACGTGCACAGACCCGCCGTGTACCTCAAACAACACAATGTACACAAGGCGTCTATACTAAAAACAATCAAGTAGAATAAAGAATACATCCTAACAAGGTAATCAGAGCGAGAACATAGTTCTACAACTAAAATAAAATCAACACAGCTAAAATCTCAAGATATACAATAACATTATACATCTTATCAACTAGTGGATCAATCAACCATCAACAAACTATACATCTTTCATTCAAAATACAATGAAAGGAAACCCATGGTATGCCTGATGGAGAACCGAGTCCTTATCGGACGTATACTCATCGTCGGAACCGTAATCGAAATATTTGGTTGGACGATGGACCACTACTAGAAGCCTAACTTGAATCTGAGTCTGACTCAGATTCAGTGGGTTAAGTTGGAAAGTTTTATTAGATTAGGATTTTTAGTTTATTTGGGAGTTTTAGATTAGAAGTCTATTCCTTTTTTTTGAATTCTACTATGAGAATTTATTTAATTTCCTTTTAGGACTCCTAGTCGTATTCCTAGTCGTTTTAATCTATATTCTCAATAAATAAGAGTCAAGTCTCTATTGTAAGGTATGCTATGCTTTCGATTAATGAAAATTGAGTTATTTGAATTCCTCGTGAATTTTCTTTGCCTTCGCGAAAGCGTCGACCGGAGCGAGTCCGGCTCGGGAGCGAGTCCCGTGAATTACCTCTTTCCCTTTTCCTTCTCTTCTCTCTTCTACTTTTATTTTATTTTAGCCGTTGGATCGATTACAATTAAAGAGAGCCGTTGAGATCGACTTATCCACGCGAGACCCACCCGCGAGCTCTCTCCACAAGTCGACCATAAGGAGAACCCAAATTCTAGCGAAGCGGCTAAGATCCGACGATCGAAAGGAAATAAAACTAACTCGTCCGCGTGCGTGCGATGGATCCGATCCTGCGGAAACCCTAAGGTGTGATCTCTCCTAATTGATCTCTTATTTAAATCTTCGAATTCCGGATTTGTCATTTATTTCCTTTAATTTGATTTCTAAGAATCGCTTAATCCGTAATTTCTTTAAGTAATTCTCGAAACCCTAAACCGTCCTGCATCAGATTTGGTATCAGAGCCTAGGTTTTATCATGACGACTCGATCAGGAGCCAAGTTTAGGGATGAAACTGTAGATGACCCAAATACCCTTATACTAAACCAAATATTAGAGAGAATGAGCAAACTTGAAACACTTCATACCGACTTTCAAAATCTAGCTATTGAGGTGCAAGATCTTAAAACTCGAACAACTACTTTAGAAAATCCACAAGCTAGAGGTCGAGTTCAAAACGGGGATAATAGTATCCAGGGAACACCACAAACCGGTGAAGGGTCTAGGGCGCACACACCACCTAATAGAGAAACCTACAACAATGAACCAAACCAATTCGTAGGACTTGTTCCACATGCACATAGGAGACCACAACTACATGCTTATGGTCAACTAGATCGAGACCGACACGATAGAGACGATACCATAGACATAACCCGTAAAGTTAAGGTAGATGTTCCTTCTTTTGATGGAAAACTTGATCCAAAAGCCTTCACTGATTGGTTAGTTGACATGGAACAATACTTCGATTGGTATGATATGTCTGATACCCGTCGCGTTAGGTTTGCTAAGATGAAATTGACCGGTGCCGCTAGACAATATTGGATTGGTGTTGAGAGACAACTTGAGCGGTTAAGGCAAGAACCTATTACCTTATGGGCAGAGATGAAAGCTAAGCTTATAGAGAAATACCTGCCACCAACCTATAAGCAACGCCTTTACGAGCAATTGATTTCATTACGCCAAGGGTCACTTTCTGTGGCCGAATATATGACTCGTTTCGATGAATTGAAACTTAGGTGTGATGTTCAAGAGGATGAGATGATGACCCTTACAAGATTTCGTCAAGGGTTGCGTGAGGACTTACAACGAGAAATTACACCCCATAGAGCCTCTAGTGTTGAGGAGGCCTTTCAACTTGCACTAAAATATGAACGATACCTTAAGGCACCACCTAAGAGTTTTTCTTCCCAAGCTGGGGAGGCAAATTCTAGGAAATGGACCGATAGGAATCCCAAGGCTAGCAACATGAACCCATACATGTCCGAGTCTACTAGTGCATCAAACCGCCATGATGATAAAGGTAAGTCAGTAGCTAGTGAGCGTTCAAAGTCTGATCAAACAACCGGTAGGTGCTTCAACTGTCATAAAATAGGTCACTACTCCTATGAATGTCCTAAGAGAAATATGGTTATTCAACCCAATGAAGAAGACCTAGAGGAAGTTGAACATACTGTAGATGAAATTGCTAGTGACGAGGATGATTTAGAGCAAACGTATGACGAGAATGAAAATGCCTATTTAGAGGTTATGCGATGTGTCCTAGCTACACCTAAGTCAGATGATGATTGGAGACGCACCACAATTTTCCACACTTATACAAAATGCGGGGATAAAAATTGCAAAGTTATTATTGATGGAGGAAGTTGCATGAATGTGGTATCCAAATCAGCCATCGAAAGAATGAACTTGAAACCCGAACCTCATCCTACTTCTTATAAAGTAGCTTGGGTAGACAAAACTTCGATGCCCGTTACCCAAAGATGCTTAGTTCCTCTTCACTTTGCCACATATGAGGACCAAATTTGGTGCGACATTTTACCTATGGATGTTCCACATGTCCTATTAGGGAGACCTTGGATGTACGATATGAATGTTACACACTATGGTCGACCAAACACTTATTATTTCGTTCACAAAGGAAAGAAAGTCGTCTTGAATCCTAGTAAGCCCGCTTCTCTTAGAACCTCAAAGAATTCATCACGAACGACTAAGGGAACCCTAGAATTGAGTTCATCTACTGCACCTAAAGTCGAAACCACTAGACCTCTACACATTTTGAATAAGAAAAGGTCTTGTAGAGAAGTAGAAACTGAAGTTGTCAATCAAAGTTTATGTGATTTATTGAGATGCTTAGTTGGAGAAAACATTAGAAATTGGGACACTATTCTTCCTATAGCTGAATTTGCATACAATAGTTCCATTAACCGAACAACCGGCATGAGTCCTTTCAAAATTGTTACTGGATACAACCCACGGAAACCTATAGATTTAGCACCCTTACCTATAGGTTACCGAAGTAGTGAACATGCTGAATCTTTTGCTCAACATATACGAGAATTACATAATGAAATTCGGAGACGGATAATTCTTAGTAATGAAACTTATAAGAAATCTGCTGATGAACGCCGGAGTATCAAAGAATTTAAAGAAGGAGATATGGTTATGGTGAGAATTAGACCTGAAAGGCTTCCGAAAGGAGCCGTTAAGAAGTTGCATGCACGACGAATGGGTCCGTTTAAAATTTTAAAGAAAATCAGTTCTAATGCCTATTCGTTGGAGTTGCCACCCGACATAGGGATTAGCTCCACTCTCAATATTGAAGACCTAACAACCTATCATGAAGATATAAATGATCCAAATTTTCCTTCATTTGATAGTCCTATCCCACCTTCACCTTGTCTTTCAAGCCCTTCCTTGCAGAAAAAGAAAGATGCAATCGAATCAATACTCGATGATCATATTGAGTCTACACGAGATGGAGGAGATCGCACATTCTTAGTCAAATGGTTGTACAGGCCTTATGAGGACACGACGTGGCTCACAGAAGAACTTCAGAGGATCCATCCGAAACTTTATGAAGAATACATCAATCGCAATTCGTCGGAGACGAATTTTTCCAAGCCGGGGAGAATGATGGAGAATCGAGTCCTTATCGGACGTATACTCATCGTCGGAACCGTAATCGAAATATTTGGTTGGACGATGGACCACTACTAGAAGCCTAACTTGAATCTGAGTCTGACTCAGATTCAGTGGGTTAAGTTGGAAAGTTTTATTAGATTAGGATTTTTAGTTTATTTGGGAGTTTTAGATTAGAAGTCTATTCCTTTTTTTTTAATTGTATTTTGAATTCTACTATGAGAATTTATTTAATTTCCTTTTAGGAGTCCTAGTCGTATTCCTAGTCGTTTTAATCTATATTCTCAATAAATAAGAGTCAAGTCTCTATTGTAAGGTATGCTATGCTTTCGATTAATGAAAATTGAGTTATTTGAATTCCTCGTGAATTTTCTTTGCCTTCGCGAAAGCGTCGACCGGAGCGAGTCCGGCTCGGGAGCGAGTCCCGTGAATTACCTCTTTCCCTTTTCCTTCTCTTCTCTCTTCTACTTTTATTTTATTTTAGCCGTTGGATCGATTACAATTAAAGAGAGCCGTTGAGATCGACTTATCCACGCGAGACCCACCCGCGAGCTCTCTCCACAAGTCGACCATAAGGAGAACCCAAATTCTAGCGAAGCGGCTAAGATCCGACGATCGAAAGGAAATAAAACTAACTCGTCCGCGTGCGTGCGATGGATCCGATCCTGCGGAAACCCTAAGGTGTGATCTCTCCTAATTGATCTCTTATTTAAATCTTAGAATTCCGGATTTGTCATTTATTTCCTTTAATTTGATTTCTAAGAATCGCTTAATCCGTAATTTCTTTAAGTAATTCTCGAAACCCTAAATCGTCCTGCATCAATGCCTACAACAACGACACCGTAGAGGCTCTAGCTAGCTGCTAACCCCTCGCCGCGATCCCAAGCCTCTCCTGCTGCGGAAGGCTCTGAAAAACCCAACAATAATGGGGGTGAGAACTATTAATCAATAGTTTCCAGTGGGTAAGCCGCCGAGAGTGGCGAATTACACCGCTAGGTCAACTGAGGCAAGATAGTTAGAATCGAAACATAAAGCATAAAGCAAATAACATACAATGCTAACAGGTAGTTCTACATCTATCTTGCCTCCAATGACTAAAACATCTACATGAACATGAACATGCTCTAGTGTCATATGCTCAACAATTAATTTCATGGTTTATATGCATGTCAAATTAATGCCATGATCAGTTCATAAGCTCTAATGCAATAACTCACTATATGTCAAATTTCACTATTACACATAAGACTTGTCTCCAACTACAAATATGTAATGTATATTCAATTTGCTACTACATGTATGAACCATGTGACTTGTTCTCAACAATATGAAGGTTATGTTCACTACATGTAATCCCACGATGTCACCACCCTATACTATATCCATACACTACATATATATGCATCGATTAGTTAGGGTGTCAAATGTCACATTTACGGTTAAAATAGCCTTTTCACCATATGAATATTCACCTTGCATACACCATAATTGTGTAATCATAAGATAATACAATAGCGGGATGTTCACTTGTGCCGTGCCTAATGGCTCCATGGTAGTCAACACCTCACGCATCGGTGAGCCTTACCCACGGCGGTTTCATTTCGGCGCTCTCTCTAACACGGGGGCGAAATAACTGTCGCTAGGCCATCTCCGGAGTGCCGGCTTGTAGGGAGCGACCCTCACAAGCATGTGTACACGAGCATAGTGGCGAACAAGCAACAAATCAACCGTAATAATACCATACGTTTTAATTTCACGTTATGTCAAAACATATCACTTTATGTTTAATACATTCAATAACCAATATGCTACAAGTCAACAATATCATGTTGTTCTCAATGTTCGATGGTATGTCCCTACCAATATGTCCATGTCTCTAACATGTAGATGTTCATCTCTTTGTTTACTAAGTTCATAAATCATGCATTATTCTAATGCCATAAATCATGCACTCTACGATGCCATATGTCATGCATTCTCTAATGCTATAATCCATGCATTCTGCGATGCCATAACAATGCATTCTACGAGCCAAAACAAGTCCAAAATCATGCCATATATAAGCTACAACAACCTCTACATCTAGAGTATGAAACTATCATGCAAGTGTTTAATCAATTATAATATCAATGCCAATATAATCCCTTTCCTCATGTCTTAAACATAGAATCAATCCACGACCAAATGGTCGAGTCCAAGGCCAACAATGCCCGTCAAAGTTGCTCACCTAGATGAGGTGCAACAACTTATCATGCATTTGCCATAACTTCTCTTTTCTCCATACGAGCATACTTTAGTATGCGAAGAGGATCCACTAGATCAACAACCAAATAGTGTCTTCTATGACACTCTTTTCTAACATGCATAACTTAATTAGCATTTCCTAATGCATCATTGCACTATTAGTGCAAATACCCTAGCATGCATGCTATTCTCATAATGTCACCCTATATGTATTATGCATTTCTCATATACAACCTATATGTCTCATGCAACCACATTTATCATCATGTCATAATTAACATAATTATGCATTTAAATAACCCTATAACAAGATAGGAGACATAGGGGGAGTTCACCCATTTCGGTGAGGTCAAACCCACCGGATACCCGTCGGAACCCCGCAGTACTCCGAAACGAAGTTGTCCCCCAAGCTTCTCATACCCTAAGATAATTTTCCAAGGGGTTAAGAACTTCGAACGAACAAATTCGAAAACCACCAAAAACTATGAGGTAAAAGGGTGAAAAAATATCTTGAGCAAGTAAAACTTGTTCTAAGTCCAAATTGAGGTTAGAGATCATCAAATCCAACCTACAACAACGTTCTACACCCATCAATTCCACCTCAAGGGCTCACCATCACAAAACCCTAAACCAAACCCTAGTTTTCAAGAAACTAGGTTTACAAGCTAAATCTTAAGCAAAATCACCAATAGAGGTTGTAAAAGAGTTTACTAACCTCAAAACAAGCTTCCACTCAAGCTCACACAAGCTAGGGTTGAATATCCATCCACCAACAAGCTCTCCACAAAAGCCACGAGCTCCATCCATGCCTAGGAGTCATCCTCCAAGGAGAAAACGGAGAGAAAAGAGATCAAACCATGATCTAAGGGGTTGGGGGAAGAGAAAATCTAGAGAGAGATAGGGAGAAAACCCTACCTCCAAACCTTCTCCAAGCCTCAGCCAACAATGGCTGTGAAGGGGTGAAGGGGTAAGTTATAATAGATGTAACAATATCCCCAAAAGCCCTTCCAAAGAACAAAATTGCAAAACTGCACAAAATGCATTCTGCAGCATTGTATACCAGTATGCGCATAGGCATACCAGTATCCAACCAAAATCCCGCAAACCCGAGCCTCGGCCAAGCAGTCTGCGCAAAGGAATTCCGGTGTGCGACTTCTCCATACCGGTACTAACACTCCAATACCGGTATGCGCATTGCACATACCGGAATGCCAGCGTATTCCGATATCTCCAGCCAGATTCCGCAGAACCCGAGAGCTGCGCAAACCAGTTCTCACTGGATTCTGGTATCCCTAAACCAGATACCGGTATGCAATTGCAAAATCTGCACTTTTGCAGATTTTGACTCCCGGAGTCCGTTTTCGTACTTTTTAAGTTCCGAAAACACTCCGAAGCTCTCCAAACTCAACTCAAAACTCCAGAATAGTACAAGCCACTATTCTCACACTAGAACTCCGCAATTTGCAAAAGTTCAGTGTACTACATACTCCCCTCCTAAAAAGGAGTTTCGTCCGCGAAACTACGGATCAACAACAACAAAGAAACAACAAAATCAGAGGAGATAAGAACATCGTTCTCGCAGTGAAGCCTCCAGCTCTCACACCATGCATCCCGTCCAAGATGTTGCTCCAAAGCATCTTGTAGTAGGAATAGTAATAATTCCGAATTCCTACATTCCACAAGTCCAATCCTCAACCACTGCTCCTTGAAGTTTAGATCTTCATGCAGCTCTAAGGAAATGGCCTCCACCTTCCAGGTAGACTTCAAATACCTTCAATAGATCTGAAGTAGAACAACTACACATGCCACTAGGCCCAATTGCCTCAGGGTCTCAAATAATCTCAAGAATCTAAAACTTAGATTCCTCAAACATAAATCTCTTGGATTTCCTTAATCAAGCATCATCATCAGATCCTCTGATTCAAGTACCAAAATCACATCTCTCAACGGGAATCATCCGTTTTACTCAAAGTCCAAAGCAGTAGAGCCAGGCGCTCTAAGCAGTCGCACAATTCACCAATGTATACTTGTGCGAAAATTTCCTCGATCCAACTCAGGTGAATAGTTACTCCTATTCACAATCTCTCAACAATCATCACGTCTAGCTTAGAAGCGAGACAATCCAATTTCCGGAGCCTCCGGTAATCCTCTATCCATACAAGGTAGATAGTCTTTACTTAGCATATCACATAAGCCTTGCCACCACAAGCACAACTTGTCGGTTTCACCGTCAAGACACTTTTTGACAATCCACTAGGAATCCATCAGTCGATGCACTCTTGGTCTCAATTGCACCATTTACCAGTCGAGATCAAGGCTAACTCTTGTGATCCGATCTAAAGGATAGATATCACATCAATTATCTCATCTCATCGATAATCCTAGTTCATCGGCCTCTAACCTATTTTCACAGCTTTAACTCATTCTCCCGAGTGAAGAGACATCTCCAACAATAAGATCTGGGTGCACTTCACACCACTATCCATACATAAACTTGCCATATTTTCCAAGCAAATGCCATGGCAATCTTTTCAAATCACAATTGGCAAATCCTCTTGCATTCTCTCACTTGCTGAAAGGTTAACCCTACCTTTCTATTTTACACCAAAGTGCAACTCAATCCGTAGAGAGAAACACAACTACAAAACAAAAAGCCCATCTTCGGGGTAACCAAGGTTGGCGGTCATCGACCACACCAACGGTTCCAAGAAACTCCTCTCACACATATCTTTCCAAAAGGTTTAATCCCTTAATGTGTGAGTCCAGAAAAGGGAGTAGATAACTAGGTAATCTCTCCACCAATATCCATAACATCCAATCAAACTAGAAAGTTTGAACTTCGATCACATCCGCTTGTCTCAATCCACTATGGATGGTTGATTTCCTTGAAATCTCCAATCATAACCACTTTGGCATCAACTACCAAGGGACGCTAGTCCTCACAACCAGATCAGCACGCCTTCCTTCTGAAGTACTTGCAAACCTCATTCAAGGAACTTCGTGGTCTTCATCGCCTCTCGATTTCCCACTCATCGTCGATGCGCACAGGGACCAAGATACCCAAAAGGGCCAAACATCGCAACACACAAGAGCATCAACAGCTCGAACGACACCACGACAATTTCGTAATGTCTACACCAAGTAAACAAGTTACCCTCGGTCCAAACTCAAATTCATCTCAACGAGAGTAGTACTCAGATTGCAACTACCCTCGAATAAAACCAGAATTTGTGGAGCTTGATCAAACAGATCAACCGATCCCAACTACGGGTGCATATCCGGATCGTAACCCTACCGAGTTCACGATAGTCGACTCACAGTCGAAATGACCCATCCGCTCAAAACAATCGAGATCTACACTCCACAATAAGAAACACAAGGCAAAAGAGGTCTCCAGACCAAGCCTTCAACTCTCGCAACACAACCGGGATTGCACAAGCAAGTCTCTCACAAGAGACATCCTCACCTTTGAGGATTCTCTACCCCTACCAAAGGTGCCGGCCCCTAAGGCCACGCGCTCACTCAGCCAACAACCAGGCTGGGGCAGGTGAAACAATCGTCACAAATAGCGAATCTCCAAGCCCTCAAAAAACACTATTTCGTGTCCAAGATCCCAAAGCACTACAGCTCGGCTCACACACTCATCGGCAATCAGATAGCCGAAGAGCCAGCACAAGTTCAAATTAGAACTATACGCTCTCAGCCAAATAAAGCCAATCGCTGCGTTGGCGCGCAGAAACATCCAAAGCTAACGGAGTACAAGAACAGTACTCTCAAGTCCAAACACTCAGGACCACTCAATCTGCAACAACAAGGAATGAGTTCCCTGCCATGCATTCGGCAAGCAGCCGAACCAAAACCACAATCATAACAAACCACAACAAGCTCCAATACTACGAGCTGCGACAACCTCCATTGTCGCTGCATCATCCTCTGCCTGTCAAGTAGACATGCATTCACCCGGTGCCAACTGCACGAAGTCGATCTCAATATCGTCGACATTAAACTCCTCAAACACTCCAACTGGAAATGACCCACCTGGCCACGAAGAAAGCACTTGCCCTAACTCCAAGAGTATCATCGGGCTCGCGGCTCCATTGCTCACACGCCACAGTAGTCGATGACGATTTGACGTCCCATTAACGTCCTGCTAAAGGTCCACCTTCTCGAGATCAAATTTCTCCTTGATCACTTGATTATCCTCTTACATCAGACTTGCCACTCACAGTAGCTTCTGTTGCCGTCCCAACGGTCTCCACGTCTTTCGCCCTTATCAAGGTACGATCTGCATTCTCATTAAATTTCTTGAGGTCGACTGCTAACTGGATCAACAAATCCTCCAGTTGCTTAATCCTCTCATCTGCCGGCACAAAGCCTCAACTTGGAGTAACATCATAATTGATCGCCGCTCCGCCACACTCCTTGAATTTACCAATTGTTCTCTCAAAAGGTTCTACCAAACCCGGAGGATGCAGGAGTCCCGCCTCGGCTGCCTCGACCGCCATCGAGCGCGTCGATCACCACTCAAGCTGCAACAAGCAAAACATGCGTAGGTGAAACACCCCACGCCAACGCATCCCCACACAAGACTATAACCCCAATCACGCGAAAGTAATGAAGTGGACTCCTACTATTCCCCGATGTCACGTTGTCGGCCGCCAACGTGACCCTCCAAGGGTATAGAAGTGGTTCACTCCGATCTAACTCCAATAATTTTTGGAGCTTTAGAAACGACCCAATCATAATACTTTCGCCAATATGTCTCAAGAGATCCCGTCTCTCACGTTCCTATTCCTTATTGTCCAACCTGCCTAAGGTTTACTAGGTCCACTATGACTCAACCCTAGGCTCTGATAGCACAATAATCTGTCACGCCCCGGGCCCTCGTGGGAGCCTACCAGGCACGTGCACAGACCCGCCGTGTTCCTCAAACAACACAATGTACACAAGGCGTCTATGCTAAAAACAATCAAGTAGGATAAAGAATACATCCTAACAAGGTAATCAGAGCGAGAACATAGTTCTACAACTAAAATAAAATCAACACAGCTAAAATCTCAAGATATACAATAACATTATACATCTTATCAACTAGTGGATCAATCAACCATCAACAAACTATACATCTTTCATTCAAAATACAATGAAAGGAAACCCATGGTATGCCTACAACAACGACACCGTAGAGGCTCTAGCTAGCTGCTAACCCCTCGCCGCGATCCCAAGCCTCTCCTGCTGCGGAAGGCTCTGAAAAACCCAACAACAATGGGGGTGAGAACTATTAATCAATAGTTCCCAGTGGGTAAGCCGCCGAGAGTGGCGAATTACACCGCTAGGTCAACTGAGGCAAGATAGTTAGAATCGAAACATAAAGCATAAAGCAAATAACATACAATGCTAACAGGTAGTTCTATATCTATCTTGCCTCCAATGACTAAAACATCTACATGAACATGAACATGCTCTAGTGTCATATGCTCAACAATTAATTTCATGGTTTATATGCATGTCAAATTAATGCCATGATCAGTTCATAAGCTCTAATGCAATAACTCACTATATGTCAAGTTTCACTATTACATATAAGACTTGTCTCCAACTACAAATATGTAATGTATATTCAATTTGCTACTACATGTATGAACCATATGACTTGTTCTCAACAATATGAAGGTTATGTTCACTACATGTAATGCCACGATGTCACCACCCTATACTATGTTCATACACTATATGTATATGCATCGATTAGTTAGGGTGTCAAATGTCACATTTACGGTTAAAATAGCCTTTTTACCATATGAATATTCACCTTGCATACACCATAATTGTGTAATCATAAGATAATACAATAGCGGGATGTTCACTTGTGCCGTGCCTAATGGCTCCGTGGTAGTCAACACCTCACGCTTCGGTGAGCCTTACCCACGGCGGTTCCATTTCGGCGCTCTCTCTAACACGGGGGCGAAATAACTGTCGCTAGGCCATCTCCGGAGTGCCGGCTTGTAGGGAGCGACCCTCACAAGCATGTGTAAATGAGCATAGTGGCGAACAAGCAACAAATCAACCGTAATAATACCATACGTTTTAATTTCACGTTATGTCAAAACATATCACTTTATGTTTAATACATTCAATAACCAATATGCTACAAGTCAACAATATCATGTTGTTCTCAATATTCGATGGTATGTCCCTACCAATATGTCCATGTCTCTAACATGTAGATGTTCATCTCTTTGTTTACTAAGTTCATAAATCATGCATTATTCTAATGCCATAAATCATGCACTCTACGATGCCATATGTCATACATTCTCTAATGCTATAATTCATGCATTCTACGATGCCATAACAATGCATTCTACGATGCCAAAACAAGTCCATAATCATGCCATATATAAGCTACAACAACCTCTACATCTAAAGGATTTCGGTATGCGACTTCTCCATACCGGTACTAACACTCCAGTACCGGTATGCGCATTGCACATACCGGAATGCCAGCGTATTCTGGTATCTCCAGCCAGATTCCGCAGAACCCGAGAGCTGCGCAAACCAGTTCTCACTGGATTCCGGTATCCCTAAACCAGATACTGGTATGCAATTGCAAAATCTGCACTTTTGCAGATTTTGACTCCCGGAGTCCATTTTCGTACTTTCTAAGTCCCGAAAACACTTCGAAGCTCTCCAAACTCAACTCAAAACTCCAGAATAGTACAAGCCACTATTCTCACACTAGAACTCCGCAATTTGCAAAAGTTCAGTGTACTACAGGTGGTGATCGCCTGTTGTTCCGAGCGATCCTAGTGGTGGTTCTGGTTGCTTCTCGGCTCGTTGCCGTTCTGTGGATTGAGCTTGTTAGCACCTCACGTATGCCAACGGTCTGATCCACCATTTGGGCTTCTTTTTCGGAAAAGGGTCGTTGAGTTTGTTCTGACCCGTGAGCCTCGACGCATTGCGTCTGGTAGGTTTTGTGCCGTTGGTTGAGCAGGTTGTGACAGTGCCAGGGATACGTCCCGATGGTTACAGATTGGGTTTACTTTGTGGTTATCTCCTTTGATGCATATTAGTTGCTTACAGTAGCATAGTTGTTTCAGTTGTATGTCATCCTCATACTTATTTGTGCTGCTGTATACCATATCTATCTTTGTTGACCCTCGTGCCGGTGTGTACACCTTGCCTTCGTCGGCTTGCGGTACCCACTGGCAGGGGAGACATGTGTACATGTTCTCACCCCCCACCCTCGTTGTTGTTTTCAGGTGAGCAGGGTGGCGAGTGTCGGGACACTGCGAGGCACGCCTAGATAGTAGCTCTAGAGGTTCCGACTTGTGAGGCTACTTTTCAGATTTGGTTATCACCCTACCCTTATCAGTTAGATGTGATTGTGGTTCAGTTACCTTTGGATATTATCTAGCATGTTATGTTTTGGTGCAGCTTTATGTTGGATGTTTACCTTGCATGCTTATATCACGTGGTTTTCGTTTAGTATTCATGTGAGGTTTTCTTGTTTAGACTTGTGGATATAGATGCTTTCAGGATCTATCATGGTGGCCTTTTATCGAGTACTTTGGCTTTCTACCCCTCGTGGTAGCGTTTTCGAATAAAGGTTTCCGTGTGGGAAACAGTTTTCAAATAAATTTCCAATCGATCGACTTTTGAGATTTCAAAAGAGAGTTCTCGTGTGGAGAACAGTTTTCAAATGATTCTTCAATGTTTGAGACTAGGGTTTCAAAATAAAGCTCCTGTGTGAGGAGCAGTTTTCTAGAATGATCTGCTGTTTGTGCATTGCATCATCCTTCGCCTAAGGAATTGCTTAGATTCATACAGGTTTAAGGACTGCTAGCTGTATGAATCTCTTTGAGCTGTTGTGTTGTTGTGATGAATGAATGGTGGTTGTGATCCTGTTGTATGTTTGTGGACGCCGTGCAAATACAGGGGGGGGCTCTGTCCGTGTGTACAGTGGACCCTGTATCAGAACTAGCCCGGGGCGTGACAGATTAAGATGGTATCAGAGCGTAAAGGGAGCAAACACTCATTCATTCATTAACTTGTAACTGAACCACTGGTTAGGCTGACCCCTAGGAGGACCTAGGATGTATAGGCGCGCGAGTTCGAGGGGTTTGTTTTCGGCTTGTATTTTGTGGGAGTTGCCGACCCCCTTTCTCTTGCGCTGGTTTCTGCGTTTTGCAGTTGGCTTGTGGTCTTGGTTGACCTCCTCGTTCAGGTCGTGGTGGTGGGCGTGCGCCTGCGGAGCCGTCTGCTGGTGTTCTGTTTCGGGCTTTTGCGGCAGGATCGAGTGAGGAGCTGGCAAGAGGCGGATAGCCTGGCGTGGACCATACCCTGTGTGCTTGAGGCCGAGGCGAGGGGTCAGTTGGCAACCCTCTCCGGCATATTCCGGTTTGTTCCGGTGGTTTTTGGAGCAACAGGCTACGGCAGCTGCCGCTCCAGCCCCTCCTACTCCTTCGCCGTGTGCCCCGATGACTGCAAACCCTCATGTGGCACCCAGACCGTTGTGCGACGACCGTGACGACAACAGCGACTTTGTCGGCTATTGCGCGCGTGGACGCCGACCCCGTGTTTGGGGTGGTGGCCATATTCGAGCGTGTTGGGCAGATTTCCTGTGTTTTGATCTGCTCTGGTTCGCAGGCTCGTGCTCCTTCTGGTAGTGGTGGTGGAGTATCTGACAGATCCCAAGTGGCAGGGTGTTTTTCCCTTGCGTAACCACTCGTTGGCAGGTGGTGGCCCTTGTGGGCTTGGTGACGTCACTTGGTGGATCTGTGTTGTGGTTTGGGCTGTTCTTGCCCTGTCCCCACTTTTCATGTTGAGCACGAGGGCCCCTGCGAGTGTTTCTACAGAGACAGTGTTGTGAGCGGTTTCGACCGCAGTTTGGGTGTTTTCCCTCTGTTTTGTTGGGTAGGGCGGTGAAGCCTACCCCTCTGACGAATTGCTGGTAGAATCGTCAGTGTTGGTCTTTCGACCATTGGTTGGTTCTTACGTCAAACTGACGTGTACTAGACGGAGTGGACACTGTCTGGTGTCGGGTTGTTGTTGGTGCCTACTTGGTTTGCGGCTATCCTAATGCCTAAATTGGTGTGTTTTGAGATTTCTGGTGGCATTTGTAGGTTTTTGTGCTGCCGCGAGACCTTCCTGGTTCTTGTTGGAGGTCTCACCACGTGCGACGTTGGTTAGTCGACGCTGGTTTTGTTCTTCCCTCGCGCTTTGGTTCGTGTGGTTGACGACCCTTTGTCGCCTGTAGCCGACGGTTTGTTGTTGGAAGCCGAAGACTCCTAGGGAGTGGGCTCAGGGCAGACTTTGTTTTTGTGGGTCGGTTTGCTGTTTCCCATTAATTCGGTGACTAATCTGTGTTTCGGTCCAGCTTTTGAGTTGGTTAACCTGGTACCACTGTGGTGTTGCCAACTGGTTGTTGGCCTTTGATCTTGGGATATTTCGCTTTCTTTTGATAAGTACGTTGGCTGCAGACAACGTAGTGTCAAAAGTTAGGATGAAATACCCTATCCCTTTTGGGACCTTTTGGATTGGGTCGGTGCCTTCTCTTGTCGTCGTCTGGTGGGAAGCTGTGTGGTGGTCATCCCTGATCTTGTTGTGAGCCTGAGCTGATCCCGAAGTGGTTTTGAGCAGTTGATTTGCCATCACTGCCGTCGGTTTAACTCCGGCTGAGTTGGGTGCCTTTTAGCTCAGTTTCGGGATGACGGGAGCCTGGTTGTTGGCTCCGAGGTCTCTGTGCTTGTGTTTGCGTGCAGGGTTTTCGCCGCGTCTTTTGTGTAGCCGTGCTTTGGAGCGCGTGCCCGACCTTTTGGATCTGATGTTCGGCATCGTTGGTGTTTTCATCGCTTATTGCGATTGGCAATCCTCTGCACCTGAGTGTTGGACTCGCAAGGTTTTCGTTGGTTGGATTGTGAGTCGAGCTTTCGGTGGGTCAGTGTTGTTTTAGTACCCTCTACCACAGATCTTCGATCCCTTCGACCGGCTCCAGGGAGCCTCGATTTTCTCGAAGTGTGTTCTGCAGCCAGGTTATCTTTAGTTGAAGATCAAGGCCGAGGACGTTGCGTTAACGGCCTTCCGGACTCGTTACGGGCTTTACGAGGTCACGGTTTTGCCGTTCGGTTTGACGAACGTCCCGGCAGCTTTTTGGATTTGATGAACTGGATTTTTGGTAGATCTTGGATCAATTTGTCGTGGTCTCCTTTGTCGACATACTAATCTTTTCGAGGAGTTTCCTTCTTGGTTCGCATCGTGACGCAGGTTGGTTTTGCGGTGGAACCAAGGAAGGTGGGCTTTGTAGTAGTTTGGCCTATTCCGACTTCTGTGGCTGAGATTAGGAGCTTCCTCGGCTTGGGTGTTGTTGCTGGCGACTTGTTGAGGGTTCTTCTCAAGATCACCGCCCCTTTGAGCAAGCTGTCGAGGAAGGGCACGTTGTTTCTGTAGACTCCCGCTTGTCAGATGAGCTTCTAGGAGCCGATGGACTGTTTGACTCGTGCCCCTATCTTAGCATTGTCACAGCCTAGTGAGGTTGTTGTGGTCTTCTGCGATGCATCGTGGATAGGATTGGGGTGCGTGCTCTTTCAGCATATGAAGGTTATCGCTTATGCTTCGCGCTAGTTGATGGATTATGAGAAGATCTATCTGGCGCCCGATCTCGAGTTAGCAGCAGTGGTGTTCGCTCTCAAGCTTTGGAGACACTACCTGAATGGAGCGCGTTGTGAGATCTTCACGGATCCCCTGAGTCTGTCGTATCTCTTCAAGGAGCCGTCTCTTTTGATCACCGACCAGGAGCGTTTGGTGGTGGAGTTTCGTTGACTTGAGTTGGAGACCTTACCTTGTGGAGCTACCACACAGTTGTTGTCTTTGGAGGTGCAACCCACCTTAGCGGATCAGTTTTTCGGTAGGCAGCTGATGGAACTGCACTGGCAGAGAGTACGAGCAGATGCCGAGCAGGGCAGAGATGGTGACTTCGTCCTATATGCTGTTGGTTTTCCTTCGAGGACGGAGGTGTGTGCCCAGTGTTCAGGATTTGAGGTGAGAGTTTTTGACTGAGGCACACTAGTCGCAGTACACCGTTCATCCAGGAGAGACGGAGATGTACCGCGACTAGTGACAGAGTTTCTGGATGTAGCTCAGCATGTGGCACTGTGACTAGTTTGTCAGCAGGTGAAGGCTGAGCATTAGCGATTAGCAGAGAAGCTTCAACCGTTATCCGTACCTGTAGGGAAGTGGGAGCAGTTTACCATGGATTTTTCGTCACCGTGTTGCCTCGTTCTCAACGAGGTCATGTTGCGATCTGGATTTTTGTGGACGGATTGACGAAAGCAGCTCACTTCCTACCGGTACACTCGTTTTAGTCTCGTGATCGACTGGCGCAGCTCTACTTAGATGAGATCGTCAGGCTGCTCGGAGTGCCAGTGCCGATCGTTTTGGATTGGGGTTTTCGCTTCGTTTCCCAGTTCTGGAGGAGCTTGCAGTAGGCACTGGGGACGAGGCTCGAGTTCAGCTCAGTTTACCACCCTCTGAGTGATGGGCAGTCGGAGCGAGTCTTCCTGACCCTTGAGGATATGCTCCGGGCATGCGTTTTTGGATTTTTTTTGGTGAGGGTTGGTTCTGATACCTTTCCTTGGTGGAATTCGTTTTCTTCAACAGTTTCCAAGCGAGCGTTGGATTGGCACCGTGCGAGGCGTTGTATGGACGTCGTTCTTGATCACTGAGCTGTTGAGTTGACGTGGGTGAGCGTCGTGTGATCGGCCCGACAACGGTTCAGCTGAGGGAGGATCTCAGCTGAGGTGGGCTGCCTTTAAGGTTTTGGCTCTCAAGGTGAAGCAGTTGAGAAACCGGAGCTTTTTGTTTGTGAGACTGCAGTGGACGAGTCGCGAGGAGCGCGAGACTTCTTGAGGAGCTAGAGTCTGCCTTGTGTGAGAGGTATCCGCTGTTGTCCGCGGATGGTGTGTGAGTAAGTTTCGGGGACGAAACTTCTTGTTAGGTGGGAGTGATGTGAGAATTCTAATTTTGAAATTTTGAAATTCTGTGTTCCTCTCCCCTGATACTGTGTTTTTGAGTTGTATATGTATATATGTACAGGTATATATATATATATATATATATATATATATATATATATATATATATATATATATATATATATATATATATATATATATATATATATATATATATATATATATATATATATATATATATATATATGTATATAAGTGAGTTTTTTTTGGGGTTTAGTGTTTTTGGATTTTCGTCGCGGAGAGTGAACGGCTTAACGACGCGATCCGGAGTCCGAATCTGACGATCCAAAATGGTAGATTCGATGTCTCGGCAGTGCTGAACGCGATGGCGTGAACCGTTTGAACATGCGGCGAACGGTTTGAGAGATCTTCCATCTTCTTCGTCGAGAGGTCGAATGTCACATTTCTTGGTTTCACGATTTAGACCCTGTTCTCGCACCGTTTCGCATGAGATTGCTTGTGGAGGGGTGTCTGGACAGTTTGTACCTGCTGTGAGGGACTGAGGAGTGATTTGCTATGTTTGGAGGGCTTTTTTGCAATTGTGCAGGTGTTTAAGTGTGTGTGTGTGTTGGTGTTGTGTGTTGTGACCCTCTCTCTCTCTCCCTCTCTCCCCCTCAGCCTCCCCAGAGGTGAGCACCAGCTGCCCCAGCTCCTTGGTGATCTTTCCGAGCTCGGCCGGCCGCCGCCGACCATCCCCTGGCCGGAGCAACCCCGGCCAAGCTTCCCTCTCCCGTTTATTCTTCTTCTCCTTCTTCTTCTTCCCCTTCTTCTTCCCTGCGGTGTGCACCCAGGGGAAACCCATACATGGGCTTCCCGTGAGGTGGCACGACCGCCGGAGTGGTGCGCCACCGCCGAGAGTCGCCGCCGTGGGCCGCCGGAGCTATTGCAGCCACTGCTGAGAGAGCTACGGGCCGAGCTTGGTGGGGCCGCGCCGCCGCCGCCTCCCAACGCCGACGAGGGTGAGCATGGTCACCCTCGGGACCTCCGCTGCCGGACCTTCCCTCCCCGGCCGTCGCCGTGCCGCCGGACAGCCGCCGGAGCCGCCGCGGGCTCGGGTTTGGCAGCTTGGGCTGTTGCGGCCGTGTTTGCTCCGCCGCCGCCACCCGCCGCCATTTTTGTCGCGGTCACCTCCCAACCGACGGCCGGCGACCTCCTCTTGCCGGTGCTCGTGTCGCCACCGGCCGCCGCCGCCGTTCGTTGCCGGCGCCACCGTGCCCTAGTCTCGGGTTGCCAACCCGAGAGCCTCCTTCTTCCCCCGCGCCGTCGCCGCCGCTCCCCGCTGCTACCTGAGGTAAGCCCTCTTCTCCTTGGGTCCCCCGCACCTATCCCTGGCCGCCGCCGGCCATGCATGTCGGCCGGCAGTCGGCCAGAGCTAGCTGCTCCGGCCAGGGGTCTTTTTGTGTTGTTTTTGTTTTGCGCACTTGTTTGAGCTCTCTGTTGCCTCCCGAAGCTCGGGAAGGTAAGCACGATGATCGCGGCGACGCGCTGATCATCATGCTCACCCTAGTTTTCCTTTTTGATGGGTTATTTTGCTGCGTAACCGTTGTCGAGCCATTTTGCCTTATATTTGTGCTGTTTTTATGCATTATCCTGGCCTGCGACTGTCCTCGTCGCAGTGGGGCTGTGAGCATGGCCTCCGTGACATCGTTGCCTATCCACTAGTGTTTGCGGAAGGTCGTGCGGATGTACGGTTTGCTCGAACGGCCTTAGTTATGCTTGCTTTTGTGCGTGCGCTCACTATTTTTATGGTATTTTTCGGCTTGCGACTAGTCCTGTCGCAGTGGGACTATGAGCATAGTTTTCGTGACGTCGTTACCTATCCGCTGGTGGTTGCGGAAGGTCATGCGGACGTACGGTTTGCTCTAGCGGCTTCGTTTATTGCTTGTATGCTTGTATAAGTTGCTTGATTGTGGATTTTGGCTTTTGTGGCATTGTTGCGACGCTGCGGGCAGCAAGGGCTTGGTTCTTAGGGCCCTGTGGACTGGTTGTCCAACCCCTTCGACTTTCGTGGAGATTCGGATTCATTTCCGACGCGTTTTCCGGATGAATTAATCGGCGAAACGTGTGTTTCTAGTCGTGCGACTCACTCGCTGATTTTGTGAGCGACTTGGCTTCGTCGTTTAGCCTCGTTGGCTGTTCCTCATCGCTGTCCCGAAGTTCCGAGGACAGCGGATGAGCGACGAGGGGTTCCGGTGCCAATTCGGCATTTTTCGGGAACCCGGGAAGCCTTTTCGGGTGCGTTTGTGGTCGTGGCACCCCGAGCTTGTGCTCGCTGTCCCGTCACTTGGTTTAGTGTGTTCGGGGACAGCGAGGGACTTCGTTGGCTGTTTGGTACCCCTGTAGAGCTTTGTGTGGTTCGGGATCGTCCCGGTGGGTTTCCCGGGCGATCCGTCGGTTTCGGGATGTGTGAGCTTTGTGTTTAGCGTCGACTTGGTAGACCTTGACCCTGTGAGTCTTTCGTAGGTCCTGTCGTGGTTCCCGAGAGCCGTCGGTGTTAGGCTTGATCTTTCGACAGGTGGGTACTTCGATCCGGAGTCGATTCAGTGGACTACGGTGATACCTTTCTATCCCTTCTCTTGCATTTCAGTTTTAGTTCACTTGACTCCCGTTGACTCTACTTATATGCGTGCTTGGATAGTAGAGTAGTTGCGGTTTGCATGGTTCTTGAGACGACCGAGTTGGTCGGTAGTGATCGCCTGTTGTTTCGAGCGATCCTAGTTGTGGTTTGCATGGTTTTTGAGACGACCCAGTTGGTCGGTGGTGATCGCCTGTTGTTCCGAGCGATCCTAGTGGTGGTTCTGGTTGCTTCTCGACTCATTGCGGTTCTGTGGATTGAGCATTTGCTTCGATCGTCACAGCTCCCTAGCACCTCACGTATGCCAACGATCTGATCCACCGTTTGGGCTTCTTTTCCGGAAAAGGGTCATTGAGTTTGTTCTGACCCGTGAGCCTCGACGCAGTGCGTCTGGTAGGTTTTGTGCCGTTGGTTGAGCAGGTTGTGACAGTGCCAGGGATACGTCCCGGTGGTTACAGGTTGGGTTTACTTTGTGGTTATCTCCTTTGATGCATATTAGTTGCTTACAGTAGCATAGTTGTTTCAGTTGTATGTCAGCCTCATACTTATTTGTGCTGCTGTATACCATATCTATCTTTGTTGACCCTCGTGCCGGTGTGTACACCTCGCCTTCGTCGGCTTGCGGTACCCACTGGGAGGGGAGACATGTGTACATGTTCTCACCCCCCGCCCTCGTTGTTGTTTTCAGGTAAGCATGGTGGTGAGTGTCGGGACGCTGCAAGACACGCCTAGATAGTAGCTCTAGAGGTTCCGACTTGTGAGGCTACTTCCCAGATTTGGTTATCACCCTACCCTTATCAGTTAGATGTTTTTGTGGTTCAGTTACCTTAGGATATTATCTAGCATGTTATGTTTTGGTGCAGCTTTATGTTGGATGTTTACCTTGCATGCTTATATCACGTGGTTTTCGTTTAGTATTCATGTGAGGTTTTCTTGTTTAGACTTGTGGATATAGATGCTTTCAAGATCTATCATGGTGGCCTTTTATCGAGTACTTCGGCTTTCTACCCCTCGTGGTAGCGTTTTCAAATAAAGGTTTCCGTGTGGGAAACAGTTTTCAAATGAATTTCTGATCGATCGACTTTTGAGATTTCAAAAGAGAGTTCTCGTGTGGAGAACAGTTTTCAAATGATTCTTCAATGTTTGAGACTAGGGTTTCGAAATAAAGCTCCTGTGTGAGGTGCAGTTTTCTAAAATGATCTGCTGTTTGTGCATTGCATCATCCTTCGCCTAAGGAATTGCTTAGATTCATACAGGTTTAAGGACTGCTAGCTGTATGAATCTCTTTGAGCTGTTGTGTTGTTGTGATGAATGAATGGTGGTTGTGATCCTGTTGTATGTTTGTGGACGCCGTGCAAATACAGGGGAGGCTCTGTCTGTGTGTACAGTGGACTCTGTATTTGTGGCGGGTCTGTACGTGACACGGGCTAGGCTTTCAAAAAAAAAATGGCACGTTTTTCCGCATCTATAACTAGCCCGGGGCGTGACAGGTTGATTGACCGTATTGTACCCTATACTAGTTGCATTGTTGCATCTTATGTAGAGAGTGAGCATAGTGAGATTACATGTTGCGTGTGGGGACGATCATGATATTTTTGTGAGTTGGGCTTGGTCTTGTGAGAAGCCCTGATTGGGTCAAGAATGAATTGGGTGAAGAGTGTGTGAGGGACACCGTTGAACATCTTGAACCATGACATTCATTCCTTATTGTAAAGGCATAGTAGTGTTGTATTCATTTCTACTTATGCATAGTGTAGTTATTTACTACTGCTTAGCTATTGTATCTACTTATGCCTTATTTAGACCTAGTGGAAAAATCGGCGAGGTCGGTGGCCGAACCCACTGGGAACTTCTTTTAGTTCTCATCCCACTATTTTGCAGAGCCATCCATTAGCGGAGTAGCACCGGACCGAGACGTGGGCGTCCTGCCCTAGATAGCAAGGTTACCCTGTGTAGATTACCCTTGTGTATGACAAGTAAAAGAAAAGAATGTAAAGCTGTTATTGAATGTAATGTATTCGAGAGTGAAAGATATATATTCAGGAAAATGTATGTAAAATGTGGATGAATGGAATGTTGTAATAATTAGTTTACATTCATGCTCTTGTGATATACTCTCGTGCAATTCATGTATGTTGATTGTTTTCTCTGCGCAAAACTCTATGTACATGATGTTGTTGAGCCCTGGGCGGACAGGGGAGGCTCTGTCCGTTCGGCGATCTGTGCGCGCGCCCGGACCGACCAAAGTGGCGATCGCGGTGCGTGACACTTGGACTTTGATAGTATAGGGAATTTTCATTATATGTATGAATGTTGTATATTCCATAGTTTCGGAACATGGTGTATGGAATGAAAAGAAAGAAAAAAAAATTTGGGCATGTATAAATGTGTATTGTGATGTAATAGAAGTAGAACTTCTTTATGTTGATGCTTTTCTTGTGCAACTCTTGTACTCCGTTCCTAGTTGGAACATTATGGATAAGCTTGTGTTGTGACGCCTTGGGCGGGTAGAAAAGACTCTATCCATTCGGCGGGTCTGGGGCATGCGCCCGTGCGGTTATCCCTTCCACCTAGTTGGTGTTAAAGGCCCGGCAGGGCGTGACAACAGATCAAGAAGCTCTCATGTATTATTTTTCTCTAGTGCCGTAATTTCTTCATTCATAGCCTTACACTAATCATCAGATTTTGCTGCCTCCTTGAAAGTTTGTGGTTCACCAAATTGTGAGTACATTCACTGCTTATATATTTTAGTAAGTGATTTTACTTTTTTCGGTGTCATCTTAGGAGAAGTTTTTGGTGAAATTCGCAGCGAAGCTTGTGTGTTGTTTCTGTACTTGCTATATTTTCACTATTATTTTTATTCTCAATAGTAGTTTTATCTTCGAGCATAAGAAGTGGATTATCCTACACTTCCGCACTCCAATCCTAAGCATTTTGTTTATCAAATGTAGCATCAAGACTTATAATTAAGAAGTTAGGAGCATGATTATAATCGATAGGCTTTACTTTTTTCGCTATAGCCCACAAATATACACTTTTCACTATTATCATCCAATTTTTGTCAATATTGTGATAGGATATGAACAAAAGAAACCAATCCAAAATTTTCAAAGTGTTTTATCTTCTACTTCCAGCCCGTCCATACTTCATACGGTGTAATATTCTCCAGGGTTGAAGTTGGAATTCTATTGAGAATTGTCACGCCCCGGGCCCTCAAGGGAGCCTACCAGGCACGTGCACAGACCCGCCGTGTACCTCAAACAACAACATGTACACTAGGCGTCTATGCTAACAATCATCAAGAAGGATAAAGAATACATCCTAAACAAGGTAATCAGAGCGAGAACAAATGTCTACAACTGAAATAAAATCCATACAACTAAAATCTCAAGATATACAATAACATTATACATCTTTTCAACTAGTAGATCAATCAACAAATCTATACATCTTTCATCCAACATACAATGAAAGGAAAACCCATGGTATGCCTACAACAACACCGTAGAGGCTCTAGCTAGCTGCTAACCCCTCGCCGCGATCCCAAGCCTCTCCTGCTGTGGAAGGCTCTGAAAAACCCAACAACAATGGGGGTGAGAACTATTAATCAATAGTTCCCAGTGGGTAAGCCGCCGAGAGTGGCGAATTACACCGCTAGGCCAACTGAGGCAAGATAGTTAAAGTTTAAACATAAAGCATAAAGCAAGTAACATATGATGCTAAACAGATAGTTCTACGCCTATCTTGCCTCCAATGACTAAAACATCTACATGAACATGAATATGTTCTATTGTCATATATTCAACAATTAATTTCATGGTTTATATGCATGTCGAATTAATGCCATGATCAATTACATATGCTAATGTCATAAACTTACTATATGTCAAGTTTACTAATGCATAAAGACTTGTCTTCAACTGCAAGTATGTAATGTAAAATCAATTTGCTATTACATGTATGAACTAAGTGACTTGTTCTCAACAATATGAAAGTTATGTCCACTACATGTAATGCCACGATGTCACCACCCTATACTATGTCCATACACTACATGTATATGCATCAATTAATTAGGGTGTCAACTGTCACATTCCTCACGATATTTCCTACCATAAAAGACTTTTTAAGTCTTGGCTTGAGCCGTGCCTAATGGCCCCGTGGTAGTCAACATTCTCGCTAGAATGAGCCTCCCCCATGGCAATCCACTTCGGCGCCCATATAACCTGCACATAAACGATCGATGTCGCGAAGGCCCACTCCGGAGCTGCCTGCTTGTAGGGAGCGACCCTCACAAGCGTGTGCGAATGAGCACAATGGCATAACAAGCATAGTCAACAGCATAGGAAATACGTTCGTCATGTCTCTAATGTGAAGTAATCAACCAATGTCCCAAGGTCTAACATTATGTCAAAATGTCAACCTAGTTATTCACCTAAGTGAAAGGTCATATGCTTAACCTCACTCTATGTCAAAACATGTCATATTAGGTTTACTACATTCAATAGCCAAGATGCTAAATGTCAACAATATCATGTTGTTCTCAATGTTCGATGGTATGTCCCTACCAATGTGTCCATGTCTCTAACATGCAAATGTTCATCTCTTTGTTTACTAAGTTCATAACTCATGCATCCTTCTAATGCTACATATCATGCATTCTACAAATGCCAAAGTCATGCATTGTTCCAATGCCACATATCATGCGTTCTCTAATGCTATAATCCATGCATACTACAATGCTATAATAATGCATTCTACGATGCCAAATATAAGCTACAACAATCTCTATATCTAAAGTATGAAATTATCATGCAAGTGTTTAATCAATTGCGATATCAATGCAAATATAATCCTTTTCCTCATGTCTTAAACATGGAATCAATCCACGACCAAAAGGTCGAGTCAAAGCCAACGATGCCCGTCAAAGTTGCCCACCTAAATGAGGTGCAACAACTTATCCTGCATGTGCTATAACTTCTCTTTTCTCTATACAAGCATATTTTAGTATGCGAAGAGGATCCGCTAGATCAACAACCAAATAGTGTCTTCTATGACACTCTTTTCTAACATGCACAACTTAATAGCATTCCCTAATGCATCAATGCACTATTTGTGCAATCATTATAACAAGCATGTTATTCTCATATAGCACTCTATATGTACTATGCCTTTCGCATGCACAATATATATATATAATTCATGCAATTACAACTTCATAATATGAACTCTATCATATAGAGCATGCAATTCTCATATGTGCTACACATATATCATGATCCCAAAATTTCTATCATGTCAAAATAAGCATGATTATGCAACAATTCAACTCTAAATATTAGAGGAGACATAGGGGGAGTTCACCCATTTCGGTGAGGTCAAACCCACCGGATACCCGTCGGAACCTCGCAGTACTTCGAAACGAAGTTGTCCCTCGAGCTTCTCATACCCTAAGATAATTTTCCAAGGGGTTAAAAGCTTCGAACAAACAAATTCGAAAACCACCAAAATCTATGAGGTAAATGGGTGAAAAATACCTTGAGCAAGTAGAACTTGTTCTAAGTCCAAATTGAGGTTAGAGATCTTCAAATCTAACCTACAACAACATTCTACACCCATCAATTCCACCTCAAGGGCTCACAATCACGAAACCCTAAAATAAACCCTAATCTCCAAGAACTAGGTTTACATGTTAAATCCAAGCAAAAATCACAATTAGAGGTTGTAAGAGAGTTTACTAACCTCAAATCAAGCCTCCAACCGAGCTCAAGCAAGCTAGGGTTGAAGATCCATCCACCAACCGGCTCTCCTCATCCATCCCGAGCTCCCCACAAAGCGTAGAAGCACTCCTCCATGAAGAAAGTGGAGAGAAAAGAGATCAAAACCACTTTTCTAGGGTTTGGGAGCAAGAAAATCTAGAGAGAGAGAGAAAACCTACCTTCTCTCCAAGTGCATCCTCAGCCAACAATGGCTGTGAATGAAGGTGAAAGGGTACTTAACCCAATGCACAAAATCCACATAGGTCCCTCAAAAAGCCAAAATTGCAAAACTGCACAAAAATGCATTCTGCAGCATTGTATACCGGTATGCGCATGTGTATACCGGTATACTGTGCAAAAATTTGCAAAATCCGAGCCTCGACCAGCAAACTGCGCAATCACATACCGGTATGCCAATTCCAGTACCGGTATGCAGTGCATTCCGGTATGCCAATTCCAGTACCCGAATACAGTGCATTCCGGTATGCCAATTCCAGTACCCGAATACAGTGCATTCCGGTATGCCAATTCCAGTACCCGAATGCAGTACAAATTCTGCACTTTATGCAGAATTTGATCTCCGGAGTCCGTTTTCGCCCTTTTTAAGCCACGAAAACACCTCAAAGCTCACCAAACTCAACCCAAAACTCCAGAATAGTACAAGCCACTATTCTCACACTAGAACTCCGCAATTTGCAAAAGTTCAGTGTACTACATACTCCCCTCCTAAAAAGGAGTTTCGTCCGCGAAACTACGGATCAAGAACAACAACAAACAATATAACCAGAGGAGATAAGAATATCGCCCTCGCAGTGAAGCCTCCAGCTCTTACACCATGCATCGCGTCCAAGATGTTGCTCCAAAGCATCTTGTAGTAGGAATAGTGATAATCCCGAATTCCTACATTCCACAAGTCCAATCCGCAACCACTGCTCCTTGAAGTTAAATCTTCATGCAGCTCTAAAGAAACGTCATCCACCATCGGGGAAGAATTCAAATACTCGCTCAGAGCGTCGACACACTTCAAACACCTTCAGTAGATCTGAAGTAAAACATCTCGATATGCCACTAGGCCCATTTGCCACAGGGTCTCAAATAATCCTAAGAATCTGAAACTTAGATTCTTCAAACACAAATCTCTTGGATTCCCTTAGCCAAATATCACAAATCAGATTATCTGATCCAGATGTTCAAACCTCTATCTCACACCGAGGATCATCCAATGGTCCAAATTCCAAAATGATAGCGCTAGATGCTCTACACACTTGCACAAAATCCAAAATATACTTGTGCAAAAATTTCCTCAATTCAACTCAGGTGAATAGTTACTCCTATTCACAATTTCTCAACAGTCATCACGTCTAGCTTAAAAGCGAGACAATCCAATTCCGGAGACTCCGGCAATCATCCTCTATCCATACCAAGTAGATAACCTTCACTTGGCATATCTCATAAATCCTGCTATCACAGGTGTAACTTGTCAATTCCATTGTCAAGGCACTTTCTGACAGTCCACTAGGAATTCATCCGTCGCAACACTCTTGATCTCGATTGCACCATTTACCAGTCGGGATCAAGGCTAACTCCTGTGATCTGATCCAAGGGATAGATATCACATCAATTATCTCATCTCATCGATAATCCTAGTACATCGGCCTCTAACCTGTTTTCACAGTTTCAACTCATTCCTTTGAGTATCGAGATATCTCCAACATTAAGATCTGGGTGCACTTCACACCACTAACAATACACAAACTTGCCACATTTTTCAAGCAAATACCATGGCAATCATTTCCAAATCACAATTTGGCAAATCCTCTTGCATTCTCTCACTTGCTGAAAGGTTAACCCTACCTTTCTATTTTACACCAAAGTGCAACTTAATCCGTAGAGAGGAACACAACTAGAAAACAAAAAGCCCACCTTCGGGGTAACCAAGGTTGGCGGTCATCGACCACACCAACGGTTCCAAGAAACTCCTCTCACACATATCTTCCCAAAAGGTTTAATCCCTTAATGTGTGAGTCCAGAAAAGGGAGTAGATAACTAGGTAATCTCTCCACCAATATCCATAACATCCAATCAAACTAGGAAGTTTGAACTTCGATCATATCTGCTTGTCTCAATTCACTATGGATGGTTGATTTCCTTGAGATCTCCAATCATAACCACTTTGGCATCAACTGCCAAGGGACGCTAGTCCTCACAACCAAATCAGCACGCCTTCAATCTGAAGCACTTGCAGTCCTCATTCAAGGAATCTTCATGGTCTTCATCGCCTCTCGACTTCCAACTCGTCGTCGATGCGCATAGGGACCAAGATACCCAAAAGGGCCAAACATCACAACACACAAGAGCATCAACAGCTCGAACGACATCACAACAATTTCGTGATGTCTACATCGAGTAAACAAGTTACCCTAGGTTTAAACTCAAACTCAACTCAACGAGAGTAGTACTCAGATTGCCACTACCCTCGAATAAAACCAGAATTTGTGGAGCTTGATCAAACAGATCAACCGATCCCAACTACGGGTGCATATCCTTGATCGTGACCCTACCGAGTTCACGATAGTCGACTCACAGTCGAAATGACCCATCCGCTCAAAACAATCGAGATCTACACTCCACAAGAAGAAACGCAAAGCAAAAGAGGTCTCCAGACCAAGCCTTCAACTCTCGCAACACAACCGGAATTGCACAAGCAACTCCCTCACAAGAGACATCCTCACCTTTTGAGGATTCTCTACCCCTACTACCAAAGGTGCCGGCCCCAAAGGCCACGCGCTCACTCAGCCAACAACCAGGCTGGGGCAAGTGAAACAATCGTCGCAATTAGCGAACTTTCACGCCCTCTGAAAACACCATATCGTGTCCAAAATCCCAAGCACTACAGCTCGGCTCACCCAATCATCGGCAATCAAATAGCCGAAGAGCCAGCCCAAGTTCAAATTAGAACTATACGCTCTCAGCCAAATAAAGTCAATCGATTCGTTGGCGCACAAAACATCCAAAACTAACGGAGTACAGGAACAGTACTCACAAGCCCAAACACTCAGGACCACACGATCTGCAATGACAAGGAAAGAGTTCCCTGCCATGCATTCAGCGAATAGCCGAACCAAAACCACAATCATAACAAGCAACAAGCTAGCTCCAGTACTCCGAGCTGCGACAACCTCCATTGCCGCTGCATCATTCTCTACCTGTCAAATAGACATGCATTCACCCGGTGCCAACCGCACGAAGTCGATCTCAATATTGTCGACACTGATCTCTTCAAACACTCCAGCTGGGAATGGCCCACCTGGCCATCAAGAGAGTACTTGCCCCTACCCCAAGGGTATCATCGGGCACTCGCGGCTCCACCGCTCACACGTCACAATAGTAGTCGATGACGAATTGACGTCCCATCAACATCCTGCTAAGGGTCCACCTTCTCGAGATCAAATTTCTCTTTGAACACCTTAATTGTCCTCTTACAATAAACTTGCCACTCATAGTAGCTTCCTTTGCCGTCCCAACGGTCCCCACATCTCTCGTCCTTATCAAGGTACGATCCGCATTCTCATAACATTTCCTGAGGTCAACTACCAACTGGATCGACAAATCCTCCAGTTGTTTAATCCTCTCGTCTGCCGGCGCAAAGCCTCAATTTGGAGTGATCATCAAAATTGATCGCCGCTCCACCGTACTCGCTGAATTCGCCAGTTGTTCTCTTAGCTTTAGGGTCTCACCAAATCCGGAGGATACAGAAGTCCCGCCTCGGCTGCCTCGGCCGCCATCGAGTGCGTCGATCACCACTCAAGCTGCAACAAGCAAAACATGCGCAGGGAAAACACCCCACGCCAACGCATCCCCACACAAGACTATAACCCCAATCATGCGAAAGTAATGAAGTGGACTCCCACTATTCCCCGATGTCACGTTGTCGGCCGCCAACGTGACCCTCCAAGGGTATAGAAGTGGTTCACTCCGATCTAACTCCAACAAGTTTGGAGCTTTTAGAAACGACCCAATCATAATACTTTCGCCAATATGTCACAAGAGATCCCGTCTCTCACGTTCCTATTCCTTATCGTCCAACCTGCCTAAGGTTTGCTAGGTCCACTATGACTCAACCCTAGGCTCTGATACCACAATAATCTGTCACGCCCCGGGCCCTCAAGGGAGCCTACCAGGCACGTGCACAGACCCGCCGTGTACCTCAAACAACAACATGTACACTAGGCGTCTATGCTAACAATCATCAAGAAGGATAAAGAATACATCCTAAATAAGGTAATCAGAGCGAGAACAAATGTCTACAACTGAAATAAAATCCATACAACTAAAATCTCAAGATATACAATAACATTATACATCTTTTCAACTAGTAGATCAATCAACAATCTCTATACATCTTTCATCCAACATACAATGAAAGGAAAACCCATGGTATGCCTACAATAATAACACCGTAGAGGCTCTAGCTAGCTGCTAACCCCTCGCCGCGATCCCAAGCCTCTCCTGCTGCGGAAAGCTCTGAAAAACCCAACAACAATGGGGGGTGAGAACTATTAATCAATAGTTCCCAGTGGGTAAGCCGCCGAGAGTGGCGAATTACACCGCTAGGTCAACTGAGGCAAGATAGTTAAAGTTTAAACATAAAGCATAAAGCAAGTAACATATAATGCTAAACAGATAGTTCTACGCCTATCTTGCCTCCAATGACTAAAACATCTACATGAACATGAACATGTTCTATTGTCATATGTTCAACAATTAATTTCATGGTTTGCATGCATGTCGAATTAATGCCATGATCAATTACATATGCTAATGTCATAAACTTACTATATGTCAAGTTTACTAATGCATAAAGACTTGTCTTCAACTGCAAGTATGTAATGTAAAATCAATTTGCTATTACATGTATGAACTAAGTGACTTGTTCTCAACAATATGAAAGTTATGTCCACTACATGTAATGCCACGATGTCACCACCCTATACTATGTCCATACACTACATGTATATGCATCAATTAATTAGGGTGTCAACTGTCACATTCCTCACGATATTTCCTACCATAAAAGACTTTTTAAGTCTTGGCTTGAGCCGTGCCTAATGGCCCCGTGGTAGTCAACATTCTCGCTAGAATGAGCCTCCCCCATGGCAATCCACTTCGGCGCCCATATAACCTGCACATAAACGATCGATGTCGCGAAGGCCCACTCCGGAGCTGCCTGCTTGTAGGGAGCGACCCTCACAAGCGTGTGCGAATGAGCACAATGGCATAACAAGCATAGTCAACAGCATAGGAAATACGTTCGTCATGTCTCTAATGTGAAGTAATCAACCAATGTCCCAAGGTCTAACATTATGTCAAAATGTCAACCTAGTTATTCACCTAAGTGAAAGGTCATATGCTTAACCTCACTCTATGTCAAAACATGTCATATTAGGTTTACTACATTCAATAGCCAAGATGCTAAATGTCAACAATATCATGTTGTTCTCAATGTTCGATGGTATGTCCCTACCAATGTGTCCATGTCTCTAACATGCAAATGTTCATCTCTTTGTTTACTAAGTTCATAACTCATGCATCCTTCTAATGCTACATATCATCATGCATTCTGCATTCTACAAATGCCAAAGTCATGCATTGTTCCAATGCCACATATCATGCGTTCTCTAATGCTATAATCCATGCATACTACAATGCTATAATAATGCATTCTACGATGCCAAATATAAGCTACAACAATCTCTATATCTAAAGTATGAAATTATCATGCAAGTGTTTAATCAATTGCGATATCAATGCAAATATAATCCTTTTCCTCATGTCTTAAACATGGAATCAATCCACGACCAAAAGGTCGAGTCAAAGCCAACGATGCCCGTCAAAGTTGCCCACCTAAATGAGGTGCAACAACTTATCCTGCATGTGCTATAACTTCTCTTTTCTCTATACAAGCATATTTTAGTATGCGAAGAGGATCCGCTAGATCAACAACCAAATAGTGTCTTCTATGACACTCTTTTCTAACATGCACAACTTAATAGCATTCCCTAATGCATCAATGCACTATTTGTGCAATCATTATAACAAGCATGTTATTCTCATATAGCACTCTATATGTACTATGCCTTTCGCATGCACAATATATATATATAATTCATGCAATTACAACTTCATAATATGAACTCTATCATATAGAGCATGCAATTCTCATATGTGCTACACATATATCATGATCCCAAAATTTCTATCATGTCAAAATAAGCATGATTATGCAACAATTCAACTCTAAATATTAGAGGAGACATAGGGGGAGTTCACCCATTTCGGTGAGGTCAAACCCACCGGATACCCGTCGGAACCTCGCAGTACTTCGAAACGAAGTTGTCCCTCGAGCTTCTCATACCCTAAGATAATTTTCCAAGGGGTTAAAAGCTTCGAACAAACAAATTCGAAAACCACCAAAATCTATGAGGTAAATGGGTGAAAAATACCTTGAGCAAGTAGAACTTGTTCTAAGTCCAAATTGAGGTTAGAGATCTTCAAATCTAACCTACAACAACATTCTACACCCATCAATTCCACCTCAAGGGCTCACAATCACGAAACCCTAAAATAAACCCTAATCTCCAAGAACTAGGTTTACATGTTAAATCCAAGCAAAAATCACAATTAGAGGTTGTAAGAGAGTTTACTAACCTCAAATCAAGCCTCCAACCGAGCTCAAGCAAGCTAGGGTTGAAGATCCATCCACCAACCGGCTCTCCTCATCCATCCCGAGCTCCCCACAAAGCGTAGAAGCACTCCTCCATGAAGAAAGTGGAGAGAAAAGAGATCAAAACCACTTTTCTAGGGTTTGGGAGCAAGAAAATCTAGAGAGAGAGAGAAAACCTACCTTCTCTCCAAGTGCATCCTCAGCCAACAATGGCTGTGAATGAAGGTGAAAGGGTACTTAACCCAATGCACAAAATCCACATAGGTCCCTCAAAAAGCCAAAATTGCAAAACTGCACAAAAATGCATTCTGCAGCATTGTATACCGGTATGCGCATGTGTATACCGGTATACTGTGCAAAAATTTGCAAAATCCGAGCCTCGACCAGCAAACTGCGCAATCACATACCGGTATGCCAATTCCAGTACCGGTATGCAGTGCATTCCGGTATGCCAATTCCAGTACCCGAATACAGTGCATTCCGGTATGCCAATTCCAGTACCCGAATACAGTGCATTCCGGTATGCCAATTCCAGTACCCGAATGCAGTACAAATTCTGCACTTTATGCAGAATTTGATCTCCGGAGTCCGTTTTCGCCCTTTTTAAGCCACGAAAACACCTCAAAGCTCACCAAACTCAACCCAAAACTCCAGAATAGTACAAGCCACTATTCTCACACTAGAACTCCGCAATTTGCAAAAGTTCAGTGTACTACATACTCCCCTCCTAAAAAGGAGTTTCGTCCGCGAAACTACGGATCAAGAACAACAACAAACAATATAACCAGAGGAGATAAGAATATCGCCCTCGCAGTGAAGCCTCCAGCTCTTACACCATGCATCGCGTCCAAGATGTTGCTCCAAAGCATCTTGTAGTAGGAATAGTGATAATCCCGAATTCCTACATTCCACAAGTCCAATCCGCAACCACTGCTCCTTGAAGTTAAATCTTCATGCAGCTCTAAAGAAACGTCATCCACCATCGGGGAAGAATTCAAATACTCGCTCAGAGCGTCGACACACTTCAAACACCTTCAGTAGATCTGAAGTAAAACATCTCGATATGCCACTAGGCCCATTTGCCACAGGGTCTCAAATAATCCTAAGAATCTGAAACTTAGATTCTTCAAACACAAATCTCTTGGATTCCCTTAGCCAAATATCACAAATCAGATTATCTGATCCAGATGTTCAAACCTCTATCTCACACCGAGGATCATCCAATGGTCCAAATTCCAAAATGATAGCGCTAGATGCTCTACACACTTGCACAAAATCCAAAATATACTTGTGCAAAAATTTCCTCAATTCAACTCAGGTGAATAGTTACTCCTATTCACAATTTCTCAACAGTCATCACGTCTAGCTTAAAAGCGAGACAATCCAATTCCGGAGACTCCGGCAATCATCCTCTATCCATACCAAGTAGATAACCTTCACTTGGCATATCTCATAAATCCTGCTATCACAGGTGTAACTTGTCAATTCCATTGTCAAGGCACTTTCTGACAGTCCACTAGGAATTCATCCGTCGCAACACTCTTGATCTCGATTGCACCATTTACCAGTCGGGATCAAGGCTAACTCCTGTGATCTGATCCAAGGGATAGATATCACATCAATTATCTCATCTCATCGATAATCCTAGTACATCGGCCTCTAACCTGTTTTCACAGTTTCAACTCATTCCTTTGAGTATCGAGATATCTCCAACATTAAGATCTGGGTGCACTTCACACCACTAACAATACACAAACTTGCCACATTTTTCAAGCAAATACCATGGCAATCATTTCCAAATCACAATTTGGCAAATCCTCTTGCATTCTCTCACTTGCTGAAAGGTTAACCCTACCTTTCTATTTTACACCAAAGTGCAACTTAATCCGTAGAGAGGAACACAACTAGAAAACAAAAAGCCCACCTTCGGGGTAACCAAGGTTGGCGGTCATCGACCACACCAACGGTTCCAAGAAACTCCTCTCACACATATCTTCCCAAAAGGTTTAATCCCTTAATGTGTGAGTCCAGAAAAGGGAGTAGATAACTAGGTAATCTCTCCACCAATATCCATAACATCCAATCAAACTAGGAAGTTTGAACTTCGATCATATCTGCTTGTCTCAATTCACTATGGATGGTTGATTTCCTTGAGATCTCCAATCATAACCACTTTGGCATCAACTGCCAAGGGACGCTAGTCCTCACAACCAAATCAGCACGCCTTCAATCTGAAGCACTTGCAGTCCTCATTCAAGGAATCTTCATGGTCTTCATCGCCTCTCGACTTCCAACTCGTCGTCGATGCGCATAGGGACCAAGATACCCAAAAGGGCCAAAACATCACAACACACAAGAGCATCAACAGCTCGAACGACATCACAACAATTTCGTGATGTCTACATCGAGTAAACAAGTTACCCTAGGTTTAAACTCAAACTCAACTCAACGAGAGTAGTACTCAGATTGCCACTACCCTCGAATAAAACCAGAATTTGTGGAGCTTGATCAAACAGATCAACCGATCCCAACTACGGGTGCATATCCTTGATCGTGACCCTACCGAGTTCACGATAGTCGACTCACAGTCGAAATGACCCATCCGCTCAAAACAATCGAGATCTACACTCCACAAGAAGAAACGCAAAGCAAAAGAGGTCTCCAGACCAAGCCTTCAACTCTCGCAACACAACCGGAATTGCACAAGCAACTCCCTCACAAGAGACATCCTCACCTTTGAGGATTCTCTACCCCTACTACCAAAGGTGCCGGCCCCAAAGGCCACGCGCTCACTCAGCCAACAACCAGGCTGGGGCAAGTGAAACAATCGTCGCAATTAGCGAACTTTCACGCCCTCTGAAAACACCATATCGTGTCCAAAATCCCAAAGCACTACAGCTCGGCTCACCCAATCATCGGCAATCAAATAGCCGAAGAGCCAGCCCAAGTTCAAATTAGAACTATACGCTCTCAGCCAAATAAAGTCAATCGATTCGTTGGCGCACAAAACATCCAAAACTAACGGAGTACAGGAACAGTACTCACAAGCCCAAACACTCAGGACCACACGATCTGCAATGACAAGGAAAGAGTTCCCTGCCATGCATTCAGCGAATAGCCGAACCAAAACCACAATCATAACAAGCAACAAGCTAGCTCCAGTACTCCGAGCTGCGACAACCTCCATTGCCGCTGCATCATTCTCTACCTGTCAAATAGACATGCATTCACCCGGTGCCAACCGCACGAAGTCGATCTCAATATTGTCGACACTGATCTCTTCAAACACTCCAGCTGGGAATGGCCCACCTGGCCATCAAGAGAGTACTTGCCCCTACCCCAAGGGTATCATCGGGCACTCGCGGCTCCACCGCTCACACGTCACAATAGTCGATGACGAATTGACGTCCCATCAACATCCTGCTAAGGGTCCACCTTCTCGAGATCAAATTTCTCTTTGAACACCTTAATTGTCCTCTTACAATAAACTTGCCACTCATAGTAGCTTCCTTTGCCGTCCCAACGGTCCCCACATCTCTCGTCCTTATCAAGGTACGATCCGCATTCTCATAACATTTCCTGAGGTCAACTACCAACTGGATCGACAAATCCTCCAGTTGTTTAATCCTCTCGTCTGCCGGCGCAAAGCCTCAATTTGGAGTGATCATCAAAATTGATCGCCGCTCCACCGTACTCGCTGAATTCGCCAGTTGTTCTCTTAGCTTTAGGGTCTCACCAAATCCGGAGGATACAGAAGTCCCGCCTCGGCTGCCTCGGCCGCCATCGAGTGCGTCGATCACCACTCAAGCTGCAACAAGCAAAACATGCGCAGGGAAAACACCCCACGCCAACGCATCCCCACACAAGACTATAACCCCAATCATGCGAAAGTAATGAAGTGGACTCCCACTATTCCCCGATGTCACGTTGTCGGCCGCCAACGTGACCCTCCAAGGGTATAGAAGTGGTTCACTCCGATCTAACTCCAACAAGTTTGGAGCTTTTAGAAACGACCCAATCATAATACTTTCGCCAATATGTCACAAGAGATCCCGTCTCTCACGTTCCTATTCCTTATCGTCCAACCTGCCTAAGGTTTGCTAGGTCCACTATGACTCAACCCTAGGCTCTGATACCACAATAATCTGTCACGCCCCGGGCCCTCAAGGGAGCCTACCAGGCACGTGCACAGACCCGCCGTGTACCTCAAACAACAACATGTACACTAGGCGTCTATGCTAACAATCATCAAGAAGGATAAAGAATACATCCTAAATAAGGTAATCAGAGCGAGAACAAATGTCTACAACTGAAATAAAATCCATACAACTAAAATCTCAAGATATACAATAACATTATACATCTTTTCAACTAGTAGATCAATCAACAAATCTATACATCTTTCATCCAACATACAATGAAAGGAAAACCCATGGTATGCCTACAACAACACCGTAGAGGCTCTAGCTAGCTGCTAACCCCTCGCCGCGATCCCAAGCCTCTCCTGCTGCGGAAGGCTCTGAAAAACCCAACAACAATGGGGGTGAGAACTATTAATCAATAGTTCCCAGTGGGTAAGCCGCCGAGAGTGGCGAATTACACCGCTAGGTCAACTGAGGCAAGATAGTTAAAGTTTAAACATAAAGCATAAAGCAAGTAACATATAATGCTAAACAGATAGTTCTACGCCTATCTTGCCTCCAATGACTAAAACATCTACATGAACATGAACATGTTCTATTGTCATATGTTCAACAATTAATTTCATGGTTTATATGCATGTCGAATTAATGCCATGATCAATTACATATGCTAATGTCATAAACTTACTATATGTCAAGTTTACTAATGCATAAAGACTTGTCTTCAACTGCAAGTATGTAATGTAAAATCAATTTGCTATTACATGTATGAACTAAGTGACTTGTTCTCAACAATATGAAAGTTATGTCCACTACATGTAATGCCACGATGTCACCACCCTATACTATGTCCATACACTACATGTATATGCATCAATTAATTAGGGTGTCAACTGTCACATTCCTCACGATATTTCCTACCATAAAAGACTTTTTAAGTCTTGGCTTGAGCCGTGCCTAATGGCCCCGTGGTAGTCAACATTCTCGCTAGAATGAGCCTCCCCCATGGCAATCCACTTCGGCGCCCATATAACCTGCACATAAACGATCGATGTCGCGAAGGCCCACTCCGGAGCTGCCTGCTTGTAGGGAGCGACCCTCACAAGCGTGTGCGAATGAGCACAATGGCATAACAAGCATAGTCAACAGCATAGGAAATACGTTCGTCATGTCTCTAACGTGAAGTAATCAACCAATGTCCCAAGGTCTAACATTATGTCAAAATGTCAACCTAGTTATTCACCTAAGTGAAAGGTCATATGCTTAACCTCACTCTATGTCAAAACATGTCATATTAGGTTTACTACATTCAATAGCCAAGATGCTAAATGTCAACAATATCATGTTGTTCTCAATGTTCGATGGTATGTCCCTACCAATGTGTCCATGTCTCTAACATGCAAATGTTCATCTCTCTGTTTACTAAGTTCATAACTCATGCATCCTTCTAATGCTACATATCATGCATTCTACAAATGCCAAAGTCATGCATTGTTCCAATGCCACATATCATGCGTTCTCTAATGCTATAATCCATGCATACTACAATGCTATAATAATGCATTCTACGATGCCAAATATAAGCTACAACAATCTCTATATCTAAAGTATGAAATTATCATGCAAGTGTTTAATCAATTGCGATATCAATGCAAATATAATCCTTTTCCTCATGTCTTAAACATGGAATCAATCCACGACCAAAAGGTCGAGCCAAAGCCAACGATGCCCGTCAAAGTTGCCCACCTAAATGAGGTGCAACAACTTATCCTGCATGTGCTATAACTTCTCTTTTCTCTATACAAGCATATTTTAGTATGCGAAGAGGATCCGCTAGATCAACAACCAAATAGTGTCTTCTATGACACTCTTTTCTAACATGCACAACTTAATAGCATTCCCTAATGCATCAATGCACTATTTGTGCAATCATTATAACAAGCATGTTATTCTCATATAGCACTCTATATGTACTATGCCTTTCGCATGCACAATATATATATATAATTCATGCAATTACAACTTCATAATATGAACTCTATCATATAGAGCATGCAATTCTCATATGTGCTACACATATATCATGATCCCAAAATTTCTATCATGTCAAAATAAGCATGATTATGCAACAATTCAACTCTAAATATTAGAGGAGACATAGGGGGAGTTCACCCATTTCGGTGAGGTCAAACCCACCGGATACCCGTCGGAACCTCGCAGTACTTCGAAACGAAGTTATCCCTCGAGCTTCTCATACCCTAAGATAATTTTCCAAGGGGTTAAAAGCTTCGAACAAACAAATTCGAAAACCACCAAAATCTATGAGGTAAATGGGTGAAAAATACCTTGAGCAAGTAGAACTTGTTCTAAGTCCAAATTGAGGTTAGAGATCTTCAAATCTAACCTACAACAACATTCTACACCCATCAATTCCACCTCAAGGGCTCACAATCACGAAACCCTAAAATAAACCCTAATCTCCAAGAACTAGGTTTACATGTTAAATCCAAGCAAAAATCACAATTAGAGGTTGTAAGAGAGTTTACTAACCTCAAATCAAGCCTCCAACCGAGCTCAAGCAAGCTAGGGTTGAAGATCCATCCACCAACCGGCTCTCCTCATCCATCCCGAGCTCCCCACAAAGCGTAGAAGCACTCACTCCTCCATGAAGAAAGTGGAGAGAGAAAAGAGATCAAAACCACTTTTCTAGGGTTTGGGAGCAAGAAAATCTAGAGAGAGAGAGAGAAAACCTACCTTCTCTCCAAGTGCATCCTCAGCCAACAATGGCTGTGAATGAAGGTGAAAGGGTACTTAACCCAATGCACAAAATCCACATAGGTCCCTCAAAAAGCCAAAATTGCAAAACTGCACAAAAATGCATTCTGCAGCATTGTATACCGGTATGCGCATGTGTATACCGGTATACTGTGCAAAATTTTGCAAAATCCGAGCCTCGACCAGCAAACTGCGCAATCACATACCGGTATGCCAATTCCAGTACCGGTATGCAGTGCATTCCGGTATGCCAATTCCAGTACCCGAATACAGTGCATTCCGGTATGCCAATTCCAGTACCCGAATACAGTGCATTCCGGTATGCCAATTCCAGTACCCGAATGCAGTACAAATTTTGCACTTTATGCAGAATTTGATCTCCGGAGTCCGTTTTCGCCCTTTTTAAGCCACGAAAACACCTCAAAGCTCACCAAACTCAACCCAAAACTCCAGAATAGTACAAGCCACTATTCTCACACTAGAACTCCGCAATTTGCAAAAGTTCAGTGTACTACAAGAATGTATGCTGCAATAGAAATTGCTTCTACTATTGAGAATGTATGCTGTCATAGAAGTTGCTTCTATCCAGAATTTGTTCAGGAGCCCTTTTACTGTCGACATACTTTTTACTAACTCCACTAAGGTTTGATTTTTGCGCTCAGCAATGCCGTTTTGCTGAGGCATGTAACTGGTTGTCAATTGCCTATGAATACCATTAGCTTCATAAAAATATTCAAATTTGTAAGAAATAAATTCTCTCCCTTGATCAGTAAGAAGGATTCTAATATAATAATCGAATTCATTCTCAACCAAGTTTTTGAATTTTTGAAAAACATCAAAAGTTTCATATTTATTTTTAATACAATAAATCCACGTCATCCGACTGTAGTCATCCACGAAAACCACAAATTAGTAATTGTTACTGAGTGACGATGTCTGCACTAACCCACAAACATTGACTTATATCAATTCTAATGGTTCTTTAGCTCTCCAATTGCTGCTTCTTGGAAAAGAATTTCCATGATGCTTTCCTAGCACATAACTTTCACATGCATAACCATTATTTTGCACCAAAGGCAAACTATCAACCATATTCTTTTTGTACAATAGATAAAGCCCCTTAAAACTCAAATGACTATATCTATGGTGTCATAACCAATCATCATCTGGCACTACTTTCATCGCAATATGAACATGAAAATTTTTATTTTCTGTCAGCGAACTTCAAAAAGTAAATTCTTTTTATTTTTATTTTCATAATCTGTGCACTTAGAATCTTCAAAACAAGTGAATAACCTTCTTTTAAAAATTAACCCATACTAAAAGATTGGAATTCAATTCGGAAACATATAATAGGATATAATTTATTTATTGAATTTTAAGAATACTTACCTCATTGTACCTCTTCTATGCATGTCCTGGACATAGCCGTCACCCACATCACGCAGCCTTTAACTGATTTGTTCAAATTGACTTAGTTTTCTTCTTTTCCTATTACGTGACTGCTACAACCATTATCGACATACCATATACTGTTAGCAGCTTTTTCTGATGAACGACATGCAAAAAGTACGTTATTGTTTTTATTTTTTCCTCAAGCAAAATTAGCATTTTACTATTTCAATCGACAAAATCACTCGAAATGGCCAAATTTTTCCCAATAATAATATTGAATAATTTTATGATTATAGGGCTGATCATTACCTCTATAGATTCTCTTATTATGATTACCTAATTCTTTACTATTTCTGTTGTTCGAAACCACCCGATCTACGGTCACAGCCTCCACCACGGCCATGACCACAGCCTCTTCCACGGCCACTAGATGCTGAAGTTTGACGATTAGAAGTATCTGCACCGTCTTTTTCATCGTCTTTCGATTCACCTTGAAAAGCATTCTCAAAAAAAAAAATTCAGTTTTATCTTTTCGTTTCTTATGTGCTAAAAAAAATCGATAAGTTCACTACAAGACAATTTAGATAAATCTTTTGCCTCTTCTTTAGCGGAAACTACATCACCGTAGTTTTTCATCATACTTTTTAAAAAATTTCGACTACTGTTTGATCAGTAATCTGTTTAGCATAAATGCGCATCAAGGTAACCAATTCTATAACTCTAGAATAAAAAGAATAAATATTTTTGTTTTTCTTCCATAAATGAAGTTTCAAATCTTCTTTTTAAAGTTTGAATCTTAACTCTGAGTATATTTTCATTACCTTGGTTGTCACGGCCCGCCGTGCCTTAACACCAACTAGGTGGAAGGACAACCCGCACGAGCACGTGCGCCAGACCCGCCGAACGGACAGAGTTCCCCATATCCGTCCAAGGCGTCACAAAATATGCATCAATACGATGTTCCAAACAGGAACCGAATATATGAATTGCACAAGGAAAGCATCAACAAAAGTAGTATCTACTTCTATTACATATCATTTGCACCTATATACATGCCAAATCTTTGCTTTCTTTACATTCATTATATCCAAGTTCCAAATAGTAGTTACATTTAACTACACTTTACTCGCCTACAAGACCTCTATAATTTCATGTCCAAAAGTCGGGGTGTATCTAAATACATAACCAAAATGGGGAAGGGCAGCTATCTACTATGCCACGCCCTTCCCTCGCTCCGCCGCTTCACTCGCGGATGGACCTGAAAAATATGGGGGTGAAAACTATAAACATAATTCCCAGTGGATAAGGCCACCCAAGGGAGAAGCTCAACCCACTAGGACCAAAGAAAACAACACAAGCATAGGTTAGTATATAGTTAACCATGCATAAACTTAACATGAATGGATGCAACCTATATGAATGATATTCTCATCATTTTCTTCTAGGTTCATCCCACAAGTTTCATTTAAGTTTTTCTTTTGGCATTGGTGTCGGAATCGCCTCTCCACCAACCCATTTCTCAAACACTTGGCATTGGTGTCGGAATCGCTGCTCCACCAACCCATTTCTCGAACACTTGGCATTGGTGTCGGAATCGCCGCTCCACCAACCCATTTCTCAAACACTTGGCATTACGACTTTGAATTGGCATTGGTACCGAAATTGTCGTGCAACCAACCCGTCTTTCACTAACCGCGGAATTACCGCTTAGTGTTGGGCACCGGGCAATGGAATCGCCATCCCCATCTTGGTCCCGATTTCTAAGTACCGGAATCGCCGCCATCATTGCACGTGGGTAGCGGGATCGCCGCATGCCTCCCACTTAGTCACATACGTCGTTTGCGATGTTATAGTTTCACATTCGCATCAACATTCACAACCTATGTTCAATGACACTAGATTTTTAAGTTCTTGAGTCACCTTCTCTCCTATCACTAGAGAGCAACAAACTACACATGCTTTGGTACGTAATTGTACTAAGTTGTCCCATAACTATCATGTTCCATGAATCATGATGTCACTATTTTAATAGTTCATACATGTACTTGTTCATCTACCTATTTATCATTTAGGCATACAACGTTTTAATACATGCAAACATTCCTTCATAATGTGTAAGAATAAAACACATAATTCTACTTACATGCAAAATAAGTATATGGCTCAATTTCATTTCACAAATCACCTTTGCAAACATGCCCAATTAAACACTAGGGTAACATGCAACTACCATTATCATTATGGTTATTTTACCCTAGACATGAAAGTGACCTAATCACTTCGGTGCAACACAAACCCACCTCAAAAGCTTTCAAATGGTTGAATTCTTTGAGCTCTTAGGCCTCCTTGTTTTGAGTTCTTTGTTTAACCCAAGCTTCTTGCCCTGACACAAGCAAAATGGTTCGTTACCATTTACAAACCCTAAATTCATTTCGTTCATGAAATCAAATGTTCTCACATGACTTCCTATATCTCAATTGCAATTCCTGAAGGTCAAAATATTTTTAGACCCTCACATGGCAAAAGCTCTCTTTCTACCTAGGGTTTACATGCATGCATGTAAGAGCCCAAAATCACATAGCCAATCCCTACCATTTGTGGTCTAGATTGCCAAGGGTTTTCAAAAATCTCAAAATAAAAGATCAATCCCAAGGTTGAAACCCAAATCATCAAGAACTCACCTCTAGTCCAAGCTCCCCAAGCTTCTTCTTGCTCTAAGAAGCTCACTTTCCACCTTAGAAGTCTTTTTCAAGCTCAAATTCTTCACTTCTCCAAATTCTGGAGAAGTCTCTAGAGAGAGAAAATGGAGGAAAGAGAGAGGAGAAGTGAGGAGAGATAAGGGAAATGAGGAAGGAGGTCCCACAACCAGTCCTCATATACTATCCCCAGTGAAAAGATCAAAATGCCCCTTTTTAGGCATTCTGCGCAGTCCGGGTCCGGACCTTGCAAGTCGGGTCCGGATCCGGAGAGTAATTCTCCCCCACAGGTACGCAGGCCGGGTCCGAACCCTGGTGTTCGGGTCTGGAACCCGTGAGCAACACAGCTCAGAAAGCAGGTCGGGTCCGGACTCCACAGTCGAGTCCGGACTCTAGCTCTTCAACACAGGACTTCATTGTCCAGATCTTAAGTCTCGGGTCCGGATCCCGAGAGCAACTTAGCTCCAGTTTGGTTTCTTCAAAAAATTCTGATTTTTGGTTTTCGGGACTCTAACTCACTCCCGAACATTTCGAAACTCTCGAAACTCAATTCCACAATCACTTTCAACTGTTTTCTCCGAACCCCATCCAATTCGGTAAAGTTCGGTACAACATACTGAAGTTCAGTGTACAACATTGGTATTCCTTTTGCAATGTATCACATGCATCTCTCGATCTCATAGTGCTGGCAATGTGAGAAAATATCAAGTTATCGACTGATTGCTAAATAAAGAGAGTGCCTTCACAGCAGTTTTCAGATTCTCTCCGGTTGCTTTCTAGCATCCTTCTTATACAAAATTCAATAGATTATGGGATCGCGGGAACATCTGCATCTTCATGCACCAAAAATCATAATTGTCCTCTTTGATTATCGGAAACCCTTGTGCAACTCCTTTGGCACTGTTGAACGTCATCAATTCCTTTTTCTCTCGAAAACTAGGCTCTAACACCACTTGTTACGGCGACGGGCCTTCAATAAATATCGTTCTGTATACTTATTATGGTATGTAGAGATCGCTACCAAAAGTAAAATAGAAAAGAGAAGAGAGAAAGAAGAGGGGGGGAAAAAAATCTAGTACGTTTTGGTGAAAGCAAACTAACAAGCTCTATTGGAGAAAACAAAGTAGCAAAACCGAGCCTCTATGCATCGTACGGTACCTTAGGCTAGCTCTAATTAATTAAAGAAACTCTGGCTTCCTTAGCTACATAGTCCCGGCCTTTCTGTTTGTAGCTAATTACATAGAATCGACTCTAATTAGATTTCGTCTCAGTCATAATTTAAACAAAAAAAATCTAATAATCAGATAAAATAAATAATTCAGTTCTAATCTAATTAATCATTAGCATTATCTTTAACGATGAATTATTCAAAATCATTTGGCTCATTATTCGAATAAAAATCGGAATGAACAATTTGGGCACAGAAAATTTTGAGAGAAAGTTTTGGTAAGTGTTAGGATTCGTCCACATTGAGACTTATCTAAAATATTCATAATCCACATGGAATAAGGAATAAGTCCAAAGAGATAAATCCTATTGTGTTTAAAATTTATATCTTTTGTGGGATTCAGTTAGAACAGGATTAGAATTGACGTCTCTCCATTGACCTATAAATATATGAGGTATTGGCCACATACGACACACACGAAAAAATTAGTATAATTTCTCCACGAAATTCTCTCTCTCGGGTTCACTCTAGGGCACCATCAGAAATCCTAGGGATTCGGACAGTATGCTGCGATCGACTCTAGCAGCCGATTAGCGACGAGAGAGAACAACTTAGAAGATGAAAAATGTGAGATCAAGACAGATCCTAGGCGGATCAAGAAGTTCATAAAACAAGGGGAAATCAGATCCTGATAATTGCAACGTCAAGTCCGCAGTTAAACGGTATGCAAAAATCTATATGATTTTTTATCTTGATTTGACTAATAATTTCTCAATAGTAAGAAAGAAAAAGAATGATGAAGATAGAAGGGCAGGTTCTTGCAAGAGAGAGTTTTGAGTGATTTACTCTGAATAGACCAGTTCAGAATTCAAAGTCGAATTGGAGTATAAATGGATTAAGTCATTCTCATTTTAGAGTGAAATAAAAATAGAAATCCGATTTTATAAAATAAACAATAACTATCTAACTCAATAAATCTTATTTTTATTTTACGAATTTAAAATAGTTGAACAAAATAAACCCGAAATGACAATGCAAGCTCATCTAATGCAGGAGCCCTACAAAAAGAAGGGGTAGAATATTATCCAAAGTATGAGCAGACTCCTCATTTAGTTTGGTTGCTCAATGCCTAGTTGTACATCCGATGATGTAGATCTATAGATGTATATCTCGCTCAATCACAATCTGAGATCCTCTTAAAATTAATGGCGGAAACTTCGAATGATCAAGAAGCTGCTGAGGGTGTCGACGCTGCCTGCGACACTGTAGTAGACTTAGCCCCCGCCGTCGACTTTGTGGATGCCGTATTAGATGTCAAAGAGGACAGACCGACAGAGTAGATGTCATTAAGGTGCAGCGGCGTGTTGCAAGAACTTTGGAACATCAATAGCGACAAGTACACTTGATGGATCTCGAGGTAGTTAGGGTCCTATTTGGATATATTCAGTGTGAGACATTTTTGGAATGATTTTAATGTGATTGCAGTAAAGGAGTTTGATTTTTATTGCTTCAAAAATTTTGCTATCTATAATTTGATAAGATAGCATATTTCATCTACGAGCTAATTTATGTTAATCCCGAAAAATGACTTGAAATCGAATGTGATATTTCATTCTAACTATTTGAGCACACTCTTTATATACCAAATATACAAATTTTCTGAGTAAATAAAAAAGATACACCCAATAAAGTATTCATATGTACAAACAGAGTCTACATATAACTTCCTTGTTTAACGACGAGTCTTGCCAGTAAAACAAAAATGAAATTGCAAGATAATTAAATATAACTTTTAAACCACTAGATAAGTGTGTTTTGAAATACAAGGTGACAAAGTAAAAATATGCTAGACTATAGATGGATAAATTAAAGTTTGAATATTTTATAATTTAAAAAAGGTATTTATAAAGTTCCAACATTTTAGAGGACATTGAAAAAATTTAACCCTAGAATATATATTTTGAACATTTTAAATGTAGAATGCAGCGGAAGTATTCGTTCGTACCTTTTTCAGAAGCGACTCGCGCTAGAATGCGATAAGTCCCGGATCGCAGAAGTTGATTCATGTGTCCTCTGATCACCCATGAAAGTCTTCTAACGTTCCAAACCAGCGGTAGATCGAGCTACGGACGAGCTAGATTTATTAGTCTACTGTTCAAGACCCTCCATAAGCAATATATTAATGGAGGTTGTGGTTTCTCTCTCTTACAAGATGGCTCACAAATTACTCACGAATTTATGAGTATTTTTTCTCTATTTTTTCTTGTTCTTTCTATGAGAGAATAGCCCTTATATTTATAAGGTATCCCAAAACCCTAATAGGTAAGTAAAAGATTAGGCCGAATCGGTTTATGATTGTTATCCTAATACGGCTAGAATATATCTCTTATTCGCTTTCCAATTTAAAAGTGAGATTAAGTCTAGTCCAATTAAATAACATAATAACCGTCGGATCGAGCCCGATCATGGGCCCACCCAATTCGGTCCTCAATATTACACCACTATTGATTTTATTCATACAGAAAAATGAACAGTGCGACCGCTGAGTCAACCTGTATTTTGGAAACTCTATACTAGAAACCGCATAAGGCCAACATAGAGACATCAACCTTCAAAAGAGAATATTAGAGTCGTGATGTCCTAGACCATTAGATTACATTAGGTTCAGTACATCTAATCCCTGAAAGAGCCATGTTAACCTTTATGTGCACATTATGATACTATACTCATGATTATCTCGCTATGCTGAAGCGACACAACTTGTCGTCAATGAGTCAAAGTGTCTCAATGTAATCCAACTAGTCTTTCTTGAGCCCTCATGCCACTAAGTTAAGAACTGATTACTTTTCCAGCAATGCCTCGTAAGGCTGCATCACTCATAGTCGTAGGAAACATACCAAAGTAGCAACATCAATTCTTTCACCTAATGACATAATCAAAAGTCAGTAAGGGCATGTAATATATGTGGGACATAGCCTGAAAATGATATCCATAAGAACTCACACGATGAAGAGGCAGGGATGCATTCACTCATCTTCTTTATTTGGTCGTCTAAACACATGTAGTATGAAATACATGTTATGACAGAAAATCTCAATGAGCGTATGAATACCATATGGATCTTAGCTTAGTCACTCCCAGAGTGTCTAGCATGAATTCTCCATTTGCTCGCTATCTCAAGCGTCAAATGGAGAGCTCACATCCGGTTCTAAATATACAGGCCATACGAATCGTTGGACTACTATGCGGTCTCGCTTATAACCTCATCTTGGTGCCAACCAAGGCGTCTTCCTTTAATGCCTCAATTTTTGCACGCTTTTTATAGTACCGAAAAGAATGATTGCTCATGTGAGAGGCCAATCAGCCTGTGACATACTATCAATCCGTTCTTCAACAATACAGGATATACATGTAGTACACTAAATTTCAGTGCACCGTACTGAACTTCTACAAATTGTAGAATTTTAGTGAGAAAATGGCACGAGAGGCCATGTGTGAGACTTAGACCAAGTTCTGGACTTATGCGAAGTGTTTCCGGCGCAAAAGAAGCGCGAAAACGGACTTCGATAAGTTAATATTGCAGAATTGGTGAAATCTGCACTGAATTCCGGTATGTGAACTTCAGTACCGGAATTGGAGTGCTGGTACCGGTATGCGATAGAGGTATACCGGAATGCCAGGAGAAACCGAGAAACCCAACTCTCGGGTTTGCAGAGTTTTCAGGGGTATACCGGTATGAGACAGGGGTATACCGGAATGCCGTGGTGTGACCGAGAATCCTTGCTCTCGGGTTTGCGGGATTTCTCGAGGTATACCGGTATGCGAAATGGTATACCGGTATAGGTTGCGCGAAACAAAAAACACTGCTCTCGGGTTCTGCGGAATTCCGGAAGGTATACCGGAACTAAACCCCGTATACCGGTATGCGAAAGGGGCATACCGGTATACAATGCCCAGAATGGGCTGGGTGTTGTGTTTTGATTGGAGAGGGGCAAAAATGTCTTTTCACATGACATGGGCTATTTGAAAGGGCTGGGGAACACCCTCTTTCACAGACCTTCTTCCCCAACTCTCCTCTCCCTCTCCTCTCACTTTCTCTCTCTAGAGATCTCTCCAAAAGCTTGGAGAAGTGGTGGATTGATCTAGGAGAAGGCTTCCAAAGGAGAAAAGAGGCTTCTTGGTGCAAGAAGAAGCTTGGGGATTTCGTGGTTAAGGTTAGTACCTCATGTTTTGGGTTCAAACCTTGGATTTGATTCTTTGAAATAAGGTTTTTGGGAACCCTTGGCAATCTAGAACACAAATGGTGGAAGATTGGCCACGAAATCTAGGGTTTGGCATGCATGCATGCAAACCCTAGGTAGAATGAGTGCTTTTGCAATGAAGGGTTCTAAAAATATTTGGACCTTCGATAATTGCAATTGAGGCATAGGAAATCATGCTAGAACACTTGATTTCGTATTTTGAGATGGATTTAGGGTTCGTAATGAGTAACGAACCTTTTTCTTGTTGAAGCTTGGGTTGAAGCAAGAACTCCAAGCTTGGACACTTAGGAGCTTGAAGAACACAAGATTTGGAAGCTCTTGAGGTGGGTTTGTGTTTACCGAAGTGATTAGGTCACTTCCATGTCTAGGGTAAATTATCCATTTAAGAACAAAATGGTATATGTATGTGAACCCTAGAACTTGCATGTTGGCAATGATAGAAATCATGATAGGTAGAATAATGAACTCCTATTGCATGATGTTTATTTCAAGTATAACTCAATTATGAATACTTGTAGTATGGTTGCATGTATGATTAAACCTAGTGTTATTAACATAGGTTGGAACATGTGAGAGTTGAACCTAGTGCCATTGGACATAGGTTGGAACATGTGAGAGTTGAACCTAGTGTCATTGAACATAGGTTGGAACATGTGAGAGTTGAACCTAGTGCCATTGGACATAGGTTGGAACATGTGAGAGTTGAACCTAGTGTCATTGAACATATGTTGGAACATGTGAGAGTTTAACCTAGTGTTGTTGAACATAGGTTGGATATGGAATTGAAACCTAGAGTCATGGAACCTAGGTTGAGAACAAGAAAGTAAACCTAGTGTTATTAAACATAGGTGAGACTTAGTGACTTGAACCTAAGATCATATGAATTAGGTTGGCAAGTAATGCGAATGATTGGGATGTGCGACGATTTTGCTATCCCGGGTATGCGACGATTTCGCTACCTATGCCATGAGTTGGCGGTGATGATTGGGATGTGCGACGATTTTGCTATCCCGGGTATGCGACGATTTCGCTACCTATGCCATGAGTTGGCGGTGATGATTGGGATGTGCGACGATTTTGCTATCCCGGGTATGCGACGATTTCGCTACCTATGCCATGAGTTGGCGGTGATGATTGGGGGGTATGCGACGATTTCGCTATCCCGAGTATGCGACGATTTCGCTACTCGAATAGGAGGTGACGATTTCACTCCTCGAATGTTGAAACAACTATGGTGCGACGGCCATTCCGCAACCATAAGTAAATGACAAGTAAAAGAACTTAGTCAATGTGGAACATAGGATGAACCTAGGAGAGAATGATAAATTATGTTTCATTTTGGTTGCATCCTTTATGTTTATTTACTAAGCATGTAAATATTGTTGCATAGTTAAGAATATATGATCTAACTTATGCATGTGGTATTTCTTTGGACCTGGTGGGTCGAGCTCTTCCCTTGGGTGGCCTTACCCACTGGGAACTATGTTTATAGTTCTCACCCCACGTTTTTCAGGTCCTTCCGCGAGTGAGGCGGCGGAGCGAGGCAAGGGTTTGGCTCTATAGATAGCGACCCTTCCATTTTGGTGATGCTTATAGTTGTACCCCGAGTTTTGGACTATGATAGCATAGGGGATTTCTATTACATGTGCAAACTTGTATATTCCATGTTTTGGAACATGTTGTATGGAATGAAAAGAAAGAAAAAATTTGGCATGTATAAATGTGAATGTGATGTAATAGAAGTAGAGCTTTTATTATTGATGCTTTCCTTATGCAACTCTTGTATTCCGTTCCTTGTTGGAACATTGTGGAAAGCTTGTGTTGTGACGCCTTGGGCGGTTAGAAAATACTCTAACCGTTCGGCGGGTCTGGGGCACGCGCTCGTGCGGTTATCCTTTCCACCTAGTTGGTGCTAAAGGGCCGGCGGGGCGTGACAATACATGTACATGTACTAATCTTAATAAATATCTTTACCAAAAGAATAATTTGAATTTAAATAACCAAAGAAAAATATTATAAGAAAGACCAAAATAATCAACCGTCTACACAATCAAAACCTACTGAGTCCAAGGGCTTTAACATCAGCCAAAAATAATTCTCTAATGATGGGCTTAGTCAGAGAATCAGCAACCATCCGACTCATAGAAATGTATTCCCGGATTATTTCCTTCTGCGCTACTACCTCGCGAACAAAAATGATACTTCAAGTCGATATGCTTAATCTTGCCTTGATATTTGGGGTCCTTCGAGTACGGAATCGTTGCCATACTATCACAATAGATCGTCACAGGAACGCAAGCATAAGTGACAACCCCAAGATCTTGAAGGAACCTCCTCAATAAGATAGCCTCCTGAGTCGCTACAGAGCATGCCACGAACTCCGCCTCCATGGTGGATAGAGTCACACAGGTCTGCTTCTTGCTACTCCAAGATATGGCGCTATTATCAAGCAAGAAGGCATGTCCCGAGGTCGACTTATGCTCATCAAGGTCACCAGCCCAATCCGCATCGCTATAATCAACGAGATACAAATATGTACCTTGATAGCATAGCACATAATCCAAAATCCTTCTAAGGTAGCGAAGTATCCCTTTAACAGCCTTCTAGTAGTCCAATTTCGGATTGGACTGAAAATGGCTGACCAGGCCCATGGTATAGCTTATATCAGGCTGAGTACACATCATAGCGTACATCACGCTCCCGACCGCACTAGCATATGAAATCCAATTACTTCTCTTTTGATTTAGGATTTCATTTTTCTCATAAAATACAAAACCAAATCAAATCAAACTTTGTAGATTTAATCTACAACATAAGTGCTAGAAGATATGTAAAATATTATGCAATTGTATCAACCCTAGAAAAATTCGCCATTAACACCCACAAGCATGCAAGAAAAATTTTAAAACAATGACAAGTTTAGATCTACGCATTCAATTGTTGTTAAAAATTTATCTGTCTGAATGATTACAGTTTCGGCGACTCGTTGACCTTTCTAAAAAGTATCGGGACGAGTTGGAATCATTTTAATGCGAAATGGATGCCGCAATTGAATTTGAAATTGGAAATAAATTCAGCTGGAACATACTAAGTTTTGTTGGACCTTGGGTTCAACTTACCTTCTCCGACCACCCTTAACTAGAGTTTTGGCCGGCAGTGCTCAGCTGAGAATAACCCATTTCCTCCTTTTCCTCTCGCATTCCTTCTTTTCCTTCATCTTCTCCTTCTCGTCTCTCCCTCCCTGCTGGTTTCCTCCCTGTGCAGGCCACTAGCAGTAGCCACAGCCAGCAAGCAGCAACTTGGCACAGGTAGCAGTAGCAGCAGCGATTGTGACAGCAAATTCAAGTTGTTTGATGGTCGATTGAGGTCTCTAACTACTGCATTGAGTCATACATGTATTGTGGGTGAAGAAGAGAGCTTAAGGAGGGATTCATGTTAGCTGGATTGGAGGTAATCGATCTCAAGTGGTGAAATTTCAGGTTTGTGCTGATTTTTAGACAATTATTGAATTTTGGAACTCTTCTTTTTACTGCACTTTAGAGGAATTGGGGACAAGCTTACCTGCAACCTGGAATAGGAGGGGAGTTTAATTGAGTTGATTTGGAGGTTAGTAGTGACAGAATTTTGGTTTTTAATTGAGCTTCAACTGAAATGCTGATTTTATTGTTCTTAATCTAATTCCAACCTAATGTGCAGTGCAGTTCAGTGTTTTGGAGCCAAAGATCACTATGGTTATACTCCCCTTTCCTCTTTTGGGTTGTACTCCTTCCTGCGAGTCCTAAGAATTGCGGCAGCATCAACATCAACCTCAACATTCTGCAGGAGCAGAATTTCAGCAGCCTGTAGCTGAGTTCAAGATAGAATTTTGAGAGATTCCGCAATCCAAATTCCTGGAGAATTGGTTGCTCGCATTCTTGGTGAAGTGGTGAACATGAGGAGTGTTTTTATTCAGCAAATGACTTGGTAAAGTCGTGTTTAGTTGCCGAAATGTTGAAGGTCGCTGAAATTGAAGTTTTATACTGATTTTGAGCAAGCTGAATTCTTGATGGAATTTCTTTTAATTTGCCTATGTAGCTAAGCTTTTGAAAGGTTGCGAGTGATCTTACCTTCATCTAGAGTTGGTAGGAACTTTGTTTGGATTGTTTTGAAGGTTAGTTTTTCCTGAATTTTAGTTTTCATTGAGGCCTTCAACTAAAATTCAGATTTTTTTTTGTTGAAGCTGATTTCTTGAGCCTTACTCCATCTTTGAGCTGAAATTTTGTGGTAATTAATAGACTTTTCCTGTAGTTTAGGGATCAGAGAATATCCTTGAACTTGTCCCGACATCTCTCTGTGCCCTGGTTCTTCTTTGCGGATTAGAAACAGCAGTAACAGCAACAAGAATTCAGCAACAGACGAATTTCAGCAGCAGCAGTAGCAGCTATAGTTTTGTGGAATTTTATTTTTGTGAGTTAACTACTACAATTGGAATTGCTTACGGTGTTCTTGAGGAAGTGAGGAACCTAAGAATTAAGTATTATCAGTTGATTTGAGGTGATCATCGCTGAATTTCACCTTTCTTCGAATCAAATTGGTTACTGTTAGATTTTCGAATTGATTTTTGATTCGATTAAATCTAGCAGGGGTTTTTTGGATTTTTCCTCACTTTCCTATGAATTTGGACTGGTGGTAGTGAAGGAATAGTGGTGGAGATCAGTTTATACCCACAACTGGCTAGAATTTCAGGATAAGTTGAAGCTTAACTGCTGAAATTGATTTTGTGCTGACATTTTAAAAATAATTTCGTTAAATTCTTGATCTTGATCCTTTTAACAGCAGAATTGGGCGGCCCTTGATAGTTTTCTCCTCATTTCCTTTTGAATTTGAGCAGCTACTGTATGAAATTCAAGTTGTTGAGCTGAATCGGAAGTTCAATCTTGAGTTAGTTGATGTATAAGTCAAATTTGGTTGATTTTGGTAATTGTATTGACTTTGGTCTTCCGATCATTCTAGCTGAGTGTTACTGGATTTTGCTAGATTCTTCTGCCACATTTTGGTAGTTTTGAAGCTGCTTCCACAGGTTAGTGAGGTAGGATAAGTTAACCATAATGAAGATTCAACGGTCATTAACTGAAATTGCCGAATTACTAAACTTCAGTTCTTACTACGTATGGGCAGCACCACCACTATGTTGGAGAGTGGTGGAGCCTTCTTAGTTGATTTTCTCCTGAGTTTGGGCTGAGGAGAGGTGTACTTATTGATCATTTCGCTGCCGTAGTTGGATTAGCGCATCAGGTGCGTTAATGTCTACCGAAATCTTCGGAATTCCTCCTAAGTCTTGTAGAATTTCAGCATGTTTAGTTAATTGATCATCATCCTGTTAGTAGCTCGAATTATGGATTTGCATGTATTATATGAAATCTGGATTTAGAGCATGATCTAATTTTTATAGATGATTATTTAACGCTGAATTTGAAAATTGACTTTGGAGAAAATCTACACTTGGACATATCACTATTATTATTATACATGACATAGCTTCAGTAGCTATTTTTACTATTGTATCGCCGCTGTTAGTGCGTCACGGATATTCATATTGGTCTAGGTTGAGATTACGCTCGTGCTGAGATGCTGAGTGGATTTTTATAGCAGTGTTTAAACTGTTTCGTGTTGTCGGGTGCCGTCCGGACTGACGGTGGACCTAAATCTTTACTTTTTGCATCAGATTGTGCCGAAGGCACGTGAGCTTTGGTTTTTTGACCCGTTTGAGCATTTGCATCGACTACAACCTGTGTGAGCCTGATTGAGCTCGACAGAGTACGCTCTTTTGCTCGTCTGGGTAGCTCCCCTGAGTGCCGCTCCGGAGTGAGATCTTTTCGCGTTCTTGTCGCAGCAACCCTTTTGGGCATTCTACTTAGACCAGCCACCCCCACGGGTGGTGCACGGAGTAGCTTAGGCACAGGCTTGACTGGCCGGTTGGTGGTCCCTTTGGATTGGGTCAGTGGTGACTGTTTCTCAGCTAGTGATGTGTATGTACACAGAGAGCATGACATGAGTAGTGGTAGTGTAATCGAATATTAGCTGTAAAATTCTTCCAGCTTATCATATTGTTCTTTTACCTATCAGCTATATGTTAGTCTCGTAGACTTAGTAGGTAGGCCGTTGGGGTCCGTGACGGTACCCACTGAAGACTACTTTATTTTACAGTAGTTCTGACACCCATTGTTACCACTTCTCTTGTAGAGCCGTCGATTGCTGCCACTACTATTGATCGAGGTGAGGAAGCCGTGAGCTAGATCCTTGGTCACCTTGGGTTATCGTGCTAGAGAAGTACCCCTTTGTGATAGTTTACTATGGTTTAGTCGTGTATATACAGCTGTATTTATGTGAGCAGAGATGATGTTGTACTTGGGCTATTTTATAAAATTTTGGATTACATGTATGTGTTGTTGACTATTTACTTCAGTTTTAGTAGCTCTGTTACTTTCTTGTAGTTGTTCTTGTATTGCTTATAGGTACTTTTATCGCTTCGTGTACATAGTGCTTCATGTGTATACGGCGGATCTATTGGCGAGCCCGAGTAGAGCCAGAACTTAGTGCGTGACAAGAACGTAGCGGAAGTATTCATTCGTATCTTTTTCGAAAGCGACTCGCGCTAGAACGCGATAAGTCCTGGATCGAAGAAGTTGATTCACGTTTCCTCGGATCACCCACGAAGGTCTTCTAATGCTCCAAAACCCACGGTAGATCGAGCTACGGACGAGCTAATTCTATTAATCCACCGTTCAAGACCCTCCAGAAGCAATATGATGGTCGAGGTTGTGGTTTCTCTCTCTTACAAGATGGCTCATAAATTACTCACGACTTTATGAGTATTTTTTTCTCTATTTTTTCTTGTTCTTTCTATGAGAGAATAGCCCGTATGTTTATAAGGTATCTCAAAATCCTAATAGGTAAATAAAAGATTATGCCGAATTGGTTTATCATTGTTATCCTAATATGGCTAGAATATATCTCTAATTAGCTTTTTAATTTAAAAGCGAGATTAAGTCTAGTCCAATTAGACAACATAATAACGGTCAGATCGAGCCGATCATGGACGCACCTAATTCGTTTTAACCGAATGCCAACATTAAAAATCAAATTTTGTACTCTCACAACCCTTCCATAGTCATAGGATCATATGCTTTGCTTTTCTAGTTCTATGTTTGGTATGGAAATAAATCGGGACAACAAAATTTGTCCCAGCTATTTCATCAAATGCCTTGAAAAAAATAGCCGGAACAACTATTCCGATCAAATCGAGTTATTTTAGATAATACTAGAATAACCCAGAAACAACTATTCCGCCTTTTTAGTAGAATAAGGCTTTTCTCATACTTGTATCTAGCTAATTAAAAATAAAAGAAGATATAATTATACTTATACTTAGCTGAATGAGATTAATATAAAAATAGCATGTTTTATAACATATAGTATGTTAAAATATATTATTTTGTATTGTTTATCTATAGTTTTTTTATTATTATTCTCTATTATTCTTGCGATAACTATCAAACACATTTTTAGCTATTCTTAAAAATAAAATAAAAAATTAACCAAATACAATTTGGAATTTATTCTTATATTATTCTAGAATAACTATCTATCTCAAGAATAAAATAATTATTTCAGAGAATGTAAACCCCCAATCAAACATAGCCTTGAGATTTTGTCTAGATATTGGCTTATTATTGATGACGTAGTGCAAGCGTGACACAGTAGACTTCCTCCTACGTTATGGAACTTTATTGCACTTCATCCTTTGGTTAGTTGGTGGGCGGTATCCCATCGTGACCCGCCTCGACTTCAGCACTGTGCCATCACCGTCTTCTTCACTCTTGCTGTCATTGCTGCGTTGTCGTTGATTGCTTTCGCTACTAGACCGGGCTTCTCTTCGTCCGGTCAATCGATAGGTATAATTTAAGGCCGGCTATTTTCTTCGCTTTCTATCTGCGCTTGTCGATTATGCTTGCACTGCAATTTTTCTATAGGTTAATGGAGCCGTGCATTCGTACGTATCTGCATATGTCTTTAATCTTTGAGGATGCCTCTTTGTACAATTTGTATATGTTCCATGATTTACTTTGTCCTCCCGTACTCTTTCTTATGTAAACTTTTATTTACCAATGAATGAATGTACCTATAGATCAAATCTTAAAATTTTTACAAATTATTACCTAGTTTATTATTGAATGCAAGAAATGCATATACAATTGCCTGTATAGTGCGCTATGTTGGCTATTTATTATTGGGCTAAAATAGGTCCAACTTTCTGTCCCGTGACAATAGACCCATGAGATAAATAAATTGAGTTGGGTGAGCCAAATAAATTGAGTGGGGGTGTGATCCACAAGAGACCCAACGACAAGAGGCCAACAATAGACCCAACGTCCAGGTGGGTTGAGTCAGGTCGAAGCCCGCGAGCGCTATGACTGAGCCCTTAAGTGTGATGTATGCGTCATTTCTATCAGCACGTATTTTTGGGATAGTTGGTTAGCGCCTACGATCCACAAGTGGTATCAGAGCCAGTGGCGCGGGTTCCAGTGGCGCGGGTTCGATTCCCACATGCTGCATTAACGGTGCAGGTGTTGGGAGGGGATTGTTGGCTATTTATTATTGAGCTAAAATAGGTCCAACTTTCTGCCCCGTGACAATAGGCCCAGGAGACAAATAAGTTGAGTTGGGTGAGCCTAATAAGTTGAGTGGGGGTGTGATCCACAAGAGGCCCAACAATAGACCTAACGTCGAAGTGGGTTGAGTCAGGTCGTAGCCTGCGAGCGCTATGACTGAGCCCTTAAGTGTGATAGATGCGTCATTCCTATCAACACGTGCTTTTGGGATAGTTGGTTAGCGCTTACGATCCACACGCTATATATTAATTTCATTCTAAAAGCGAGCCCATGAGCGTGTAGGTTTTATGATGCCGTGTTCGAAACATAGTAGAAGCAGTTTAAGGCTTTACGCCTTCCCCCTTGTTGGGGTACATTGGCATTAGTTACTAAACTATTATGAAAAATAGGAAAAAACTTTAAATATCATCGCTGTGGTTTAACGTTTTTTTTTATTTTATTATCTTGTGATTTAAACTGTATCACTTTAGTATCCTGCGGTTTTATTTTTTTTCTTCCCGTTATTTTCTCCGTTAATTTTTTTCGTTAAATGAGTAAGAAAGTTAAAACTATAGAGTAGTAAAGTAAAAATTTCGTAAACCACAGGATACTAAAATAAATGTTCGATAAATTACAGGGGGTTATCTGAAGTTTTTTTAAAATATATTTTAACGGAGAGCTAACGGAAGTGCTGACGATAAAAGAAAAATAAAATCGCAGGATACTAAAACAATACACTTTAAACTATATGGTACTAAAGTAAAACAGCACCAAACCACAGAAAAAATATTTGAAAATTTTCCTTAATAAAAGAAAGAAAGAAAGAAAGAAAGAAAGAAAAAAGGAAAAAAAATGTGAACATAATTCAAAATTTTTATTTAATAAAATACTGTCCAACTTGTTAGGAGAATCTCTGTGCCAATGGCAGTACTAATTAAGAAGAGACAACCCAGCTCATCCCATGTCGGAGCCCACCAACAAGAAGGATTAGAATATTATGCAAAATATGAGGAGACTCCTCATTTAGTTTGGTTGGTCAACGCACAGTTATGCATACATAAATCTGTAGATGCAGATCTCACTCGATCGGTAGCAATTTGAGATCCGCTCAAAATTAATGGCGGAAACTTGGAACGATCAAGAACTTGCCGAGGGCGGTGGCGCCGCCGGCGACACTGTAGCAGACTCAGCTGCCCCCGACGACATTGTGGAAATCGTCTTAGATGTCAAGGACGACAGCGTACACGTCTTTAATAAGGTGCAGCGGCCTGTTGCAAGAACTTGGGAAGATCAATCCCCAGAACTACGTCTGACAGGGCGCTTGCCGCTGTTTAGGCCTAGTCGGGCTGCTCGGCGTCTGGACAGAGCCGATTCGGACGGAAGCATTCTCGACGTCATCGAGCACCCGAACGACTGGGGCGCCACCTTCTCCGACCCGGAGTCGGACCGCAACGGGCGCAGAAGGAAGAAGAGGAGGGGCGGCGGCGGCTACGACAGCGACGGCAGTGCGGCCGCATCAGCGAAGGCGCCGGAGAGGGAGCTGACGCGCTTCGCCCTCCGCATCGCCATCCTGGAGAAGGCCGCCAGCGGCGTCGGCACGCTGGCGTTCGTCTGGGCCACCGTCGTGCTGCTCGGCGGCTTCGCGGTGCTGCTGCGGCCCGAGGACTTCTACTTCGTGACCGCCATCGTGCTCATCGAGGGCACCCGCGTCTTCACCCGCAACCACGAGCTCGACTCCGGGTTCTTCTTCCGGGCCACCAAGGCCGTCTTCGAGCCCTGCTCCGTCTCCGGGAACGTCGGGTGGATCCTCACGTCGCTGCAGCTCTCGTCGGCCACCGCGTGCGCCGCGCTCTCCTCGATGCGCCTCGTGGAGCAGCACTACGGCGACGTGGATCAAGACGCCACCAAAAGGAACCGGGCGCCGGCGCTCGACATCTTCTACGGGCTGGCGCTGGCGCAGGCGCTGCTATTCCTCGTAGAGAAGGCCTACTGGCATTGGAAAATTTCTTACGGCCAGCTGCTCGAGCAGACTTGCGGCGCCTGCGGCTTCGGCGCCTCCGGGATCGTCTCGCTCCGCCGCTTCTTCCACAACGCCTACTGGAAATGCATTTCCGGGAGCGTGTTCGACGCCCTCGACATGGACCTGACCTCCTTCGCGCTGGCGCTCGTCAATTCGGAGTCCCGCGGCGAGCGGCTCATCGGCGCCAGGATCCTCCACAGTTACGTCGAGCACGATCTCTACGCCGACGACACGGTCGACCGGATCGTGACCTCCGCGCAGACCGTTCGGAGGTTGCTCGCGATTCTCGGCTGGAAAAGTCCGGCCGACAGGGAGATCAGACTGCACTCGGCACGGATTGTGGCGAGGCTCGCCAGCCACAAGCAAAGAGCGCTCCGAGTCATCGGAGTCCCTGGAGCAATGCAGTCGATAGCTTCGCTGCTCCACGCAGGTAAGCGCGGGGCCGATCACGACCAAACGCACTACGAGTTCAACCAGCTCGGCCTGCATATTCTCAAGCGCCTCGCCGAAGATGTCGACCACTGCAGACAAATCCGGAACGCGAGAGGCCTCCTGCCGAAGATCATAGAGTTCACCAGAACTAGCCCAAGCCTGCTGCAAAACGAGCAGGGCGGGCACGCCCGGATCAAATTAGTAAAGAGATCGCTGAAGGTGGTGATGAGACTGGTGAGCACTGCCGGCAAGACAGGGAGATTGCTCCGGCGAGAGATATCGGATAACATCTTCGCGGTGATCAACATTCGGGACATCCTCAGGTACGGGAGGTACCATTTAGCGCTGTCGATGTTGGGGATCGAGATCCTGACCGGCCTCGCGATGGAAAAGGCTGCGAGGAGGAAGATCGGGAGCACCGGCCAAGTGATCGAGCTGCTGCTCTCTAACTTTTTGAGCCCGGAGGCTGGGAGCGAGAAGGCGTATATAGTTGTAAAGGCCGGAGATGCGCTGGCAATGCTGACGACGGAGAGCAAGATCAACTGTGCGGCGATTTTAAAGGGGTCGGAGGAGGTTGTGACGCGGATTGTCCGTCTTCTCGGTGAGGTTGACTGCAGAGTTTCTGCTTCAAAGTTGCTGCGGAATTTGTGCATGTACGCGGGATCGGAGTTCTGCAATCGCCTCAGGGGAATCAGTGCCGCCCTACCCCAGGTAAGACTCCGCCGCCTTTGATTGGTTTTATTCATAGCAAACAACAACCAATAAAAACTAGAGTTAATTACGTAGAGCAATATATAAATATATAGAATAGTAAATATATTTTTATTCATTTTTATCCCATCAAAAGTTCAGTTCAGTGATATTCAAAATTGCCCTCCTACTTTATTATCGTCAGAGTACTGTTTATTTTTTAACCACAGATAAGTAAAATAATATTTTTGTCCTTACAAATATATTCATACAAAAGTTCCAACTGTTAGAATTATACAGAAATATCCTTCCCAAAAATATTTTATCCAATATAAGAGGGTAAAAAAATCAATTTAAATCATTCACTAATTAGGGTTAAATATTTTACTTACGGTTAACTATATTCTTCTAACGTATTCTAACAGTAAGAATATATTTAAAAACGTTAGAAATTTTAGAAGAATAAAAATAATATATTGAACTTAATAGAAATATACCTGCTATTTCATATGTTTATAAAAAGCCGTATACAATAAATGCTAAAAAATCACATGACCGTTAGTTTATCACATGTGATGCATCATAAGTGCAATGCTAGACTCTACTATCCACTTTGGATTGCAAATTCTATAATTCTGATAGTCTAACGGCCAAGCTTATTATACCAGTTTTCTCGCTCCTTTTTTTATTACTAAAAATCAAAATTAGTTGGTTAACTCTAAAAACATTTGGATTAAATTGTAAAGCTTATATCCGTACGTCTTGTTTATAGACTTAGCATTTTGGATGCGTAAATTTTAAAAAATAATGCTAAGTCTATAATAAAAAAAATGTAATCTCTACAAACCGCAATCAACTAAGAATTCTACAACTCCTCATAGTATTAATAATTAACAAAAAAACTGGTAGAAAAATAAGTGAGTGGGCTTCAACTGAGGGGGTTATAATTAAGACTACAACCTATTTTCTGATAACAAATGGCATCAAACTCTAAAAAGTACTGCTCAAAAAATTAATTATAATTATTAGTGAAAGACAAAATATATCGAATAAGTAATATATGAGAAGAATCGGCTAATTAAGAATGTGGAATTAAAATTGGTTATATCTGACACTCCTAATTACACAAGAACTAGACATTTTGCCCTGCTATGTAATGGCTATTCTTTGTTAAATAGTATTACTTAAAATTGCAAAAATAAAAATTTGTGATAAATTTTAAATTTTTAGAATATAAATTCAAAAATTATAATGTAGTGAAATTTAATATGAACCATGAAATTTAACTTTAAATAGAATAAGTTTAGGGCATTGCGCTTTAGTAAGAACCATAAAATCTAAACATAAGAAGAATTTTTACTTTGAAGTTATGTAAATGGTGCAAAGTTATCTCAAGGCACTACTTTAGTATAACATAGGTAAAATTTTAATTTTATTATCTGTTTTATCAATTTATTTGATTTGAGCCAGTTAACGATACTTTGACATTAAAAATTAAACTATATATATTTCTCGCAACTATAAATTGATTGAAGTTAGTAATTAGCTTAAATTTTGAAGTCAAAGTATCATTGATTGACTTAAATCAAATAAATTGAAAAAAATAGGTAGTAAAATTAAAAGGTTGAGTAGTCGATTCAAAATGATTGGTAGATCATATATATTATGTATATTTTCACCTATAATATATATATATATATATATATATATATATATATATATAGAGAGTCCGGCTGGTATACTATCAGTAGCACAGAGGCCTCCGTGCTACCAAGTTGTTTTCGATGATGCGGCTTCCAAATCGATGATCGGTTCCGCTAGACTTGATCTACACTATTGAAAGTGTTTGGAAACTAAATTTTGTAATTTTTTGATATCATTTACCTATCAAACGAATAGTCGAAAAATGAATGGCTGAAAATAAAAATTTCGTAAAAAATGATGATAAAAGGCTTAAATTTAAGATCAGAGATACTGATCTTACTCTAAATAGCTCAAAGAATTTTCTATAAAAATTTTATCAGATTTGGATTGTTTTACACCGTTAAACTTACAAACGCATCTCATCTACCATTGAAATTGTCAATTTTGAGACCCTTTGATCACTTGCCAAATAATATCGAAAAATTATGAAATTTAGTTTCCAAACACTTTCAATAGTGTAGATCAAGTCTAGCGGAGCCGATCGTCGATTTGGAAGCCGCATCATCGAAAACAACTTGGTAGCACGGAGGCCTCCGTGCTACCGATAGTATACCAGCCTAGCTCTATATATATATTTCATAATTTTTCGATATTATTTGGCAAGTGATCAAAAGGTCTCAAAGTTGATAATTTTAATGCTAGTTGAGATGCGTTTGTGAATTTAACGGTGTAAAACAATCCAAATCTGATGAAATTTTGATAAAATTTTTTTTAAACTATTTAGAGTAAAATCAGTACCTATGATCTTAAATTTAAGTATTTTATCATCATTTTTTATGAGATTTTTATTTCGGCCGTTCATTTTTCGACTATTTGTTTGATAGGTAAATGATATCCAAAAATTATGAAATTTAGTTTTCAAATACTTTCAATAGTGTAGATCAAATCTAGCAGAGTCGATCGTCGATTTGGAAGCCGCATCATTGAAAACAACTTGGTAGCACGGAGTCCTCTGTGCTACCGATAATATAGCAGCCGGACTCATATATATATATATATATATATATATATATATATATATATATATATATATATATATATATATATATGAGTCCGGCTGCTATACTATCGATAGTACCGAGCAGTTGGTGCTATCGAGTTTTCTGCCGTTAGATCTACCTCTTTGATCATTTTCACCCGTCAAATCATACTATTCAACCAACCACCGACTCAACCCTAGGGGACCACTATCATTCTAACCGCACATCCGTTCATCCAATGGCCGAAAATCTAATTAGGTTAGAATACTATTAACAGTATTTGAGCTCTTTTGCTATCGAGTTTTTAATCATTGGATGAAAAATTGTAAAGTTAGGATGACAGTGTCCCCTAAGATTTAGTGGTGGTCCCCCTAGGGTTGAGCGGAATGTAGATTTAACGGCTAAAAAATCTATAGCGCAAATACTATTAATAGTATTCCAGCTCAACTCTCTCTCTTTCTCTCTCTCTCTCTCTATATATATATATATATATATATATATATATATATATATATATATAGTCCGACTATGTTGTTTCCGGAAGCATAAAGGGTGCTTCCAAATTTTTAACGTTTGGATCAACCACTTTGATCATTTATAGCCCTGCATTAATATTATTCTCTAGGGGAACTACTTAACCCTAGGAGGACCACTCAATCTTGGGGGGACAACTATTATCCCAGTCATACAGTCCTTAATCCAAGGACTAAAAAGTCAAAAACGTCAACTCCAATATGCTTCCGAAATTATAGTAGTTCTACACTATATATATATATATATATATATATATATATATATATATAGAGAGAGAGAGAGAGAGAGAGAGAGAGAGAGAGAGAGAGAGAGCTAGGCTGGTATACTATCGGTAGCACGGAGGCCTCCGTGCTACCAAGTTGTTTTCGATGATGCGGCTTCCAAATCGACGATCGGCTCCGCTAGACTTGATCTACAATATTGAAAGTGTTTGGAAACTAAATTTCATAATTTTTCGACATTATTTGGCTAGTGATCGAAGGGTCTCAAAATTGACAATTTTAATGGTAGATGAGATGCGTTTGTAAGTTTAATGGTGTAAAACAATCCAAATCTGATGAAATTTTTATAGAAATTTTTTTGAACTATTTAGAGTAAGATCAGTACCTCTGATCTTAAATTTAAGTCTTTTATCATCACTTTTTATGAGATTTTTATTTTCAGCCGTTCATTTTTCGACTACTCGTTTGATAGGTAAATGATATCGAAAAATTATGAAATTTAGTTTCCAAATACTTTCAATAGTGTAGATCAAGTCTAGCGGAGCCGATTGTCGATTTGAAAGCCGCATCATCGAAAACAACTTGGTAGCACGGAGGCCTCCGTGCTACCGATAGTATACCAGCCGGACTATATATATATATATATATATATATATATATATATATATATATATATATATATAAACTGAGCTCCTATACTTTTAAAAATATTCAGTTATTAGTGCTTATAGGTTTTCGGTTTTTGGATTAAGAGATGTACAGTTATGATGATAGTGGTCTTCCACGGATGAATGAGTGGTTGATTGAATAGTATGATCTAACGGGTAGATATGTTCAAAAGGATAGATCTAACGGCGAAAAAGTTAAAAGCATTAAGTGCTTTGTGCTTTTAAAAGCACCATAGCTGCACTCTCTTTCTCTCTCTATATATATATATAATATTTTTCAAAAGTTTCATGTAAAGATTTAAATTTTTTTGCGATTTATTTATGCAGGTACTGAATGCAATTATGGCAGAGGAAGGGAAAGTATTAGAGGTCTCAATCGGCCTCAGCGTGGAGATCTGCAAACTCATAGGTCCCGAAGATTATGCGAAGGAGGTAGATCAGTTAGGCATTAAAGAGATCGAGCTCGCGATCAGACTTGCGCGGATACTACGTAAACACGGCCGTCCGACCGTTGAGCTACCGAGAATAAGGAGGTCAGTGATCGAGCAAGCAATTTGGCTGATGAAATCCGACAATAGGTATATCGATCTGTTTAAAGAATGTGGGATGGCGAAGGATATGGAGAATGTGGCGCGAACTACTTCGGAGCTTGAATCTTTCATGCTTTTCTCTGGCAGCGTCGGAGTCAACAAGTACAAAAAACCTATGGCTTCTCTTGTGCAGACTGCCATAGGATTGATGGCAGTAGATACGTGAAATCAAGATCGTCACAGAATTCCGCAATATTTTATGGCGCCCTCCGACAGTCTAGCTACGAAGATCTTACGAACTCAGCTCTGAGTTCGACGAATGAGAGTCATTTGATAAGAAGATCGATTTCCCCACCATCATTGTCGAAAGTAAATCATTCAAACATGTTGTTACGATGGAATTAAAATTAATATTCTTTGTCATGGGATCAAACCTTGTCTTAGGATATTTCAATCAATCTAATCCTCTTGTATCCATCTAAAGCAAGGTAAAAATGTATAAACTTATGTCACGTATAACCCATTTTGATTTAACTACATAACATGTAAAAATTATGATTTTACTACCAAACTTTTTAATTTATTTCATTTGAGCCAGTTATTGATCCTTTAACTTTAAAATTTAAAAGCATTGTTTATCTTTATGGATTTAGTTAATATATTTTATACAATTTACGTAATTATAAATTTAGTAAAGTACGTAAATTAGCTTAAATTTTGTATCCGAAGAGCCATCAAATTATTTAAATCAAATTAATAGAAAAATTGGATACTGAAATCAAAATTTTGAAAGGTGAGATAGTCGAATCAAATTAGTCTATAATTCAACAAAAGTTTATACATTTTTACGTTAAAACAATCACTTGGTGGATTTAGGCCTCTTTGGCGTTGTTGTCTTTTTCTTATTTTCTTAAAAAAAACAATTTTTATTTGAAATAGGATAGCAGTGGATGTTGAATTGCTTGCAAATTTTGCACTTAAAGTATTTGATTGATAAACCGGTAAATTGCACTGTTACCTTCTGAATTTTTGGCGGAGTTTTATTTTACCCTCCAAACTTCTAAAATAGATATATATATAAAACTCTAAACTCTAATATTTTATTCATGTCATCCCTTCCGTTAGTTTTCCGTCAAGCTTCGTTAACCAAAAACTAACGAAAGGGATAATATGAATGAATATTAGAGTTTAATGTATTAGCTGTCCATTTTATAAGTTTGGAGGGTAAAGTAAAAATCCACCAAAAGTTCAGGGGGTAACTGTGCAATTACCCAAATAATAGGTTATTTATGGATTGACTATTGACACTCAAGTTCGTGATCATGCGAAGTTTTGAATTTATATTTTTTTATCCTACAATAAATCATACCATAAATTATCCTACATTTTATCGTATAAAAGCAAAAAAAAAATAAATTAGAGTAGCTTAAAGATAAAAAAAAGAGAGACATTAGCTAGCTAGCTACGATACTTAAACACCCTACTCTCCCGATGTAATCGCTAATGTGGTTGATTTACAATAAGTATCCTCACTCGGATATAGAGATTTTAATTCTCAGTTAATTTTCTGTAGTATAAAAAAAATTTAAGATAAAATTACTGATGTTAGATTAAGAGATACTAAATATCATCTCATCCTTCAGATATCGACCGTACACTCTGCATAAGCGATCTAATTCATTTACCTTTTTTTATTTTTTTAATATATTTTTTGAAACTATCCCTTTAACATAATTAAATATTTTTTATAAATTTTTTCTAAAAACTAAATATTTCTGTTACCCCCTGAACATTTGGTGGAGTTTCACTTTATCCTTTAAACACATAAAATAAATATTTAATATCTTAAACTATAATATTTCATTCGTGTTACCCCTTCCGTCAGTTTTCGGTTAACGGAGCTTGACGGAAAACTGACGGAAGGGGTAACATGAATAAAATATTAGAGTTTAGAGTGTTAAATATCTATTTTAGGAGTTTGGAGAGTAAAGTAAAACTTTGCCAAAAGTTCAAGGGGTGACGGTGCAATTTACCCATTGATAAACCTTATTTTTTATATTTTTACGTGGAATCAAATAGTTCTTTAGTCTAAATTGGATAAGTATCTGCTTGTCGGCTTTAAGATGCCCAAACTAGAAAAAAAGGAAAAAAAACAAAAAAAAACTAGGTATCTTTATCGATCATATGTCTTGCATATAATTTTGTATAGCTTTAAAAGATATAAAGATCTAGCTACTATACTGTCGGTAGCACGGAAGCCTTCTTGCTACCAAATTGTTTCAACGATGTGGCTTTTGAATCGACGATCGGCCCTGTTAGACATGCTCTACACTGTTGAAAATATTTAGAAACCAAATTTCATTTTTTTTTTTTGGATCAAAAGGTCCCAAAATTGATAATGTTAATGGCCGATGTTATGCATTTGTGAATTTAATAGTATAAAATAAGTTAAATTTGATAAAATATTTATAATTTTTTTTTACTATTTAGAGTAGATTAGAACCTCGAATATTAAATTCAAGTATTTTATCATCATATTTTATGATATTTTTATTTTTAACTATTTATTTTTAGACTACTCGTTTGATAGGTAAATGATATCGAAAAATTATAAAATTTAATTTTCAAATACTTTCAGTAGTGTAGATCAAGTCTAATGGAGCCGATCATCAATTCGAAAGCCGCATCAACGGAAACAACTTGATAGCATGGAGGCCTCCGTACTACCGATAGTATAGTAGTTAGCCGGACTCATAAGTAAATCAAAAAACTAAATTTTGTTTTTTGTTCAAAGCTTTATAATACTATGTGCAATACGAGCCATCAAAATAGCAATATAATTAGCAACTTCAATTGAGGAGAGGGCTTATTGAAGTATTTGATAAGTTTTGTAAAAGCTAATTGCTAAAATTAAAAAATATTATTACTATTATTTTACACAAGTACTAAAGTTCGGGAGCATTTTGTATATTTCTCTGTTTTGATAAATAACAATGCAAATGGTACACCCCTAAAAAGGATACAAATCTTACACTATTTTCATCCAAGAGCAAGAAGTTGGGAGCGAATTGTTAGGGACTTAGAAAGAATTCTTCGCAGCCCAGTCCTTGGCCCAATTCCACTAGCGAAGCGGGTTGCAAACGGGTTGTCGAGAACCCGTGAGGACCCGAATCCAACCCACTTTAGGAGAGAAAACTGTTGCCATTACGCTACCATAAAGCCTTAGAAAATTCTTATGAGGCATGTGATTCTCTTTGGCTAAGCATTGATGAGGGCTCATTATGTGCATTCATGTGTGAGTTAGTGGGTGAATTATGAGGGCCATTATGTGCATTCATGTGTGAGTTAGTGGGTGAGTTATGGTGGCTAGGTTCATTGTATCTCTAAGCCTATAAATAGGGGTGTGGCTAAAGCCATTGTAGAGAGGAAGATAGGGAGAGAATGTGTATGTGTGTGTTGTAATCCTATTTTTCTAAGTAGTGGAGTAGTTAGTTTTTTTTGGGTTAAACCTCTATCTATCTCTTCTCTCCTTCTTGCATACTTAGTCGTAGGGCGCGGAGGTCCCGACGAGCATCAAGGAGCAAGGCTTGCCCATCATCGAGCCGGAAGGCGGGCGCCGCACGGGCTTTGCGAACAAAAACGTTAAGGCCATGACAGTTGGTATCAGAGCCGGTTTGAGAAAGGAACCATGTCAACGTCCGATGCTGGAGTTGTCGACGTTGGAGGCGACCCTCCAAGGCAGCCCTCCAAGCAGGGCAAAAGCAGGGAGCCGAGGGCTCTCACGAGGGAGGCCGCACCGTTGGAGGACCGCCTTGCGCTGTTGGAGGATGTCATGTCAAAAATGGGTGAAAGATACACCGAAATGGCTGAATCTTTTAACTCGTTTAATGACGAAGTGTAGTACACTGAACTTTAGCGAAATGCAAGGTTCTAGTGTGAGATTAGTACTCCGTACTAATCTGGAGGTTTTGGTTTTGTTTCGAGCCCTTGGGAGCGTTTTCGGGACTTGTGAAGTGCGAAAACGGACTCCGGGTGTCGAAATCTGCAAAATTGCAGGTTTTGGCATTGCATACCGGTATCCATCTTTGGGATACCGGAATGCTGTGTTAAACCGAATTTCGTAGCTCTCGGGTTCTGCGGAATCCCGCTGGAAATACCGGAATGGGCTGGCATTCCGGTATGTGCCATACGCATACCGGTATTGGAGTTGACATACCGGTACTGGGAATGCGCATACCGGAATCCCTTCGCGTGGCCTGCTTGGCCGAGGCTCGGGTTTGCGGAATTTCTGGCCTGGTACCGGTATGCCCATACGCATACCGGTATACAGAACCGAAAATTCTGTTTGAGCTGTTTTGCGAATGTTGGCTTTTGGAGGGGTGTTAGGGCAATTGTTACATCATAACACTTAACCCCTCACAGCCCTCCTCTCAGCCTTGTGCTGAGGACTTAGAGAAAAAAAGGGTAGGCTTCTTCTCCTTCTCTCTCTAGTTTTCTTAGGTTTTTGGTGATTAAACCTAGGGTTTGATCTCATTTTCCTTCTCTTTTGCTTTCAAGCTTGCTAGCTTGTTCTTGGTGGACTTGGTGAAGGAAGAGAAGAGCTTGTTTGAGGTTTATCTCCAAACCTAGCTTCCTTGGATCTTGTTTGGAGCTATAAAGAGGTGAGTCCTCCTCTTTTGAACCCTCTATTGTAGTTTATTTGGGTTTTTGTTGGAGAAATCCCATTATGGAAAATCTAGGGTTTATTTTTAGGGTTTCTTAATTTCGGGATTTTGAATGGAAATTGATGGGTGTAGAATATTGTGTTAAGTTGGATTTGAGGCCTCCTAACTCTATTTTGGACTTTGAACAAGAAATTTTTGGTCTAAGGTATTTTCACCTTTTTTCCCCTTTTGTATGTCGTTTTTTGAATTTGGTTGTTCGATGTTCTAACCCCATAGGGATCTCCTTTAGGGTGCTAGAAATCGAGGGGACAACTTTGTTTTCGGATACTGTGAGGTTCCGAAGGGCTTCGGGTGGGTTTGACCTCACCGAAATGGGTGAATTTTCCCTATGTCATTGTTGTAGCTTAAGAGCTTAAATTAGTGCATATTCATACTAATTATGACATGGTAGAATTGTAGAATGCATGAGATTCATGTGCTATTATATGCAAATTATATATATCCTATATAGTAGGAAGATTGCATGATTTATGCATAGTGCATCATGAATGGCTATGGAAATAGATTAATCCACTTATGTGCTTGTTGGGACATCTACTTAGACAAGTAGAGACATGTGTGACAATAGAGAACAATGAACTTAGTGATACTCATGATATTTAGCTTCATGGACTAGTCATAGGGTAGATATGACATATGACAAGTTGAACTTATGACCTTTCATCTAGAAGGACATCTAGAATGACATTATGATCTAGACTTGGACATAAGTTGGCATTCCATGTTTTTAGATATGACGATATATACTATGTGATTGATTGTTACTTGTTCGCCACTATGCTCGTTTACACATGCTTGTGAGGGTCGCTCCCTACAAGCCGGCACTCCGGAGATGGCCTAGCGACAGTTGTTTCTCCCGTGTGTTAGAGAGGGCGCCGAAATGAAACCGCCGTGGGTAAGGCTCACCGAAGCGTGAGGTGTTGACTACCACGGAGCCATTAGGCACGGCACAAGTGAACATTCTTTCGATATACCCCTTTATGACTACATATTTAATGTTATATGCATAATGAACATTCAATTGTAAAAGGTTGCATACTTATACATGTGCATGAGTAGTCTAGTTCATGTTAATATGATTATATCTTGAGGCATAGTAGCATTGAAGTTTCATTATAAATATGCTTTTATTATCTAACCCTACTTTGCCTCAGTTGGCCTAGTGGTGTACTCCGCTCCTCTCGGCGGCTTACCCACTGAAACTATTGAATAATAGTTCTCATCCCCCTGGGGTTTGTTGTTTTATTTTCAGAGCCATCCACTGCGGGAGTGGCTAGGGACCGCGGCAAGGGCATTGTGAGTAGCTAGATCGCGAGGGTGCTAGCGACTAGGTGGCGCACCTTTCTTTTATTTCTATTTGTATTGGAGAGGTGTTTTTGTATCGACCACTTTTGTAGAGACTACCCTATGTCCCTTTTTGGGTTTATGTTGTACTTAACTTTGATAGTGACTTTACTTTTATAGTATTTCATGTTTTTACCTTGAGATCTAATTGTTTAGCATGTATGCTCTGATTATCATGATAGGATTACTTGCTTTATTCCTTTCTTTCATGCTTATTATTAGACGCCTTGTGTGCATGTTGGTTGGTTGTGTACACGGCGGGTCTGTGCATGCGCCCGGGTGGGCTTCCGTTGGGGCCCTGGGGCGTGACAGATTATAGTGGTATCAGAGCCTAGGGTTAAGTCATTGTGGACCTAGAAAACCTTAGGCAAGTTGGACTATAGGACTTAGACTCGTGAGAGACGAAATCGTATATAGCGAAAGTAACACAATTGGGTTGTGTCTTTATTCTCCAAGTAGTTGGAGTTTGACCGAAGTGTGTGACACCTAACTCTTAGGAGGTCACGTTGGCGGCCGACAACGTGACATCGGGAGTTAGTTAGGAGCTCACTTCATTTACTTTCGCATGATTGAGGATTTTATTATCTGAGTGGGGTTCGTTAGCGTGAGTTTTCTAACTTGCACATTCTATGTTGTTGTAGCTTGTTATGCCGACTACTCGTTCTCAATCGACCGAGGTGGCAGCGGCAGCCGACACAGAGGATGTGGAGACCTCTGCAACCTCCGGATCCAGTGAGGTCTGCGAGTTGAGGGACCAGTTGACAGCACTGACAGGTCTGGTGGCACAGCAGGCGACTGTGGCTCAACAGCAAGCCGATGCCGCACATCGACAAGAGGCAAGGATGAAGAGGATGGAGGAGTTATTACTTCAGCAGGCTTCTACCAGGACTGTTCAGGATCCTACGCCACCTACGCCAGTTGGAGGTGCGACTGTTGGAGCATCGGCGCCTATCCCTGGGCCGACACCTGTGGCGCCCAGTTCTGAGCTAAGGGAGGAGGCGGCTATGACACCCCCGATGCGGGCATCGCCGGCGAGGACGGTTTTGCCTTTGATGGTTGTCGGGACAGAGCGAGATAGGCTGATGGAGCGTTTGAACAAGTTTCAGAGATATAACCCTCAAGTCTTCGATGGCGAGAAAGCGGATCATTGGATGGTGGAGAAGTGGGTTCTCCACATGGAAAAGCTTTTTCATGATACGTTTGTGGAGGAGCAGTATAAGGTATGGTTGGCCACGTATCATCTTGACGGCGCGGCATATCGTTGGTGGGCGGATATTCGGGATGACCCGATGTCACGCCCCGGGCCCTCGAGGGAGCCTACCAGGCACGTGCACAGACTCGCCGTGTATCTCAAACAACACAATGTACACAAGGCATCTATGCTAAAAACAATCAAGTAGGATAAAGAATACATCCTAACAAGGTAATCAGAGCGAGAACATAGTTCTACAACTAAAATAAAATCAACACAGCTAAAATCTCAAGATATACAATAACATTATACATCTTATCAACTAGTAGATCAATCAACCATCAACAAACTATACATCTTTCATTCAAAATACAATGAAAGGAAACCCATGGTATGCCTACAACAACGACACCGTAGAGGCTCTAGCTAGCTGCTAACCCCTCGCCGTGATCCCAAGCCTCTCCTACTGCGGAAGGCTCTGAAAAACTCAACAACAATGGGGGTGAGAATTATTAATTAATAGTTCCCAGTGGGTAAGCCGCCGAGAGTGGCGAATTACACCGCTAGGTCAACTGAGGCAAGATAGTTAAAATTGAAACATAAAGCAGAAAGCATATAACATTTAATGCTAAACAGGTAGTTCTACATCTATCTTGCCTCCAATGACTAAATCATCTACATGAACATGAACATGTTCTATTGTCATATGCTCAACAATTAATTTCATAGTTTACATGCATGTCAAATTAATGCCATGATCAGTTTCATAAGCTCTAATGTAATAACTCACTATATGTCAAGTTTTACTATTACACATAGGACCGGTCTCCAACTACAAGTATGTAATGTATATTCAATTTGCTACTACATGTATGAACTATGTGACTTGTTCTCAACAATATGAAGATTATGTTCACTACATGTAATGCCACGATGTCACCACCCTATACTATGTCCATACACTCCATGGATATGTATCAATTAATTAGGGTGTCAAATGTCACATTTACGGTTAAAATAGCCTTTTACCATATGAATATTTACCTTGCATACACCATAACTGTGTAATCATAAGATAATACAATAGCGGGATGTTCACTTGTGCCGTGCCTAATGGCTCCGTGGTAGTCAACACCTCACGCTGTGGTGAGCCTTACCCACGGCGGTTCCATTTCGGCGCTCTCTCAAACACACGAGCGAAATAACTGTCGCTAGGCCATTTCCGGAGTGTCGGCTTGTAGGGAGCGACCCTCACAAGCATGTGTAAACAAGCATAGTGGCGAACTAGCAACAAATCAACCATAATAATACCATACGTTTTAATTTCACGTTATGTCAAAACATATCACTTTATGTTTATTACATTCAATAACCAATATGCTAAATGTCAACAATATCATGTTGTTCTCAATGTCCGATGGTATGTCCCTACCAATATGTCCATGTCTCTAACATGTAAATGTTCATCTCTTTGTTTACTAAGTTCATAAATCATGCATTATTCTAATGCCATAAATCATGCACTCTACGATGCCATATGTCATGCATTCTCTAATGCTATAATCCATGCATTCTACAAATGCCAACATCATGCATTACTCTAACGCTTTAATCCATGCATTCTACGATGCTATAACAATATGATCTACGATGCCAACGGGTCCATAATCACGCCATGCATAAGCTACAATAACCTCTACTACATAGAGTATAGAGCTGTCATGTAGGTGTTTAATTAACCAAATGGACTTATGTTAAACCAATTATAATATCAAATGCAAATAGTATCCCTTTCCTCATGTCTTAAATATGGAATCAATCCACGACCATAAGGTCGAGCCAAAGCCAACGATGCCCGTCAAAGTTGCCCACCTAAATGAGGTGCCACAACTTATCCTGTATATGCCATATTCTCTCTTTTCTCTATACAAGCATACTTTAGTATGCGAAGAGGATCCACTAGATCAACAACCAAATAGTGTCTCCTATGACACTCTTATCTAACATGCATAACTTAATTAGCATTTCCTAATGCATCAATACACCATTAGTGCAAATACCCTAGTATGCATGCTATTTTCATAATGCCCCTCTATATGTACCATGCATTTTCATACACAACATATATGTCTTATGCAATGACGATATTCATCATGCCATAATTAACATAATTATACATCTAATTAATTCTATAACAAGATAGGAGACATAGGGGGAGTTAACCCATTTCGGTAAGGTCAAACCCACCGGATACCCATCGCAACCTCGCAGTACTTCGAAACGAAGTTGTCCCCCGAGCTTCTCATACCCTAAGATAATTTTCCAAGGGGTTAAAAGCTTCGAACGAACAAATTCGAAAACCACCAAAAACAATAAGGTAAAAGGGTGAAAAATACCTTGAGCAAATAAAACTTGTTCTAAGTCCAAATTGAGGTTAGAGATCATCAAATCCAACCTACAACAACGTTCTACACCCATCAATTCCACCTCAAGGGCTCCCATTCAAGAAACCCCAAAATAAACCCTAATTCTCATGAAACTAGGTTTATATGCTAAATCCAAGCAAAAATCACAATTAGAGGTTGTAAGAGAGTTTACTAACCTCAAATCAAGCTTCCAACCAAGCTCAAGCATGCTAGGTTGAAGCTAAGCCCACAAACAAGTTTCTCTCCTCCATCCCGAGCTCCCCACAAGGGCTAGGAGCACTCCTCCATGAAGAAAATAGAGGAAAAAGAGATCAAAACATGATCTAGAGGGGTTGGAGAAGAGAAAATCTAGAGAGAGAGAGAGGGAGACCTACCTCAACTCCTTCTCCTCCATCCTCAGCCAAAACAGCAAAGAGGGGTGAAGGGGTAAGTTAAAATAGATTTAACAATATCCCCAAAAGCCCCTCACAAAGCCAAAATTGCAAAACTGCACAAAAATACATTATGCAGCACTGTATACCGGTATGCGCATGTGTATACTGGTATACTGTGCAAAATTTGCAAAATCCGAGTCTCGGCGAGCAAACTGCGCAATCACATTCCGGTATGCCAAATCCAGTACCGGTATGCAGTGCATTCCGGTATGCCAATTTCAGTACCCGAATGCAGTGCATTCCGGTATGCCAATTCCAGTACCCGAATGCAGTACAAATTCTGCACTTTATGCAGAATTTGCTCTCCGGAGTCCGTTTTCGCCCAAACTCAACCCAAAACTCCGGAATAGTACAAGCCACTATTCTCACACTAGAACTCCGCAATTTGCAAAAGTTCAGTGTACTACACCCGAACACCGATTTGGCGGCTATCACTTGGAGCGGGTTCAAGGACCGTTTGTTGTCAAACTACTTTCCTCCAAGTGTCAAGAGGCAGATGGAGAGGGATTTGTGCAGCTTGCGTTAGCGGGACATGACGGTGACGGAGTATGAACGAGAGTTTTCTCCTCTTTTGCACTGCGTACCCTACGTGGTGAGGAATGACGAGGATAAGGCTCGTATCTTCGAGGCCGGCCTTCGACCGTCGATTTATAGATTGGTGCAAGCGGCAGGGTTGCAGACCTACCGGGAGGTGGTGAATCGCGCCTTAGTTGTGGAAAAGGGCGCGGAGATTGCGAGAGAGGAGATCGAAGTTTGGGACCGACAGAAGGGTAAGAGGCCAGCGGGCGAAGGAGGCAGCAAGAGTTACTCCAAGAAACCACCGAAGCACCCGAGGAGCCAATCGGGTGGGTGCAGCTCGGCTCCACCGCGCGGGGCACTGGATTACCGGAAACCGCCGCGTTGCATCATTTGTGGTGGTCCTCATTTTCCACCTCACTGCCCGCAGCGTAGTGGCAAGTGTTTTAAGTGTGGCCAGGAGGGTCACGTTCGATCTCAGTGCCAGAGGGGTTCTTCCCCAGCGCCTTCATCAGCTTCTGCACCGACACCACCAGGACAGGGTCGTGGGACCCCAGCTACTCACTACTCGGCGGGGCGACCACCCTTTCAGCAGCAGCAGCAGATCGAGGGATCCCGACAGGCGCCTAGTGGGCGCATGTATGCGGCTCAGGCTGTGGAGGCGACAGCAGCCGAGAAGGTCGTCGCAGGTATCATCTTAATTAATGGAATCAGAGTTAGAGCTTTATTTGACACTGGTGCATCTCATTCTTTCATTGATCGGCTATTTGCCGAGTTGCATGGCATCGAGATTGCACCTACTTTGCATCCGGGACATGTTGTCGTCCCCGACCACATTTTGGACATTCGGGAGTTTTGCCCTAGTTGCCCTGTTAGAGTAGGGGGTTGGATTATGCCGATTGATTTGCTAGTTTTGCGAAAGCTTGACGAGTTTGACGTAGTATTGGGCATGGATTGGCTCACAAAATACTACGCCACAATCGATTGCAAGGATCGGGTTGTGACTTTTCGGGAGCCCGGAAAGGATGAAGTTGTGTTTCGAGCGTGCAAAAGTTCGCTGTTCGCGATGACTATCTCTTCTGCACGGGCTAAGCACTTGATTCAGAGTGGTTGTGTAGCTTATCTAGCTAGTGTGGTGGTGAGGGATGGAGACACCCCGCGGATTGAGGACATACCCGTTGTGCGGGAGTTTGTTGATGTGTTTCCGACGGATCTTCCGGGTATGCCACCGGATAGGGAAATTGAATTTGTGGTGGATCTCGTTCCCGGGACTACCCCGATTTCAAAGGCACCCTATAGGATGGCACCCGCCGAACTGAAGGAGTTGAAAGCGCAGTTGCAAGACTTGTTGGATAAGGGTTTTATCAGACTGAGTGTATCACCTTGGGGAGCGCCGGTTTTATTTGTGAAGAAGAAGGACGGATCTCTTCGCCTATGCGTGGATTATCGTGAGCTTAATAAGGTTACGATCAAGTATAGATATCCACTACCGAGGATTGACGACTTATTCGATCAACTGCAAGGATCTTTGGTGTATTCCAAGATAGACTTACAATCTAGTTATCACCAACTCAAGATCAAGGCGGATGATGTACCCCTGACGGCTTTTCGAACACGGTATGGACATTACGAGTTTACTGTTATGCCGTTTGGGCTTACTAATGCCCCGGCACCTTTTATGGATTTAATGAACCGTGTCTTTAAGCCTTACTTAGATAGGTTTGTGGTGGTGTTCATCGACGACATCTTAGTGTATTCTCGAAGCGATGAGGAACATAGAGATCATTTGAGGCAAGTATTGCAAGTACTTCGGGAGAAGAAACTTTTTGCTAAGTTGAAGAAGTGCGAATTTTGGCTCCGCGAAGTGTCCTTTTTGGGGCATGTAATTTCGGGAGACGGTGTAGCCGTGGATCCTAAGAAGATTGAGGCGATCAAGGATTGGCCTAGACCAACAAATGTGACTGAGATTCGAAATTTTATTGGTCTAGCCGGATATTACCGGAGGTTTGTCGAGGGATTCGCTAAGTTGATGGCATTGGTAGTGCAACCTACTTTACTTGATTTGATTAAGGAGAAGCAAGCTCTCGATCCAGAATTGCAAAGGATTTGATCCAAAATCAGCGAAGGCCATGCTAATGGATTTCTTGTGGACGATCAAGGAATGCTACGATTCCTGAATCGATTATGTGTACCGGCAGAAGCGGAGATCAAGGAAAGGATATTGACAGAAGCTCACCGAGCGCCTTACACCGTGCATCCGGGTGGCACAAAGATGTACAAGGATTTGAAATTGCACTATTGGTGGCCCGGAATGAAGAAGGACGTTGGCGAGTTTGTAGCTAGATGTTTAACTTGCCAACAAGTGAAAGCTGAACATAGACTCCCCGCGGGAAAACTTCAGAGTTTACCGATACCAGTTTGGAAATGGGAGCGTATTACTATGGACTTTGTTTCTGGGTTGCCTCGCTCTCAAGCCGGGCATGATGCTGTGTGGGTGATAGTGGATCGATTGACCAAATCGGCACACTTTATCCCTATACACACTACTTGGGCAGGGGAGAGACTTGCACAAGTCTATCTTGACGAAGTGGTGCGACTTCATGGAGTACCTACATCGATTGTATCGGATAGGGACACTAGATTTGTGTCGCATTTTTGGAAAAGTTTACATGACGCTTTGGGCACTCGTCTGGATTTCAGCACGGCATTTCACCCCCAAAGCGATGGTCAATCTGAGCGTACCATTCAGATCTTGGAGGACATGCTTCGAGCTTGTATCATGGATTACCAAGGAGGTTGGCATCAACACCTACCTATGGCAGAGTTTGCTTATAACAATAGTTATCAAGCAAGCATCAAGATGGCACCTTTCGAAGCTCTTTATGGAGGGAAGTGTCGGTCACCACTTCATTGGAGTGAAGTGGGTGAGAAGCTAGTTTTGGGTCCCGACGTGCTACAGGAAGCCGAGGACAAGGTTCACATTGCGCGACAAAGATTAATTTCAGCTCAAAGTCGCCAAAAGAGTTATGCTGATAAGCGTCGGCGGGAATTGGAGTTCCAAGTAGGAGATCATGTCTTCCTAAAGGTATCGCCGACAAAGGGGATTAAGAGATTTGGCATTCGAGGAAAGCTTAGTCCTCATTTTATTGGACCCTTTGAAGTGTTGGAACGGGTAGGCCCGGTAGCATATCGGCTCGCTTTACCGCCGAATCTATCGGGAGTACACAACGTGTTCCACGTATCTTTGCTCCGGAGTATGTTTTCGACCCAACTCATGTGTTGGACTCCACTCCGTTGGAATTGCATGAAGATTTGAGTTTCAAGGAATATCCGATGAAGATTCTAGCTCGCGAGGTGAAGAAACTCAGGAATCGAGAAATTCCTTTTGTGAAGGTGCTTTGGAGCAACCACGACGAGCGCGAAGCAACTTAGGAGTTGGAGAGCTCGCTATTGGAGCGGTACCCCCATCTTTTTCAGATGGAATCCTAAGGTACTTGACTTCTAGTTTTGCAGACGAAACTCCTTTTTAGGAGGGGTGTATGTAGTACACTGAACTTTAGCGAATTGCAAGGTTCTAGTGTGAGATTAGTACTCCGTACTAATCTGGAGGTTTTGGTTTTGTTTCAAACCCTTGGGAGCATTTTCGGGACTTGTGAAGTGCGAAAACGGATTCCGGGTGTCGAAATCTGTAAAACTGCAGGTTTTGGCATTGCATACCGGTATCCATCTTTGGGATACCGGAACGCTATGTTAAACCAAATTTCGCAGCTCTCGGGTTCTGCGAAATCCCGCTGGAAATACCGGAATGGGCTGGCATTCCGGTATGTGCTATACGCATACCGGTATTGGAGTTGACATACCGGTACTGGCAATGCGCATACCGGAATCCCTTCGCGTGGCCTGCTTGGCCGAGGCTCGGGTTTGTGAAATTTTTGGCCTGGTACCAGTATGCCCATACGCATACCGGTATACAGAACCGAAAATTCTGTTTGAGCTGTTTTGCGAATGTTGGCTTTTGGAGAGGTCTTAGGGCAATTGTTACATCATAACACTTAACCCCTCACAACCCTCCTCTGTCACGCCCCGGGCTAGTTTAGATGCGGAAAACGGGTCAAATTTTTTTTTTTTTTGTCGCTCTGTCACGCCCCGGGCTAGTTTAGATGCGGAAAACGGGTCAAAATTTTTTTTTTTTTTTGAAAGTCTAGCCCGCGCAGTGAACAGATTAAGATGGTATCAGAGAGTGAACAATCACAATTAAATTCACAAGCTATCTAATTGAACCACTGGTTAGGATAACCCTAGGAAGACCTAAAGTTTATAAGCACGTGAGAGCACGGGGTTGTGGGATTGAGTCCCGGTAAGTTGGTCGAGTTTTATTAACTCGAGGTCTTTTATTGTTTCGTTACCCCGTGTTTGTTTTGCAGTTGCGGTGCAGACTTGTGTCTCTACTGGGAGTGGTGGCGGATTACCAGACAGATATCGAGTGGTAGGGTGATGTGCACCTGGTAAAACCACTCGGAAAAGATGTTGATATTGAGGTTCCAGGCAGTGGCATCTGCTGGGCCTTAGCTGACGGCTGAGCTGTGATTTCTTGGCCCCACTTTTCATGTAGAGCACGAGGTCCACTGCGGGCATCTCTACGGAGACGATACTGTGTGCGGTTACCGCCACGACAGTCGATGGAGCTGTATGGGTACAGCTCGATGTTTGAAGTGCAATCGCTTGGGCGATTGCAGTGTGGATACTGTTTCTACGGGCTTTGTGAGTATGGCCTTAGTGCCTATTCTTCCCTATCTAGAGCTTATGTACGATTACAGGCATCTCGGTGGAGATGATGATTGTACAGTTTTGACACGAGTAGTGCGTGGGCTGCTGATGTGTGGCCCGAGGTCTGTTCACCGACCGCTTGTACGGTTGCGGTGTGAGTAGGATTTCTTTAGCCTTGGTGGGTAGAATCGTGGTGTCTACCCTACTATATTCTCTAATGGTGACGTATGTCACTGAGAGAGGAGCGAACCCAAGTATAGATAGTTGAAATAAGTTAGTGGATTTGCCAGTATAGCTGTTTTGATCTTCAGGTGATCTTTGCGCCTAGTGGCGTAAGCCAGGATTAGATAAGACTTAGCTTCAATGATAGGTCTTTGTGGTGTTCACGTTGCGTGCGGCAATCCCAATACCTAAATCAGTGTGATATGGGATGGCACGTGGTATATGTATGCTGTTAGCATATAGAATGATGCCCTATAGGATAGTTGGAAAACCTTAAGAGTAAGTTGTCGAATTAAGTAAGACTTGAAGATCGAGTTGATGATCGCATTTAGCTTATGCAGTTTGCGACTCTATGTCGCGGATAGTTCCTATTCCTGTTGTTGGAGCCATAGTACTCCTAGGGAGTCGGCTCGATGGCTGGTCCAATCTCGAATATCGACTTCGGTAGTCGATATTTATTAATGTTGTGGTGCACTGTGGTGCAGCATTGTGAGATTGGATGATTTCTTGCTGGTGTCACTTCTCCAACGTGGTGTTGGAGATGGATCTACGGTATTTTTCTTTTCTTTTGATAAATGCGTTGGCTGCAGACAACGTATTGTCAAAAGTTAGGACGAAATGCCCTACCCCTTTTGGGAGTATTTGGATTGGGATGTTGTGTTTTCCCGTGTAGATAACCTTATGGATGATCTCATGCAAAGGTTAGAATCATGGTCACCTCCGACCACGCAGTATGTTCTGGATTAGCCCTAGGCAAGGCTATGTAAAATGATGGATTAACCTCACCTATGGTATGTACTTCGGTGATGGTCTGGTTGTATACGAACCAGTAGCCAGGTCTCGCGTAGTTGAAGGGATAATGCGCCCTCAGTCGCAACTTATGTTGCATTCCTATAAGTTGTAAACTTTGCCAGGCACGTGAACTGAGCCTGGCCTTTGGCTCAGATATTAATGCAGGTGCTTGAATGCTAGGTACATGACGTAATTAAACACGGATAATTATGAGAGTGGATTGCTCTTCTGGTCACTTGACGATCGATGCATCTGGGTCTCGTTGAGACAGGCATCAGATGTGGTCCGGAACATTACATCGCTGGTCCCATGCGGATTTCAGCGACCGGGTTTCGTGGAGACAGATGTTGAGCACCACTGAGGGTTTTGATAATAAGTACCGATTCACAACCCTATTGCGGACACCGTGGACCTTCATGTCGAACCGCATGTACCTGTAGCTGGCTCACTTGTAGAACTCAACTAGTTGTGAAAGCCTTAGACCTTTTGGACTAGGCGCATGGTTTGGTCTCGGACCAAGGAATGTTGTAATACAGCTAGTGGGTTTGTGAAGCCAAGGGTTTGATTTCGTTCAGGTTGTATCTCAAACTGGTGGGAGACTGTAGTCTCCCAGTCGGACGTTATTGATGCAGGTTTTGGGACAATGATATAGATTCGCTCATGGTGAGCAGGTTAACATTGTTGGTAAGTTGGAGTGCATCGTTTCAGACTTTGAATACATACTCCAGACTTATGGTGTTGTCTCGGGATTTTCCTGCATGAACCTTTGACGTAGTCGAATTAGTTACTGCTACGTAGACCAGATTTGGGTGGATCTTGAATTTCTAAGTGAAGAACTATTGCCCCAGTTTTGGAAGAGTGTATAGCAAGCTTTGGGTACGAAGTTGAACTTCAATACGGCTTTCCATCCCCAAAGCGACGGACAGTCTGAGCGAGTTATTCAGACTCCTGAGGACATGCTACATGCATGCGTCCTGGATTATGGTGACGGATGGTTCAAGTACCTGTCACTGGTGGACTTCGCCTATAACAACAGTCATCAGGCGAGCATTGGGATGACACCGTGTGAGACTTTATATGGGCGTCGATGTCGGTCCCCTATCAGTTTGGACGACATCGGAGAACGCCAGATGATCGGACCGGACTTGGTGGTAGATCAGAGAAAAAAAAAAAAATTTTGCATCGCTAGAGAGCGATTATTGACTGTACAGAATCGGCAAAAGAGTTATACGGACCATCGGCGTTGTGACCTGAAGTTTCAGGTTGGCGAGCATGTTCTGCTCAAGGTTTCACCGTCCAGAGAGATCAAACGGTTCGGTTTGAAGGGCAAGCTTAGCCCGAGAATGTGGGACCGTTTGTGATCTGGGAGCGCGTTGGTCCGGTAGCGTATAGATTGGCTCTACCTCCGAGTCTCGCCCAGGTGCTTGATGTCTCCCACGTGTTCATACTTCTAAAGTATATTTCTGATCCGTCCCACGTCAGTAGTCCAACGACTATTCATCTTCGGGAGGATCTGACCTCCGATGAGTCTCCGACACGGATATTGGCACGTGAGGAGTAACAACTACGGAACCAGAGCATTCCGTATGTTAAAGTTCAATAGGCTAATCTTGAAGAACGCGTAGCGTTATGGGAGCTTGAATCGATTATGCGGGAACGTTAGTCACATTTACTTGAGGGGTAAATGTAATCAAGTTTCGGGGACGAAACTTCTTTTAAGGGGGGAATGATGTAAGAACCGAGATTTTTCTCATATTTAATTTAACTCTTCGTTGATGATGTTTATGTGTGTATTTTAATTACATAATCACTCGTCAAGTTTCGGGAGAAAATGATTTAAAATGAAAGAGTTACGCGATCTCGAAGATTCACTTAAGTGAATAGTAACTTTGGTTTTCCGGATAGGCCGATTATTAGAGATGGATTCCGGAGTGCATCGGACTCCGTTCATAGTGGTCCAATAGCTCGTTTTCAACTGTCCGACTATTCTGGACTCGATGGCACTGACGGATTTTGGATTTGATGCACGGTTTTCGAGAAAACTGGACCTTGTCGAAAAGTAGACTTTTATACTTCATTGTTTTAGCCTCGCAAAGCTTACCGTAGCTCCGCTTTGCGTACGAACCCCCTGACAGGGATCTATCATGTGAAAGAAAGTTAGTGTCGATGGATTTTAGTCGCGAGTTCGCTAATCGAGGAGATTTGGAAGCGATCGTTGGTTGTTATACACATGAGGTATAGATGGATAGGATTGACAATGGGTTTGTCGTGAATCGACAATCAAATCGCATGAAACAAAATCGTGAGTTCGATAATTCGGCAGTGCTGAACGCGCTGGTGCCGTCCGTTCCCGAATCCGTTGAACGGATCTCTTGGAATTCCATCTTGTTCGCGAAGGGGTCGAAGGTCACAAAATGGTAATGTTGATAAAGTGCCGATATTTTATGGGTCAAATCGCATGAAACTTGGCGTGGAGGTGCTCACGCGCGATTTACGCATGCTGTGAGGGACCCATAAAGAAATAAGGACTTTTGGAGGACTTAGTTGCAAATGAGCTTAAGTGTATATATAGATGTTTTAGGGTTTCCTTCATGAAACCCTAACCCTAAGCCATCTCCACCCTCCCCAGCTAACTAGCCGCCTCCCCCTCCTCGGGCTCTGCTCCCTGCACGCAGGCGCCGCCGCCGCCGGCCTGCCGCTGCCGGCCGGAGCTACTGCCGGCTGCTCCTCCACCTCCACCTTCCACTCTCTCCCTCTCTCTTGGCCTCATCCCAGGTCAAACCCACATACGTGGGTGAGCCTCGGTCCCTGTGCCTCGCCGGCGTCTCCCCGACCTCCGGCGTACCCTCCCCGGCAGCCCCGTCCGATCCCGAGCGCCGTCGCTGCTCCTGCAGCCCGGCCGGAGCAGCCAAGACTCGTGCGGGCTGGCCTCTACAGTGTGTAGCCGCCGCCGCCTCTCGTGACCCCCGGTCAACTTTCCTCGGCCCTCCGGCACCGCCGCGCCCGACCCCGACCGTCGCCGCCGCCGCCGCACGCGCCGGACGCCGCCGCCGCCGCGGCCGCGATCTGGTCTGGAGCTTGTGGGCGGCCGTGCGACCTTGCGCGCCGTCGCCGCTGTTCGCGCCGGCCTCCCCCTCGTCCCTCGTGACCACGGCGTGGACCCCGTCGCCGTCCGGCCCACCCCGGACCATCGCCGCCGCCTGGAAGGCCACCTGAGCCCGGCCTGAACCGTTGCGGGCTAGGGCATCGAGGCCCGTCGCCGGCACCGCTTCCCACCGCCACCTGAGGCGAGCCCCGGCTTCCCCTCGCCGGCCTCACCCGTCCCTACCGGATCCGCCGCCGCCGGAGCCGTAGTTGGCTGGAATCCCGAGCTCGGCCAGAATTGGTGATTCACGGTCCGAGCTTGGTCCGCCGCCCCTTCGGCTGCCTCCCACCGCCGGCCGACGCAAGCGCCGATCCTCCCTCACCGGCCGTGCCCACCTGCCGCCGGTGAACCCGCCGTCCGGCCGCCGCCGGCCAACCCCGTGCTGCCCCAGTCCCGGTAAGCCTTTAGTTTGTTGACAGTGCACTGCCTTGGTGTTCGGCTCGCCGTTCCGGCAATCCGGAGCCACCCCGATGTCTCCGGATGTGAGCACGGTGATCTATGATCAGTGCCGATCATCGTGCTCACCTCCCTCTGGGTCAGCAAGTCCCTGGTTAGCGGTGTAAGCGCGGTTTATAGGCCGCGCGCGTTGTTCACTGAACTTCGCGTCGCTCCTGCGTGCTCCATAGTGTCCGGTTGTGCTCCGAAGTGTGAGCACGGCCTCCGGCACGTCGAGACCTATCAGTAAGTGTCTCGGTTGACCCCGAAAATGCTCAGCCTGTGGTATCGACCCATCGTGTTCGTTAAATCACATAAAATTATGTGATTTTATGGAGAGTTGAGGACCTTTATGCAATTGTGCATCGGGTGGGTCCTGTGGGCAGTAGGTATGAACTACGTGTGACCTTTGGACTGGTTGTCCAAGGTCCGTTGCCCTTCGTTCGTCCGAAAAAGAGTTTTTGGAGCGTTTCCCGACGAAATCCGTTGGCGAAACGTGGTTTTTCGTCTCGGAAACTTTCGACGCAATGTGTGTGACTTGTGGGCTGCCGCTGAGCCTTGTTGGCTGGTTGTCTCGGCTGTCTCGTGTATTCTGAGATGCCCGGTGAGCGGCAGTGGGTTCCGGTGTCGAAATCGACACTTTCGGGAACCCGGATCGGAACGATTGTCCGACGATAATCGTTTCGATGTTTGATCTTGTGCTTGCTGCCAAGACACCCAAACGGATGTGTTTTGGGGCAGCAGTTGACTCGTGGAGTGAGTCGGTATCTTTCGGGACTGTTTATGTGTCCCGGGGATGTCCCGATGCGATTTCGGGACTTCCGGTGTTGTTCGGAGATCGGTTTGGGAAACCGAGTCTCGGGTTTTGGGATTTGTGTGAGATGCATACGTTGAGTCGTTTGATAGTTTATATCTGACTCGTGGACCTATCGTAGGTCTGGTTGATCGACGTCGCGTCCAGACTTCCGACGCGAGTACGACAGGTGGGTGAGCCTACGGAGTAGTCGGTATCGCTATTCCATGTCCTCTCTTTGATATAGCTCTACATGTCGATTCCTTGTTTACAGCATTCGTTCATACTTACCTTACTTGCATAGTATATTTGTGGTCATGGACATGTAGAGCGGGATTATGCATTGATGATTTATGGACTTCTTGTCCAGGCAGCACATCGACTCTCTTGTCGTGTGCTTCGATCTGTTGTGGCTTCGGCCAGGTACCGGCCTCTTGCCGGCTTGGATTTGATCTGTTCGATCAGGATGAGGCGTTCCTTTCGCCTGTGGCTTCGGCCAGGTATCGGCTTCTTGCCGACATGGATTTGATCTGTTGATCAGGATGAGGCGTTCCTTTCGCCTGTGGCTTCGGCCAGATATCGGCTTCTTGCCGACTTTTTGTTGAGCATATTGCATGACCAGTCACGGCACGGCATTTATTCATGACACCAGGTCGGCTTGGCCACCGACAAGGGGTGTACTATCCGGATAGGTTGACCTGCGGGCACATGAATGGATCGAATGCGGATGAGTGACGATGTGCCTGAGGTTTGCGGACCAATATGGCAGGATACTGATTGGGTACTTGGAGTTTTCTTTCCATTGACGCATATACAGCTTAGTTTTCTTGTACAGTAGCGTTCTAATCATTTATTCTGTTCATACTGACATAGCTACTGTAGATCTCTGATTATATTATTGTCATATCTCCTTTGTTTCTCAGTGGTTACGACATGCCCCTGTGGCTCAGTTGTATACCCACTGGGAAACCTCATTTTGGTTTCTCACTCCCTGTTTTTCAGGTGGATCGGGCGAGGAGCCAGTTCGTGGTGCGATGTGAGGACGATTTAGCTAGCCTGCCTTAGCCGTCCTTACCCGGTTATGTTTTTCTTATCTGCATTAGTAGTCAGATAGTTATATAAATGGTTCAGTTGGATGATCAATATTGAATGTTTATAACTTGTATGAGATGATGACTTATTATGCATGAGATTGGGTTTCAGCTTCTATTATCATCACTTGATTTGTGTTTTATCGTGTGGGTGTCTACCCATCGAGGTAGCTGGTTTTCAAAATAAAGTTCCGTGTGGGAACAGTTTTAAAAGGTTTTCATGGATTTCTTCCAATGCTTACTAGAGTTCAAAAACAAAGCTTTCGAGTGGAAAGCAATTTTAATAGGATGTCTGTTGTACTGTTCATTGCATCATCCTTCGCCTAAGGTGTGCTTAGAGGCATGTAGGGATAGCTGAATGAAATACACTCTGTATTGTATTGCATGGATTATCGTGAATGTAAATGTGATTGTGATCCAGTTGTAAGTTGTTGGTACGCCGTGCAAATACAGGGGATACTCTGTCCGTGTTGACAGAGGGGCCTGTATTTGTGGCGGGTCTGTTCCCCAAAACACATCCGTTTGGGTGTCTTGGCAGCAAGCACAAGATCAAACATCGAAACGATTATCGTCGGACAATCGTTCCGATCCGGGTTCCCGAAAGTGTCGATTTCGACACCGGAACCCACTGCCGCTCACCGGGCATCTCAGAATACACGAGACAGCCGAGACAACCAGCCAACAAGGCTCAGCGGCAGCCCACAAGTCACACACATTGCGTCGAAAGTTTCCGAGACGAAAAACCACGTTTCGCCAACGGATTTCGTCGGGAAACGCTCCAAAAACTCTTTTTCGGACGAACGAAGGGCAACGGACCTTGGACAACCAGTCCAAAGGTCACACGTAGTTCATACCTACTGCCCACAGGACCCACCCGATGCACAATTGCATAAAGGTCCTCAACTCTCCATAAAATCACATAATTTTATGTGATTTAACGAACACGATGGGTCGATACCACAGGCTGAGCATTTTCGGGGTCAACCGAGACACTTACTGATAGGTCTCGACGTGCCGGAGGCCGTGCTCACACTTCGGAGCACAACCGGACACTATGGAGCACGCAGGAGCGACGCGAAGTTCAGTGAACAACAACGCGCGCGGCCTATAAACCGCGCTTACACCGCTAACCAGGGACTTGCTGACCCAGAGGGAGGTGAGCACGATGATCGGCACTGATCATAGATCACCGTGCTCACATCCGGAGACATCGGGGTGGCTCCGGATTGCCGGAACGGCGAGCCGAACACCAAGGCAGTGCACTGTCAACAAACTAAAGGCTTACCGGGACTGGGGCAGCACGGGGTTGGCCGGCGGCGGCCGGACGGCGGGTTCACCGGCGGCAGGTGGGCACGGCCGGTGAGGGAGGATCGGCACTTGCGTCGGCCGGCGGTGGGAGGCAGCCGAAGGGGCGGCGGACCAAGCTCGGACCGTGAATCACCAATTCTGGCCGAGCTCGGGATTCCAGCCAACTACGGCTCCGGCGGCGGCGGATCCGGTAGGGACGGGTGAGGCCGGCGAGGGGAAGCCGGGGCTCGCCTCAGGTGGCGGTGGGAAGCGGTGCCGGCGACGGGCCTCGATGCCCTAGCCCGCAACGGTTCAGGCCGGGCTCAGGTGGCCTTCCAGGCGGCGGCGATGGTCGGGGGTGGGCCGGACGGCGACGGGGTCCACGCCGTGGTCACGAGGGACGAGGGGGAGGCCGGCCCGAACAGCGGCGACGGCGCGCAAGGTCGCACGGCCGCCCACAAGCTCCAGACCAGATCGCGGCCGCGGCGGCGCGTCCGGCGCGTGCGGCGGGCGGCGGCGGCGACGGTCGGGGTCGGGCGCGGCGGTGCCGGAGGGACGAGGAAAGTTGACCGGGGGTCACGAGAGGCGGCGGCGGCTACACACTGTAGAGGCCAGCCCGCACGAGTCTGGGCTGCTCCGGCCGGGCTGCAGGAGCAGCGACGGCGCTCGGGATCGGACGGGGCTGCCGGGGAGGGTACGCCGGAGGTCGGGGAGACGCCGGCGAGGCACAGGGACCGAGGCTCACCCACGTAGGTGGGTTTGACCTGGGATGAGGCCAAGAGAGAGGGAGAGAGTGGAAGGTGGAGGTGGAGGAGCAGCCGGCAGTAGCTCCGGCCGGCAGCGGCATGCCGGCGGCGGCGGCGCCTGCGTGCAGGGAGCAGAGCCCGAGGAGGGGGAGGCGGCTAGTTAGCTGGGGAGGGTGGAGATGGCTTAGGGTTAGGGTTTCATGAAGGAAACCCTAAAACATCTATATATACACTTAAGCTCATTTGCAACTAAGTCCTCCAAAAGTCCTTATTTCTTTATGGGTCCCTCACAGCATGCGTAAATCGCGCGTGAGCACCTCCACGCCAAGTTTCACGTGATTTGACCCATAAAATATCGGCACTTTATCAACATTACCATTTTGTGACCTTCGACCCCTTCGCGAACAAGATGGAATTCCAAGAGATCCGTTCAACGGATTCGCGAACGGACGGCACCAGCGCGTTCAGCACTGCCGAATTATCAAACTCACGATTTTGTTTCGTGCGATTTGATTGTCGATTCACGACAAACCCATTGTCAATCCTATCCATCTATACCTCATGTGTATAACAACCAACGATCGCTTCCAAATCTCCTCGATTAGCGAACTCGCGACTAAAATCCATCGACACTAACTTTCTTTCACATGATAGATCCCTGTCAGGGGGTTCGTACGCAAAGCGGAGCTACGGTAAGCTTTGCGAGGCTAAAACAATGAAGTATAAAAGTCTACTTTTCGACAAGGTCCAGTTTTCTCGAAAACCGTGCATCAAATCCAAAATCCGTCTGTGCCATCGAGTCCAGAATAGTCGGACGGTTGAAAACGAGCTATTGGACCACTATGAACGGAGTCCGATGCACTCCGGAATCCATCTCTAATAATCGGCCTATCCGGAAAACCAAAGTTACTATTCACTTAAGTGAATCTTCGAGATCGCGTAACTCTTTCATTTTAAATCATTTTCTCCCGAAACTTGACGAGTGATTATGTAATTAAAATACACACATAAACATCGTCAACGGAGAGTTAAATTAAATATGAGAAAAATCTCGGTTCTTACATCCTCTCAGCCTTGTGCTGAGGACTTAGAGAAAAAAAGGGTAGGCTTCTTCTCCTTCTCTCTCTAGTTTTCTTGAGTTTTTGGTGATTAAACCTACGGTTTGATCTCCTTTTCCTTCTCTTTTGCTTTCAAGCTTGCTAGCTTGTTCTTGGTGGACTTGGTGGAGGAAGAGAAGAGCTTGTTTGAGGTTTATCTCCAAACCTAGCTTCCTTGGATCTTGTTTGGAGCTATAAAGAGGTGAGTCCTCCTCTTTTGAACCCTCTATTGTACTTTATTTGGGTTTTTGTTGGAGAAATCCCATTATGGGAAACCTAAGATTTATTTTTAGGGCTTCTTAATTTCGAAATTTTGAATGGGAATTGATGGGTGTAGAATGTTGTGTTAGGTTGGATTTGAGGCTTCCTAACTCTATTTTGGACTTTGGACAAGAAATTCTTGGTCTAAGGTATTTTCACCTTTTTTCCCCTTTTGTATGTCGTTTTTCGAATTTGGTTGTTCGATGTTCTAACCCCATAGGGATCTCCTTTAGGGCGCTAGAAATCGAGGGGACAACTTTGTTTTCGGATACTGCGAGGTTCCGAAGGGCTGCGGGTGGGTTTGACCTCACCGAAATGGGTGAATTCCCCCTATGTCATTGTTGTAGCTTAAGAGCTTAAATTAGTGCATATTCATACTAATTATGATATGGTAGAATTGTAGAATGCATGAGATTCATGTGCTATTATATGCAAATTATATATATCCTATATAGTAGGAAGATTGCATGATTTATGCATAGTGCATCATGAATGGCTATGGAAATAGATTAATCCACTTATGTGCTTGTTGGGACATCTACTTAGACAAGTAGAGACATGTGTGACAATAGAGAACAATGAACTTAGTGATACTCATGACACTTAGCTTCATTGACTAGTCATAGGGTAGATATGACATATGACAAGTTGAACTTATGACCTTTCATCTAGAAGGACATCTAGAATGACATTATGATCTAGATTTGGACATAAGTTGGCATTCCATATTTTTAGACATGACGATATATACTATGTGATTGATTGTTACTTGTTCGCAACTATACTCGTTTACACATACTTGTAAGGGTCGCTCCCTACAAGCCGGCACTCCGGAGATGGCCTAGCGACAGTTGTTTCGCCCGTGTGTTAGAGAGGGCGTCAAAATGGAACCGCCGTGGGTAAGGCTCACCGAAGCGTGAGGTGTTGACTACCACGGAGCCATTAGGCACGGCATAAGTGAACATTCTTTCGATATACCCCTTTATGACTACATATTTAATGTTCTATGCATAATGAACATTCAATTGTAAAAGGTTGCATACTTATACATCTGCATGAGTAGTCTAGTTCATGTTAATATGATTATATCTTGAGGCATAGTAGCATTGAAGTTTCATTATAAATATGCTTTTATTATCTAACCCTACTTTGCCTCAGTTGGCCTAGTGGTGTACTCCGCTCCTCTCGGTGGCTTACCCACTGGGAACTATTGAATAACAGTTCTCATCCCCTGGGGTTTGTTGTTTTATTTTCAGAGCCATCCACTGCGGGAGAGGTTAGGGACCGCGGCAAGGGCATTGCGAGTAGCTAGATCGCGAGGGTGCTAGCGACTAGGTGGCACACCTTTCTTTTATTTCTATTTGTATTGGAGAGGTGTTTTTGTATCGACCACTTTTGTAGAGACTACCCTATGTCCCTTTTTGGGTTTATGTTGTACCTAACTTTGGTAGTGACTTTACTTTTATAGTATTTCATGTTTTCACCTTGAGATCTAATTGTTTAGCATGTATGCTCTGATTATCATGATAAGATTACTTGCTTTATTCCTTTCTTTCATGCTTGTTATTAGACGCCTTGTGTGCATGTTGGTTGGTTGTGTACACGGCGGGTCTGTGCATGCGCCCGGGTGGGCTTCCGTTGGGGCCCCGGGGCGTGACACGAAGTCCGCAACACGGAGGAAAACATCGCTACTGTGATGGCGACCTTTCGAGGCAAACTCGAAAAGCTTCAAGGCAATATCAGTCGTCGTGACAAGGAGCGGAAGAAGCTGGTTGAGGAACTTCTTCCTCAGACCAACAAGATCGAGGATCTCATAACGCGAGTAGCGATCCTTGAAAAAGCGGTGGCGCATGGACATGAACCGCAACGAGAGATTGCTTCAAAGGTACGTGTCCCTGAACCGCAACACTTCAGAAGAACGCGCGATGAGAAGGACATCGACAACTTTTTGTGGCACATGGAGTGCTACATCAAGGCGCTGCGTGTGGACGACGAGGATGAGATGGTCCAGATCGTATCGATGTACCTCGCCGACGACGCTATGCTATGGTGGCGACGGTGTTCCGCAGAAGCCGCGAAGGGCCAATGCGAGTTGAAGTCTTGGGAGGATTTCGTGTGCGAGCTTAAGGCGCAGTTCTACCCCGAGCACGTCGAATATCTTGCGCTGAGGCAACTTCGACTGCTCAAACAGTGGGGAACCTTGAGGGAGTATGTCCAAGAATACTCTAAACTCATGTTGCCAATCTCCAACATGGCCGATGAGGATCGACTTTTCTTCTTCCTTGATGGTCTTCAGCCCTGGGCGAATAACGAGATCGTGGCGCGAGACGTGAAGGACTTGAACTCTGTGGTCGCTTTGGCGGAGAAGTTGCCCGAGCGGGTGCGAACCGAGGGCGATAGGGTTAAACCATCGTAGGCAAGCGAGGCCTAAGGTGGGGGAGTGCACCGCGATCCAGGGGGCGCAAAGGGGCACAAGCCAAACTACGACGCGAGGAGGCAAGGGCAGAATTCAGCCCCGCCGCCTGCAACGATCTCGTGGTATGTGTGCAAAGAGAACCATTGGACGCGGGACTGCCCAAACAGGAGCAACCAAAAAGGTAAGCAGGTTGCTGCGGTCCAAGCCGAGGAGGGCGAGGATGTGGTTGAGCTACCGAGGATGGGCGCTTTAAGGCTCGTCAACGCAGTTCGCGGTAAGCCTAGCGGCGACAATCTCCGCAGGAGGGAGCTCATGTTCGTCGATATTATCCTCAACGGGAGGAGCACGCGGGCGATGATCGACACCGGCGCGACACACAATTTTGTCGCAGAGGCGGAAGCCAAGCGGTTGGGCCTCAAGCTCGAGAAGGATGCAAGTCGCATCAAGGCTGTCAACTTTGTGGCGCGTCCAATCGCAGGAGTTGCAAAGGACGTGGAGATAGCCATTGGCCCATGGAGGCCAATCTCACTGTTGGGCCGCTCGACGACTTCGGAGTGATCCTTGGGATGGACTTCCTTGTTTCGTCGAAGGCGCGCCATGCCACTCTTGGGGGTGCTGAGCTTCCTAGACGAGTCAGCACCATACATGGTTCCGATGTGTCGGGGCGAGCCGATGACGCACCAAACTTTGACAGCCCTGCAGCTTTGCCAGGAGGCGAAGCACAAGAAGGCTGGGGGCCTCGAGGAGGAGGGCCTGAGCAGTGGGGAGACTGTCAAGTCTCATGCGGCGCTGAAGCAACCAGCGCCCAAACTAGGTGCAAGTCATTCTGTCAAGGAGCCTGCGGGGACCAAGGTGAGTTCTGCAGCTTGGCGGAGTGCGCGTGCGTGTCGCGGAGAACATGCACACTCGACAAATTCTTCGCACAGCGAGCTCGCCGGTGCTTGTGCTCAGAGGAGCAAGGCACTAGGGGCTGATGCGAAGTCACAGCGGACTGCGAGCGGACGGCGCGTGACGAGGGCGTTTGCGCGTTAGGTGCGGGAGAGTGTCAGGGACTTAGAAAAAATTCTGCGCAGCCTGGTCCTTAGCCCAACTCCACTAGCGAAGCGGGTTGCAAACGGGTTGTCGAGGACCCGAATCCAGCCTACTTTGGGAGAGAAAACTGCTGCCATTATGCTAACATAAAGCCTTAGAAAACTCCTATGAGGCATGGAATTCTCTTTGGCTAAGTATTGATGAGAGCTCATTATATGCATTCATGTGTGAGTTAGTGGGTGAGTTATGAGGACCATTATGTGCATTCATGTGTGAGTTAGTGGGTGAGTTATGGTGGCTTAGTTTATTGTATCTCTAAGCCTATAAATAGGGGTGTGGCTAAGGCCATTGTAGAGAGGAAGAGAGGGAGAGAATATGTATCTGTGTGTTGTAATCCTATTTTTCTAAGTAGTGGAGTAGTTAGTTTTTCTTTGTTAAACCTCTATCTCTCTCTTTTCTCCTTCTTGCATATTTAGTCGTAGGACGCGGAGGTCCCGACGAGCATCAAGAAGCAAGGCTTGCCCATCTTCGAGTCGGAAGGCGGGCGCTGCACGGGCTTTGCGAGTAAAACTGCTAAGGCCGTGACAGAATGGTATCTTTTCATTGGTCAACACTGGCTAGTACTCCTAATTATGGCGGACCGATCCGCCCAATCTAGAAATGCACATTGAATCTGGGTTGTTGGAGCTAGCCCTATAATTTGTCTCGAAGGTGGCAGTAAGCGAGGGATAGTAAATAGATTCAAAACTATAAACTAAAGATATTTTTTATATTTTGAAACTGATCAGCGCGAAAAATGGTGAAAAAAAATTATTTCCTCCAAATCGACCTTAAATCCACCCCGTCAAGTTCAATCTCAAATCCGTCCCGAATAAATATTTAAATTATAAAATAATTTTAATTTTTTTAAGCGTATTATTTGAATTTTAAATGCAAGTTCTCTCTAAAATAATTGTGATTTAAAAGATAGTTTCTTCTATGAAACATTTATTACTTTTTAGATTTTTACTTTAATTTAAATAATAAAAAATTAATGAAAAAAACTAGAATGCCGTTGATAATATAAAAATAGTGGTTGCTATCTACTTTATCTTTCTTGAATGCATGTGATTTATTACTTAGTGGCGATACTATTATGGATCTAAGGGTTAAAAAAATAGATAGCAAACCATCACGCCTCAGGCCCACATCGGAAACCCCCGAGTAGTCAAAAGACCGTCATATGCACACGAATTTTCTGCACATACGAAGCGTCCAACAAAAATCGGTAGCAAAGCAACCCTAGAATCTACAACTAGCAATTCTTAAAGTCAACAACTAAACATATAATCATATATCAAAGCAATATATATAAAAGTGAACTACCAACTACATATCACTATCATATATATAATCACATAATCACATAATCACATCTCTAAAATAGGAATATACAAGAAAAAAGAAAAAAGGCTTTGCCCTCGAGTGCCCTGATGTACAGTATACTCTTTAAAAGCTATCTAGCTAGGAGCTTCTCTACAGCTCATATACACGGGTAGGAGATACTATCTACGGCGCGATCCTCTTACCTCGATCAATCGTCGGAGCTAAGATCTTTAAAAAGTAAATCAAAAGAGGATGTGAGAACTACTAAAGGGCAATTTTTAGTGAATATGATCGGCGACAATTACAGTCTACCCATTAGGCCTACTAGAGCAAAAAAAGGTAAGTAAGCACTAGTAAGGAATCTCCTTAGACAACGAGAGTCGGCGTATCATATTTTGAATATACAGGAGTATTCTTTTTTTCTTTTTTTTTTTAGATTAATTCTCATTTTGTTGGCTTCTGAGTTTCTGACATGTGATGGGTTGGCAGTGTGAAAGCTTGACTACTAAATAATAATAATGCAACCATGTGATGATTGGGTAAAAGATGTCTGACTTGGCAAAAGCTGTCGACTAGGTAAACGGTGCCCTTCTGGCACCAAATATTGCCTGTTTTTAAATGAGAGGTTTTAACACCATATCATCTATTAACAAATAATTATATTCTTTTTGAGTAAAAAGTATAATAAATTTTTTTTATTAACTATAATGGGACCAGTGAATTCAAAAAAAAATAATTTAATTAGTTGGGGACATGCATTCTAGACTTTTTTGTATTTTTAAATAGGCAGAAATGTATGAAACTTATATATCTATTTTTGCGTGATCATCTAATTTTCTCCAATTTTAATTTTGGCATCTCAGCAAGATAATTTTATTTGTTCTTTATCTAAACAAAGTACTCACCAAATACACTTCAGTTGTTAATTATTATCTATAGCACTACCAGTATACAGGTATTAAAAAAAAAAACATTATATCCGCCAATTTTATTTCTTTCAAGCTAACATTTTATTCCTCATGTTCTCCAATATAAAATACGTTCGGATTACATTAAGTAAGATTACTAAATATTGAAAAAAATTTTAAAAAATTATTAGTAATAATAAGATTACTAAAAAATACATATTTTTACGTTTGGTTCGCATAATATCTCCTTGGGGATTACCAAGATTGTAAAAGTAACTACATATATTTGATTTAAGAGTTAATTTCAGTAATATAAACAGCAGTTCATATGGCTTTCCACAATTACCCTTATAATTAGAATTTTGACTTTCAATTTAATATCAAATTTAAAATTTAAAATATAAATTTAAAGTTGGCAGTTAATTTTGGGGAGCAGCACCTTCTCCATCTTTTGATGCTTCCGCCGTTAATTTTGAACAATTCCCAGACGTGATTAGATCTAAGCACTCTTTAACTTAACCACTACATTCTAAGGAGTCTCCTCGAAACATGGGAGTTCACCAACCATAATCCTTTTATTTTGGATTGATTCTCATTTTGTTGGCTTCTGACATGTCATAATTTTGTCAGCGTGAACGCTTGACTAATAATAAATAAATAATAATGGAAAGAAATGTGATCTTTCGCGTGGGATAATAATATAGATCAAATATAGTTGACAATGTAAACTAGGGGTGTAACCAGCCGAACAGGAGCTGGTTCACGAACAACAAATTAAAATAATTAGAAAGGATATATATAGTGAAAAAAAATTAATAAAATTTTATCCATGAGATTTTGATCTAACGGTTGAAATTTACATATAAATTAACATTTTATAATTGAGTTGGGCTTTATATTTAGGTTGGACTAAAAATCAAATAATAAAAATTTATATTTATATATATATAATTATTTATTTATATATAAATATAAATAATATAAATATTAAATATATGTATTCGAGCTATTATCGAGCCGAACACGAGCGAGCTGACCCCAGCTCGTGTTCGGCTCGTTTATTAAACGAGCTGAAAAATTCAGCTCGTGTCCGGCTCGTTTACTAAACGAGCGATTCGATCTCGAGCTCATTTCGAGCCGAACACGAGCTGGCTCGTGAACAGCGAGCTGGATTGCCACCCCCTAATGTAAACACGTGGTCTGACCCCAGCTAATAGTAGATTAGGTAAACATGCATGTGCTCTGACCCTAACTTGTTGTGGGTGAAAAATTCAAATTTTTTCAATTATTATTATTATTATTATTATTATTATTATTATTAATTTATTAATTATTAATTATTATTTATTAGTATTTATTATTATTTATTTTAATTAATTTGATGGAACGTACGGTATTTATTGGCTTGGAGTGGAACGTTGGGTTGATTCCAACATTAATTCCATTCTCACCTCTATTTATACTTGATTTTTTTACTGTTCATAGATAATGAACATTGTAGAGAAAAAAATTATTAAATTGAAAAGAAAGTTGTTTAAGATCTATTTCATCTTTAATTTTTTTATTTTGATCTCTTTGTTGCCGGGTGTTAAAAGTTTCTTCGTCAATCTCTTCCACGTTCGTGCTCGTAGGAGGAGGAATTCCGATCGTAAGGCGGTGTTTCCCGTTAATTCCGCACGAAGGGTAGTATCTTGTATGCTTTCGAATCAAATATTTTTGGCTTTCTTCTTCTACAATCTCTAAATTTTAAGCGCTCACTTGTAAGTTGGTTTATTAATTTTATAACAAAATTAGTTAGATAATTAATCACAATTGAATTTTTCAGTGTGATTTTTTCATAACAATCTAAGGCATAATCCTATCTAATTGTGATTAACAGTCTACCGGATGCTAATCCGTATTAAATTAATTTTATCGTACATATAATTTGTTTGTTAACTTGTTTATATGATTGGCATTCAAATATAAACTTTTCGGGATTAGCACTTCAACATGTAATTGCATATTATCTAATTCATTGTCTATTCTAGTTGTTGAAATTTACTATTTTATTTTTGGTGATTAAAAAAATAATTACTGTTAATTTTTTTTTTTACTGTTTTGCCACAATAACAAATACTCTTTTCTCAACCAAGTAATATAAAAAAAGGGCTTTGATTTCTTTAAACATTATTATTAAACATTACTGTTTCGTTGCAATAAAATAAAAAAAAATGATTTTACTGTAGCTCATAAAATTACCGTTTCTCTGTAGTAAAAAATCACTACAGTAAATTTTGCTATTTTACTAAGTTAAAAAAAAAATTGCTTTAAGCTGGATTCGAAGCCACAATTGGTGAACTCAAACTCCTCATAAAAGGATCCTCTAACCTGCAGCACCAATTTTGATTTTTAACTTCTTTATTGTTTCAACATATTTTATATTCTGTTTGCAGTATAGATATTGTTTGATTGCATATATTATTTACTTGAAAATATCTAATAGAAATTAAAATTTTAAATTGTTTAGGCCATTTGTTTGCTGCTGAACAAACTGTAATAAGAAATTAATTTTAAAACTTAAACCCTAAATATGTTGATTGATTAGGGTAGAAACCTTAACTAACATGATTGTTTTTCTTAAAAAAGATGTTGAATCTTTTTCGCAGCTCATTTCTATCACCCTTATTTCTTTACTCCCTCAACTAGATTGTTTAGAATGGCATTTGATGATTCTTCTAGTCTTAAGCCAGAAAATTTTAAAGGAATAGGCTTTTTGAGGTGGCAAAAACAGTTAGATTATTACTTTAGACCTCATAACTACAATTGGAAAAAACACCTCTTTGTCTTACTTCTAAAATTTCTTCTGGTCCTCCTCCTCTAACTCCTCCATCTGATTCTTCTAAATCTGTTATTACCTCAGTTATAGAACCTAAATCTGATAAATCTTCCGAGAAAATTAAATTTCACTGCATATTTAGAATATTTAGTTGTCTATTTGACGAACTTTATGAAACCTATAGAAAATACCAAATTGCCAAAGATTTATGGTATGCCCTAAAAGATACCTACATTAGTGATAATAAAAGTGCTGCTAGGTTTATCATTATTGATTTTAACAATTTAAAAATGGTAGACAATATTTCTATAAAATCCACCAATTTCAAAATTTTGTTTAAGAGACTCATAGAAATGGTTCAACCTTAGATGAAACCTATCAGACTACCTGTCTATTTGACAAATTACCCCCTTCCTGGACTAAATTTGTCCAAGTGTTTAGACGAACTCAGGGAACTCTTAAACTTAGGTCGGTAAGCCAAGCTATTAGAATAGATACTGGAGCAAACGTTCATGCTTGCTCTGATCGTTCTTGGTTTTCCACCTATCAGGACTCATGTTGTCACGCCCCGGGGGTCCATTTAGAGTTTATAAAAGATCAGCGGAAAAATACAGGATAATTTTTTTTTTCTTTTTGTTATTACTTTAAAATCTTGACCCCAGAGACGACAGACCCGCCACAAACACAGGGAGTCCACTGTTCACTCGGACAGAACCTCCCCTGTATCTGCACGGCGTCGCACAAGTACATATACAACACATTCATTTCATTCACATCAATAATTCAAACGTATCACCAACAGAAAGATCCTTTCAGTTTAGAGAAAAGCTACCACGAAGGGTAGGAGACGGGTTTTGCAAATCTTATCACAAGTATTTTATTAAGCATTAATAAACTACATGTCTAAAGAGTAAATAAAACTGAACCATAATTCTAAAGTTATTTATTCATAATGCAAGTAAGGAAACTAAACCAATGACCGGGTCGGGAATTCTAATGATCGCAAATGACGTGTCTCACGTCTCGCCCCGACTCGAACCAGCTGGATCACCTGAAAACAACAAGGTGGGGGGAGTGAGAACATGTAAACATGTCTCCTCCTCCCAGTGGGTACCGCAAGCCGACGAAGGCAAGCGTACACACCGATAACCAGGAGATAGATAGGTATAACAATACAGTAGCTATGAAAGAAGGGAAACAAGGTACAACTGCACTAGTGCTACTGTAAATGACATGCATCAATAAATGAATATAGCAAATATACCCAATCTGAACATGCCACGCCAGTCCGCAGACCGCAGGCTCATGCCACTCCTACTCTGCCTGCATATAAGTGCCCCACTGAGCTCACGGGTCGGACGTACGACCACTTTTTCGGAAAAGAACACCCTCTTGCGGGGATCAACCGCTGGTGTTCGCGAAATGCGCAAGAGTAATGGCGATCAATGCAAGTATGACCAATAAATGTTGGCAAACAGCCAATAATCCACCCCTCCGGGTATACCGACCGTATAGGTCATCAGACAACCGTGTCAAGAAACCGACCAAAAAGGTCACGAGAAAATCATCTCAGATACAGATGTAATCATATCTACTCTACTGCTAGAACAAGTAAAGAATGCAAGTAGAGATCACAAGGTGCTAGCTCACTATCACATGCATATATGTATAGAAGTATAAAAAGGGAGAGTGGAAGGAACGTCACCGAGCATGCACCACTAAACCAACTTCGAATCGAAGTACCCACCTGTGCAAATGTCGCATCTGTCTTCCGACTGTGGAGGATCGTCAACCGGTCCTACGGAGGGTCCACCGGGTTAGTACATAACCCACATATAACAACACTAACTCACAATCCCACCAACAATTCCACAAGAATCGGTTTCTCAAACCGATTACCGTAACTCGCCGGGAGTCCCGAAAATCGTACCGGGACTCCGCCGGGACTCACAGAGTGTCCCGAAACTCACCGACTCATGCCACGAGTCAACCACTGCCCCAAAACACATCCCTTTGGGTGTTTGGGCAGCAAGCACAAGATCGAACATCGGAATGATCATCGTCGGACAATCGTTCCGATCCGGGTTCCCGTAAGTGTCAATTTCGACACCGGAACCCACTACCGGTCATCGGGCTTCTCCGAATACACGAGACGGCCGAGACAACCAGCCAACAAGGCTCAGCGGCAGCCCACAAGTCACACACATTGCGCCGAAAGTTTCCGAGCCGAATACCACGTTTCGCCGACGGATTTCGTCGGGAAACGCTCCGAAAATCCATTTTCGGACAACCGAAGGACAGCGGACTTCGGACAATCAGTCCACAGGTCACACGTAGTCCATACACACTGCCCACAGGAAACACGTGGTGTAAAATTACATAAAAGCCCTCAACTTTCCATAAAATCACATTTCTTTATGTGATTTAATGGACATTATGGGTCGTTACGACCAACCGAGGGTCTTCGGGGTCAACCGAGACACGCACTGACAGATCTCGACGTGCCGGAGGCCGTGCTCACAATTCGGAGCACATCCGGACACTGTGGAGCGCGCGGGTGCGACACGAACTTCAGCAAACTATGCGCACAGCACGATGATCGCGCTTATTCCGCAGATCCGGGAGGCGCTGACCACATTGGAGGTGAGCATCGTGTCCGGCACTGAACGACGATCACCATGCTCACCTCCGGAGGCATCGGAACAGCCTCCGGATCATCGGAATATTGACCCGAACTCAGATCTATGCACAGACTGTAGCAATTAGTGCTTACCGGGCAGAGGGAACTAGGGCACGGCCGGCGGCGGTTCTCCGGCGGGATCACCGGGGGCAGGGGGTTGAGGCCGGTAGGGAAGGGTCGGGGCTTGCGTCTGCCGGCGGTGGGAGGCAGCCGAAGGGCGGCGGCCAAGCCGGGGCCGCAATACACCGAAACAGGTCGGTTTCGGGTTTCCGGCCAACGACGGCTCCGGCAGCTGCGGCCGCGGTAGGGGCGGTTACGGCCGACGAGAGGAAGCCGGGGCTCGCCTCAGGTGGCGGCGGGGAGCAGTGCCGGCCACGGGCCTCGATGCCCTAGCCCGCAACGGTTCAGGCCGGGCTCAGGTGGCCTTCCAGGCGGCGGCGATGGTCGGGGGTGGGCCGGACGGCGACGGGGTCCACGCCGTGGTCACGAAGGACGAGGGAGAGGCCGGCCCGAGCAGCGACGACGGCGTGCAAGGTCGCACGGCCGCCCGCAAGCTCCAGACCAGATCGCGGCCGCAGCGGCGTCCGGCGCGTGCGGCGGCGGCGGCGACGGTCGGGGTCGGGCGCGGCGGTGTCAGGGAGCCGAGAGAGGTTGGCGGCTGCCCTCGTGAGGTGGCGGCGGCGGTTCCTCGTCACCACCCGCCTGCACGAGCTCCAGGTGGCGCCGATTGGGCTCTCGGGGCAGCAACGGCGCCGGGGACGGCCGGGGGCGCCGGGACGGCACCCCGGAGGTCGGTGGCGGCGTCGGCAACCCGAAGGAACTCCAGAACCACTCCCAGGGTGGATATGAACCGAGAAAAGATGATTCGAGGGAAAAAGGAAAGGTGGAGGAGATTGGGGGAGAGGGTGGCAGCACAGTGGCCGGCGGCGACTGGCCGGCGGCGGCGGTGGCGGCGCGCAGGGGGTGTGCCCGAGAGATGGGAAGGCTCCTAGGGTTGGCTGGGGTGGAGGGGAGCGTTCGGGTTAGGGTTTCATGAAGAAAACCCTAAAACCAACTTATATAGATTTGCCATTTTGCAACTAAGTCCTCCAAAAACTCATTATTTCTTCATGGGTCCCTCACAGCACGCGCAAATCGCGCGCGAGCACCTCCACGCCAAGTTTCACGCGAATTGACCCATAAAATATCGGGACTTTAGCAAAATTACCATTTTGTGAACTTCGACCCCTTCGCGAACAAGATGAAATTCCAAGAGATCCGTTCAACGGATTCGCGAACGGACGGCTCCAGCGCGTTCAGCACTGCCGAAATATCGAACTCACGATTTTGTTTCGTTCGATTTGATTGTCGATTCACGACAAACCCATTGTCAATCCGATCCATCTATACATCATGTGTATAACCACCAACGATCGTTTCCAATCTCCTCGATTAGCGAACTCGCGACCAAAATCCATCGACACCAACTTTCTTTCACATGATAGATCCTTGTCAGGGGGTTCGTACCCAAAGCGGAGCTACGGTAAGCTTTGAGAGGCCAACACACTAAAGTATAAAAGTCTATTTTTCGGCAAGGTCCAGTTTTCTCGAAAACCGTGCCTCAAATCCAAAATATATTAGTGCCATTGAGTCCAGAATAGTCGGACAGTTGAAAACGAGCTATTGGACAACTATGAACGGAGTCAGATACACTCCGGAATCCATCTCTAATCATCGGCCTATCCGGAAAACCAGAGTTACTATTCACTTAAGTGAATCTTCAAAATCGCGTAACTCTTTCATTTTAAATCATTTTCTCCCGAAACTTGACGAGTGATCATGTAATTAAAATACACACATAAACATCGTCAACGGAGAGTTAAATTAAATATGAGAAAAATCTCGGTTCTTACACATGTGGACATGGGGAATGCAGCCTCTTCTCACGTGCTTGGGACCGGTCGAGTAGATTTAATTTTTGTGTGATGGTTTGTTTAAACTATATGTATCTTCTCCTTCTATTAATAATAGTGCCCTTATTTTGAATGTTGTTTCTACTAATATTTGGCATGGAAGATTGGGACATGTGAATTATAATACTGTTAAAAGATTGATGCATCTTGATTTGATTCCTAAATCTGATTTACCTGATCATAGATGTGTAATATGTGTGCAAGCTAACGAGCCTAGAAAACCTATTAAATCAGTGGATAGAGATTGTGATCTTTTAGAACTTGTGCATAGTGATGTGTGTGATGGAAGTAGACCTAGTAGAGGTGGAAATAAATATTTTGTGACTTTTATAGATGATCATTCAAAATATTGTTATGTTTATTTGATCAAGACAAAAGATGAAGTTTTAAACATATTCAAAATTTATAAAGCTGAGGTGGAAAATCAATTAGACAAGAAAGTCAAGATTTTGAGATCTGATCGAGGTGGTGAATATACTTCAAATGAGATGACTGTTTTCTGTCAAGAATTTAGAATTGCTCATCAAGTGATTGCACCTTACACACCTCAATCTAATGGAGTTGCTGAACGTAAGAATAGGACTTTGATGGATATGGTGAACTCGATGATTATTAGTTCAGGTGCACCCGAGAACTTGTGGGGAGGGGGGGAGGGGGGGAGGGGGGAGCTTTGATTTCTGCATGTGTGATTTTAAATAGGATTCCCCACAAGAATTCTAATGTGTCTCCTTATGAGCTTTGGAAAGGTAGGAAGCCTAATCTGAGTTATTTTAAAGTGTGGGGGGTGCTTAGCTAAAGTTAAGATACCTGAGAATAAGAAGAGAAAGATTGGACCTAAGACTGTAGATACAGTTTTTATAGGTTATGCATTAGATAGCAATGCCAACAGATTTTTAGTGGTGAACTCTGAGATTAGTGAGATTTCTAACAACACTATCCTTGAGGCTAGAGATGCGTACTTTGAGGATATCTTTCCTTTTAGGACTAGAGTAGATAGACCTACTCCAGCTGAGCCTGTAGGTAGCTCTAGCAGACCAAGAGTTAGTGAACCTTAGTAGAGGTTGAACCTAGGAGAAGTTGGCGTCCTAGAATAGAGAAAACTTTTGGAGATGATTTTTGTGTCCTACTTATAGAAGATACTTCATCTACCTTTAACAAAGCTATGAAGTCTGTAGATGCATCATTTTGGAAAGAGGTTATTAATCTTGAGATGCAGTCCATTCTACAGAATCATACTTGGGAGTTGACTGATTTACCTCTAGGATGTAAGCCTGTAGGTTGTAGATGGATCTTTAAGAAGAAGTTGAGACCTGATAGTACTATGGATAAGTATAAGGCTAGACTAGTAGCATAAGGCTTTGCACAGAAGCCTGGTGTAGATTACTTTGATGTTTATGCACCTGTTGCTAGGATTACTTCTATTAGAGTGTTGATTGCCTTAGCTTCTGTCCATAATTTGATTGTCCATCAAATGGATGTTAAGACAGCTTTTCTGAATGGTGATTTAGATGAAGAGATCTATATGAAGCAACCTGAAAGTTTGGTAGTTTCTGGATATGAGAACCAAGTGTGCAAATTGACTAGATCTCTATATGGACTTAAGCAAGCTCCTAAACAGTGGCACTTGAAATTTGATTCCTTAGCTGTATCAAATGGCTTTCATGTGAACATGTCTGATGAATGTGTATATTCCAAGGAATATGATGGACAGATTGTAATCCTGTTTTTGTATGTTGATGACATTCTGATTTTTGGTACCAATATGAATGTGATATATGATGTGAAGAAATTACTTAATGAGAATTTTGATATGAAAGATCTTGGGCAAGCAGATGTGATTCTTAACATGAAGATATTTAGAAAATCAAATGAAATTATTATGAGCCAATCTCATTATAGTGAACAATTATTAAAGAAGTTTGGATATTTTGACTTTAGACCTATAGTGACACCTTATGATCCTAGTGTACACCTTAAGAAGAATAGAGGAGATCCAATAGGTCAGAATAGATATGCTCAGATTATAGGATCCTTAGGATACCTAGTAGATTACACTAGACCTGATTTGGCTTATGCTGTGAACAGATTGAGAAGATATACCCATAACCCAAATAGAGACATTGGAATGCTTTAGAAAGAGTTTTGAGATATCTGAAGGGGACTGTGTCTTATGGATTGCATTACAGTGGTTTTTCTGCAGTATTGGAAGGGCATATGCTCTGAATGGTTCCGAGACCCACGAGGCAGGGTGTGGCCTTGCAGACACCCCTTTGAGGACCTACTATGTGTGTGGAGTCGTGAGGCCGCGACTATGGGAAGAGGGCGGTTCCTTAAAACACACATGAAGCGATATTAGCGCATGGCCATAACAGCGCTCACCCGCTTAGAACCTAAACGGATGTACCATGTGTGCGGTTTGTGGAAATCTGATTCACCGGCCTTGGTTCAAGGCGTAGTCCACCATTGTGCCCTTGGATGTACATAGACATGTACTAAGTGAAGGTTCAAACCCGAAAGGTACCTCCTTCTCAAGTCATTTACTTAAGAGAAAATGAGAGTTATGCTCTCGACTAAACACACGCATGGCACGAGCACGAGCACGAGAACGAGCCGAGCCGGGTCGGGTTGGGTCGGGCGGCGGCACGCGTGAACCCGGTCCACTTACACTTTTTCTTTTATTTTATTTTATTTTATTTTTAGCTTGCCTCGGGAAGGGATGAAATTCCTTACCAGATATTACCTCGAGAAGGGATTTATTTTATTCCAACAGGATCTTGACCATCTCGGGAAGGACCAACAGCTCTTCCAAGATTTGAGCTGTTGGAGCTTACTTGGTCCTCATCTATAAATAGTTGAGGAGAGGTACACTTAAACACATATACTCAGCCTCTCTCTCTTCTCTCTTTTCCCTACCGAGCTTTAAGTTTTTACACTGGACTTTACATTCTTTATTTCCTGATTTTGCTGGATCTCCTAAAGTCCGTTGGGTTCATTTTGCACCACCTTGGAGACGTGCCGACGGGGTGGCGGTGGTCGTTGTATATAGCACACTGAACTTTAGCAAATTGCAGAGTTCTAGTGAGAGAATAGTACCTTATACTATTCTGAAGTTTTTGGTTGAGTTTGGTGAGCTTTGAGGTATTTCGTGGCTTAAAAAGGGCGAAAACGGACTCCGGAGATCAAATTATGCAAAAGGTGCAGAATTTGTACTGCATTCGGGTACTGATTTTGGCATACGGGTACTGATTTAATTAGTACCGATACGCCAATTCGTGTACCGGTAGGCATTGCTGCAGAATCAGATTTCGTGCAGTTTTGCAATTTCTGAGTTTTGAGGGGCCTTAGGGGATATTGTTACATCATGTAATATATCCCCTCAACCCTCTCTTGTTGCTCAGTGTTGTTGAGGCTTGAGAGAAGAAGGAGATGAGTTCTCTTCCTTTCTCTCTTGGTTTTCTTGCTCCCAAACACTTGATTTGAGGTTTTAATCTCTCCTTTTTCTCCATTTTCTTCATGGAGCTGCTTCTTGGCTTTGAGGGGAGCTCGGGATGGATAAGAGGAGTTTGTTGGTGGGCCTAGCTTCAACCCTAGCATGTATGAGCTTGGTTGGGAGCTTGATTTGAGGTTGGTAATCTCTTTTACAACCTCTGTCTGTGTTATTGCTAGAATTTAGAGGGAAAACCTAGTTTCATGAAAACTAAGGTTTTATTTAGGGTTTCTTGATTGAGAGCTCTTGGGGTTGAATTGATGGATGTAGAATGTCGTTGTAGGTTGGATTTGAAGATCCCTAACCTTGATTTGGGCTTGCAACAAGTTCTACTTGCTCAAAGGTATTTTTCACCCATCTACCTCATGAATTTTGGTAGTTTTCGAATTTGTTCGTTCGAAACTTGTAACCCCTTGAAAAATTATCTTAGGGTATGTGAAGCTCGGGGGACAACTTCGTTTTGAAGTACTGCGAGGTTTCGATGGTTATCCGGTGGGTCTGACCTCACCGAAATGGGTGAACTCCCCCTATGTCTTCTCTAATATTTTAGAGTTGAATTGATGCATACTCATGCTTATTATGACATGATAGAAATTTTGAAATCATGATATATGTATAGCATATATGAGATTTGCATGCTCTATGTAGTAGAGTTCATGATTGAGTTTATACATGGCACACTATGAAAAGTTGTGGCAAGATGGCTTTTCAAATTATGATAACGTAGAAATGCATGTTGGAATGATTAAACAACATATGAAGTACTTGATGGAAAGTGGACTTGGGGACACTTAGCAATTGGTAGAAATGAGCATGATATATGACATACTTACCATGAGTAGAAGAAAATATGACACCCGGCGTGTTCTTGACATAGTGAGAGGCTAAGTATGTTACACTTCACTTAGAAGAACAACAAGGTTGATCTTATGACATAGTGCTAGACCCTCGGGTCATTCATTGGTATTTCATGTTTAAGACATGAGGTAAGAGTTTTCTTATCGATAATGTAAGTGGTAATTGCATACCATCACTTTGATAATATGAAATAAATACTTGCATGATGACTTTTATACTCTATGTAGTAGAGGTTTGTGTAGCTCATGCATGTCATGGATTATGGTTTAGTTGGCATCGTAGAATGCATTGTTATAGCATTTGTAGAATGCATGGATCATGGCATTAGAATAATGCATCGATTGTGGCATTTGTAGAATACATCAAAAATAGTATTAGTATAATGCATTGAGTATGACTTAGTCATAGCATGTGATAGTAACCCGTTGGGGTCATGAATGAAACTTAGGTTCATTCCTATTGGTAGAGTGAGATGTATCCACTTGCATGTTAGAGACATGTTACATATTGGTAGAATTATACCCACAAGTGAATTGAGAACAAGCGTGACTTATGTGTCATGATTCCGACCCTCGAGTCGATGTTGTGATTCCATGTTTTAGACATGATGATTGAGATGTGTTGGCCTTGGATACGATGCTTATGATCAGCGCTTGTTTGCCCTTGTGCTCATTCGCACATGCTTGTGAGGGTCGCTCCCTACAAGCCGGCACTCCGGATGTAGTACACTGAATTTCGGTGCATCGTACCGAGCTTCTACAAATTGTGGAGTTCCGGTGGAAAAATAGCATGAGAGGCTATATGTGAGGCTTCGGCCAAGTTTGGGACTTGTGCGAAGTATTTTCGGCGCAAATGAGGCGTGAAAATAGACTTCGAAAAGTTAAAACTCCTGAACTTGAGAAGTCTGCAGTGGATTCCGGTATGTGGATCTCCATACCGGTACTGAAATGATTAGTACCGGTATGTGATGAGGTATACCGGAATGCGATGGTCGAAATCGAAAACCCAGCTCTCGGGTTTTGCGGAATTCTCCGGGGAATACCGGAACTATCACCCGTGTACCGGTATGTGATGGGGTATACCGGAATGCGAGGGCTGAAACCGAGAATCCAGCTCTCGGGTTCTGCGGAATCCTCCGGGGTATACCGGAACTAACACCCGTATACCGGTATGCAAATGCACATACCGGTATACAGTGTTGCAAAAATCTAGTTTTGGCTGGTTGTGTGTAGTGAAGTGTGGAGAGGGGCAAAAGAGTCTTTTCATACTCGAGGGAGTGTTTGAAAGGCAGGGAACACCTCCTTTCTCAGTCATCTTCCTCCTCCACTTCTCCTCTCCATCTCCTTCACTTTCTCTCTCTAGAGATCTCTCCAAAACATGGAGAAAATGGTGGATTGATCTTGGAAAAGGCTTCCAAAGGAGAAAAGAAGCTTCTTGGTGCAAGAAGAAGCTTAGAGAACTCGTGGTTAAGGTTAGTTCCTCACGTTTTGGGTTCAAACCTTAGATTTAATCCTTTATTATGAGGTTTTTGGGAACCCTAGGCAATCTAAAACACAAAATGTGGAGATTGGCCAAGAAATTTTGAGGTTCTACATGCATGCATGTGAAACCTAGGTTAAATGAGGGTTTTTGCTTTGGGAGGTTCTAAAAATATTTGGACCTTCGGGAATTGCAATTGAGGCATAGGAAATCATGTTAGAACACTTGATTTCATGTATTGAGTTGAATTAAGGGTTCGTAACGAGTAACGAACCGTTTTCTTGTAGAAGCTTGGGTTGAAGCAAGAACTCAAGGCTTGGACACTTAGGGGCTTAAAGAATACAAGAATTCGAAAGCTCTTGAGGTGGGTTTGTGTTTACCGAAGTGATTAGGTCACTTCCATGTCTAGGGTAAATATTCATTTAAAGATAAAATGGTGTGTGTTGTGAACCCTAGAACTTGCATGTTAAATCATGATAGGTAGAGCAATGAGCTCCTATTGCATGATATAGAATTCAAGTATAATTCAATTATCTATACTTGTTGTATGGTTGCATGTATGATTGAAACATAGTGTTATTGAACATAGGTTGGAACATGTGAGAATAGAACCTAGTGTCATTGAACATAGGTTGGAACATGTGAGAATAGAACCTAGTGTCATTGAACATAGGTTGGAACATGTGAGAATAGAACCTAGTGTTATTGAACATAGGTTGGAACATGTATGATTGGAACCTAGCGTCATGGAACCTAGGTTGAGAATGAGAAAGTAAACCTAGTGTCATTGAACATAGGTGAGACTTAGTGACTTGAACCTAAGGTCATGAGACTTAGGTTGGCAAGTGTAAAATGTGAACAATGGGATGTGCGACGATTTTGCTATCCCGGGTATGCGACGATTTCGCTACCCATGCCATATGATGGCGATGTTGGAATGGGATGTGCGACGAGTTTGCTATCCCGGGTATGCGACGATTTCGCTACCCATGCCATGAGTTGGCGGTATTGAGATGGGATGTGCAACGAGGTTGCTATCCCGGGTATGCGACGATTTTGCTACCCGTGCCATGAGTTGGCGGTGATGAGACGGTGTTACAGATTTTATATTGGCATATTTCGTGAAGTGAGTCGGAGTCTTGAAGGTTCAAAGAAGAAAAGACGAAGAACAAAGACTTGAAGACTCCACGTATGAATTCACGATGCTTGGTAAGTTTAAATAATCTTCATGATGATTTATGATCATTTACAAGTGTTTGGAAGACATTAGAAGAGATAAAAATTAATTTATATTGTAAAAATGAGTTTTCCAACTTCCAGGATTCGGACCCTGAGATGAGGTCCGGATCCCGTACGCCTCCCTGGCTGTCACGCAGGGAGGGTCCGGACCTTGTGGGCTGAGGTCCGGATCCCGTACGACTCTCAGGATTTTCGCAGAGAGGGTCCGGACCCTGTTGACTGCGGTCCGGACAATGAAACGCGGAATTGTTTCCGGGTCCGGACCCTGCGATCCAAGGTCCGGACCCCGACCCGTCGCGAAGTTTTGGAAAGTTGTTTTTTCAATCCTACTCTGATTCTAATGTCCCCCAAACCTGTAAATAAGATGGTAGATTCCTTAAAATATCTTAGCAATCCTAATTTGGTTCCAAACCTTTCTAAAATCAGTTTTTCAATCCTAGTCGAAATCGGTTTGCTTCCAAACCTTTCTAAAAACTGTTTTTTAATCCTAATCTATTTTGGATTGCTTCTAACCTATAAATATGATGTGGGGGTGTCTCTAAAACTTGGTGAAGCATAGATTATCTTTTAGAAACCCTAGAAGCTTGTAGGTGACTGTTTTCCTTATCTTCTACATCAAGCTTCTCTCAAATTGATTCATGGTGTCCTAATTCCTAATATTCTTTTAGAGTCAATTTGAGAATTGCTTAGAGATTATTCCCACAGATTTTTAATGATATTCTAAGCAATAAACCATCATCATTGTTATTGTTCTTGCTCCGGACGGAGTGCGCTCGTGGATTCGAGTGGGCGTCGTGGATTCGACGTGTTGAAGGCTTCGTGGATTCGAAGTTGGGCGTCTCGTGGATTCGAGGCGTGGCGTCCGTGGATTCGGACGTGGGGCGTGGACAACCCGTTGGTGCGTGTGATCCGCTGAAGAGAAGGGAGAGGTTAAGTCCGTGGAGTCGGTAATCACCTTGTAATTCTTTACTCTTAGTGGATTGTTTTTTCGCGTGTTGGTCCCGTGGGTTTTTCTCCAAGGTGGAGTTTTCCACGTAAATCTCGGTGTGCTGATTTTATTTTCCGTATTACTTTATCGCATTGAGATTTGTGTTTTTTGTTTATACACCTATTCACCCCCCTCTAGGTGATTGATATACTCTAGATAGATCCTAGGGCACCCCCTATCTTACAGACGGGATGTGCGACGAGGTTGCTATCCCGGGTATGCGACGAGTTCGCTATCTGTGCCATGTGATGGCGGTGTTGAAATGGGATGTGCAACAAGGTTGCTATCCCGGGTATGCGACGAGTTCGCTACCTATGCCATGTGATGGCGATGTTGAGATGGGGTATGCGACGATTTTGCTATCCGAGTATGCGACGATTTCGCTACCCGAACTCGGAGGTGACAATGTCACTCCTTAGATGTTGGAATAATTATGGTGAGACGGCGATTTCGAAACCATAAGCAAATGACAAGTAGTTGAACTTGGTCAATGTGAAATATAGGATGAACCTAGGAGAGAATGATAATTTACATTTCATTTGGTTGCATCCTTTATGTTTATTTAGAAGCATGTAAATATTTCTTGCATAGTTATTTGTGATCTAACTTATGCATATGGTGTTTCTTTGGACCTGGTGGGTCGAGCTTCTCTTTTGGGTGGCCTTACCCACTGGGAACTATGTTTATAGTTCTCACCCCACGTTTTTCAGGTCCTTCCACGAGTGAGGCGGCGGAGCGAGGCAAGGGTTTGGCTCTCTAGATAGCGGCCCTTCCATTTTGGTGATACATAGAGTTGTACCCCTAATCTTGGACTTTGATAGCATAAGGAATTTTCATTACATGTATGAAACTTATGTATTCCATAGTTTTGGAACGTGGTGTATGGAATGACAAAGAAAGAAAAGAAAATTTTGGGCATGTATAAATGTGTAATGTGATGTAATAGAAGTAGAACTTCTTTATGTTGATGCTTTCCTTGTGCAACTCTTGTACTTCGTTCCTAGTTGGAACATTGTGGATAAGCTTGTGTTGTGACGCCTTGGGCGGGTAGAAAAGACTCTATCCGTTCGGCGGGTCTGGGGCATGTGCCCGTGCAGTTATCCTTTCCACCTAGTTGGTGTTAAAGGCCCGGCGGGGCGTGACACCGGAGTTAGCCTTCGCGACGTTTGATCGCCCGTGCAGGATTGGGCGCCGAAGTGGATCGCCGTGGGGGAATGTCTCATTATCTGCAGAGCAATGTTGACTACCACGGGACCATTAGGCATGGCACAAGCCGGGATGTTACCTTGTGTAAGTCCCCTCGTGGATTGGGTAAAAGCTAAGTAAACGGACATAGTACATCACGGTTGTTTGATGCATATACATGTAGTGTATGGACATAGTAGTGAGTCGCATATTGTGGCAATACTTAGCTTGATACCATTGGGATGCATTCATTGTAGTTGGACAATGCATTCATTGTAGTTGGACATATTAGTTGGTCACTACATACATTGGCATCCATAGTAGCATTAGGCCTATACTCGCATTGGTTTAGTATAGTGGCATGAACGTATGATGTTAATGAAAAAGAAGTTTTTTTTAACCAATGTTTATAACATAAATGGACATGCATGTAGGTTATGGTGGAAGACATAATTGTGCATATGATTGTAAGGAATCAAGTACAGGTAAATTTTGGTAAAGGGCATACCTATGCATGTAGTGGTAGAAATCATATTTTTGAAATGATTTAATCTTTTGGAGGCATGATAGTAGTAGAATTACTTGTTTAGCACTTATTGCTTTATGCCTTATGTTTCAACTTATACTATCTTTGCCTCAGTTGACCTAGCGGTGTATTTCGCCACTCTCGGCGGCTTACCCACTGGGAACTATTGTTTAATAGTTCTCACCCCCATGGTTGTTGGGTTTTTGTTTCAGAGCCTTCCGCAGCGGGAGAGGCTTGGGATCGTGGCGAGGGGTTAGCAGCTAGCTAGAGCCGCGACGATGATATTTTAGATGGACCCTTGATGCCTTTCTTTTATTTTGTATGAAAGGTGTATAGTTATGTTAGTTGGTTGATCTGTTTGCACATAAGATGTATAATTTTATTGTATATCTTGAGATTGTGGCTTTATGTCAACTTGTTTTAGTTGTAGAATTATGTTCTCGCTCTGATCATCTTGTTTAGGATGTATTCCTTCTACTACTTGATTGTTGTTGTTGTCATAGACGCCTTGCATACATTGTGTGTTGTTTTGGTGTACACGGCGGGTCTGTGTACGTGCCTGGTAGGCTCCCACTAGGGCCCGGGGCATGACAGATTATTTTGGTATCAGAGCCTAGGGTTGAGTCTTAGTGGACCTAGTAAACCTTAGGCAGGTTGGACGATAAGGAATAGGAACGTGAGAGACGGGATCTCTTGTGACATATTGGCGAAAGTATTATGATTGGGTCATTTCTAAAGCTCCAAAAATGTTGGATTTAGATCGGAGTGAACCACTTCTATACCCTTGGAGGGTCACGTTGGCGGCCGACAACGTGACATCGGGGAATAGTTGAAGTCCACTTCATTACTTTCGCATGATTGGGGTTATAGTTTTGTGTGGGGATGCTTTGGCGTGGGGTGTTTCACCTGCGCATGTTATGCTTGTTGCAGCTTGAGTTGTGGACGACACACTTGATAGCGGCCGAGGCAGTCGAGACGGGAACCCTGCATCCTCCAGATTTGGTGAGATCCTGAAGTTGAAAGGACAGCTAGCGATTACAGCGAGCATGGTGGAGCGGCAGACATTTTTTAATGTTACTCCAAGTTGAGGCTTTGCGCCGGTAGACGAGAGGATTAAGCGACTGGAGGATTTGTCGATCCAGTTGGCAGCCGACCTCAAGAAATTTTATGAGAATGCGGATCGCACCTTGATAAGGGCAAAAGACGTGGAGACCGTTGGGATGGCTAAAAAGGCTACTAAGGGTGGCAAGTCTAATGTAAGAGGACAATCAAGGTGTTCAAAGAGAAATTGATCTCGAGAATGTGGATCTTTAGCAGGATGAAAGAGGGACGTCAAGTCGTCATCAACTATTATGATGTGTGAGCGATGGAGTCCGTATGTACCCGATGATGCCCTTGGTGTGGAGGCGGGTGCTCTCTTCGTGGCCAGGTGGGCCATTCCCAGTTGGAGTGTTTGAGGAGAACAGTGTCGACAATATTGGTATCAACCTCGCGCGGCTGGCACCGGGTGAATGCGTGCCTGTTTGACAGGCAGAGGATGATGCAGCGAAGATGAAGGTTGTTCGCAGCTTCTGGTATTGGAGCTAGCTTGTCGTTTGTTATGGTTGCGTTGATTGTAGTTTTGGATCGGCTGTTTGCCGAATGCATGGCAGGGAACTCATTCCTTGTTGCTTGCAGAATGAGTTGGTCCTGATTGCTTGGACTTGGGAGTACTGTTCTTGTACTCCATTAGGATTGGATGTTTCTGTGCGCCAACGAAGCGATTGGCTTTGTTTGGCTGAGAGCGTATGGTTTTGATTTGAACTTGGGCTGGCTCTTCGGGTGTCGGATTGCCGATGATTGAGTGAGCCGAGCTGTAGTGACTTATGTGTCATGATTTCGACCCTCGAGTCGATGTTGTGATTCTATGTTTTAGACATGATGATTGAGATGTGTTGGCCTTGGATACGATGCTTATGATCAGCGCTTGTTTGCCCTTGTGCTCATTGGCACATGCTTGTGAGGGTCGCCCCCTACAAGCCGGCACTCCGGAGTTAGCCTTCGCGACGTTTGATCGCCCGTGCAGGATTGGGTGCCGAAGTGGATCGCCGTGGGGGAGTGTCTCATTGTCTGCAGAGCAATGTTGACTACCACGGGACCATTAGGCATGGCACAAGCCGGGATGTTACCTTGTGTAAGTCCCCTCGTGGATTGGGTAAAAGCTAAGTAAACGGACATAGTACATCACAGTTGTTTGATGCATATACATATAGTGTATGGACATAGTAGTGAGTCGCATATTGTGGCAATACTTAGCTTGACACCATTGGATGCATTCATTGTAGTTGGACATATTAGTTGGTCACTACATGCATTGGCATCCATAGTAGCATTAGGCCTATACTCGCATTGGTTTAGTATAGTGGCATGAACGTATGATGTTAAAGAAAAAGATGTTTTTCTTAACTAATGTTTATAACATAAATGGACATGCATGTAGGTTATGGTGGAAGACATAATTGTGCATATGATTGTAAGGAATCAAGTACAGGTAAATTTTGGTAAAGGGCATACCTATGCATGTAGTGGTAGAAATCATATTTTTGAAATTATTTAATCTTTTGGAGGCATGATAGTAGTAGAATTACTTGTTTGGCACTTATTGCTTTATGCCTTATGTTTCAACTTATACTATATTTCGCCACTCTCGGCGGCTTACCCACTGAGAACTATTGTTTAATAGTTCTCACCCCCATGGTTGTTGGGTTTTTTTTCAGAGCCTTCCGCAGCGGGAGAGGCTTGGGATCGTGGCGAGGGGTTAGCAGCTAGCTAGAGCCGCGACGATGATGTTTTAGATGGACCCTTGATGCCTTTCTTTTATTTTGTATGAAAGGTGTATAGTTGTGTTAGTTGGTTGATCTGTTAGCACATAAGATGTATAATTTTATTGTATATCTTGAGATTGTGGCTTTATGTCAACTTGTTTTAGTTGTAGAATTATATTCTCGCTCTGATCACCTTGTTTAGGATGTATTTCTTCTACTATTTGATTATTGTTGTTGTCATAGACGCCTTGTGTACATTGTGTGTTGTTTTGGTGTACACGGCGGGTCTGTGCACGTGCCCGGTAGACTCCCACTAGGGCCCGGGGCGTGACATTGTATCGCTAGGAGTGATTGCCGGAAGCCTCGCACGTGGATGGGCAATCTCGCTTCTAGGACAGTGCTCTCGCACGCCTCGACTCACAGGCCTCATCTATTCTCTACATTTTTATAGTGTTATTAAACTCTTGCTTGCGGTTTTTCAAAACTGAAGTTTAATTGTTTTTATTTGAAATTGTTTAAAAGAATATTTTACTAACAGTTTTAGAAAGGAATTTTTGACAACAGGCAGCACCACCACTATTTTGGAGAGTGTTGGAGCCTTCTTAGTTGATTTTCTCCTGAGTTTGGGCTGAGGAGAGGTGTACTTATTGATCATTTCGCTGCCGTAGTTGGATTAGCGCATCAGGTGCGTTAATGTCTACCGAAATTTTCGAAATTCCTCCTAAGTCTTGTAGAATTTCAGCATGTTTAGTTAATTGATCATCATCCTGTTAGTAGCTCGAATTATGGATTTGCATGTATTATATGAAATCTGGGTTTAGAGCATGATCTAATTTTTATAGATGATTATTTAATGCTGAATTTGAAAATTGACTTAGGAGAAAATCTACACTTGGACATATCACTATTATTATTATACATGACATAGCTTCGGTAGCTATTTTTACTATTGTATCGCCGTTGTTAGTGCATCACGGATATTCATATTGGTGTAGGTTGAGATTACGCTCGTGCTGAGATGCTGAGTGGATTTTTATAGCAGTATTTAAACTGTTTCGTGTTGTCGGGTGCCGTCTGGACTGACGGTGGACCTAGATCTTTACTTTTTGCATCAGATTGTGCCGAAGGCACGTGAGCTTTGGTTCTTCGACTCGTTTGAGCATTTGCATCGACTACGGCCTGTGTGAGCCTGATTGAGCTCAACAGAGTACGCTCGTTTGCTCATCTGGGTAGCTCCCCTGAGTGCCGCTCCGGAGTGAGATCTTTTTGTGTTCTTGTCGCAGCAACCCTTTTGGGCATTCTACTTAGACCGGCCACCCTGCGGGTGGTGCACGGAGTAGCTTAGGCACAGGCTTGACTGGCCGGTTGGTGGTCCCTTTGGATTGGGTCAGTGGTGACTGTTTCTCAGCTAGTGATGTGTATGTACACAGAGAGCATGACATGAGTAGTGGTAGTGTAGTCGCATATTAGCTGTAAAGTTTTTCCAGTTTATCATATTGTTCTTTTACCTATCAGCTATACTGTTAGTCTCGTAGACTTAGTGGGTAGGCCGTTGGGGTCGGTGACGGTACCCACTGAAGACTACTTTATTTTACAGTAGTTCTGACACCCATTGTTACAACTTCTCTTGCAGAGCCATCGATTGCTTCCACTACTATTGATCGAGGTGAGGGAGCCGTGAGCTAGATCCTTGGTCACCTTGGGTTATCGTGCTAGAGAAGTACCCCTTTGTGATAGTTTACTGTGGTTTAGTCGTGTATATACAGCTGTATTTATGTGAGCAGAGATGATGTTGTACTTGGGCTATTTTATAAAATTTTGGATTACATGTATGTGCTGTTGACTATTTACTTCAGTTTTTTAGTAGCTCTGTTACTTTCTTGTAGTTGTTCTTGTATTGCTTATAGGTACTTTAATCGCTTCGTGTACATAGTGCTTCATGTGTATATGGCGGATCTATTGGCAAGCCCGAGTAGAGCCAGAACTCAGTGCGTGACAAGAACGTAGTGGAAGTATTCATTCGTATCTTTTTCGAAAGCGACTCGCGCTAGAACGCGATAAGTCCTGGATCGAAGAAGTTGATTCACGTGTCCTCGGATCACCCATGAAGGTCTTCTAATGCTCCAAACCCACGGTAGATTGAGCTACGGACGAGCTAAATCTATTAATCCACCGTTCAAAACCCTCCAGAAGCAATATGATGGTCGAGGTTGTGGTTTCTCTCTCTTACAAGATGACTCACAAATTACTCACGAATTTATGAGTATTTTTTTCTCTATTTTTTCTTGTTCTTTCTATGAGAGAATAGCCCGTATGTTTATAAGGTATCCCAAAATCTTAATAGGCAAGTAAAAAATTAGACCGAATTAGTTTATGATTGTTATCCTAATATGGCTAGAATATATCTCTAATTAGCTTTCTAATTTAAAAGCGAGATTAAGTCTTGTCCAATTAGACAACATATTAACCGTCAGATCGAGCCGATCATGGGCGCACCCGATTCGTTTTAACCGAATGCCAACATTAAAAATCAAACTTTGTACTCTCACAACCCTTCCATAGTCCTCATAACTCCCCCTATTGGCTGGATTTCGGCCAATAGGATCATATGCTTTGCATTTCTAGTTCTATGTTTGGTATGGAAATAAATCGGGACAACAAAATTTGTCCCAGCTATTTCACCAAATGCCTTGAAAAAAATAGCCGGAACAACTATTCCGGTCAAATCGAGTTATTTTAGATAATACTAGAATAACCCAGAAACAACTATTCTGCCTTTTTAGTAGAATAAGGCTTTTCTCATACTTGTATCTAGGTAATTCAAAATAAAAAAAGATATAATTATACTTATACTTAGCTGAATGAGATAAATATAAAAATAGCATGTTTTATAACATATAGTATGTTAAAATATATTATTTTATATTATTTATCTATAGTTTTTTTTTTATTCTCTATTATTCTTGCGATAACTATCAAACACATTTTTAGCTATTCTTAAAAATAAAAATAAAAATTAACCAAATACAATTTGGAATTTATTCTTATATATTCTAGAATAACTATCTATCTCAAGAATAAAATAATTATTTCTGAGAATGTTAACCCCCAATCAAACATAGCCTTGAGATTTCGTCTAGATATTGCCTCTATGTTATGGAACTTTATTGCACTCCATCCTTTGGTTAGTTGGTGGGCGGTATCCCATAGTGACCCGCCTCGACTTCAGCACTGTGCCATCACCGTCTTCTTCACTCTTGCTGTCATTGCTGCGTTGTCGTTGATTGCTTTCGCTACTAGACCGGGCTTCTCTTCGTCCGGTCAATTGATAGATATAATTTAAGGCCGGCTATTTTCTTCGCTTTCAATCTGTGCTTGTCGATTATGCTTGCACTGCAATTTTTCTATAGGTTAATGGAGCCGTGCATTCGTATCTGCATATGTCTTTAATCTTTGAGGATGCCTCTTTGTATATTTTGTATCTGTTCCATGATTTACTTTGTCCTCCCATACTCTTTCTCATGTAAACTTTTATTTACCAATGAATGAATGTAACTATAGATCAAATCTTAAAACTTTTACAAATTATTACCTAGTTTATCATTGAATGCAAGAAATGCATATACAATTGCCTGTGTAGCGCGCTATGTTGGCTATTTATTATTGGGCTAAAATAGGTCTAACTTCCTGTCCTGTGACAATAGACCCATGAGACAAATAAGTTGAGTTGGGTAAGCCTAATAAGTTGAGTAGGGGTGTGATCCACAAGAGACCCAACGGCAATAGGCCAACAATAGACCCAACGTCCAGATGGCCCACTACAAGAAAATATTCATATAGTGGCAGTTATAAAACCGCCACTAAAAAGCAAAATACTATCGCTATAAGCAATAGTGGCAGTTGTAGCGACGGTTTTAAGACTGCCACTTATAAAGGGGTCGCAATTTGATTTAGTGACCGTAGCAAAATGCTGCTAACATATAGTGGCAGTTTTTCTTTACTATTGCGGCAGTTTTGACAACTGCTACCATAAACCTAAAATTCGTCAATTTTACAAACATTTAGTGACAAATTTTCAACTGCCTCTATTAATTCAAATAAAGTGACAATTCTTTAACCGCCGCTATATATTTTACATTTCTCAAGTTCATCGATTTTATAATGACAAATTTTTTATCACTATTAATAAATAAAATATTAAGTGACTTTTAATTATCTGTTGTAATTTAAATTACCTAATTATTCTATTGCCTCTATTAATTAGCTAAATTTAATTTTTTAATTCAATTAAATTTTTATAATTTTTTATTAAATGTAGCTTCAAACTATATGTAGTATACAATTACCACTGCAGTAGAATAGTAATTATCTTTCACATTAAAAATTTTAAATAGATGAGTTTCAATCTCCACAAAAATACAAAATAGACAATACACACATATCAGTAAGTCATACACATTGAGACATCATCGATCATTCACATATAATCAACAATATGATTAACCAATATAAAATTCAAACAATTATATTTCATACAATCTAAAAGTATCATCAATTAATTCAATCATTTATGAACATCAATATAAAAAATGCTTCAAATTAATAAGTGATTATTAATAATCACCAAAAAGTAAGATCATAAAATAAATTCCTCTAGGAGCGCGCTAGTAATGCTTCAACATCATTCACTTTCGAATGCACTCAACCTGCAAAAATAAAAACAAATTACAAGTCATACTAATGCTAAATTTACCGGATAGAAATCGATAGAGGAATAGCATCACCAGCAGGGAAAGGGAGATTAATATACCTCCAACGAGAAGGCCCACTCTGGTCCGACCACCACATCCTCCGGAGACATACTTGGAGGAGCTGCATTTAGGAAGGCCCACTGCTCCAAGAAAGTAAACAAACAAAACGTATTAACCACGATGGGATCAATAAGATATCCGTCTAAGACTAGTAGCTAAAACTGAGCTCATTAATCTACAGGCGCGTCCATTTTAATATAATTAGTATTCGTTCCAAACTGAGATGAAATCCGCGTGCGGTCCAATCCAAGAGTTGCATTCTTCCAAATCTTGTCTATGGAAGGACCTTTCTAAGTCAAAGCCAGAAAGCGAAGGCCGAATAAAGGCCAAGGTAAGTATTGAAAGGTTTCTATAGCTGCCTCGGCAGCTAATGCACACCGCTAATTCCTAAATATTGCTAGTACTAAAGATGAGAGGCATTAAATTAGCTTTTGTTGGTACAGTTGACCCAGCAGCTCTTGGGGACTACTAGCTTTAAAAGTATCATATGCCTCAGCAGGATTTACTTACTACTAAGGAATTCATGGCAACAGTTGGGTAGTAGTAGTAGTTGAGGTTTGGCCTGATCAAAAGAGCAGTTTCATCGACAGCTCCAGTAGGTGGAACAAAGAATAGCATAAGAAGATTTGGCCACTACAGGAGGACGACATTGTCAATACCAGCGAACCAAAAAAAAAAGAATATGTATATATCAAGACTTTTCTTACCCTTTTCTTGAGGGCATTAGGTCACTAATTTTGTTCATTCACTGCATTTCTCCTTTTTACGATCGAGAATGAAATCGTAACTGTCACTGTCTGCATGGATCCCACATTAGCACTATAGCCATATTGGAAATTTCAGAAATGTCTATTGGAAGTGCCCCAGAAATTAATATAAACTATAGAAAAGCAAACTAAACATGAAGCAGGCAGATCCAATGGAACAGTCTTACTAACCTAATTTCTTATGAATTTAATAACCATGGATGCCTAAAGTCAATGAAGAATACAAGTAAACCACCAATTTTCTTCTCTTTTTTTTAAACCAAAAAAAAAATCTGCACCGTGGTTTGACTCTCTCCCTCTCTTTTATAATGTTGAAAAGAAAATGATGATGATTAAACTAAGATTATATGAGAATTAAAGACTGACCTTTCCGGCAACCAAGGCCGTCGCCGTAGAATACTATTTATTTTTTAACCGCAGATAAGTGAAATATTATTTTTGCCCTTATAAATATATCCATACAAAAATTTCAACTATTAGAATTATACAGAAATGTCCTCCCCAAAAATATTTTACCCAATAATATAAGAGGGTAAAAAAAATAATTTAATTCATTCACTAATTAGAGTTAAGTATTTTACTTACGGTTAACTATATTCTTCTAACGTATCCTAACAGTGAGGATATATTTAAAAACGTTAGAAATTTTAGAAGAATAAAAATAATATATTGAACTTAATAGAAATATATCTGCTATTCGATATGTTTATAGGAAGTCGTATACAATAAATGCTAAAAAATCACATGACCGTTAGTTTATCACATGTGATGCATCATAAGTGCAATGCTAGACTCTACTATCCATTTTGGATTGCAAATTCTATAATTCTGATAGTCTAAAGGCCAAGCTTATTATACCAGTTTTCTCGCTCCTTTTTTTATTACTAAAAATCAAAATTAGTTGGTTAACTCTAAAAACATTTGGATTAAATTGTAAAGATTATATCCGTCTTGTTTATAGACTTAGCATTTTGGATGCGTAAATTTTAAAAAATAATGCTAAGTCTATAATAAAAAAAATGTAATCTCTACAAACCACAATCAACTAAGAATTCTACAACTCCTCATAGTATTAATAATTAACAAAAAACTGGTAGAAAAATAAGTGGGCTTCAAATGAGGTGGTTATAATTAAGACTACAACCTATTTTCTGATAACAAATGGCATCAAACTCTAAAAAGTACTGCTCAAAAAATTAATTATAATTATTAGTGAAAGACAAAATATATCGAATAAGTAATATATGAGAAGAATCGGCTAATTAAGAATGTGGAATTAAAATTGGTTATATCTGACACTCCTAATTACACAAGAACTAGACATTTTGCCCTGCTATGCAATGGCTATTCTTTGTTAAATAGTATTACTTAAAATTGCAAAAATAAAAATTATTGATAAATTTTAAATTTGGAGAATATAAATTCGAAAATTATAATGTAGTGAAATTTAATATGAACCATGAAATTTAACTTTAAATAGAATAAGTTTAGGGCATTGCGCTTTAGTAAGAACCATAAAATCTAAACATAAGAAGAATTTTTACTTTGAAGTTATGTAAATGGTGCAAAGTTATCTCAAGGCACTACTTTAGTATAACATAGGTAAAATTTTAATTTTACTATCTGTTTTATCAATTTATTTGATTTGAGCCAGTTAACGATACTTTGACATTAAAAATTAAATGCATCATTTATCTTCACATGTTTAGGTAGTATACTATATATATTTCTCGCAACTATAAATTGATTGAAGTTAGTAATTAGCTTAAATTTTGAAGTCAAAGTATCATTGGCTGACTTAAATCAAATAAATTAAAAAAATAGGTAGTAAAATTAAAAGGTTGAGTAGCCGATTCAAAATAATTCATAGTTCATATATATTCTATATATTTTTACCTATAATATATATATATATATATATAGAGAGAGAGAGAGAGAGACTATCGGTAGCACGGAAGCCTCCGTGCTACCAAGTTGTTTTTAATGATGTGACTTTCAAATCGACGATCGGCTCCGCTAGACTTGATCTACACTATTGAAAGTATGTGGAAACTAAATTTCATAATTTTTCGACATTATTTGACTAGTGATCAAAAGGTCTCAAAGTTGACAATTTTAATGGTAGATGAGATGCGCTTGTGAATTTAACGGTATAAAACAATCCAAATCTGATGAAATTTTGATAGAAATTTTTTTAAACTATTTAGAGTAAGATCAGTACCTATGATCTTAAATTTAAGTATTTTATCATCATTTTTTATGAGATTTTTATTTCGGCCGTTCATTTTTCGACTACTTGTTTGATAGGTAAATGATATCCAAAAATTATGAAATTTAGTTTCCAAACACTTTCAATAGTGTAGATCAAGTCTAGCGGAGCCGATCGTCGATTTGAAAACCGCATCATCGAAAACAACTTGGTAGCACGGAGGCCTCCGTGCTACCGATAGTATAGCAGCTGGACTCTATATATATATATATATATATATATATATATATATATATATAGAGTCCAGCTGCTATACTATCGGTAGCACGGAGGCCTCCGTGCTACCAAGTTGTTTTCGATGATGCGGTTTTCAAATCGACGATCATATATATATATATATATAGAGTCCAGCTGCTATACTATCGGTAGCACGGAGGCCTCCGTGCTACCAAGTTGTTTTCGATGATGCGGTTTTCAAATCGACGATCGGCTCCGCTAGACTTGATCTACACTATTGAAAGTGTTTGGAAACTAAATTTCATAATTTTTCGATATCATTTACCTATCAAACGAGTAGTCAAAAAATGAACGGCTGAAAATAAAAATCTCATAAAAAATGATGATAAAAGAGTTAAATTTAAGATAAGAGATACTGATCTTACTCTAAATAGTTCAAAGAATTTTCTATAAAAATTTCATCAGATTTGGATTGTTTTACACCGTTAAACTCACAAACGTATCTCATCTACCATTGAAATTGTCAATTTTTAGACCCTTTGATCACTAGCCAAATAATGTCGAAAAATTATGAAATTTAGTTTCCAAATACTTTTAATAATGTAGATCAAGTCTAGCGGAGCCGATCGTCGATTTGGAAGCCGCATCATCGAAAACAACTTGGTAGCACGGAGGCCTCCGTGCTACCGATAGTATACCAGCCTAGCTCTATAGATATATATATATATATGAGTCCGGCTACTATACTATCGATAGTACCGAGCAGTTGGTGCTATCGAGTTTTCTGCCGTTAGATCTACCTCTTTGATCATTTCCACCCGTCAAATCATACTATTCAACCAACCACCGACTCAACCCTAGGGGACCACTATCATTCTACCGCACATCCCTTCATCCAATGGCCATCATCTAATAGCACCAAGCGCTTGCTACTATTAATAGTATAGTAGTCTAGTTCATATATATATATATGTAGCACTGTACTATTAGGAGTACAATAGCCCTTGTACTCCTAAGTTCGTAACTATCCATCAATTTTGATGAATGGTTAAGATTAATATATCATTTATCTCATTTCTCTCAATTTCTCTTCTCTTTGAATTTCTCCTCAATTTCTCTTCTCTCTCTCATCCTAACCATCCATAAAAATTGATGGACGGCTATGAACTTAGGAGAACAAAGACTGATGTGCTTCTAATAGCACATTAGCCATATATATATATATATATATATATATAATTGGGCTAGAATACTATTAACAATATTTGAGCTCTTTTGCTATCGAATTTTTAACCCTTGGATGAAAAATTGTAGAGTTAGGATGACGGTGTCCCCTGAGATTTAGTGGTGATCTCCCTAGGGTTGAGCGGAGTGTAGATCTAACGGCTAAAAAATCGATAACGTAAATACTATTAATAGTATTCCAGCTCAACTCTCTCTCTCTTTCTCTCTCTCTCTCTCTCTCTCTCTCTCTCTCTCTCTCTCTCTATATATATATATATATATATATATATATAGAGCTAGTCTCCTATACTATCTATAGTACCGGGGCTCCGGTACTATAGTCGCTTTTTCGATCTTAGGGTATTCAAATCAACGATCCACACCGTTGAAACTGATCTAGAATATTTGAAGTTCTTAGGAATAAAATTTTATAATTTTTCGACGTAGTTTACTTTATGATCAAACCGTTTCAAAATTGTCAAATTTCAATGATTATTATTGCGAGTTTGTAGTTTAACGGTGGAGAAGAATCTAAATTTATTCAAATTTTGATAGAAAATACTTTAAACTATATATGTAGTGTACCAGATTTTTAATATAAAAGTAAGTGAAAATAAAAATAGTGTGAGATACTATTTTTATTGGACTTAGAGAAGTAAAATATAAGTCGTAAGTAACTTGTGCTGAAATTGGAACGAAAACAGGAGATTTAGAATTTTCTGTAAGAAACGGAGCTGATTTTTTTTAGCAGAAAATTCACAGTGTCAGAAGGTTATGAAAATTTGAGGATATGTCAGAATTATTTTTCTGAGGCTAGATTAAAAGTTTCATGTCATTCTGACACCCGAAAAGTGAAGATAAAATATAACAGCAATCTGCTAGAGATTTTAGTCGGTAGAGCTTTCGGTGACCAAAAAATGGTCCGAAACTGAGTAGTGATGATTAGTTCTTCTGATTAACTTAAACCGAGCATGACTGTCAAATTTGAGCGCAAACGGACATTCAGAAGGACTCCGGCGAAAAGTATCAAATTCTGAACTGAACTGAAACTATAATTTCCAATAGGTGCAGGGGGTTCTTACAAATTTGGCCACCTATTCCCTTTTCTCCCTCAGCAGCGCGCACACACACACGTATGAAGAGAGAGAGAAGCTCTCTCCCTCACAATCCTCTCTCTCCCTCTCTCTAGTTCTCCCCAAACTTGGGGTTTTGGCGGAGATCGAGTTCGCGAGGCTTGGGGGAGCATCGGATCGAGCTCTAGCGCGCGTAGAGGTTCGGCGAGCTCGCGACCCGAGGTGAGGTTTTTCGGATTAGGGTTTAGGATTCTTGCTAAATCCTTCAAAATTGAGATTCTTGAGTTTCCTAGAGGATTCTATGCTAGTTTAATCAAGGATTCATCGCAAATTGCGGAGTCTTCTTGAAGAAATCGGAAAACCCTTGTATAAAAGAGGGTTCTGAATTTCGAGGGTTTAAAAAATGGTTTGAACCCGTAGAACCCTAATTAGAGGTTAGCGAAACACGCGGGACAACTCAATTTCGTCGAACTGCAAGAAACGAAATTGTTTTGAGTTCGACTCGTATTAACGAATCCTATATATGTGTGTTAGGGCTAGGAGCTTGAAGACCAAGCTTGAAGCCGAGGATTAGAGCCCGATTGCAAGTGTCTAGAAGCAATCGGAAGAGTGTGAGGTGGGTTGTGCTTACCGAAGTGATTAGGTCACTTCCATGCCAAAGAGTAAAGTTTAATGTTATCTTATTGATGCATGTAATGGTAGACTAATTGGGTAAATGAGTAGGCATAGGTTATATGCTACTTAGGATAAATTATCTACCATTGGACGTATAACGCTAGGCAAATGGTGACATATGAGCGTATATGTATATATGTGTGTGTATGCCTAGGTGTGGATGTGAACATAGGGTCGATGAACTCTAGGAAGATTAGAGAACTCGACAAGTTGGATACAAGTGCTAGATGTCATGAATCCTAGGTGTGGACAACTAGGATAACGAATAACATGATTGGACATTGAACCTAGTGTCATTGAACATAGGTTGGAATGTGATGGTAGTAAACCTAGTGTCATTGAACATAGGTTGGAATGTGATGGTATTAAACCTAGTGTTATTAAACATAGGTTGGATCAGGTGATGAACCTAGGGTGGGTAAACCTAGGTGGAATAACATAGTGGTAGGTAGACCACTTGAGATGAAATGTCATGGAACCTAGTGTTATTGAACATAGGTTGGAAAGCATAGTGGTAGGATGACCACTTGGACATGTGACTATGAACCTAGAAAGGTTGACTTAGAAATGGAGAGATGTGCACATCTAGTGATCTTGATGGGTTTTGGTATCAGCTCAGGCGTGTGCGACGATTTCGCCGCCGTAGGCTGGATACCCGGGGTGTGTGCGACGATTTCGCCACCCAGTGACTTGAGCCATTGTTGGCGTGTGCGACGATTTCGCCGCCAGGTGGCTAAGTCAGGTAAAGGATTACGCCACCTAGTGACTTGAGCCATTATTGGCGTGTGCGACGATTTCGCCGCCAGGTGGCTAAGTCAGGTAAGGCGGTAAGCTGTGGATAATGGACTCAAGAGTGAGTCGGGTTTGACCTTGGCTAAGGTAAGTAAAATCTTAGGAGAGAATTGCATATAAAAGTGGATAGTGAAATAGAAGGTAGAAATGATAGATCTACTTGCATGGATTTCATATTGCATTTAGTTGAGGCATAAGCATGGATGATTTTATTACTTGCACATGATATATGTTTATATATATTGGACTAACCTGCTTATGTTGCCTCCTTTGGACTTGGTGGGTCGAGCTCTTCCCTTGGGTGGTCGTACCCACTGGGAACTATTTTATATAGTTCTCATCCCACTGTTTTTCAGGTCCACACGTGAGCGGCGCGGCGGCGCGAGGAAAGGGCGTAGCTCGATAGATAGCGCCCTACCACTTGTGACCAGAGATAGATGTACCCTGGGTCAGCATAGCTTAGGGGTATAGAAAAGAAAAGAATGAACGAATTGATTGTATTTGGAAGAAAAAGGCAAAAAAAAATGTAAATGTAACGTGAATGCAAATAAATGCTTGTAATAGCGTAGTTGTTTTACGTTTTTGATACCTTCCTTATGCAATTTGTGTATGAATTCTGTTCCTGTTGGAACCTCGTGAATTGTATTGATTGCGACGCCTTGGACGTACAGGGGAAACTCTGTCCGTTCGGCGGTCTGTTGGCGCGCCCGAATCCGACCAAAGAGGCGGTCTCGGGGCGTGACAGATAAAGTGGTATCAGAGCGTAGAATTTGTTTAGGCGGACCTAGGAGACCCTAGGAGGATAAACCATAAGGACTTAAGCTCGTGAGAGACGAGAACTTGTGACTTGCGGCGAAAGGTGAATCGATTGGGTCGTGTGTTGTATGCCTCTAAAAAGGATGTTGGAGGTAGATTCAAGGTGTGATTTATTCTCAGCCGAGGGTGTTCATGTTGGCGGCCGACAACATGAAACCGAGTGATGAGAATAGGCGCCCTTGTGTGACTTTCGCCTGATTTGAGTCCGTGATTGTGTAAACTATTGTACTTGACCTAGAAAGTCGAGGATTTTGACGAAAGTTGTCGTGTTTCAGGATACGATGGCGTCACGTGGGCAATCTCCGACGAGATCAACGCGCGATGGACCTAGTGTGGTCCCGGTGCAATCTGGGGCAAGTGGAGACCCGGAGCTTCGTGAACAGTTGGCCACACTCGTTGGAGTGGTGCAACAACAAGCTGAGATGGCACAGCGACAGCAAGAGGCTGCCGTGCGCCAGGAGGAGCAGATCAAGAGACTCCATGAAATCGTGGAGCAAATAGCACGTCGTGTACCATCAGGAGCCGCAGCGGGTACCTCGCAAGTAGATGCTAGTGCCTGGGCTCCTGATTCTGCGGAATTGGAAGCGGAGAGGGAGCGGGCTTTAGCTGCCCTCATGACGTTCAAGGGATTCAATCCGCCTACCTTCAACGGGGAAGAAATGGACCCGTGGACCGTAGAAACGTGGATCGATTCTATGGAGTCCCTATTTGAGGACTTGTACACCTTGGAGCGGGACAAGGTGCATTTTGCCGCACACTGCTTGCAAGGGTCGGCAAAGGCGTGGTGGAAGGGAGTCCGGCGAGACCGACCTTCTAGTCTCCCTCCGGTGACTTGGGAGGAATTTCGGGGACTAGTATTCTCCGCCTATTTTCCTGATAGCGAAAAGAGAAAGCTTCAGGAAAGATTCAGGAAGCTGAGGCAAGGAGACCGCACAGTGAGAGAATATGAAAGGGAATTCTCGCACATTGTTAACTGCATCCCTTACGTGGTGCGAGATGCTATGGATAAGGCCGATTGTTTTGAGCAGGGACTTCGGCCAGAAATTTTTGAGGTTGTGCATCCTTTCAAATTGCAGACCTTTGCTGAGGTGTTGGACCGAGCCTTGTGGGTGGAACAAGGTATGGTCATCACGCGGGAGGAGCGCGAGGCCTATGGCGAGGAAAAGGAGGAAAGACGACCATCAAGTGGATCTGGTGGTCAATCAAGTTCCAGACAAGCTCCAACGCGTTCGCGCTCGCGATCACGTGCCCCAGGGACCTACCGTACTCGGTCGTCGGTGAGTTGTATCATTTGTGGAGGCCCTCATCACCCACAACAGTGTGAACTGTGAGAGGGCAAGTGTTTCAGGTGTGGGCAACCGGGCCATACACGGGATGAGTGCCCACAGGTGGATAGCCGGACCTTAACACTTGCGACGGCCTTTTCCGCTCCGAGACGGCTCGCGGGTGTGCCACCTGCGGCAAGGTCTAGGGAGCGTGCGCCGGTGTCGGGACAACCTGAGGGTTCGCGTCGGGCGCCGAGTGGCCATGGATAGATCTAGGTTGAGGAGCCTACTGCTACCGACGACGTCGTGGCAGGTATGATTTAATTGTGCAATCGTGCCCAAGGCATATTTGACGCTAAAGCATTGCATGCATTATCATGTGGTCAATTGCCGTTATACGGGCATGCGAATGTCATAGAAGCACGTATCCGCCTGCTGGAGCAGGTAGGGATGAAAATGGTGGACTGACTCGCGAAATTGAGGCAATGGGTATAACCACTTGCGAGAGCCGAGTCATGGCGCTCGAGGACGTTATAGTAGTCCGAGAGCTCTAGATGTCGTTCCAGCGACCGAACAGTGAAAGTGGAATCACTGTTGCGGAGTTAGTAAGGTAATCGCCAAGATTAGGCGAGTAGGCCTTGTAGTACCTCAAATTGAGGTGGGTAGTGTACTCACAAGGCGAGTGAGTTTGAGCTAGTAGCATAGTGCATGCGGTTAGCCCGGAAAAGCCTAGAAGCGTAGAACGCTCGAGTAGAGGTACTTATGGAGTGCGGATTTGGTTCAGCCGAGAGGGTTTGTTGGCAGTAGCACTTGAGCATTGCTAAGTGTGAAGCGGGCCATGGACCGCTCGTAGGGCTGGTGGCTCGCACTAGGTGCTTAGGAGCCGATAGAAGTTTGTGTGGCTCGGTAGAGCGTGTCGTGTGTAGCGACGGTATTGGGTATCGCTTGGGGACGATCCGTGCCCGGACCATGTGTGGACTGTGGAGCCTGGGGCCATATGGACAGGCGCAGTCAGCTGTGTGAGACAGCGGCCCGAGACCTGAGGGTGGGGCAGAGATTTGTGGTCGGGACGGTGGTCCGAGCTATGACCCAAGAACGTGGAATACCACATATGTGACCGTGTGATTGATAGAACACCGAGAGTGTGATTGTGATCCAACCCTAGGATTTGTAGAGGTTTGGGTCTTGGTTGCTCCTGGTTGGAGCATGTGCGCGAAGTCTCAAGTGGGGACTCCGCCAAGTAATGATTGGGTCTACGCTTGCGAGCAAGAGACGTTGTGCGATGTTAAGACGCGAGCTAGGCGGTAGGCCTGAGTAGGAATTTTGGTCTATGGACCATTCGTGATAAACCGAAATGAGCGGTTTAGTTGGAAGCTCTTGCGGTGAGAGCATCACTTGTGTATTGAGTATCGAGGGTAGTGACCAAAGAACTTCGGCTCGGTCATACCGTTCGTCTTGATCCTAAGTCGCCAACTGCCGAGTCTAGTAGTATCGGTGAGATGGGATGTAGTTCACGAACGAAGTGTTCGTGTGAGCTCGTCGTGAGAACGATGTGATGTGAACTCGTGGCATATGAAAGCGAGATGAGATGCTCGTGTTGAGGCGATGGAAAAGTAGAAGCCACGCGTGGATTTGAGGATTTTGCTCCTAAGTGAGCTGGAGTTGAGGATGTGCCAAGTGTGCCATCTTGAGTTGTGGCTAGGAATTCACAAGTGATAAGGCCACTTGTATTTGGTCGATGAATCAATGATATTGCTTTTAGGCAATGACGGTGATCGGACCAATATGAGTTCCACAATGGAACTATGAACTTGGAGGAGAGTCGCTCGTGACGACATAGACTCTCGAGTGGCCAAGATACCTGGCCTGCGAGGTGCATGAGTGTGGATATAGACTACAAAAATGTAGTACACCGAACTTCAGTGCGCTATACCGAACTTTACCAAATTGGATGAAGTTCAGGAGAAGCCGATGATGGCTAGTGTGGGATTGAGTTCCGAGAATTTCGGAATGTGTGGGTGCGAGTTAAAGACCCACAAACCAAAATTTGGAATTTTTGAAGAAGTCGCACTGGAGCTGAGATGCTCTCGGGTTCCGGACCCGGGAGTGGGATCCGGACTTTCGGGTTACTATGCGAGACTGGGAAAGAGCAAGAATCCGGACCCAGCAATAGGATCCGGACTCGAGCTATGCAGAATGCCTGAAATTGGGGCATTTGGGCCCTTTTGCATGGATTGAGGTTCGTGGTAAGCCGTTTGAGCTACGCGAGCATATGACGTGCGAAGAATCACGGTTGGCATCCTTGCTCGTGCAGAGGAGCCATGGACTCGCGTGTCCCTAGGTGATAGGCTTTGTGAAGCTGCCCGGACTGGGAAGACGCGATGATGGAATGATACCCTCATCTATTTGATAAATAGATTGAGGTGCGATCTTAGTTTCGCGGACGAAACTCTTTTTAAGGAGGGAGGAATGTAGTGTACCAGATTTTTAATATAAAAGTAAGTGAAAATAAAAATAGTGTGAGATACTATTTTTATTGGACTTAGAGAAGTAAAATATAAGTCGTAAGTAACTTGTGCTGAAATTGGAACGAAAACAGGAGATTTAGAATTTTCTGTAAGAAACGGAGCTGATTTTTTTAGCAGAAAATTCACAGTGTCAGAAAGTTATGAAAATTTGAGGATATGTCAGAATTATTTTTCTGAGGCTAGATTAAAAGTTTCATGTCATTCTGACACCCGAAAAGTGAAGATAAAATATAACAGCAATCTGCTAGAGATTTTAGTCAGTAGAGCTTTCGGTGACCAAAAAATGGTCCGAAACTGAGTAGTGATGATTAGTTCTTCTGATTAACTTAAACCGAGCATGACTGTCAAATTTGAGCGCAAACGGACATTCAGAAGGACTCCGGCGAAAAGTATCAAATTCTGAACTGAACTGAAACTATAATTTCCAATAGGTGCAGGGGGTTCTTACAAATTTGGCCACCTATTCCCTTTTCTCCCTCAGCAGCGCGCACACACACACGTATGGAGAGAGAGAGAAGCTCTCTCCCTCACAATCCTCTCTCTCCCTCTCTCTAGTTCTCCCCAAACTTGGGGTTTTGGCGGAGATCGAGTTCGCGAGGCTTGGGGGAGCATCGGATCGAGCTCTAGCGCGCGTAGAGGTTCGGCGAGCTCGCGACCCGAGGTGAGGTTTTTCGGATTAGGGTTTAGGATTCTTGCTAAATCCTTCAAAATTGAGATTCTTGAGTTCCCTAGAGGATTCTATGCTAGTTTAATCAACGATTCATCGCAAATTGCGGAGTCTTCTTGAAGAAATCGGAAAACCCTTGTGTAAAAGAGGGTTCTGGATTTCGAGGGTTTAAAAAATGGTTTGAATCCCGTAGAACCCTAATTAGAGGTTAGCGAAACACGCGGGACAACTCAATTTCGTCGAACTGCAAGAAACGAAATTGTTTTGAGTTCGACTCGTATTAACGAATCCTATATATGTGTGTTAGGACTAGGAGCTTGAAGACCAAGCTTGAAGCCGAGGATTAGAGCCCGATTGCAAGTGTCTAGAAGCAATCGGAAGAGTGTGAGGTGGGTTGTGCTTACCGAAGTGATTAGGTCACTTCCATGCCAAAGAGTAAAGTTTAATGTTATCTTATTGATGCATGTAATGGTAGACTAATTGGGTAAATGAGTAGGCATAGGTTATATGCTACTTAGGATAAATTATCTACCATTGGACGTATAACGCTAGGCAAATGGTGACATATGAGCGTATATGTATATATGTGTGTGTATGCCTAGGTGTGGATGTGAACATAGGGTCGATGAACTCTAGGAAGATTAGAGAACTCGACAAGTTGGATACAAGTGCTAGATGTCATGAATCCTAGGTGTGGACAACTAGGATAACGAATAACATGATTGGACATTGAACCTAGTGTCATTGAACATAGGTTGGAATGTGATGGTAGTAAACCTAGTGTCATTGAACATAGGTTGGAATGTGATGGTATTAAACCTAGTGTTATTAAACATAGGTTGGATCAGGTGATGAACCTAGGGTGGGTAAACCTAGGTGGAATAACATAGTGGTAGGTAGACCACTTGAGATGAAATGTCATGGAACCTAGTGTTATTGAACATAGGTTGGAAAGCATAGTGGTAGGATGACCACTTGGACATGTGACTATGAACCTAGAAAGGTTGACTTAGAAATGGAGAGATGTGCACATCTAGTGATCTTGATGGGTTTTGGTATCAGCTCAGGCGTGTGCGACGATTTCGCCGCCGTAGGCTGGATACCCGGGGTGTGTGCGACGATTTCGCCACCCAGTGACTTGAGCCATTGTTGGCGTGTGCGACGATTTCGCCGCCAGGTGGCTAAGTCAGGTAAAGGATTACGCCACCTAGTGACTTGAGCCATTGTTGGCGTGTGCGACGATTTCGCCGCCAGGTGGCTAAGTCAGGTAAGGCGGTAAGCTGTGGATAATGGACTCAAGAGTGAGTCGGGTTTGTCCTTGGCTAAGGTAAGTAAAATCTTAGGAGAGAATTGCATATAAAAGTGGATAGTGAAATAGAAGGTAGAAATGATAGATCTACTTGCATGGATTTAATATTGCATTTAGTTGAGGCATAAGCATGGATGATTTTATTACTTGCACATGATATATGTTTATATATATTGGACTAACCTGCTTATGTTGCCTCCTTTGGATTTGGTGGGTCGAGCTCTTCCCTTGGGTGGTCGTACCCACTGGGAACTATTTTATATAGTTCTCATCCCACTGTTTTTCAGGTCCACACGTGAGCGGCGCGGCGGCGCGAGGAAAGGGCGTAGCTCGATAGATAGCGCCCTACCACTTGTGACCAGAGATAGATGTACTCTGGGTCAGCATAGCTTAGGGGTATAGAAAAGAAAAGAATGAACGAATTGATTGTATTTGGAAGAAAAAGGCAAAAAAAAATGTAAATGTAACGTGAATGCAAATAAATGCTTGTAATAGCGTAGTTGTTTTACGTTTTTGATACCTTCCTTATGCAATTTGTGTATGAATTCTGTTCCTGTTGGAACCTCGTGAATTGTATTGATTGCGACGCCTTGGACGTACAGGGAAAACTCTGTCCGTTCGGCGGTCTGTTGGCGCGCCCGAATCCGACCAAAGAGGCGGTCTCGGGGCGTGACAATATAGATGAAGGTCAACATCCTTGATCTTGAATTCGAAACTCCTATACTCATATTTTAAGGATTATTCAATTTTCACCGTTCATTTTGACATGATTTATTTACTAAGTAAACGATATCGAAAAAAACTAAAATTTTATTCCTAAGAACTTCACATACCCTAGATCAGTTTCAACGGTGTGGATCGTTGATTTGAACATCCTAAGATCGAAAAAGCAACTATAGTACCGGAGCCCCGGTACTATAGATAGTATAGTAGCCTAATTCTATATATATATATATATATATATATACGACTATGTTGCTTCCGAAAGCATAAAGGGTGCTTCCAAATTTTTAACGCTTGGATCAACCACTTTGATCATTTATAGACCTTGCATTAATATTATTCTCTAGGCTAGTGTTTGGTTCGGGGTTAAAGGGGGGGATAAGGGGGTTAACCCCCCCCCCCCCCTTTAACCCCAAACACTTTTTTTGGGGGGTGGGATTAGCACCCCCTAGGTTAAGGGGGATAACCAATTTAATTTTTAATATAAATTTTAATTTTAATTTTTAAATTTTTAAATTTTTAAAATTTATAATTTGTAATCTTAAAATTTATATTTTAAAATTAATATTTTAAATTTTAAATTTTAAATTTTAAATTTTAAATTTTAAATTTTAAATTTTAAATTTTAAATTTTAAATTTTAAATTTTAAATTTTAAATTTCAAATTTCAAATTTCAAATTTATTATTTTTAATTATTTAAATTTTAAATTTAACATTTTATATTTGAAATTTAAAAAAATTATAATTTGTAATCTTAAAATATAAATTTATATTTTTAAAATTTAAATTTAAATATTAAATATTAAATTTAAATTATTATTTTTAATTATTTAAATTTTAAATTTGACATTTTAAATTTTAAATTTTATACTTAAATTTTTTAATTTTATAAAAATTATCTATTTAAATTTGAAATTTGAAATATAAAATTTAAAATTTAAAATTTAAATTCAAATATAATAATAAGTGCAAAATTATTTTTTTCTATTTATAACTACCCATTATTCTTCTTATTTCACCTTAACTAACCAAACGTTATTTTTCTTATTCTCGGAAATAACCCAATTTAATCCAAACGCAAAATTCGTCTAACCCCGGCTTATCCCTGCACTTAACCCTATTTCTGGAATAGACAATTCTTACTTAACCCCGAAACCCCGAACCAAACGAAGCCCTAGGGAAACTACTTAACCCCAGAAGGACCACTCAATCCTGGGGGGACAACTATTATCCTAGTCATACAGTCCTTGATCCAAGGACAAAAAGTCGAAAACGTCAACTCCGATATGCTTCCGAAATTATAGTAGTTCTACACTATATATATATAAACTGAGCTCCTATATTTTTAAAAATATCAAGTTATTAGTGTTTATAGGTTTTTAGTTCTTGGATTAAGAGATGTACGGTTAGGATGATAGTGGTCCTCCACGGATGAATGAGTGATTGATTGAATAGTATGATCTAACGGGTAGATATGATCAAAAGGGTACATCTAACGGCGAAAAAGTTACAAGCACTAAGTGCTTTGTGCTTTTAAAAGCACCATAGCCGGACTCTCTCTCTCTCTCTCTCTCTCTCTATATATATATATATAAAAGATTTTTCAAAAGTTTCATGTAAAGATTTAAATTTTTTTGCCATTTATTTATGCAGGTACTGGAAGCAATTATGGCGGAGGAAGGGAAACTATTAGAGGTCTCAATGGGCCTCAGCGTGGAGATCTACAAACTGATAGGTCCCGAAGATTATGCGAAGGAGGTAGATCAATTATGCATTAAAAAGATCGAGCTCGTGAGCAGACTTGCGCGGATACTATGTAGACACGGCCGTCCGACCGTTGAGCTACCGAGAATAAGGAGGTCAGTGATGATCGAGCAAGCAATTTGGCTGATGAAATCCGACAATAAGTATATCGATCTGTTTAAAGAATGTGGGATGGCGAAGCAGATGGAGTATGTGGCGCGAACTACTTCGGAGCTTGAATCTTTCATGCTTTTCTCTGGCAGCGTCGGAGTCAACAAGTACAAAAAACCTATGGCTTCTCTTGTGCAGACAGCCATAGGATTGATGGCAGTAGATACGTGAAATCAAGATCATCACAGAATTCTGCAGTATTATGTGGCGCCCTCCGACAGTCTACGAAGATCTTATGAACTCAGCTATTCCACGAATGAGAGTCATTTGATACGAAGATCGATTTCCCCACCTTCATTGTCGAAAGTAAATCATCCAATTTGGATATATATATATAACTACTACAAGCAACAGATTTCACGGCGACAAAAGTCGCCACCATAAGCCAAAATGTCGCCACAAAATGATTATGGTGGCGATAAAACAGTCGCCGCATGTCGCCGCCTAAAGGCCCGTTGCCTTAAGTATTTAGTGGCGACATGTATGTCGCCGTTGAAAATTTTATTTTAGCTGCGACGTCTTGTCGCCGCTAAAAGTTTGAAAATTTTTGGTGTGCCTGTCCGAGAAGCCGAGAGATCGAAGATGGCGACGGCGACGGCGGAGGCGGAGGCGACGGTGACGGCGGAGATGAAGGGGCTGCAGAGCATGGTGAGGCGACGGTGACGGCGGAGATGAAGGGGCTGCAGAGCATGGTGAAAGGGTCTCTACATCTGAGACCGTTTCACCACGGTGGAGGCGGTGAAGTGCGAAAACGGTGACGGCGAACGTGGCGGACGGGAGTGCTGATCAAGAAGAAAAGGGTGGAAGTGGAATGGGAAACAAAGAGAGAGAGAGAGAGAGAGAGAGAGTGAGAGAGAGAGAGAGAGGAAGGGAGGGATGGGGGAGGAGGAAACAGGGTAAAGTAAAAGAGATTGTTACCCTGGTTTTTCACTACTTATCTTTAATATATGAAAAGACGAAAATATCCAACTATTCACCCATAGTATATTTGATAGCTTAAGGGTATAATGGTCCAACAAAATAAATATGGTGTGGTTGGTGAAAAAAAAAGAGGGAATTAATGGCGGGACTTATGGAAATATTTTCCGGCGACAGCAGTCGCGGCTAAAGCTTTGAACTTTTAGCTGCGACAAATTAATCGCCGCTATTTACTTTGTATTGGTGGCGACAAATAGCTGTCGCCACTATTTCTTGTTTATTGGCGGCGACAAATAATTGTCGCCACTATTTCTTGTCTATTGGCGGCGACAAGTATATGTCGCCACCATATCTTTTACATCAGTGGCGACAATGATTGTCGCCACAAAAAAGTCGCCACCAAAAATCGTTTTTCTTGTAGTTATGTAGAAGACAAATCTTGATCACATGTTTTTACGATGGAATTAAAATTAATATTCTTTGTCATGGGATCAAACCTTGTCTTAGGATATTTCAATCAATCTAATCCTCTTGTATCCATCTAAAGCAAGGTAAAAATGCTTGCAAATTTTGCACTTAAAGTATTTGATTGATAAACGGGTAAATTGCACTCTTACCTCCCGAACTTTTGGCGAAATTTTACTTACCCTCCAAACTTCTAAAATAGATATATATAAAACCCTAAACTCTAATATTTTATTCACGTCACCCCTTCCGTTAGTTTTCTGTTAAGTTCCGTTAACCGAAAACTGACGGAAGGGGTAATATGAATGAAATATTAAAGTTTAGTGTATTATATGTCCATTTTATAAGTTTGGGGAGTAAAATGAAACTCCACAAAACGTTCAGGGGGTAACTGTGCAATTTACCCAAATAATAGGTTATTTATGAATTGACTATTGACACTCAAGTTCGTGATCATGCGAAGTTTTCAATTTATATTTTTTTTATCCTATAATAAATCATACCACAAATTATCCTACATTTTATCGTATAAAAGAAAAAAAATGAATTAGAGTAGCTTAAAGATAAGAAAAGAGAGACACTAGCTAGCTAGTTACGATACTTAAACACCATACTCTCCCGATGTACTCGCTAATATGGTTGATTTACAATAAGTATCCTCACTCGGATATAGAGATTTTAATTCTCAGTTAATTCTCTGTAATATTCATTTCTCGCTTTTATCTCTAGAAGTATTGTTCTAGAGAATGCACTTACTCCCTACGAAATTATGCAACGTAATTTTATTATAGTCTAAAATTAAAATTTTATACTTCTTTTTAACCAATTAAAAATTTTGAATATAAAAATATAATATTATTTTATAATAAATTAAATTTTTTTAAACTAAAATTACTGATGTTAGATTAAGAGATACTAAATATCATCTCATCCTTCAGATATCGGCCGTACGTAAGCGATCTAATTTATTTATTTTTTTATTTTTTTTAATATTTTTCTTGAAACTATCCCTTTAACATAATTAAATATTTTTTGTAAATTTTTTTTCAAAAATTAAATATTTCTGTTACCCCCTGAACTTTTGATAGAGTTTCACTTTATCCCTCAAACTCATAAAATAAATATTTAATATCCTAAACTATAAAATTTCATTCATGTTACCCCTTCCGTCAGTTTTCGGTTAATGAAACTTGACGGAAAACTAACAGAAGGGATAACATGAATGAAATATTAGAGTTTAGAGTGTTAAATATCTATTTTAGAAGATTGGGGGGTAAAGTAAAACTTCGCCAAAAGTTCAAGGGGTGACAATGCAATTTACTCATTGATAAACCTTATTTTTTATATTTTTACGTGGAATCAAATAGTTCATTAGTCTAAATTGGATAAGTATCTGCTTGTCGGCTTCAAGATGGCCAAACTTGAAAAAAGGGAGGGGGGGGGGGGGACTAGGTATCTTTATCGATCATATGTCTTGCATATAATTTTGTATAGCTTTAAAAGATATAAAGAATCTAGCTACTATACTGTCGGTAGCACGGAGGCCTTCTTGCTACCAAATTATTTTCGACGATGTGGCTTTCGAATCGACGATCGGCGCTGTTAGACATAATCTACGCTGTCGAAAATATTTAGAAACCAAATGTCATAATTTTTGGGATCAAAAGGTCTCAAAATTGATAATGTTAATGGCCGATGTTATGCATTTGTGAATTTAATAGTGTAAAATAATTTAAATTCGATAAAATTTTTATAAATTTTGTTTTCACTATTTAGAGTAAGATTAGTACTTCGAATTTTAAATTCAAATCTTTTATCATCATATTTTATGAGATTTTTATTTTCAACTATTTATTTTTAGACTACTCGTTTGATAGGTAAATGCTATCGAAAAATTATAAAATTTAGGGATAACTTCAAATACCACCCCTGTGATTTCGTGCTTTCTCACTTTAGCGCCATGTGGTTTAAAACGTATCACTTTAGTACCCTGTGGTTTGATTATTCTCTGTTTTAGTTATTTTTTCGTTAATTTTTTCGTTAAATTATACGGAAAAAATTTCAAATATCCCACCTATGGTTTATCGAATATTCATTTTACTATCCTGTAGTTTTAACTTTCTCATTAATTTAACGAAAAAATTAACAAAAAGATAACAAAAAGAGAATAACCAAACCACAGGGTACTAAAGTGATACGTTTTAAACCACAGGACGCTAAAGTGAGAAAACACGAAATCACAGGGGTGGTATTTGAAGTTATCCTTAAAATTTAATTTCCAAATACTTTCAATAGTGTAGATCAAGTCTAATGGAGCCGATCATCAATTCGAAAGCCGCATTATCGAAAATAATTTGATAGCACGGAGGCCTCCGTGCTACCGATAGTATAGTAGCCGGGCTCATAAGTAAATCAGAAAAAAAAAATTTGTTTTTTGTTCAAAGCTTTATAATACTATGTGCAATACGAGCAATCAAAATGGCAATATAATTAGCAACTTCGATTGAGGAGAGGGCTTATTGAAGTATTTGACAAGTTTTGTAAAAGCTAATTGCTAAAATTAAAAAAATATTATTACTATTATTTTACACAAGTACTAAAGATCAGGAGCATTTTGTATATTTCTCTATTTTGATAAATAACAATGCAAGTGGTACACCGGAAAGGGATAAAAATCTTATACCATTTTCATCCAAGAGCAAAAAGTTGGGAGCGAATTGTCACAACTTAGAATTTTCTTCAAGATTTTCCTTTGCAATCACCCAAACTCCAAAGCGGATATCCGTCGGAGGTTTTGCCCTAATCTTCTAGAAGCTTCTTTGCGGATCTCGAGGCTGATGGTGCGGACGCCGAAGGGTCACTTAGATTTTCTAGGTGCATTTATTAGGACTCTTAGGAGCTTGTAGCCTCCCCTTTTGGCTTGTAGCTTTATGCCACTTGGCATCCTTTCATTTAGCTTATGGGCGGCGAGTGGCCTTTAAATAGTTGTGGCCTCCACCCCCCTCAACTCAGAGAATCCTCATTTGTAATTTTCTCTACTCAAGTAATAGAAGAGCTTTCTTCACTCTCTCTCTCTCTTGTACTTAGTCTAGGGCGAGTAGGTCCTAACTTAGCAAGTAGAGAGGCAGGCTTGCTCACTTCGCGAAGGAAGGCGAGCGCCGCACGGGCTAAACAAGCAAATCGGTTTAGTCTGTGATAGTTGGTATCAGAGCGAGTTCATCGCTGGGAGACATGTCGACTTCGGATGCTGCCATCGTCGACATTGTGGCCGAACCCAGGACATCCAAGCGCGGCAAGAGTAAGGAGCCACAGACTATGGTGAGAGAGTCCGTCTTGCTTGAAGACCGCATGAACCTGGTGGAGGATTCCGTTGCCAAAGCGGACGAGCACTACTCCGTCTTGACCCGTCATGTGGGGATGATGGAGGACGAACTGCATGTCATAGAGGACAGCGTTGCGGCTGCTATGGCAACTTTTCGTGAGCAGCTCGAGCAATTCCGCCACGATCTAACTCATCGTGACGACGACGGACGGGCGCTGATCGAGGAGATTGTCGCCCACAGCAACGAGGTAGATGACCTCAAGACGCGGGTGGCGATCCTCGAGAAGGCGGTAGCCCAAGGCGTCGAGACGCAAAAAGGGTACACCCCAAAGATTCGCGTCCCTGAGCCCCAATGCTTCAAAGGATCGGGAGACGAGAAGGAAATTGATAATTTTCTATGGCACATGGAGCGCTACTTCAAGGTGATGCGGTTGGAGGACGAAGATGACAAGGTCCAAACCGCCTCTATGTACCTCGCCGACGATGCGATGCTGTTGTCACGCCCCGGGGCCCCAGCGGAAGCCCACCCGGGCGCATGCACAGACCCGCCGTGTACACAAGTAACCCAAATGCACACAATGCGTCTATAACAAGCATGAAAGAAAGGAATAAAGCAAGTAATCCTATCATGATAATCAGAGCATACATACTAAATAAGTAAGGTCTCAAGGTGAAAGTAAGAAATACCATAAAAGAGTAAAGCCACTACAAGAGTTTAGTACATCAATAAACCCAAAAAAAAGGACATAGGGTAGTCTCTACAAAAGTGGTCGATACAAAAACACCTCTCAAAGTAAGATAAAAGAAAGGTGCGCCACCTAGTCGCTAGCTCCCTCGCGATCTAGCTACTCGCAATGCCCTTGCCGCGGTCCCTAGCCTCTCCCGCAGTGGATGGCTCTGAAATAAAACAACAAACCCCAGGGGGATGAGAACTATTATTCGATAGTTACCAGTGGGTAAGCCGCCGAGAGGAGCGGAGTACACCACTAGGCCAACTGAGGCAAAGTAAGGTTAGATAACAAAAGCATAATTATAATAAAATTTCAATACTACTATGCCTCAAGATGTGATCATATAAACATGAACTATACTACTCATGCACATGTGTAAGTATGCAATCTTTCACCTCTTACTATATGAATGCTCACTTTTGCATATAACTATAAATATGTAGTCATAAAGAGTACAATAAAGGAATGTTCACTTGTGCCGTGCCTAATGGCTCCGTGGTAGTCAACACCTCACGCTTTGGTGAGCCTTACCCACGGCGGTTCCATTTCGGCGCTCTCTCTAACATACGGGCGAAATAACTGTCGCAAGGCCAACTCCGGAGTGCCGGCTTGTAGGGAGCGACCCTCACAAGCATGTGTAAACGAGCATAGTGGCAAACAAGTAACAATCAACCACATAATATTTCTCATCATGTCTAAAAATATGGAATGCCAACTAATGTCCAAGTTTAGATCGTAATGTCATTCTCGTTGTTCCTCTAAGTGGAATGTCATAAGTTCAACTTCACATTATGGTTTAACGTGTCATATGTCATATATACACTATGACTAGTCCAACAAGCTAAGTGTTAAGAGTGTTTCCAAATTCATTGTTCATCTAATGTCACACATGTCTCTACTTGTCTAAGTAGGTATCCCAACAAGCACATAAGTGAAATATTCTACTTCCATAGCTATTCATGATGCACTATGCATAAAATCATGCAATCTTCCTACTACATAGGATATACAATTTGCATATATATATATAGCACATGACTTTCATGCATTCTACAATTCTATCATGTCATAATTAGTATGAATATGCACTAATTTAAGCTCTTAAGCTACAATGAAGACATAGGGGGAGTTCACCCATTTCGGTGAGGTCAAACCCACCGGAGACCCTTCGGAACCTCGCAGTATCCGAAAACAAAGTTGTCCCCTCGATTTCTAGCGCCCTAAAGAAGATTTCTATGGGGTTAGAAACATCGAACGAACACTTTCGAAAAACGACATAACAAAAGGGGAAAAAGGGTGGAATTACCTTAGACCAAGAATTCCTTGTCCAAAACTCAAAATGGAGTTAGGAAGCTTCAAATCCAACCTAACATAACATTCTACACCCATCAAATTCCATTCAAAAGCCTAGAATCAAGAAACCCTAAAATAAACCCTAGGTTTATCATATCAAGGTTTCATCAACAAAAACCCAATTTATCTACAAAAGAGGGTTAACAAGAGGAAGACTCACCTCTTTAAAGCTCCAAGCTAGGTCTAAGGAAGCTAGGGTTGGAGATAAACCTCAAACAAGCTCCCTTCTCCTCCACCACGTTCCTCCAAGAGCAAGCTAGCAAGCTTGAGTGCAAAGGAGAAGGAAAAAGAGATCAAACCCTAGGTTTCCATCACCATGGAGACAAGAATCTAGAGAGAGAAAGGGAGAAAAACCTACCTTTTTCTCCTAAGTCCACAACATAAATGGCTGTGAGGGTGGGGTGTGAAGGGTTAAGTTACATGTTGTAAGAATTGCCCTAACACCCCTCCAAAAGCCAATACTAACAAAACAGCTCAAAACAGAAATCCCGCAAACCCGAGTCTCGGCCAAACAGGCCACGCGAAGGGATTCCGGTATGCGCTGATGCCAGTACCGGTATTGATCACTGCAATACCGGTACGCGATCTGCACATACCGGAATGCCAGCCCATTCCGGTATTGCCAACGGGATTCCGCAGAACCCGAGAGCTGCGCAAACCAGTTATTCACTGGATTCCGGTATCCCCAGGTCATATACCGGTACGCAATGTCAAACCTGCAGTTTTTGCAGATTTTGACTACCGGAGTCCGTTTTCGCACTTCTCAAGTCCCGAAAACGCTCCCAAGAGCTCAAAACAAAATCAGAACTTTCAGATTAGCACGAAGTACTAATCTCACACTAGAACCTTGCAATTTGCTAAAGTTCAGTGTACTACATACACCCCTCCTAAAAAGGAGTTTCGTCCGCGAAACTAGAAGTCAAATACCTTAGGATTCCATCTGAAAAAGATGGGGGTATCGCTCCAGCAGTGAGCTCTCCAACTCCCAAGTTGCTTCGCGCTCGTCGTGGTTGCTCCAAAGCACCTTCACATAAGGGATTTCTCGATTCCTGAGTTTCTTCACCTCGCGAGCTAGGATCTTCGTCGGATATTCCTCGAAACTCAAATCTTTATGCAATTCCAACGGAGTGGAGTCCAACACATGAGTTGGGTCGAAAACATACTTCCGGAGTAAAGATACATGGAATACGTTGTGTACTCCCGATAGATTCGTCGGCAAAGCGAGCCGATACGCTACCGGGCCTACCCGTTCCAACACTTCAAAGGGTCCAATAAAACGAGGACTAAGTTTTCCCCGAATACCAAATCTCTTAATCCCCTTTGTCGGCGATACCTTTAGGAAGACATGATCTCCTACTTGGAACTCCAATTCCCGCCGACGCTTATCAGCATAACTCTTTTGGCGACTTTGAGCTGAAATTAATCTTTGTCGAGCAATGCGAACCTTGTCCTCGGCTTCCTGCAGCACATCGGGACCCAAAACTAGCTTCTCACCAACTTCACTCCAATGAAGCGGTGATCGACACTTCCTTCCATAAAGAGCTTCGAAAGGTGCCATCTTAATGCTTGCTTGATAACTATTGTTATAAGCAAACTCTGCCATAGGTAGGTGTTGATGCCATCCACCCTGTGTCACGCCCCAAGATCGCAGCGGAAGCCTACGGGGACGTTAACAGACCCGCCGAATGGACAGAGTTTCCCCTGTCCGAACGAAGCGACAACAAAAATCAACAGTTCCCAGGCAATTCAAGAAATCATCTATACAATATCCATATTACAAGAATGACAAACGACATGTATCAGAGCACTAACTACATACTAAACTACTGTACATCATGTACTATCTCAAATAAAACTCATCCCCAAAACGAAATACGGAAAGTAAGGGGCCTAGCCCAAGCTAATACAAGTATATAGCACAAAGGAGCACACTATCTGGTGGTCTTCTACTGCATAGATAGGCTGGTAGAAGGTACTATCTACTACACGATCCCCCTCACCTCGATATCCATCGGTAAACGTGCCCCTGAAAAACAAACCACAACCGGGTGTGAGAACTACTGAAAAGTAGTTCCCAGTGGGTACGGTCGGCGATAACCACGACCTTCCCACTAGGTCTACTGGAGGCCAGACTGATGAAGGGATCGTAAAATCTACAATAAATGAATAACTGAAGAATAAACTGGCAATATTGTAAACAGGTAAATGATATGAACAGATAAAGATAAAGTACAGGAACTAACTACCTGACTATGACCTGTATAGAGAAGTGTCAAGCAACGGTAAATGAATAACTACATGTACTATAAATAGATCTCTGTACAGGTAATGCGAAAAAGGAAGGTAACTAAACAGTGTATGCATCAATGTCACTACAAAAACAAATACTGTAATCATACCCAATCGCAACGACCGACTCGCTCGTCCGGTCAAGCCTACGCCCGCCTAGTATGAGGACACACTCCCATGAGTGTGACGGCACCCTCCTAGGCTACTGTCTCATCTAACACCAGCCAGCAATCCGGAGTGGCACTCGAGGGGAGCGACCCCTACCGAGTAATATAGCACATCGCACATATACAATCAAGCTCGAAGTGGCCTTGCAGGCTATGGTCAGAATCATGATCAACAATGTCACAATATCACAATGTCATGGAATAAACCATAGGATAAGTAGAGAGTCAAACATTACAAGATCAATTCAATGTCCTCAAAGTAGTCATAGGGTAAGCAGATAGTCAAACACCACGAGAGAATTTGCATATTACTCAATGGAGGTACTGGAGCCAAATATAACAATATCACAGTTCTCAACAAAGTCAAATACTCTCTACAGCTAAATAAGATGTATAGATGAAGGGTGGCTCGCTAACTCGTGGGTAATAAGGACTCATCAAAATGCACAAGCCGTCGACTGGCCTCCCACGACCTAAGTTAAATGGTTGAGAATCACAAGCAATGTTTAAAGGTCTCGACTCTACTATAGAAGGTCCACGGCAAATCTATTTTCACATGGTTCGTAAATTTTCAGCCTCTAACATGTCACCACGGCATATTTGATGCAAGAAAGAGATAAGTTCATGTATTATATGCCAAATACGACATCTGAGACACAACAGATAGGTCTATTTGTCATCATTCAAGAAGCTAAATCATATAGAAATTATACATGTGTTCACGCATACGACATTTTGCTATAATAGACATAGGGGAAAATTCGCCGTTTTCGACGACTCGGAACCCACCTCAAATTGCGAATTCACTAGCCGCGAATAATCAACCTCCAATGCACCTTTCTTTAGCTCAATCTAGTAGGGAATCTCCTATCAAAATTTAGAATCTATTATTATGGCAATTCGATGAATGAATATTGAAGTTTAGGTAAGAATAAATTAACTTACCTCAAAACCCAATAGTAACAAGTCCAAAATAACCACAACTAGCAAAAAGGGTTTGGCGAACATCCCTTTGGATGCAACTAGAAGAATTAGACAACAAACTCTCCACAATTCTCATAATCGCTTCAAATCAATTTAAATTCACTTTCAATAGAAATCAACTTCGGTTCAACTTATTATCCGAAAATTCGATCACAGAAGTAAGTGTACGAGCTCCACACTTTCATTAGAACATCGTCACAAGTTCAGTTTGATACCTATTCAAGAGAGAAAGATGGAGAAGTTAGCACATATCCAACAAAATTCGAATTTCGGCTTGCTTCAATCAATAATTCAATTTCATTCCTATTCACTTTAGTTCCATTTAGAGTAAGGTGCAATCCGAAGCTTTCTACCAACTTCACCCTTCGATCAACTTCAATTTCGAAATTGAGTGAACTTGGACTTGATTGGCATCTCCAAAAGCACGGTGTCGCAGCCGCAATTCGACTTCATTTACTAATATTGCGTCCGGTATTGCGCCTACGGCTACTTTTGCTGCTGCCACTCTTTGTAGCAGCAGCCTGCACTGCTGCTAGCAGCAACACCATCAGCAGCGACATGTGCTACTGCTGGCCGCAGCACCAGCAGCAGCAGTCCCTGCTGCTGCCAGCTGCAGCAGCACCAGTGGCAGCAGCACCTTCTGCTGTTAGCAGTAGCAGTGCAGGCTGCAGTAGCAACTGCAGTACCAGCGCCTGACGCTGCTATTCCTGCTAATTGCGCCAGCAATTAATCCCCGATCATGCGGCAACGAGCACAGGCCGACACTTCGAAAATCCTGTGGCAAAAGGAAGCGCGCAAGTGCGGCGCTAAAAATCTCATCCTCTAAACTTCATGAAAGCTTATTTTTCATTCCAACAAAACTCTTTCATGAAGGTGGTCGCCGAAACTTCAACAAAATAATCGAAACAAGAGAGGGAGATATTAGTAAGTAAGTCTAACCATGCCATCGAAACGCCGTAGAAATTTTACGCGTGCGCGGCTCCGATCGGCTAGTCGAAAAACCCAAAATCTCCAAACCTCTTTTATTTCTTCCTCTCTTTTCTCCTCTTCCCCTTTCCTTTTCTTTCCTCTTTCTCTCTCTTGCGTACAGGTTGGGAGAGAGGGGAGCATCAAGAAGCTTCAGGGTGCTGTAGTGGAATTCCACTAATTGCAACATATGCTACAAAGTCCACAAGTGTCCAATATTCGCAATATAGTCCAATTTCAACCGGATACGCTTCATTGGAGCCTTTCTAAAAGTCAGTGTAGCCTCAAATTTGATAGGTAGTCTCAGAGAAAGTTAGCTTTAAGTACTTTAGCTTAATATGTCAGTTCCGGACCATTTCAGTCACCGAAAGCCTCATCGACTAAAATCTCGAACGGATCAGTATTAAACTCCATTTTCACTGCTCATGCATCCGAACTACATGAAACTTTAAACGCGACCCTAAAATGTTAAAACCGACAACTTCCCAAAATTTCATAATTTTCTGCGACTATAAATTTTCTGCTAAAATACCGGTCTCGTTCCTTGCTGAAAATTTCAAATCGCGTCCTTTCATTTCAATTTCTCCACTAATCACTTCCAACTTATCTTTCACTAATTCCAGTCCAACAATTATACTATCTCCTCTTATTTTCGTTCACATTTACATATAAAATATTAAAAAGCTAATGTACTACACCCTGATAATCAATTACACAAGCTCAAAGCATGTCCTCTAAGATCTGAATGGTACGCTCAGACTGCCCGTCGCTCTGGGGGTGGAATGCTGTGCTGAAATCCAGACGAGTGTCCAAGGCGTCATGTAAACTTTTCCAAAAATGCGATACAAATCTAGTATCTCTATCCGATACAATCGATGTAGGTACTCCATGAAGCCGCACTACTTCATCAAGATAGACTTGTGCAAGTCTCTCTCCTGCCCAAGTAGTGTGTATAGGGATAAAGTGTGCCGATTTAGTCAATCTATCCACAATCACCCACACTGCGTCATGCCCGGCTTGAGAGCGAGGCAAACCTGTGACAAAATCCATAGTAATAAGCTCCCACTTCCAAACCAGTATCGGTAAACTTTGAAGTTTTCCCGCGGGGAGTCTATGTTCAGCTTTCACTTGTTGGCAAGTTAGACATCGAGCCACAAACTCGCCAACATCCTTCCTCATTCCGGGCCACCAATAGTGTAATTTCAAATCCTTGTACATCTTTGTGCCACCCGGATGCACGGTATAAGGCGCTCGGTGAGCTTCTGTCAATATCCTTTCTTTAATCTCCGCTTCTGCCGGTACACATAATCGATTTAGGAATCGTATCGTTCCTTGATCGTCCACAAGAAAACCATTGGCATGACCTCCGCTGATTTTGGATCGAATCCTTTGCAATTCTGGATCAAGAGCTTGCTTTTCCTTAATCCATTCAAGTAAAGTAGGTTGCACTACCAATGCCATTAACCTCACGGGTGTATCGGGGGCTACCACTTCCAAATCCATTCGTCGCAATTCCGCCAGTAGCAGGGGTTGAGTAACAAGTAACATAGCTAAGTTTTCCATCGATTTGCGACTTAAAGCATCTGCCACCACATTTGCTTTCCCCGGGTGGTAGAGAATAGTCAAATCATAGTCTTTAAGTAGCTCCAACCATCTTCGTTGCCTCAAATTTAATTCCTTCTGTGTGAACAGATATTTTAGGCTCTTATGGTCGGTGTAGACTTCACAACGCTCACCATAAAGATAATGACGCCAAAGCTTCAAAGCGAACACCACGGCCGCTAACTCCAAATCGTGGGTTGGATAATTCTTTTCATAATCCTTAAGTTGACGGGAAGCATAAGCTATTACTTTTCCGTCCTGCATCAAAACACAACCCAAACCATTAAGTGAAGCATCACTATAAATCACATACCCTGCTCCCGCAATAGGCAAAGTCAAGATCGGGGCGGTTGTCAAGCGCTCCTTCAACTCTAAGAAGCTTCTATCACATAAGTCATTCCAAATGAACTTAGTTCCTTTGTGCGTGAGTCGAGTGAGGGGCATAGATAATTTAGCGAATCCCTCGACAAACCTCCGGTAATATCCGGCTAGACCAATAAAACTTCGAATCTCGGTTACATTAGTTGGTCTAGGCCAATCCTTGATCGCCTCAATCTTCTTAGGATCCACGGCTACACCGTCTCCTGATATTACATGTCCCAAAAAGGATACTTCGCGGAGCCAAAATTCACACTTCTTCAATTTAGCAAAGAGTTTCTTCTCCCGAAGTACTTGCAACACTTGCCTCAAATGATCTCTATGTTCCTCGTCGCTTCGAGAATACACCAAGATGTCATCGATGAACACCACCACAAACCTGTCTAAGTAAGGCTTAAAGACACGGTTCATTAGATCCATAAAAGCTGCCAGGGCATTGGTAAGCCCAAACGGCATAACAGTAAACTCATAATGTCCATACCGTGTTCGAAAAGCCGTCACGGGCACATCCTCAGCCTTGATCTTGAGTTGGTGATAACCAGATTGTAAATCTATCTTGGAATACACCAAAGATCCTTGCAATTGATCAAACAAGTCGTCAATTCTCGATAGTAGATACCTATTCTTGATCGTAACCTTGTTAAGCTCACGATAATCCACGCATAGACGAAGAGATCCGTCCTTCTTCTTCACAAATAAAATCGGCGCTCCCCAAGGTGATACACTCGGTCTGATAAAGCCCTTATCCAATAAGTCTTGCAACTACGCTTTCAATTCCTTCAACTCGGCGGGTGCCATCCTATAGGGTGCCTTTGAAATCGGGGTAGTCCCGGGAACGAGGTCTACCACGAATTCAATTTCCCTATCCGGTGGCATACCCGGAAGATCAGCCGGAAACACATCGACGAATTTCCGCACAACGAGTATATCTTCAATCCGCGGGGTATCTCCATCCCTCACAACAACGCTAGCTAAGTAAGCTACACAACCACTCCAAATCAAGTGCTTAGCCCGCGTAGAAGAGATAGTCATCGCGAACAGCGAACTCTTGCACGCTCGGAACACAACTTCATCCTTTCCGGGCTCCTGAAAAGTCACAATCCGATCCTTGCAATCGATTGTGGCGTAGTATTTTGTGAGCCAATCCATGCCCAATACTACGTCAAACTCTCCAAGCTTTCGCAAAGCTAACAAATCAATCGGCATAATCCAATCCCCTACTCTAACAGGGCAACTAGGGCAAAACTCCCGTATGTCCAAAATGTGGTCGGGGACAATAACATGTCCCGGATGCAAGATAGGTACAATCTTGATGCCATGCAACTCGGCAAACAGCCGATCAATAAAAGAATGCGATGCACCAGTATCAAATAAAGCTCTAACTCTGATTCCATTAATTAAAATGATACCTGCGACGACTTCCTCTGCTGCTGTCGCCTCCACAGCCTGAGCCGCATACATGCGCCAACTAGGCGCCTGTCGAGATCCCTCGGTCTGCTGCTGAAAGGGCGGTCGCCCCACCGAGTGGTGAGTAGATGGGGTCCCACGACCCTGTCCCGGTGGTGCCGGTGTGAAGCCGATGAAGGCGCCGGGGAAGAACCTCTCGGGCACTGAGATCGAATGTGACCCTCCTGGCCACACTTAAAACACTTGCCACCACGTTGCGAACATTGAGGTGGAAAATAAGGACCACCGCAAATGACGCAACGCGGCGGTTTTCGATAATCCGGTGCCCCGCGCGGTGGGGCCAAGCCGCGCCCACCCGATTGGCTCCTCGGGTGCTTCGGTGGTTTCTTGGAGTAACTCTTGCTGCCTCCTTCGCCCGCTGGCCTCTTACCCTTTAGTCTGTCCCAAGCTTCGATCTCCTCTCTAGCAATCTCCGCGCCCTTTTCCACAACCAAGGCGCGATTCACCACCTCTCGAAAGGTCTGCAATCCAGCCGCTTGCACCAACCTATAAATCGACGGTCGAAGGCCCGCTTCAAAGATACGAGCCTTATCCTCGTCATTCCTCACCACGTAGGGTACGCAGTGCAACAGACGAGAAAACTCTCGTTCATATTCCGTCACCGTCATATCCCGCTGGCGCAAGTTGCGCAAATCCCTCTCCATCTGCCTCTTGACACTCGGAGTAAAGTAGTTCGACAACAAAAGATCCTTGAACCGGCTCCAAGTAATGGCCGCCAAGTCGGTGTTCGGGTCATCCCGAATGTCCGCCCACCATCGATATGCTGCGCCGTCTAGGTGATACGTGGCCAACCATACTTTGTTCTGCTCCTCCACAAAAGTATCATGAAAAAGCTTTTCCATGTGGAGAACCCACTTCTCCACCATCCAATGGTCCGCCTTCTCGCCATCGAAGACTTGAGGGTTACACCTCCGAAACTCATTTAAACGCTCCATCAGTCTATCTCGCTCTGCCCCGGTAACCATCATAGGCAAAACCGTCCTCGCCTGCGATGCCCGCATCGGGGGTGTCACGGCCGTCTCCTCCCTCGGCTCAGTACTAGGTGCCACAGGTGTCGGCCCAGGGACGGGCGCCGATGCTCCTGCAGTCGCACCTCCAACTGGCATAGGTGGCGTAGGATCCTGAACGGTCCTGGTAGTAGCCTGCTGCAGTAATAATTCCTCCATCCTCTTCATCCTTGCCTCTTGTCGACGTGCGGCATCGGCTTGCTGTTGAGCCGCAGTCGCCTGCTGTGCCACCAGACCCGTCAACATCGTCAACTGGTCTCTCAACTCGCGGACCTCACTGGATCCGGAGGTTGCAGAGGTCTCCACGTCCTCCGCGTTCGCTGCCGCTGCCATCTCGGTCGACTGAGAACGAGTAGTCGGCATTACAAGCTACAATAACATAGAATGCGCAAGTTAGAAAACTTACGCTAACGAAACCCCACTCAGATAATAAAATCTCCAATCATGCGAAAGTAAATGAAGTGAGCTCCTAACTTAACTCCCGATGTCACGTTGTCGGCCGCCAACGTGACCTCCTAAGAGTTAGGTGTCACACACTTCGATCAAACTCCAACTACTTGGAGAATAAGGACACGACCCAATTGTGTTACTTTCGCCACAAACAATCTCGTCTCTCACGAGTCTAAGTCCTATAGTCCAACCTGCCTAAGGTTTTCTAGGTCCACAAAGACTTAACCCTAGGCTCTGATACCACTATAATCTGTCACGCCTCGGGGCCCCAGCGGAAGCCCACCCGGGCGCATGCACAGACCCGCCGTGTACACAAGTAACCCAAATGCACACAAGGCATCTATAACAAGCATGAAAGAAAGGAATAAAGCAAGTAATCCTATCATGATAATCAGAGCATACATACTAAACAAGTAAGGTCTCAAGGTGAAAGTATGAAATACCATAAAAGAGTAAAGCCACTACAAGAGTTTAGTACATCAATAAACCCAAAAAAAAAGGACATAGGGTAGTCTCTACAAAAGTGGTCGATACAAAAACACCTCTCAAAGTAAGATAAAAGAAAGGTGCGCCACCTAGTCGCTAGCTCCCTCGCGATCTAGCTACTCGCAATGCCCTTGCCGCGGTCCCTAGCCTCTCCCGCAGTGGATGGCTCTGAAATAAAACAACAAACCCCAGGGGGATGAGAACTATTATTCGATAGTTCCCAGTGGGTAAGCCGCCGAGAGGAGCGGAGTACACCACTAGGCCAACTGAGGCAAAGTAAGGTTAGATAACAAAAGCATAATTATAATAAAATTTCAATACTACTATGCCTCAAGATGTGATCATATAAACATGAACTATACTACTCATGCACATGTGTAAGTATGCAATCTTTCACCTCTTACTATATGAATGCTCATTTTTGCATATAACTATAAATATGTAGTCATAAAGAGTACAATAAAGGAATGTTCACTTGTGCCGTGCCTAATGGCTCCGTGGTAGTCAACACCTCACGCTTTGGTGAGCCTTACCCACGGCGGTTCCATTTCGGCGCTCTCTCTAACACACGGGCGAAATAACTGTCGCAAGGCCAACTCCGGAGTGCCGGCTTGTAGGGAGCGACCCTCACAAGCATGTGTAAACGAGCATAGTGGCAAACAAGTAACAATCAACCACATAATATTTCTCATCATGTCTAAAAACATGGAATGCCAACTAATGTCCAAGTTTAGATCGTAATGTCATTCTCGTTGTTCCTCTAAGTGGAATGTCATAAGTTCAACTTCACATTATGGTTTAACGTGTCATATGTCATATATACACTATGACTAGTCCAACAAGCTAAGTGTCAAGAGTGTTTCCAAATTCATTGTTCATCTAATGTCACACATGTCTCTACTTGTCTAAGTAGGTATCCCAACAAGCACATAAGTGAAATATTCTACTTCCATAGCCATTCATGATGCACTATGCATAAAATCATGCAATCTTCCTACTACATAGGATATACAATTTGCATATATATATATAGCACATGACTTTCATGCATTCTACAATTCTACCATGTCATAATTAGTATGAATATGCACTAATTTAAGCTCTTAAGCTACAATGAAGACATAGGGAGTTCACCCATTTCGGTGAGGTCAAACCCACCGGAGACCCTTCGGAACCTCGCAATATCCGAAAACAAAGTTGTCCCCTCGATTTCTAGCGCCCTAAAGAAGATTTCTATGGGGTTAGAAACATCGAACGAACACTTTCGAAAAACGACATAACAAAAGGGGAAAAAGGGTGGAATTACCTTAGACCAAGAATTCCTTGTCCAAAACTCAAAATGGAGTTAGGAAGCTTCAAATCCAACCTAACATAACATTCTATACCCATCAAATCTCATTCAAAAGCCTAGAATCAAGAAACCCTAAAATAAACCCTAGGTTTATCATATCAAGGTTTCATCAACAAAAACCCAATTTATCTACAAAAGAGGGTTAACAAGAGGAAGACTCACCTCTTTAAAGCTCCAAGCTAGGTCCAAGGGAGCTAGGGTTGGAGATAAACCTCAAACAAGCTCCCTTCTCCTCCACCACGTTCCTCCAAGAGCAAGCTAGCAAGCTTGAGTGCAAAGGAGAAGGAAAAAGAGATCAAACCCTAGGTTTCCATCACCATGGAGACAAGAATCTAGAGAGAGAAAGGGAGAAAAACCTACATTTTTCTCCTAAGTCCACAGCATAAATGGCTGTGAGGGTGGGGTGTGAAGGGTTAAGTTACATGTTGTAACAATTGCCCTAACACCCCTCCAAAAGCCAATACTAACAAAACAGCTCAAAACAGAATTTCGGCACTGTATACCGGTATGCGTATGGGCATACCGGTATCTGGCCAGAAATCCCGCAAACCCGAGCCTCGGCCAAACAGGCCACGCGAAGGGATTCCGGTATGCGCTGATGCCAGTACCGGTATTGATCACTCCAATACCGGTACGCGATCTGCACATACCGGAATGCCAGCCCATTCCGGTATTGCCAACGGGATTCCGCAGAACCCGAGAGCTGCGCAAACCAGTTATTCACTGGATTCCGGTATCCCCAGGTCACATACCGGTACGCAATGTCAAACCTGCAGTTTTTGCAGATTTTGACTATCCGGAGTCCGTTTTCGCACTTCTCAAGTCCCGAAAACGCTCCCAAGAGCTCAAAACAAAATCAGAACTTTCAGATTAGCACGAAGTACTAATCTCACACTAGAACCTTGCAATTTGCTAAAGTTCAGTGTACTACAGCTGTGGTGGCGTCGGCGTTCTGCAGAGGCCGCGAAGGGCCAATGCGAGCTAAAAACTTGGGAGGACATTGTGCGTGAGTTAAAGGTACAGTTCTATTCAGAGCACGTCGAGTACTTGGCGCGAAAGCAACTTCGATGGCTCAAGCACACTGGAACCCTCAAGGAGTACGTCAAGGAGTACTCCAAGCTGATGCTTGCCATCTATAGCATGGCTGAGGAGGACAGGTTATTCCTATTTCTTGACGGTCTCCAACCATGGGGTAACAAGGAGCTCGTGGCGAGAGACGCCAAGGACGTGAGCTCCGCTATTGCCTTGGCGGAGAAGTTGCCAGAGTATGAAAAGCCGGACTTCGCTCGTGGCAAACCACCTAAGGCGGGCAAGGCCAAAGGTGGGGGAGATCGCCGCGAGCGACGTGATCACAAGGGCCAAGAGCGAAGGGCCCCTCCGCAGAAGAAGAAGATTTCTTGCTACGTCTGCGGAGCGGATCACTGGGCGTGAGATTGCCCAAAGAAGAAGACCGTCAACGCCATCCAAGCCGATGAGGGCCAGGGCGAGGGCGAAGCGGAACCGAAGATGGGCGCGCTGCGGCTCGTCAGCACGACAAGGACAAGCACGCAGTAGCAAGCCGCTCAAGAAGGAGCTGCTGTTCGTGGACGTGACCCTCAACGGGAGGGCTACTCGGGCGCTCGTAGACACCGGAGCGACCCACAACTTCATTGCTGAAGCTGAGGCCAAGCGGCTAGGCCTCAAGCTTGAGAAGGACACGAGCAAGATCAAGGCTGTCAACTCGATGGCACAGCCTGTCGCGGGAGTAGCCAAAGGGGTGATGATCGCTGTAGGACCCTGGTCGGGTACAACGAACTTCACCGCCGCGACCATCGACGACTTCAAAGTCATCCTCGGCATTGACTTCCTCGCTTCATCGAAAGCGGTTCTGATGCCGCATCTCGGGGCTTTGAGCATCATGGAGGAGTCAGCCCCATGTATGGTCTTGGCGAGCCACGGTGAGCCGGCGGCGACCCACACCCTCTCCGCTCTGCAATTGCGGAAGGGCTTGAAGCGCGGAGAAATCACTTACCTTGCGGCCATCCGCGAGGTGAGCGGAGTGGACCTCGAGGAGGAGGCCCCTCCAACGGAGATCGGTGCAATCCTAGGGGAGTTCAGGGACGTCATGCCCCAGGAGTTGCCCAAAAAACTTCCACCCAGGCGGGAGGTGGACCATGCGATCGAGCTCGAGCCAGGAGCGAAGCCACCAGCAAAGGCACCATACCGCATGGCCCCGCCAGAGCTCGAGGAGTTGCAATGACAATTGAAGGACCTCCTCGATGCGGGCTTCATCAGGCCGTCGAAAGCACCCTACGGAGCACCATTCTTGTTCCAAAGGAAGAGCGACGGAAGCCTACGACTCTGTATTGACTACAGGAAGCTCAACAAAGTGACGGTAAAGAACAAGTACCCTATTCCGCTAGTGGCGGATTTGTTCGACCAACTCGGTGGAGCGAAGTACTTTACCAAGATGGATCTTCGCTCGGGGTACTACCAGGTCAGGATCGCGGAGGGCGATGAGGAGAAAACGGCATGCGTGACGAGGTATGGAGCCTACGAGTTCCTCGTCATGCCATTCGGCCTGGCGAATGAGCCGGCGACCTTCTGCACCCTAATGAACAAACTATTCCACCCCTACCTCGATCGATTCGTGGTAGTGTACCTCGACGACATCGTCGTGTACAGCAATACTCCGGAGGAGCACGTCGAGCATCTGCGGACTGTCTTCCAAGTATTGCGGAACAACCAACTTTATGTGAAGCGGGAGAAGTGCTCCTTTGCTAGGGAGGAGGTGCACTTCCTTGGCCATTGGATAGGCCGAGGACAACTCCACATGGACCAACAAAAAGTGCGGGCGATCTGCGAGTGGGAGGCACCCTCGACGGTGTCCGAGCTACGATCCTTTCTCGGACTCGTCAACTATTATCGTCGTTTCATCGCGGGCTACTCCGCTCGAGCAGCCCCGCTGACGGACTTGCTGAAGAAAACCCAGTCATGGGACTGGACCCCTCGATGCGCGGGGCATTCGATGACTTAAAGCGGGCGGTGACAGAGGATCCGGTGCTACGTCTTCCTGACTGCAGCCGCCCATTTGAGGTACATACTGACGCCTCATATTTCGCTATCGGCGGTGTTCTCGTGCAGGACGGACACCCCATCGCTTATGAGAGCCGCAAGCTCAACGACACTGAGCGGCGGTACACGGTGCAAGAGAAAGAGATGACCGCCGTAGTGCACAGCCTCAGGACTTGGCGGCACTATCTCCTTGGAAGTAGGTTCGTTGTGAGGACGGACAATGTCGCAACGAGCTACTTCCTCACTCAGAAGAAGCTGTCACCCAAACAGGCGCGGTGGCAGGACTTCCTGGCGGAGTTTGACATGGAGCTTATGTACAAACCGGGAAGGAGAACCATGTGGCTGATGCCCTCAGCCGCAAGGCAGAGTTGGCAGCGGTGTGCCAGCTCCAAGGTGCGATCAGGGAGCGACTCCGCGAAGGGACTTGCGAAGACCCTGTGGCCCAAGGACTCGTGCGACTCGTCAAGGAGGGCAAGGCGCAGCGATTCTGGTTCAGCGATGGGCTGCTCCTCACCAAGGGGCGTCGCATCTATGTGCCCAGGTGGGGCAATCTTCGTCTCGAGCTCATGAAGGAGTGTCATGACTCCAATTGGGCTGGACATCCGGGACAGAAGCGGACCATGGCGCTACTCGAGGCCGCTTACTATTGGCCTCGCATGCACGACGATGTGGAGGCGTACGTGCGGACCTGTCTTGTGTGCCAACAAGATAAGGTGGAGCGCCAGAAACCCGGGGACCTCCTCGAGCCCCTGCCTACACCAACGCGTCCCTGGGAAAGCGTTTCCATGGACTTTATCTCCGCCTTGCCGAAGGTGGGGACGCTGGGGTCCATCCTCGTGGTGGTGGACCGATTCTCCAAGTACGGGACCTTCATTGCGGCACCGGCGGATTGCACGACGAAAAAAGCGGCGCGGCTCTTCGTTAGCAATGTGGTGAAGCTTTGGGGCATCCCCGAAAACATTGTGAGTGACCGCGACCCTAGGTTCACGGGCAAGTTCTGGACAAAGGTGTTCCGGATCTTGGGGTCGGAGTTACTCTTTTCCACTAGCTTCCACCCGTAGACGGATGGTCAGACGGAGCGGGTAAATGCCTTAGTGGAGGAATACTTGCGGCACTATGTCAGTGCCAACCAGAAGGACTGGGTACATCACTTGGATGTAGCCCAGTTCTCCTACAATCTGCGGCGGAGCGAGTCAACAAACTTTAGCCCGTTCGAGTTGGCGACGGGGAGGCAGCCACTCACTCTGCATTCTGCTGCTGCGGGCGAGCAGGGCCGCAGCCCCATGGCCCTCCAATTTACCTCTCATTTGCAGGAGAAAGGAGACATTGCGAGGGCCTATCTCGAGAAGGCGGCCCGCCGAATGAAAAAGTAGGCCGATGTCAAGCGGCGGCCTTTGGAGTTTGCCGAAGGAGACCGAGTCTTGATCAAACTACAGGCACAACAATTCAAGGCCTTCCGCAAGGTGCATCGCGGGCTTTTGCAGAAGTACGAGGGGCCTTTTACCGTTGTGAAGCGGGCGGGCAAGGCAGCCTACAAGCTGCAACTCCCCGCCAACCTGAAAATTCATCCCGTCTTTCATGCTAGCTGCCTGCGACCATATCATGAAGATGCTGAGGACCCGAGCCGGGGTGTGTCACAGCGCGCTCCCGCCACTATGACCACTGCCATCGACAAGGAGGTCGAAGCCTTGCTGGACACTCGCACCATTCGTCGTCGCGGCGTCCCAAGGAGCATCGAGTACCTTGTCAAATGGAAGAACCTCCCGCATGGCGAAGCAAGCTGGGAGAAGGCCGACACTCTCTGAAAGTATCAAAAACTGATCGATGACTTCCAACACCAGTGCGCGACGAGGGCGTCTGCGCAATAGGTGGGGGAGGTTGTCACGACTTAGAATTTTCTCCAAAATTTTCCTTTGCAATCACCCAAACTCCAAAGCGGATATCCGTCGGAGGTTTTGCCCTAATCTTCTAGAAGCTTCTTTGCGGATCTCGAGGCTGATGGTGCGGACGCCGAAGGGTCACTTAGATTTTCTAGGTGCATTTATTAGGACTCTTGGGAGCTTGTAGCCTCCCTTTTTGTCTTGTAGCTTTATGCCACTTGGCATCCTTTCATTTAGCTTATGGGCGGCGAGTGGCCTTTAAATAGTTGTGGCCTCCACCCCCCTCAACTCAGAGAATCCTCATTTGTAATTTTCTCTACTCAAGTAATATAAGAGTTTTCTTCACTCTCTCTCTCTCTCTTGTACTTAGTCTAGGGCGAGTAGGTCCTAACTTAGCAAGTAGAGAGGCAGGCTTGCTCACTTCGCGAAGGAAGGCGAGCGCCACACAGGCTAAACAAGCAAATCGGTTTAGTTTGTGACAGAATGCTATCTTTTCATTGGTCAACACTAGCTAGGGGTGGAAACGAGCCGAGCCCGAGCGAGCTTACCTCAACTCAAGCTTGACTTGAAATTAATTTTGAGCCTAAATTTAGGCTCAAGCTCGGCTTGAAATTAATTCGAGCCGAGCTCGAGCGAGCCTAACTTCGAGTCGAGCGAGCTTGAGCCCTAAACAAGCCGCTTGAAATTCTAACATCATGCAATTTATAGTTTAATTTTTATAAAACATTGTCTAAAATTTGATACAAAAAATATCTAATAATTCAACATACAAAATGAATGCATGAAATGCGATATTATAATATTAAAACAATAATGTAGGAGAAGCGAATTTACGAGCAAGTGAAAGAGAGAGGGAGAGAGCAATTAGAGTAGAATTTTGTTGATTTGATTTTGTGGGCCAGCAAATATACCCAATAACCTAAACTCTATATACATATGATTAAAATATATAATATATATTATTATATATATATTTAATATAGAGTCCGGCTACTATGCTATCGATAGTACCTAGCGCTTTGTGCTATTAAATTTTCTGCCGTTAGATCTACCCTTTTGATCATTTCTATCCGTTAAATCATACTATTCAACCAACTACCTACTCAACCCTAGGGGACCACTATCATCCTAACGGCACATCTTTTCATCCAAGGGCCGAAAATCTAATAGCACCAAGTGCTTCGTACTATTATCTAATAGCCTAATTAGGCTACTATACTATTAGGCTAATTAGGCTACTATACTATACTATAATAGTATAGTGACCTAATTAGGCTATTAGATAATAGTACCAAGCACTTTGTGCTATTAGATTTTCGGTCCTTGGATGAAGTGATGTGCGGTTAGGATGGTAGTGGTCCCCGTTTAGGATGATAGTGATTTTCTAGGATTGAGTGAGTGATTGGTTGAATAATATAATCTAACGGGTGAAAATGGCCAAAAAGATAGATCTAATGGTGAAAAACTCGATAACACCAAGCGTTTGATACTATCAATAATATAGTAGCCGGACTATATATATATTCGAGCTTTTCGAGCCTAATTCGAGCGAGCCCAGTAATGCTCAGGCTCGGTTTGAAATAAATTTCGAGCTTTTTTTTTCTGTTCAAGCTCGGCTAATTTAATTTCGAGTCAAGCTCGAGCGAGCCGAATATCGAGCCGAACGCGAGTCGAACACGAGCCGGCTCGCTCATTTGCCAGCCCTAACACTGGCTAGTACTCCTAATTATGGCGGACCGATCCGCCCAATCTAGGGATGCACATTGAATCTGGGTTGTCGGAGCTAGCCCTATAATTTGTCTCGAATGTAGCAGTAAGCGAGGGATAGTAAATAGATTCAAAACTATAAACTAAAGATATTTTTTATATTTTGAAACTGATCAGCGTGAAAAATGGTGAAAAAAATTATTTCGTCCAAATCGACCTTGAATCCACCCCGTCATGTTCCGTCTCAAATCCGTCCCGAATAAATATTTAAATTAATAAAACAATTTTAATTTTTTAAGAATATTATTTGAATTTTAAATGCAAGTTCTCTCTAAAATAATTGTGATTTAAAAGATAGTTTCTTCTACGATACATTTATTACTTTTTAGATTTTTATTTTAATTTAAATAATAAAAATTTAATGAAAAAACTAGAATGCTATTGATAATATAAAAATAGTGGTTGCTATCTACTTTATATTTCTTGAATGCATGTGATTTATTACTTAGTGGCGACACTATTATGAATCTAAGGGCTAAAAAAATAGGTAGCAAACTGTCACGCCTCAGGCCCACATCGGAAACCCCCGAGTAGTCAAAAGACCGTCATTTGCACACGAATTTTTTGCACATACGAAGAGTCCAACAAAAATCAGTAGCAAAGCAACCCCAGAATCTACAACTAGCAATTCTTAAAGTCAACAACTAAACATATAATCATATATCAGAGCAATATATATAAAACTGAACTATCAACTACATTTCACTATCATATATATAATCACATAATCACATCTCTAAAATAGGAATATACAAGAAAAAAGAAAAAAGGCTCTGCCCTCGCGTGTCCTGATGTACAGTACACTCTTTAAAAGCTATCTAGCTAGGAATTTCTCTACATCTCATATACACGGGTAGGAGATACTATCTACGGCACGATTCTCTTACCTCGGTCAATCGTCGGAGCTAAAGTCTTTAAAAAATAAATCAAAAGAGAATGTGAGAACTACTAAGGAGCAGTTTTTAATTAGTGAATACGATCGGCGACAATTACAGTCTACCCATTAGGCCTACTAGAGCAAAAAAAGGTAAGTAAGCACTAGTAAGGAATCTCCTTAGACAGCGAGAGTCGGCGTATCATATTTTGAATATACAGGAGAATTCTTTTTTTTTTTTTTTTAGATTAATTCTCATTTTGTTGGCTTGTGAGTTTCTGACATGTGATGGGTTGGCAGTGTGAAAGCTTGACTACTAAATAATAATAATGCAACCATGTGATGATTGGGTAAAAGATGTTTGACTTGGCAAAAGATGTTGACTAGGTAAACGTGCCATTGGCACCAAATATTGCCAATTTTTAAATGAGAGGTTTTAACACCATATCATATATTAACAAATAATTATATTTTTTCGAGTGAAAAATATAATAAATTTTTTTTTCATTAACCATAATGGGATAAGTGAATTCAAGAAAAACATTTTAATTGGTTGGTGACGTGCATGCTAGACTTCCCAAGTTCAACAGTTTCAGCCTTTTCGAAGTCCATTTTCGCGCCTCCATTGCGCCGAAAACACTTCGCACAGGTCCCGAACTTGGCCAAAGCCTCACATATAGCCTCTCATGCTATTCCTCCACCGGAACTCTACAGTTTGTAGAAGTTCGGTACGGTGCACTGAAATTCAGTGTACTACAATCTAATTTTTAAAAATTTTAATTTTGGCATCTCATCAAGATAATTTTATTTGTTCTTTATCTAAACAAAGTACTCACCAAATACACTTCAGTTGTTAATTATTATCTATAGTACTATCAGTATACAGGTATTAAAAAAAAAATTATATCTGCCAATTTTATTTCTTTCAAGCTAACATTTTATTCCTCAAGTTCTCCAATATAAAATACGTTCGGATTACATTAAGTAAGATTACTAAATATTGAAAAATTTTAAAAAAATTTATTCGTAATAATAAGATTACTAAAAATTACATATTTTTATGTTTGGTTCGCATAATATCTCCTTGGGGATTACTAAGATTGTAAAAGTTACTACATATATTTGATTGAAGAGTTAATTTCAGTAATATAAACAGCAATTCATATGACTTTCCACAATTACCCTTATAATTAGAATTTTGACTTTCAATTTAATATCAAATTTAAAATTTAAAATTTAAATTTAAAATATAAATTTAAAGTTGGCAGTTAATTTTGGGGAGCAGCACCTTCTCCATCTTTTGAACAATTCCCAGACGTGATTAGATCTAAGCACTCTTTAACTTAATTAACCACTACATTCTAAGGAGTCTCCTCAAAACATGGGAGTCCACCAACCATTATCCTTTTATTTTGGATTGATTCTCATTTAATTTGTTGGCTTCTAATATGTCATAATTTTGTCAGTGTGAACGCTTGACTAATAATAAATGAATAATAATGGAAAGAAATGTGATCTTTCGCGTGGGATAATAACATAGGTAAAATATAGTTGACAAGGTAAACATGTAAACACGTGGTCTGACTCTCTGACCCCAACTTGTTGTGGGTGAAAAATTCAAATTATTTAATTATTATTATTATTATTATTATTATTATTATTATTATTTTTATTTTATTAAAAATTTTATTTTTATTTTTATTTTTATTTATTAGTATTTATTATTATTTATTTTAATTAATTTGATGGAACGTACGGTATTTATTGGCTTCGAGTGGAACGTTGGGTTGATTCCAACATTAATTCCATTCTCACCTCTATTTATACTTGATTTTTTTTTACTGTTAATAGATAATGAACATTGTAGAGAAAAAAATTATTAAATTGAAAAGAAAGTTTGCTTAAGATCTATTTCATCTTTAATTTTTTTTATTTTGATCTCTTTGTTGCCGGGTGTTAAAAGTTTCTTCGTCAACCTCTTCCACGTTCGTGCTCGTAGGAGGAGGAATTCCGGTCGTAAGGCGGTGTTTCCCGTTAATCCCGCACGAAGGACGGGAATACGTCTTAGGGTAGTATCTTGTACGCTTTCGGATCAAATATTTTTGGCTTTTTTCTTCTTCTACAATCTCTAAATTTTAAGCGCTCACTTGTAAGTTGGTTTATTAATTTTATAACAAAATTAGTTAGATAATTAATCACAATCGAATTTTTCAGTGCGATTTTTTCATAACAATCTAAGGCATAATCCTATCTGATTGTGATTAACAGTCTAACGGGTGCTAATCCGTATTAAATTAATTTTATCGTACATATAATTTATTTGTTAACTTGTTTATATGATTGGCATTCAAATATAAACTTTTCGGGATTAGCACTTCAACCTATAATTGCATATTATCTAATTCATTGTCTATTCTAGTTGTTGAAATTTACTATTTTATTTTTGGTGATTAAAAAATAATTATTGTTAATTTTTTTTTTACTGTTTTACCACAATAACAAATACTCTTTTCTCAACCAAGTAATATAAATATTTCTTTAAACATTATTATTAAACATTACTGTTTCGTTGCAATAAAATAAAAAAAATGATTTTACTACAGCTCATAAAATTACCGTTTTTCTGTAGTAAAAAATGACTACAGTAAATTTTGCTATTTTACTAAGTTAAAAAAAAAAAATTTGCTTTATGCTGGATTCGAAGCCACAAATGGTGGACTCAAACTCCTCATAAAAGGATCCTCTAACCTCAGCACCAGTTTTGATTTTTACATTCTTTATTGTTACAACATATTTTATATTCTGTTTGCAGTGTAGATATTGTCTGATTGCATATATTATTTGCTTGAAAATATCTAATAGAAATTAAATTTTAAATTGTTTAGGTCATTTATTTGCTGCTGAACAAACTGTAATAAGAAATTAATTTTAAAACTTAAACCCTAAATATTTTGATTGATTAGGGTAGAAATCTTAACTACAATTGGAAAAACACCTCTTTGTCCTACTTCTAAAATTTCTTGTGGTCGATCCTCCTCCTCTAACTCCTCCATCTGATTCTTCTAAATCTGCTATTACTTCAGTTATAGAACCTAAATCTGATAAATCTTTCGAGAAAATTAAATTTCACTGTAGGTTTAGAATATTTAGTTGTCTATTCGACGAACTTTATGAAACCTATAGAAAATACCAAATTGCCAAAGATTTATGGTATGCCCTAATAAAAGATACCTACATTAGTGATAATAAAGGTGCTGCTAGGTTTACCATTATTGATTTTAACAATTTTAAAATGGTAGACAATATTTCTATAAAATCTACCAATTTCAAAATTTTGTCTAAGAGACTCATAGAAATGGTTCAACCTTAGATGAAACCTATCAGACTACCTGTCTATTTGACAAATTACCCCCTTCTTGGACTAAATTTGTCCAAGTGCTTAGACGAACTCAGAAAACTCTTAAACTTAGGTCGGTAAACCAAGCTATTAGAATAGAAGACTAATACCGACTTAAGGAGATTAAACCATCTAACAACCGATCAAATATAAATATGATCGAGATTTAGAATCAAAGCCATAAGCCTAAACCCAAAGGTAAAAATTAAACCTAAGGGTAAAGGCTTTAAGGGTAGAAACCCGAACTGAAGCCGGAACCATACCCATAAACCCAATAGCAACCAATCTAGTGGGAATAAGAAGAAGGTGGTTTCTGTTATGTATGTGGCCGGGACAACCATTTTGCTTTAAAGTGCTTTTTTTTATCGAAAAAAAAGAAAGTTGTCTACAAGAAGGGCCAAAACAATCAGAACAATTATTCTAAATCTTAGATCAACACGATTGAGGGTGAACCTTCGCGCTCCACTTTTAGGTCTGTCTTTTTTGTACCTAATGTTAATCTTACCTACCATGACTTAAACTGGTGGTTAGACTAAGGAGCCAATGCCCATGTTTGTACTAATAGATCCTTATTCTCTTCTTATCATGACACAAGTGGAGGATGTGTGACCGTTGGAGATGTAAAAGCTGTCAATGTGTTGGAGATTGGAACAATCAAGCTGAAGTTAACTTCTGGAAAGACTCTGACCCTTCACAATGTGCAGCATTCTCTTGAGATCCGACGAAACCTGATTAATGATCTTTATTAGTGCAATTAGAATATAAGATTGTATTAGAATCCAATAAAGTTGTAATTTCTAAGAGAAAAATATTTATTAGAAAAGGTTTTGTATCTGAGGGTTTATTCAAATGAATCTACCTCCTTTGTTGATAATAAAAATTCTTCTTTTACTCCTACTTCTTCTACTATTGTTTTAAATATCAAATCTTGTGATGTATAGCATGGCATATTAGGACATGTGAACTTTAGATCTATTTTGAAATTAAACAATCTTAACCTTGTACCCAAACTCAAAATTATCAACCAAGTCCAAATGTGAGATTTGTATTCAAGCTAAGCAGCCTAGAAAATCTGTGCGGGCCGAGATTTTTTTTCCCTTTGTAAATTTGACATCTTTTTCAATGTTATCGCGTGTATTCTAATTTTAAGCTTGCCCCCCAAATTTTAGCAAAAAAGGATTTTAAACAAAGTTTTTACGCGATTATTAAATTCACTTAAATGAATAGTAATTGGTATTTCCGGAAAGGACTGAAAAAAGAGAAGGGCTTCGGACGCGAGTCGGACTCCGATTCAGGCGATCCAATAGCTCATTTTCGATGGCTCGACTGTTCCGGAGCCAATGGCGCTATCGGATTTGGGGTCTGACGCATGGTTTTTCAAGAAAACTGGATTTTTATCACAATAAGGGTTTTTATTCTTTATTGTTTTTGTTTTTTAAAACTTCTCGTTGCTCCGTTTTGCGTGTAAACCCATGGGCGGGGACCTTTCTGCGAGAGAAGGTGAGTGGAGAGGGACTTTGGCCGCATTTTCTTTAATCGAAGGGTTTTGGAGGCGATTATCGGGTTTGTATATATATATATATATATATATATATATATATATATATATCGGATTAGGGTTCCATCTACCCTAACCCTAACCCTAGCCACCTCCCTCCTCCCCCTTCTGGTTCTCCTGAGATGCGCCACCGCCGCCGTCGCGGCGCCGACCGCCGGAGAAGCCCTCATTCTTTCTATCTCTCTCCCTATCTCTTTCTCTCCCTCCATTATTGGGTTTGAGGGTGGAGCGGACCCGGGCTTCTTCTTCCTACGTCGTCGCCGATAGGGACCATCGCCGTTGTCATCCTCGGACCCCGACGACCTCCCTTGAGCCGCCCCCGGCGTCGCCGTGCCCCTGGGAGCCGTTACGGCCGAGGGGAGCCCCGCAGGCCTTGTGCGGCTCCAGAGTGAGATCTTTTCGCGTTCTTGTCGCAGCAACCCTTTTGGGCATTCTACTTAGACCGGCCACCCCCGCGGGTGGTGCACGGAGTAGCTTAGGCACAGGCTTGACTGGCCGGTTGGTGGTCCCTTTGGATTGGGTCAGTGGTGACTGTTTCTCAGCTAGTGATGTGTATGTACACAGAGAGCATGACATGAGTAGTGGTAGTGTAGTCGCATTTTAGCTGTAAAGTTCTTCTAGTTTATCATATTGTTCTTTTACCTATCAGCAATACTGTTAGTCTCGTAGACTTAGTGGGTAGGCCGTTGGGGTCGGTGACGGTACCCACTGAAGACTACTTTATTTTACAGTAGTTCTGACACCCATTGTTACCACTTCTCTTGCAGAGCCATCAATTGCTGCCACTACTATTGATCGAGGTGAGGGAGCCGTGAGCTAGATCCTTGGTCACCTTGGGTTATCGTGCTAGAGAAGTACCCCTTTGTGATAGTTTACTGTGGTTTAGTCGTGTATATACAGCTGTATTTATGTGAGCAGAGATGATGTTGTACTTGGGCTATTTTATAAAATTTTGGATTACATGTATGTGCTGTTGACTATTTACTTCAGTTTTAGTAGCTCTGTTACTTTCTTGTAGTTGTTCTTGTATTGCTTATAGGTACTTTTATCGCTTCGTGTACATAGTGCTTCACGTGTATATGGCGGATCTATTGGCGAGCCCGAGTAGAGCCAGAACTCAGTGCGTGACAAGAACGTAGCGGAAGTATTCATTCGTATCTTTTTCGAAAGCGACTCGCGCTAGAACGCGATAAGTCCTGGATAGAAGAAGTTGATTCACGTGTCCTCAGATCACCCATGAAGGTCTTCTAATGCTCCAAACCCACGGTAGATCGAGCTACGGACGAGCTAAATCTATTAATCCACCGTTCAAGACCCTCCAGAAGCAATATGATGGTCGAGGTTGTGGTTTCTCTCTCTTACAAGATGACTCACAAATTACTCACGAATTTATGAGTATTTTTTTCTCTATTTTTTCTTGTTCTTTCTATGAGAGAATAGCCCGTATGTTTATAAGATATCCCAAAATCCTAATAGGCAAGTAAAAGATTAGGCCGAATTAGTTTATGATTGTTATCCTAATATGACCAGAATATATCTCTAATTAGCTTTCTAATTTAAAAGCGAGATTAAGTCTTGTCCAATTAGACAACATAATAACCGTCAGATCGAGCCAATCATGGGTGCACCCTATTCGTTTTAACCGAATGCCAACATTAAAAATCAAATTTTGTACTCTCACAACCCTTCCATAGTCCTCATAACTCCCCCTATTGGCTGGATTCCGGCCAATAGGATCATATGCTTTGCTTTTCTAGTTCTATGTTTGGTATGGAAATAAATCGGGACAACAAAATTTGTCCCAGCTATTTCACCAAATGCCTTGAAAAAAATAGCCGGAACAACTATTCCGGTCAAATCGAGTTATTTTAGATAATACTAGAATAACCCAAAAATAACTATTCTGCCTTTTTAGTAGAATAAGGCTTTTCTCATACTTGTATCTAGCTAATTAAAAATAAAAAAAGATATAATTATACTTAAACTTAGCTGAATGAGATAAATATAGAAATAGCATATTTTATAGCATATAGTATGTTAAAATATATTATTTTGTATTGTTTATCTGTAGTTTTTTTTTTTATTCTCTATTATTCTTGCGATAACTATCAAACACATTTTTAGCTATTCTTAAAAATAAAAAAAATAAACCAAATACAATTTGGAATTTATTCTTATATATTCTAGAATAACTATCTATCTCAAGAATAAAATAATTATTTCTGAGAATGTTAACTCCCAATCAAACATAGCCTTGAGATTTCGTCTAGATATTGCCTCTACGTTATGGAACTTTATTGCACTCCATCCTTTGGTTAGTTGGTGGGCGGTATCCCATAGTGACCCGCCTCGACTTCAGCACTGTGCCATCACCGTCATCTTCACTCTTGCTGTCATTGCTACGTTGTCGTCGATTGCTTTCGCTACTAGACCAGGCTTCTCTTCGTCCGGTCAATCGATAGGTATAATTTAAGGCCGGCTATTTTCTTCGCTTTCTATCTGCGGTTGTCGATTATGCTTGCACTGCAATTTTTCTATAGGTTAATGGAGCCGTGCATTCGTATCTGCATATGTCTTTAATCTTTGAGGATGTGTGACGCCCCAACTTCCCAGGGGGTCACCCATCCTAGGACTACTCCCGTCCTAGCACGCTTAACTCTCTCAACCTCTTCGGCCTAGCCACCGCCGAAAATGCTTAAGCCAGGTTGAGAGTTTAGCCCTATTATATCTCATATATAGGACTAATCTGGGGTCTCACAATCTCCCCCCCTTTAAGCCCTGACGTCCTCGTCAGGCTCAGACTCACAAGTACCAGGCGATGTGAGACGTCTCGCTAGCCTATCATTCAGACCCGGCTCAGCCGAGACCCATCTCACACTTCCGGCTGGTAATTGGCTCTGATACCAACTGTGACGCCCCAACTTCCCAGGGGGTCACCCATCCTAGGACTACTCCCGTCCTAGCACGCTTAACTCTCTCAACCTCTTCGGCCTAGCCACCGCCGAAAATGCTTAAGCCAGGTTGAGAGTTTAGCCCTATTATATCTCATATATAGGACTAATCTGGGGTCTCACAGGATGCCTTTGTGGTTTAACGCTTTTTTACTTTATTATCTTGTGATTTAAACTGTATCACTTTAGTATCATGCGGTTTTATTTTTTTCTTCCCGTTATTCCTGTGAAAATTAAATAGATGGAGATATGTTTGGAAAAAAGGCAAAAGAGACTTAACATTTCATTCACTACATGAGCTTACATATATACAAGAATAACAACCTAAGTAGCTGTAACAAACTTTCAAACTAATAGATCCTAATTAATCTCAACAGATGAGAGATTAGGTTAATAGATCTTATCCATTCTCAACACTCCCCCTCAAGTTGGGTTGTACAGGTGCATGAATATTTTGTACACCCAACTTGCCAATTAACCGATTAAACTGCATGGCGCCTAGAGGTTTTGTGAAAAGATCCGCAATTTGATTAGCACTTGATACATGCTCTGTTTTGATGACCCCTGATTGTATTTTTTCGCGAATAATGTGGCAATCTATTTCAATGTGTTTTGTTCGCTCGTGAAACACCGGATTTGTTGCAATGTGCAATGCTGCTTTGTTGTCACAATACATCATGACAGCTTGCTGGTGTGGCACATTTAAATCATGCAAAAGGCATAACAACCATGTAATTCACAACAAGTATTTGCCATAGCCCTATACTCGGCCTCGGCTGAAGATCTTGCCACAGTATGTTGCTTCTTTGATTTCCACGAAATGGGTGAGGATCCCAATAATACGCAATAACCTGTAACGGAACGGCGAGAATCAGAACAACTCGCCCAATCTGAATCACAATATGCATTCAGTTGCAATGGGCTATTTGAAGAAAGAAGTATCCCTTGGCCAGAGGTCTTTTTTATATAACGCAATACTCGTATTGCTGCGTCTTTATGAGGTTGTCGTGGTTCATCCATGAAGCGACTAAGCACCTGAATAGAGTAAGCCAAATCAGGACGAGTAATAGTTAGATAAATAAGTCGGCCTACAAGTCTCCTGTAGCTTTGTGGATCAGTTAAAAAGGCTCCCTCATTCTTGCTTAATTTCAAATGTTGCTCCATAGGAAACTCAACCGGACGAGCTCCAAGTAGACCACTGTCTTTAAGTATTTCAAGAGCATATTTGCGTTGAGAAAGGAAAATTCCCTGCTTGGATCGCGCCACTTCAATGCCTAAAAAATATTTCAGCAAACCAAGATCTTTAATCTTAAATTGAGTTTGCAACAATTTTTTGAGATTAACAATAGCTTGCATGTCATTACCGGCTAAGATAACATCATCCACATATATTAACACAGCAGTAAATGATGTCCCACTTGCTTTAGTAAAGAGAGAATAGTCTGCTTTAGATTGCAAATAATCAGCTGCTAATAAACATGAAGAAAATTTAGCAAACCATTGTCGCGATGCTTGTTTTAAACCATATAATGATTTGTTTAGGCGACATACACGAGTCTCCCCCTTTCGCCGAGAACCAGGTGGAAGCTCCATAAAGACTTCTTCAACTAAGTCACCATGCAAGAAAGCATTATTTACGTCGAGTTGATGTAAATGCCAATTTTTAGCCGCGGCAATAGCTAAAAGACAACGAACTGTCGCTAATTTAGCTACCGGAGCAAAAGTCTCTTGGAAATCAAGGCCCTCTTTCTGATTGTAGCCTTTCGCCACTAAGCGTGCTTTGTAACGCTCAATAGTGCCATCTGAGTTGTATTTGATCTTATATACCCACTTGCAGCCAATAGCCTTTTTATCAGACGGAAGGTGAGTAAGTGTCCAAGTATGATTAGCTTGTAAGGCTTGAATTTCAGCTTCCATAGCTTCACGCCATTTGGAATCAACAACAGCTTGCTCAAAAGTAGTTGGTTCAAGGACAGAAGAAATGGCAATACTATAGGCATAATGCGATGGTGAGAAACGAGAAAAGGATAAATAATCGGAAAGAGGATGAGACGTACTTACAGAAGCAGAGCCGAGCGAAGAGACGATTGGAGATGGTAAAGTTGGGCAATCATAATCCTTTAAATATGTAGGGGGTTGCGTATGGCGAGTGGAGCGACGTGGGCGGTGTGGTGATGGAGGTGGAGATGGGGATGGTGAAGTAGTATCAGGGGGTGAAGCACTTGGCGTAGGCTCAATGGTGTTCAAGTATGGCATCAAAATGCTCAAGTCGGGTAATGAATGTGGTATAACGGCGGATGAAACCTCAGAAAGAGACGAAGAACTATATGGAAAGATTGATTCATGAAACACAACATCTCTACTAACAAAAGTCTTTTGTTGTATAAGATCAAAAACTAGATAACCTTTTTGACCATATGGATAACCAAGGAACACACATTTCTTTGCACGAGCATCAAATTTGTTTTGGAGACCAACCACACTTTTAGCGTAACATAGGCAACCAAGAACTCTTAAGTGTGAATAATGAGGATGGGAGTTAAATAACATCTCATATGGTGTTTTGCCAGAAAGTAATGGAGTAGGTGTTCGATTAATTAAATAAGTAGCAGTTAACACACAATCACCCCAAAAATGAATAGGAAGAGATGCTTGAAAACGTAAAGCACGAGCAACATTCAAAATATGTCTATGTTTACGTTCAACGACCCCATTTTGCTGTGGAGTTGCTACACAACTTAGTTGGTGTAAAGTACCATGAGTATTGAAAAATTTAGCCATGTTAAATTCGACTCCATTGTCGGTACGTATTTTCTTAATTTTCAAGCCAAATTGTGTATCAACCATAGAAATTTTTTTTTGCAAAAGTCCTTGAGTTTCAGATTTATAGCGCATAAGAAATACCCATGTGCACCGAGTAAAATCATCGACAATACTTAAAAAATAGCGTCCTCCAATGCGAGATGGTGTTCAGTAGGGACCCCAAATATCACAATGCAATAGTTCAAATGGTAGTGAACTACAAATAGAACTGAGAGGAAATGATAAACGAGATTGTTTTGCTAGAGGACAAATAGAACATGGTTCATTATTAGAAGAAAAAGAAATTTCAGAAAGCCCTGGTGCTAAAAGCTCAAGACGAGAACGTGAGGGGTGACCTAGTCTCCGATGCCATAACTCGAAGGAAGGTGTAACGGCGGCGTGGATGGATGGCAACGATCTGGGAACTGTGAGATAATAAAGGCCAGCATATTCTTTACCCATTCCAATCATCATCTTCGTACTCTGGTCCTGAATTAGAAAAGAATCAGAAAGAAAAGTTATTGCACAATGAGAATCACATGTTAGCTTGCTAGCTGATATGAGATTAAATTTAAAGGAAGGAACACATAAAACATTATGAAGTGTCAAAGAAGAAGTCAATATCACAGTTCCAATATGAGTGACAGAAGCCAAGTTACCATCCGGTAAAATAACCGAACTAGAAACATGTGATGTTATGGTAGTTAATAATAATACCGAACTAACAATGTGATCAGTTGCACCGGTATCTATTATCCATGAGGAAGAAGATTGTGATGAAGTTGTAAGTGCAATACCTGAAATAGCTAAATTCTCATTAGAGTTTGGGGATTTTAAGATGCCTACTTGATTTGCCATAGAAGGAGGCTTGTTAATTAGAGCAAGCAATTGCTTATATTGTTCGGCTGTGAAGTTGAAAGATGAAGAATTTGGAGATGATGCTTGTTGGCTTGACATAGCTTGATTTATAGATGATGAATTTCCTCCTTTATGAAAACGATGCCCGGCAGGATATCCATGCAGCTTATAACACCTCTCTATAGTGTGCCCCGACAGCCCACAATGAGCACAGAAGAAACGCTCTCTTTGAGATTCATTTCTTCTTTTATTATGATTTTTATCATTGTTTTTATTCTGAGGTCTTGTAAAAAAAACTGCAGCCTCCGAAACTAAAGGGGCCAATATAGTAACTTCTCGTTGTCTTTCCTCTTGTAGAACAAGAGAAAAGGCACGATTGATTTGTGGAAGTGGATCCATTAATAAAATCTGACCGCGTACATGGGCAAATGATTCATTAAGCCCCATTAGGAATTGCATAGTGCGCTCTTGTTGTTGATAATCTATGAGAGTTTTGTTGGCCCCACAATTACAAGTTGGAATTAGACGATAGATTGCTAGTTCATCCCAAAGAGATTTGAGTTTGGTGTAGTAAGCTGTTACCGATGATTGTTCTTGAAGCAGCGAACAAATCTCACGCTGAAGTTGATAGATGCGAGGAGCATTTGATTGTGAAAAACGCTCTTTAAGATCGTTCCAAATCTCATGGGCAGATTCAGCATATATTGCGCAGGTAGCAAGCTCTTTTGATAAGGAGTTGAGAATCCAGGAAGAAATCATGTTGTTGCATCGTATCCATGCTTCATAAGTTGAATCGCTGACTGGTGGCTTTACAATTGATCCGTCAATGAAACCGGATTTATTTTTAGCACTCAAGGCCATTAACATTGCCCAGCTCCAGGTTGCATAATTCTCGCCGGTGAGTGGTTGAGATACCAAATGAGTTCCTGGATTATCAGAGTGATGAAGATAAAAAGGACTTGTAATATCATCTGTCTTAGCATTGGAGGAAGTATTTTTATTCTCCATTGCAGTAGATTACATAAAGGTAATTGAAGAAGGGATGAGCAAATAAAACCTATTCTCTGATACCATGTGAAAATTAAATAGATGGAGATATGTTTGGAAAAAAGGCAAAAGAGACTTAACATTTCATTCACTACATGAGCTTACATATATACAAGAATAACAACCTAAGTAGCTGTAACAAACTTTCAAACTAATAGATCCTAATTAATCTCAACAGATGAGAGATTAGGTTAATAGATCTTATCCATTCTCAACAATTCCCTCCGTTAATTTTTTTGTTAAATGAGTGAGAAAGTTAAAATTACAGAGTACTAAAGTAAAAATTTCGTAAACCACAGAATACTAAAATAAATGTTCGATAAATCACAGGGGGTTATCTGAAGTTTTTTTTTATATATATTTTAACGGAGAGCTAACGGAAGTGCTGACGACAAAAGAAAAATAAAACCGCAGGATATTAAAATAATATACTTTAAACTATAGGGTACTAAAGTAAAACAACACTAAACCACAGGAAAAATATTTGAAACTTTTTCTTAATAAAAGAAAGAAAGAAAGAAAAAAGGGGAAAAAAAAACGTGAACATCATTCAAAATTTTTATTTAATAAAATACTGTCAACTTGTTAGGAGAATCTCTGTGCCATTGGCAGTACTTGTTATGAAGAGACAACGCCAGCTCATCCCGTGCTAGAGCCCAACAACAAGGAGGATTGGAATATTATCCAAATTGCGAGAAGACTCCTCATTAATTTAGTTTCGTTGGTCAACGCACAGTTATGCATACATAAATCTGTAGATGCAGATCTCACTCGGTAGCAATTTGAGATCCGCTCAAAATTAATGGCGGAAACTTGGAACGATCAAGAACTTGCCGAGGGCGGTGGCGCCGCCGGCGACACTGTAGCAGACTTAGCTGCCCCCGACGACTTTGTGGAAATCGTCTTAGATGTCAAGGACGACGGAGTAGACGTCAGTAAGGTGCAGCGGCCTGTTGCAAGAACTTGGGAAGATCAATCCCCAGAAGCACGTCTGACAGAGCGATTGCTGCTGTTTAAGGGTCCTAGTCGGTTTGCTCGGCGTCTGGACAGAGCCGATTCGGACGGAAGCATTCTCGACGTCATCGAGCACCCGAACGACTGGGGCGCCACCTACTCCGACCGGGAGTCGGACCGAAACGGGCGCAGAAGGAAGAAGAGGAGCGGCGGCGGCTACGACAGCGACGGCAGTGCGGCCGCATCAGCGGCGGCGCCGGAGAGGGAGCTGACGCGCTTCGCCCTCCGCATCGCCATCCTGGAGAAGGCCGCCAGCGGCGTCGGCACGCTGGCGTTCGTCTGGGCCACCGTCGTGCTGCTCGGCGGCTTCGCGGTGCTGCTGCGGCCCGAGGACTTCTACTTCGTGACCGCCATCGTGCTCATCGAGGGCACCCGCGTCTTTACCCGCAACCACGAGCTCGACTCCGGGTTCTTCTTCCGGGCCACCAAGGCCGTCTTCGAGCCCTGCTCCGTCTCCGGGAACGTCGGGTGGATCCTCACGTCGCTGCAGCTCTTGTCGGCCACCGCGTGCGCCGCGCTCTCCTCGATGCGCCTCGTGGAGCAGCACTACGGCGACGTGGATCAAGACGCCACCAAAAGGAACCGGGCGCCGGCGCTCGACATCTTCTACGGGCTGGCGCTGGCGCAGGCGCTGCTATTCCTCGTAGAGAAGGCCTACTGGCATTGGAAAATTTCTTACGGCCAGCTGCTCGAGCAGACTTGCGGCGCCTGCGGCTTCGGCGCCTCCGGGATCGTCTCGCTCCGCCGCTTCTTCCACAACGCCTACTGGAAATGCATTTCCGGGAGCGTGTTCGACGCCCTCGACATGGACCTGACCTCCTTCGCGCTGGCGCTCGTCAATTCGGAGTCCCGCGGCGAGCGGCTCATCGGCGCCAGGATCCTCCACAGTTACGTCGAGCACGATCTCTACGCCGACGACACGGTCGACCGGATCGTGACCTCCGCGCAGACCGTTCGGAGGTTGCTCGCGATTCTCGGCTGGAAAAGTCCGGCCGACAGGGAGATCAGACTGCACTCGGCACGGATTGTGGCGAGGCTCGCCAGCCACAAGCAAAGAGCGCTCCGAGTCATCGGAGTCCCTGGAGCAATGCAGTCGATAGCTTCGCTGCTCCACGCAGGTAAGCGCGGGGCCGATCACGACCAAACGCACTACGAGTTCAACCTACTCGGCCTGCATATTCTCAAGCGCCTCGCCGATGATGTCGACCACTGCAGACAAATCCGGAACGCGAGAGGCCTCCTCCCGAAGATCATAGAGTTCACCAGAACTAGCCCGAGCCTGCTGCAAAACGAGCAGGGCGGGCACGCCCGGATCAAATTAGTAAAGAGATCGCTGAAGGTGGTGATGAGACTGGTGAGCACGGCCGGCAAGACAGGGAGATTGCTCCGGCGAGAGATATCGGATAACATCTTTGCGGTGATCAACATTCGGGACATCCTCAGGTACGGGAAGTACCATTCAGCGCTGTCGATGTTGGGGATCGAGATCCTGACCGGCCTCGCGATGGAAAAGGCTGCGAGGAGGAAGATCGGGGGCACAGGCCAAGTGATCGAGCTGCTGCTCTCTAACTTTTTGAGCCCGGAGGCTGGGAGCGAGGAGGCGTATATAGTTGTAGCGGCCGGAGATGCGCTGGCAATGCTGACCACGGAGAGCAAGATCAACTGTGCGGCGATTTTAAAGGGGTCGGAGGAGGTTGTGACGCGGATTGTCCGTCTTCTCGGTGAGGTTGACTGCAGAGTTTCTGCTTCAAAGTTGCTGCGGAATTTGTGCATGTACGCGGGGTCGGAGTTCTGCAATTGCCTCAGGGGGGTTGGTGCCGCCCTACCACAGGTAAGAGTCTGCCTCTGATTGCTTTTATTGATTGGAAATAACAACCAATAAAAATTTTATATGACCGTTAGTTTATCACATATCATGCGTCATAAGTGCAATGCTAGACTCTACTGTCCACTTCGGATTGCAAATTCTATAATTCTGATCGTTCAAAGGCCAAGTTTATTATATATATACCACTTTTCTCGCTCTTTTATTTTAGTACTGAAAATCAAAATTAGTTGGTTAAACCCTAAGAACATTTGGATTAAAGATTGTAAAGATTATATCTGTTTTGTTTTGCGTGAATTTTAAAAGTAATGCTACGTCTATAACAAAATATATATATATATATATATATATATATATATATATATATATATATATATATATATATATATATATATATATATATAATCTCTACAAATTATCAACTAAGACTGTCTAAGAGTTCTACAACTCCTCATAGTATTAATAATAATAAATAAATAAAAACTGGTAGAAAAATAAGGGGGCTTCAAATGAGGTGGTTATAGGATTACAACCTATTTTCTGAAAACAAATGGCATCAAACTCTAAAACGTACTGCTCAAAAAATTAATTTAAATTAGTAGTGAAAGATGAAGTATATCGAGTAAATAATATATGAGAAGAATCAGCTAAGAATGGGGGATTAAAATTGGTTATTTCTGATACTCTTTAACTATATATATATAAGAACTAGGCATTTTGCCCTGCTATGCAATGGCTATTTTTGTTAAATAGTATTGCTTAAAATTGTAAAAATAAAAATTTGTGATAAAATTTTAAATTTGGAGAAATAAATTCGAAAGGTAGAATGTTAGTGAAATTTAATATGAACCATAAAATTTAACTTTAAGCAGAATAAATTTAGGGCATTGAGGTTTAATAAGGACCATCAAATCTAAACGTACATAAGAAGAATTTTTACTTTGAAGTTATGTAAATGGTGCAAAGTTATCTCAAGGCACTACTTCAGTATAACATAGGTAAATACATGCAAAACTTATCAAAACTGTGAACCATTTTTAATTGACTATCCAACCTTTTAAAATTTTAATTTGACTATCTTTTTTTTCAATTTATTTGATTTGAGTCAGTTAACGGTACTTTGGCATTAAAAATTGAATGCACATTTATTTTCAAATGTTTAGTTAGTACGCTACATATATTTCTCGCAACTATAAATTCATTGAAGTAAGTAGTTAGCTTAAATTTTGAAGTCAAAGTATTATCGACTGACTTAAATCAAACAAATTGAAAAAATACGTAGTAAAATTAAAATTTTGAAAGGTTGAGTAGCTGATTCAAAATGATTGCTAGTTCAGATCAGTTCTATACATTTTTACCTAATATATATATATATATATATATATATATATATATATATAGAACTAGGCTGAAATACTATCAATAGCACCAAGCTATTGGTGCTATTAGTTTCTTAGCCCTTAGATTGAGAGATGTGTGGTTAGGATGATGTGGGCCCCCTAGGGTTGAGTGGGTGGGTGGTTGAATAGTATAATCTAACGGATGAAAATGATCAAAGGGGAAGATGTAACGGTAGAAAACTTGGTAGCACCAAGTGTTTGATGCTATTAATAGCATAGTAGCCTTGTTCTATATATATATATATATATATATATATATATATATATATATATATATATATATATATATATATATATATATATATATATATATATATATATATATAGAACGAGGCTACTATGCTATCTATAGTACCGGAGCTCCGGTACAATAGTCTCGTTTTTTATTTTAGAGTGTTCAAATTAATGATTCACACTGTTAAATATAATCTAGGATATATGAAGTTCTTACAAATAAAATTTTAATTTTTTCTGACATCGTTTGCTTAGTAAGTAAATCATGTCAAAATGAATGGTAAAAATTAAATAATTCTTAAAATTTGAAGATACGATTTTTGAATTCAAGATCAAGGATGCGGATCTTGATCTAGATAGTTTAAAGTATTTTCTATCAAAATTTAAATACTTTCAAATTCTTCTACACTGTTAAATTATAAACTCGTCATAGTAGCCATTGAAAATTGATAGTTTTGAAATGTCTTGATCATAAAGTAAACTATATAAAAAAAAAATAACATTTTATTCCTAAGAACTTCAAATATCCTAGATCAGTTTAAACCGTGCTGAATACATGTTGATTTGAATATTCTAAGGTTGAAAACAAGACTATATAACTAGAGCCCCGGTAGTATAAATAGTATAGGAGCCTAACTCTCTCTCTCTCTCTATATAGTCCGATAATGGTGCTTCCGGAAGCATAAAGAAGTTGGTGCTTCCAAGTTTTTAACCCTTCGATCAACCACTTTGATCATTTATAGCCCTTGCATTAATATTATTCTCTAGGAACTACTTAACCCCAGGAGGACCACTCAATCCTGGGGGGACAACTATTATCCCTGTCATACAGTCATTGATCCAAAGACTAAAAAGTCGAAAACGTCAACTCCGATATGCTTCCGAAATTATAGTAGTTCTACATTATATATATATATAATATATATATATATATAATATATATAATATATATATATATATATATATATATATATATATATATATATATATATATTATATATATATATATATATATATATATTATATATATATATTATATATATATTATATATATATATATATATATATATATATATATATATATATATATATATATATATATATATATATATATATATATATATATATATATTATATATATATATATATATATATATATATATATATATATATATATATATATATATATATATATATATATATATATATATATATAAACTGAGCTCCTATACTTTTAAAAGTATCAAGTTATTAGTGCGTATAGGTTTTCGGTTCTTGGATTAAGAGATGTACGGTTAGGATGATAGTGGTCCTCCACGGATGAATGAGTGGTTGATTGAATAGTATGATCTAACGGATAGATATGGTCAAAAGGGTAGATCTAACGGCGAAAAAGTTACAAGCACTAAGTGCTTTGTGCTTTTAAAAGCACCATAGCCGGACTCTCTCTCTCTCTATATATATATATATAATTTTTTTCAAAAGTTTCATGTAAAGATTTAAATTTTTTTGCCATTTATTTATGCAGGTACTGGAAGCAATTATGGCGGAGGAAGGGAAACTATTAGAGGTCTCAATGGGCCTCAGCGTGGAGATCTACAAACTGATAGGTCCCGAAGATTATGCGAAGGAGGTAGATCAATTATGCATTAAAGAGATCGAGCTCGTGAGCAGACTTGCGTGGATACTACGTAAACACGACCGTCCGACCGTTGAGCTACCGAGAATAAGGAGGTCAGTGATCGAGCAAGCAATTTGGCTGATGAAATCCGACAATAAGTATATCAATCTGTTTAAAGAACGTGGGATGGCGAAGGAGATGGAGTTTGTGGCGCGAACTACTTCGGAGCTTGAATCGTTCATGCTTTTCTCTGGCAGCGTCGGAGTCAACAAGTACAAAAAACCTATGGCTTCTCTTGTGCAGACAGCCATAGGATTGATGGCAGTAGATACGTGAAATCAAGATCATCACAGAATTCCGCAATATTATATGGCGCCCTCCGACAGTCTACGAAGATCTTACGAACTCAGCTATTCGACGAATGAGAGTCATTTGATAAGAAGATCGATTTCCCCACCAAGTAAATCATTCAAATTGGATATAGAAGACAAATCTTGATCACATGTTGTTACGATGGAATTAAAATTAACATTCTTTATCATGGGATCAAACCTTGTCTTAGGATATTTCAATCAATCTAATCCTCTTGTATCCATCTAAAGCAAGGTAAAAATGCATAAACTTATGTCACGTATAACCCATTTGTTAGAAAATTGCGTACGGTAAAAAACGCAGCGGAACAAAATCAAACAAATTTGATTTTAGAAAACTTTCGAGATCCAATCTCTAAACCACGCAATTAGGATCCCTCATGTTATTCAAGATTAAAACGAGATAGCAAGATCTAATCTTCACCTTTACGCGGGTTGTTCTTCACCGCAATCCGATGATCGTGGAATTAGGTTCTCTTGAAGCCGCACACGCGTCCGGCCTCTATAGGTATCCACACGAGGTTGACGATCCAATCGATGTCCTCACCGGGGTGCTAGCTCCCTTGCAAAGAACGTCTTTTTGCTAGAGGAAGAAGAGAGAAATTGAGAGAGATGACGGCTAGGGTTTTCTAAAAACTCCCATATATTATATAGAGGGATATAATTCTCTTTTAATAATATAATAACCATTAAGGATAAGAATAAATCTATGTTTAAATTTATCCTTTTCTTAATTGGTTAGATCGATCAAATCCTAATTTGATTCGACTTGAACTTTATTCTATTTTGATCATATCAAATTAATAATGCAATATTTGCACATAAGTCCTCTCATTATTTACTAACTGTTAGTAAGTCCTCTCTTCTAACATTTACACTTTAATACCACTAATTTGTAATAATTACAAATTAGTCCAATTATCAACATATTGACAATTAAGTCCTCCGGCGATTCAAAAATCGCAATCTAGCTATCCGATCAGTCACAACCTCTTATGTGTGTGACCCAATAGGTTCTATGCTATCTGGTAGTGAGATATATTCTGATCACTATCAATAATATCATTGAAACTCCTTTCAGTGGGTCGGAACAATTCCAACTCAGCCCAATGAGAATTATCGATCATCCAGATAATTCTCATGAGTCTCACAATCCACCAGTGACGCCTAGCAGCATGTAGTGGCATTCCAGTAGAATGAAATACTGAACCTCTTGGTGCAGTTACCGTGTGATACAGTCCTTCTATCATGAGTCCCGACTAGACGGAGATCATGGAACAACTCGTCAAACCCCATCATCTGTCATATGTCAAATTTATTCGACTCGAGTTTCTAATATCGGAAACCCTTTCCGCTATTTATCCTGCCTTGGCCAAGGTCTTCTAAACTCGGTCTCATAAATCACATAGGACTAACGCCCCTATCTACCAAGGGAGATAGATTCCATATAGGCGCACACCCTATTCCTACAACGAACCTACTGCAGCCAACATGCACCGCTATTTATCCAGCCTTGCTTTATAGGTCTCCACCTTTCCATCCGAACCTATATTTCTTTTGTAGATCCATTTACATCCAATAGGTACTATACCTTCTGGTGGATCTATCAAAGTCCAGACCTCGTTGGAGTACATTGAGTCAATTTCTGACTTCATGGCTTCCAACCATTTCTCAAAATCGATGTCAGACATCGCCTCGTTGTATGTTTTGGGATCATCTCCATGTTCCCTATCTCCCATGAGGAACATTTCCTTTACATCCTCTGTAAGAATACCTAAGTATCTTTTGGTAGGATGTGAGATTCTACTCGACCTACGAGATGGATGAGGTACTATATGTATTGGCTCAGCTTGAATGGGTTCTATAGGTTCGATGACTCGTGGCTCTTCAGAGACTCTCTCTTCAAGCTCAATTTTTCTCCCACTAGCCGCTTCTTGAATAAACTGTTTTTCCAAAAAAATAGCATGTCGGCTCACAACTACATTGTGATCCTCTGGGATATAAAAATAGTAACCCAAAGTTTCTTTAGGATACCCAATAAAACGAGCCCTTTCAGACCTAACCTCTAACTTGTCTGCCTGTAATCGCTTTACATGGACATGACATCCCCAAATCCTAATATGACCAAGACTTGGTTTCTTACCATGCCACATCTCATACGGCGTAGTAGGAACGGATTTAGAAGGGTACCCTATTTAACAAGTAAGCTGCAGTAAGCAAAGCATGTCCCCAAAGAAATAAAGGAAGATCAGTGAAGCTCATCATGGATCGAACCATATCCAATAAGGTTCGGTTTCTCCGTTCCGACACCCCGTTGAGTTGAGGTGTTCCCGGAGGAGTCCATTGTGAGACTATACCGTTTTGTTTGAGATAGTTAAGAAACTCTCCACTAAGGTATTCTCCTCCTCGATCTGATCGAAGAACCTTGATGGATTTTTCAGTTTGCTTTTCTACTTCATATCTGAATTCTTTGAACTTTTCAAAAGATTCAGATTTGTGTCTCATAAGATACACATACCCATACCGTGAATAATCATCAGTAAATGTTATGAAGTAGAGATAACCACCCCTAGCTTGCACATCAAATGGGCCACACACATCAGTATGTATCAGGGCAAGTATCTCAGTGGCTCTTTCCCCTTGTCCTACAAAAGGTAATTTGGTCATTTTTCCTTGAAGACAAGACTCAGAAACCGGATAAGACTCTGAAGTCAATGAGCCAAGGAGCCCATCTTTATCCAATTTGTTAATCCTTTCTTCTCCAATATGACCAAGCCTAAGATGCCACATATACTTTAAGTTCATCTCATCTCTAGGTCTCTTAGACCCAACGGCACTCACTACTTGCTCAGAAATATTCATAGATACATCCATATGTAAATGATAAAGACTGTCAATCATAAAACCACGACCAATAATTTTATTTCTAAAATAAATTATGCAGTAGTCTTTATCAAAATTAAAAACATAACTGTCCTGTGCTAAAGAAGAAACAGAAATCAAATTCCTGCTAGCAGCAGGTACATAATAACAGTCTTTAAGTAATAAAACATGTCCTGACGGTAGTCGCAAAGGATAAGTGCCAGCAGCCACGGCAGCAACTCTTGCCCCGTTGCCTACCCGTAAGGTCACTTCACCTTCCCTGAGCTCTCTACTTTTTCTTAGACCCTACATTGAAGTACACAAATGAGAACTAGAACCAGAGTCTATGACCCAACTGGAAGTAGAGGATACCGTAAGGTTAGTTTCTATTATGAGCAAGTCTGACATACCTTCCGAAGGTGTGTCCTTCTTCTTATTCTTCAGGCTCTCCAGGTATACGGGACAGTTCCTTTTCCAATGACCATCAATATTGCAGTGGAAATATTTTCCTTTGTCAGTGGTCTTTATCTTAGGAGCTTCCCTCTTTGGCTTGTTCTCTGTCTTTTGTTTCTTCGCAGGTTTCTTCTTCCAATTAAACTTTCTTTTGGAAGAGGAAGCCCGCTCCACAGCGAGAACCGAGCCCTTTGAACTTTTCAAAGTCCCCTCCGTTGTTACCAACATGTTTAATAACTCCGCATTGGTACAGTCAATTTTATTCATATGATAGTTTACAATAAACTGTCCATATGATATAGGCAGGGATTGCAGGATCAGATCAACTTGCAATTCCTTATCTACTTTCAAACCGAGCTTCTCAAGCTCTTCGAGATCTTTTGATCATTGTCAAACAATGATTATGAACAGACTGCCCTTTCGTCAGCTATTGGACGATTTGGTAACGTGAGGATTTCCTGGTCGAGAACATTACTGAGCTTTTCGGAACTCAAAACTATTTTTTAAGTTTCTTAGCCAGTCTTTATAATTCGTTTCAATTAAGGAGTTTGTATCGAGAATATGAAAGAGACGATTGGAAGCAGACATTTGCTTTGCATAGAGTAAAGATTCAAGTTAGATATTTGTATTTGTTTTGAAAATTTTGTTTTAGGGATTTTAAAAACAAATTTAGCCTCCCACTATTTTCTCGAGTCTCTTACACTCCTCGGGTAGAGAAACGGAAACCCAACGCGACAAAGGTTTCAAGTGGGTACTGCGGTCCCACCAGTTTAACGCACCACCTCACCTGACAGTTATTGGCGACAGTTATTGGCGACATGCAAACCGATGAGTGGACAACTCTTGTCCAATGCTTCTCAAGCAAATTGCAGCGATCGGTCTCTAAGTCCTGTAGGCCTCACCTGACAGTTATTGGCATCATTCCTTAGTTAAGTCAGACCCACCGTTCAAACGCGTAAGCAAAGCCGTCATTGGGTCCCTCACCTGACAGTTATTGGGCCCAACCCCATCTTTACTTCGCAACATCTCATGCTAATAGAGTGGTTGCGCCTTCCCGATGCAACTGACCACTGTAGCCAGCCGTGCCAATCAACACCAGAAAAAACGCCCGCACTTCTACAACGGCGGAAGACCGCTCGACTTAATATTTGTGAGGAGATTAAAATTTAGGTCTCATATTTTATTTTATTTATTTACATCTAATGCAAATAAAAATAAACCGCGCATAAAAATAATATTACTGGTGATGATCATGGATCTAAAAGAGGATTCGGGCTCGAGCCACTGAGCCGGAATCAGGGTCTTTGGGTCATAAATTACAAGCACATACACGTCATTGGTTTGATCGTCTTCAACTACTTGATCCGATCCGGAGCTTCAACTTGATCCGATCCCTATCAACAACTTGATCCGACCGCCATCAAGTGCTCATCTCGATCTGGTCTTTGCGTGCTTCTCGGCTTGCAACCGATCAACCAATGATGTGCAACCATACAACATACAACCCAATAATGATAAAATATAATTAATTACATTTGATAACTTCTATCTCTAATCTATTGAGACACGCAGGTCTCCAAATAAATCGGCTCATGCACGCAGGCACCCAAAAAGCCATCTCTAATACAGAGTCCTTAATTATTAACAAATTTAAAATTACAGGATTCCGCATACACATCATACATCACATGTCGAAAATAAATAGGTCGCTATCCATGATCATCACCGATATGTATCTCATACATCACATACATAAAAATTAATTTTGGGTATTCTAATTAACCGTTTACCAATGATTCGAAAAATAACAATGATCAAATCACTAAAATCAATCAATCTTATTGATTGTTTATTATTTTGATCAAAAAATAATCCGCAAACACTACAACTTGATCTCATCAAGATTTAAATTTGATCACATCAAATTAGCCCTTTTTAATTTTTAAATTGATCTAATCAAAATAAAAATAAAATAAAATAAAAATAAATTCCACATCCGTACGGACTGCTACAGTAGCAGCCGCGCGGACTGCTACAGCAGCGTCCGTACGGTCTGCTACAGTAGCGTCCGTACGGACCGCTACAGTAGCGTCCGTACGGACCGCTACAGTAGCGTCCGTACGGACCGCTACAGTAGCGTCCGTGCTGACTGCTACAGTTTTTTTTTTTTTTTTTAGAAACTGCGGATTAAATTGATTAAAACAATTTACGATTTTTCGAATAAAGTTAAAACGATCTATCGTTCAACCGGCGAAGAACGATTTAAAATACCAAAATCTATAATTTAATCTTGAAAACCATGAGGGTGGCTCTGATACCACTGTTATAAAATTGCGTACGGTAAAAATGTCACGCCCCGGGCTAGTTCAAGATACGGAAAAACGTGCTAAATTTTTTTTTTTGAAAGCCTAGCCCGCGCCACGTACAGACCCGCCACAAATACAGGGTCCACTGTACACACGGACAGAACCTCCCCTGTATTTGCACGGCGTCCACAGCATACAACAGGATCACAACCACTATTCATTCATCCCAACAGCACAACGACACCAAAGATTCATACAGCTAGCCGTCCTTAAACCTGTATGAATCTAAGCAGGTCCTTAAGCGAAGGATGATGCAATGCACAAGCAACAAACATTCTAGAAAGCTGCTCCTTACCCAGAAGCTTTATTTGAAACCCTAATTTCAAACATTCAAGAATCATTTGAAAACTGTTCTCCACACGAGAACTCTTTTTTTTGAAATCACAAAACCGAGCAATCAGAAATCCATTTGAAAACCGTTTCCCACACGGAAACCTTGTTTTACGACGCTACCACGAGGGGTAGAAAACCAAAATGCTCGATAAATGAAACGACTGGAAAACAAGGATACAACCAATCAATCCAAGCATGCTATAGTAAGCCCAAAGAATAACTGAACCACAAATGACATCTAATAGGCGAAAGTAGGGTGATAACCAAATCTGGGGATGTAGCCTCACGAGTCGGAACCTCTAGAGCTACTATCTAGGCGTGCCTCGCAGCATCCCGACACTCACCACCCTGCTCACCTGAAACCTGCAACGGGGGTGGGGGGTGAGAACATGTACACATGTCTCCCCTCCCAGTGGGTACCGCAAGCCGACGAAGGCGAGGTGTACACACCGGCACGAGGGTCAACAAAAGATAGATATGGTATACAGTAGCACAAGTAAGTATGAGGCTAACATACAACTGAAATAACTATGCTACTGTAAGCAACTAGTATGCATCAAAGGAGATAACCACAAAGTAAACCCAATCTATAGCCACCGGGACGTGGCCCTGGCACTGTCACCCTGCTCAATCCAATGGCACCATCCATCCCGACGCAATGCTCGGGGCTCACGGGTCGGTAGAAATTCACGACCCTTTTCCGGAAAAGAACACCTCCACACGGTGGATCAGACCGCGGTGTACGTGAAGTGCGGGAAGAGCTGTGACGATCGATGCATATGCTCAATCCACAGAACGGCAACAAGCCGAGAAACAACCAATAAACTACAACTAGGATCGCTCGAAACAACAGGCGATCACCTCCGACCAACTGGGTCGTCTCAAGGGACATGCACGCCACAACTAGGATCGCTCAGAATGACAAGCGATCACCACCGACCGACTGGGTCGTCTCAAGAAACATGCAAGCCACAACTAGGATCGCTCAGAATGACAAGCGATCACCACCGACCGACTGGGTCGTCTCAAGGAACATGCAATCCACAACTACTCTACTATCCAAGCACGCATATAAGTAGAGTCTACGGGAGTCAAGTGAACTAATAACTGAAATGCGAAAGGAGGGATAGAAAGGTATCACCGTAGTCCACTGAACCGACTCCGGATCGAAGTACCCACCTGTCGAAAGGTCAAGCCTAACACCGACGGCTCTCGGGAACCGCGACAGGACCTACGAAAGACTCACAGGGTCAAGGTCTACCAAGTCGACGCTAAACATAAAGCTCTCACATCCCGAAGCCGACCGATCGCCCGGGAAACCCGCCGGGACGATCGCAAACCACACTAAGCCCCAGAGGGGTACCTAGCAGCCAACAAGGTCCCTCGCTGTCCCCGAACACACAAAACCAAGTGACGGGACAGCGAGCACAAGCTCGGGGTGCCACGAACATCAAACGCACCCGAAAAGGCTTCCCGGGTTCCCGAAAAGTGCCGATTTGGCACCGGAACCCCACATCACTCATCCGCTGTCCTCGGAACTTCGGGACAGCGATGAGGAACAGCCAAAAAGGCTAAACGATGTAGCCAAGTCGTTCGCGAAAACAGCGAGTGAGTCGCGCGACTAGAAACTTGCGTTTCGCCGATTATTTCATCGAAAAACGCGTCGGAAACGAATCCGAAACTCCACGAAGGGCGAGGGAGTTGGACAACCAGTCCACAGGGTCCCAAAAACCCTACCCTTGCTGCCCACAGCGTCGCAACGCTGCCACAAAAGCTAAAGTCCACAACAAGCCACAATTCCATACATACAAGCAATAAACGGAGCCGCTAGAGCAAACCGTTCGTCCGCTCGACCTTCCGCAAGCACCAGCGGATAGGTAGCGACGTCACGGAGACCGTGCTCACTGTCCCACTGCGACAGGACCAGTCGCAAGCCGAGAAATCCCATAAAAACAGTGAGTGCGCGCACAAAAGCAAGCTTAACTAAGGCCGTGTGAGCAAGCCGTACATCCGCACGACCTTCCGCGAGCACCAGCGGATTGGCAACGACGTAACGGAGGCCATGCTCACAGCCCCACTACGACAGGAACAGTCACAGTCTGGGAAGTTGCATAAAAACAGCGAGTAAACGAGTTCAAAAGCTCCGACAAAGGCCGAACCATACGACAGCTCAACGAAACCAAAAACTAGGGTGAGCACGGTGTTCAGCACATCGTTGCGATCGTCGGGCTCACCCTTCCGAGCTTCGGGAGTCAACAGAGAGCTCAAACAACCCAACAAAACAAAAACACCACAGAAGTGACCCCTGGCTGGAGCAGCTAGCTCCGGCCGGCTGCCGGCCGCCATGCATGGCCGGTGGCGGCCAGGGGTGAGTGCGGGGGAGGTGAGGAAGCGGGGGCTCACCTCAGGTGGCGGCAGGAACCGGCGGCGGCGGCGCGGCAAGGAGACAGAGGTTGCCCTAGCCGAGCCCGCGGAGGCTCCGGCGGCTCTCCGGCGGCACGGCGATGGCCGGGGAGGCAGGAGGCGGCGCCGGAGGTCGCGGGGGAGGTGATGCTCACCTTCCCAGGGTGCGGGAGGCGGCGGCGGCAGGGGCTCACCATCGTCGGCCTCGGCCAGCTGCTGCTCCAGCAGCTGGCCGCAGCAGCTCAGGCTGCTTCCGGCGGTCCTCCGGCGGCACGGCGGCGGTCCCCCGCGTCACAGCAACCTCAGGGGGAGCTCGGCGTGGTTTCCCCCCTGGGTGCTGACCTCAGAGGAGGGGGAAGAAGAAGAAGAAGAAGAAGAAGAAAAGAGAAAAAAGGGAGAGGGAGAGGTGGCCGGAGTTGCTCCGGCCAGGCGGTGGCCGGCGGCGGCCGGCGCTGCTCAGGGAGGAGGCCAAGGGGCAGGGGAGCCTCGTGCTCACCCCCTGGGAGCAGGGGAGAGAAGGGAGTGAGAGAGGGAGAGAGAGGGAGTGAGAGAGGGTGTGAGGGGATGTTTCACCCACCCCCTCCACCTACTAAACCCACTCAAACACTCAACCTCCCTCTTCACTCAAAACACAAAAACCCCTTCTCAGCCAGCACAAGATGCTAAAACACCCCTCCACTTAGGATCTCACGCGAAACGGTGCGAAAACAGGGTCTAAATCGCGAAACCGAAAAACGTGACGTACGACCTCTCGGCGATCAAGATAAAATAACTTTTAATCCGTTCATCGCACGGTGACACGGATTGCGCCATCACGTTCAGCACTGCCGAGACATCGAACTTACCATTTTGGATCGCCAGAATCGGACTCCGGATCGCGACGTTAAGCCGTTCACTCTCCGCGACGAAAATCCGAAAACTAACAAAAATCACTAAAAGACACTTATATACATATATATATATATATATATAAAACCTATATATATACGTATACTGATCAAAAACACAGTAATGGGGGAGAGGAACACTGAGAATTTCAAATTCCCAAAATTCGGATTCTCACATCTACATATATATATATAAAAACATATATATATACGTATACTGATCAAAAACACAGTAATGGGGGAGAGGAACACTGAGAATTTCAAATTCCCAAAATTCGGATTCTCACAAAAAAACGCAGCGGAACAAAATCAAACAAATTTGATTTTAGAAAACTTTCGAGATCCAATCTCTAAACCACGCAATTAGGATCCCTCATTTTATTCAAGATTAAAACGAGATAGCAAGATCTAATCTTCACCTTTGCGCGGGTTGTTCTTCACCGCAATCCGATGATCATGGAATTAGGTTCTCTTGAAGCCGCACACGCGTCCGGCCTCTATAGGTATCCACACGAGGTTGACGATCCAATCGATGTCCTCACCGGGGTGCTAGCTCCCTTGCAAAGAATGTCTTTTTGCTAGAGGAAGAAGAGAGAAATTGAGAGAGATGACGGCTAGGGTTTTCTAAAAACTCCCATATATTATATAGAGGGATATAATTCTCTTTTAATAATATAATAACCATTAAGGATAAGAATAAATCTATGTTTAAATTTATCCTTTTCTTAATTGGTTAGATCGATCAAATCCTAATTTGATTCGACTTGAACTTTATTCTATTTCGATCATATCAAATTAATAATGCAATATTTGCACATAAGTCCTCTCATTATTTACTAACTGTTAGTAAGTCCTCTCTTCTAACATTTACACCTTAATACCACTAATTTGTAATAATTACAAATTAGTCCAATTATCAACATATTGACAATTAAGTCCTCCGGCGATTCAAAATTCGCAATCTAGCTATCCGATCAGTCACAACCTCTTATGTGTGTGACCCAATAGGTTCTATTCTATCTGGTAGTGAGATATATTCTGATCACTATCAATAATATCATTGAAACTCCTTTCAGTGGGTCGGAACAATTCCAACTCAGCCCAATGAGAATTATCGATCATCCAGATAATTCTCATGAGTCTCACAATCCACCAGTGACGCCTAGCAGCATGTAGTGGCATTCCAGTAGAATGGAATACTGAACCTCTTGGTGCAGTTACCGTGTGATACAGTCCTTCTATCATGAGTCCCGACTAGACGGAGATCATGGAATAACTCGTCAAACCCCATCATCTGTCATATGTCAAATTTATTCGACTCGAGTTTCTAATATCGGAAACCCTTTCCGCTATTTATCCTGCCTTGGCCAAGGTCTTCTAAACTCGGTCTCATAAATCACATAGGACTAACGCCCCTATCTACCAAGGGAGATAGATTCCATATAGGCGCACACCCTATTCCTACAACGAACCTACTGCAGCCAACATGCACCGCAAGGACCCGAATGGCTAGGGACCAAGTGTATGTACAGTCAAACTACATTAACCTCATTGTGAATAGCCGAGGCACCGCAGGTCAAAGGACCAGTCACACTACTGCAACATTGAGTATGTCACTTACGAGTGAGTAGACATCCAAGTGACTTCTCATGTTGGTCACGCTCGGTACCCTTGTTCTCTAACAACCACCTGCACATTCGCTCCAGTGTCTCCACACTGTTGACTCGAGATTCATCTACCCAAAAGGGAAGCGACCTGTGCACCAATCTCATCGGATCAATCACCGTCCCCGCAATGATCCATCGATCGGGAGCATTTAGGAATTAACCATCAATGACACATGTCTCAAATTCTCAACTCTTGAGAATGCATGTCATCATCTTATTAATTTCTTGGACGATTCATGGACACATACACAACATGAATGGAAATAGGAACCCATATTTATTCATAATATTTAAAGTCAAATACAAATTTATGTCCTAAAAAGAATACATGTATCAGCCCGATTGGCTTCTAGGGCATACATCTAACACCATTTTGATTTAACTACGTGACATGGAAAAATTATGATTTTACTATCAAACTTTTTAATTTATTTCATTTGAGCCAGTTATTGATTCTTTAACTTTAAAATTTAAAGCATTGTTTATCTTTATGGGTTTAGTTAATATATTTTATTGTTGAAAAATGATGCAAATAGTGGCCCTACTTGTAGTACACTGAATTTCAGTGCATCGTACTGAACTTCTACAAATTGTAGAGTTCTAGTGAGAAAATGGCATAAGGGGCTATGTGTGAGGCTTCGACCAAGTTTAGGACTTATGCGATGTGTTTTCGGCGCAAAAGAGGCGTGAAAACGGACCTCGATAAGTTAAAACTGCAGAATTGGTAAAGTCTGCACTGGATTCCGGTATGTGAACTCCAATACCGGAATTGGAGCTTGGTATACCGGTATGTGAAAGGGTATACCGGAATGCCAGGTGAAACCGAGAAACCCAACTCTCGGGTTTGCGGGATTCCTTGAGGGTATACCGGTATGCGAAAATGGGATACCGGTATGTAATGTTCGAAACAGTGAGCCTTGCTCTCGGGTTTTGCGGAATCCCTGAGGTATACCGGAATGTGTACCCGTATACCGGTATGCAAAATGCACATACCGGTATACAGTGCCCAGAGTGGGCTGGGTGTTGTGTTTTGATTGGAGAAGGGCATTTAGGTCTTTTCACATGCCATGGGGTATTTGAAAGACAGGGAACACTCCCCCTTTCACAGGACCTTCTTCTCCACACTTCCCTCCCTCTCCTCTCACTTTCTCTCTCTAGAGATCTCTCCAAAAGCTTGGAGAAGTGGTGGATTGATCTTGGAAAAGGCTTCCAAAGGAGAAAAGAGGCTTCTTGGTGCAAGAAGAAGCTTGGAGATTTCGTGGTTAAGGTTAGTACCTCATGTTTTGGGTTCAAACCTTGGATTTGATTCTTTGAAAAGAGGTTTTTGGGAACCCTTGGCAATCTAGATCACAAATGGTGGAAGATTGGCCACGAAATCTAGGGTTTGGCTTGCATGCATGCAAACCCTAGGTAGAATGGGGGCTTTTGCAATGAAGGGTTCTAAAAATATTTGGACCTTCGATAATTGCAATTGAGGCATAGGAAATCATGTTAGAACACTTGATTTCGTATTTTGAGATGGATTTAGGGTTCGTAATGAGTAACGAACCTTTTTCTTGTTGAAGCTTGGGTTGAAGCAAGAACTCCAAGCTTGGACACTTAGGAGCTTGAAGAACACAAGATTTGGAAGCTCTTGAGGTGGGTTTGTGTTTACCGAAGTGATTAGGTCACTTCCATGTCTAGGGTAAATTATCCATTTAAGAACAAAATGGTATATTTATGTGAACCCTAGAACTTGCATGTTGGCAATGATAGAAATCATGATAGGTAGAATAATGAACTCCTATTGCATGATGTTTATTTCAAGTATAACTCAATTATGAATACTTGTAGCATGGTTGCATGTATGATTAAACCTAGTGCCATTGGACATAGGTTGGAACATGTAAGAGTTGAACCTAGTGTCATTGAACATAGGTTGGAACATGTGAGAATTTAACCTAGTGTTGTTGAACATAGGTTGGACATGGAATTGAAACCTAGAGTCATGGAACCTAGGTTGAGAACAAGAAAGTTAACCTAGTGTTATTAAACATAGGTGAGACTTAGTGACTTGAATCTAAGATTATGGAACTTGGGTTGTCAAGCAAGAAACGAGAACAAAGGGTAGGCGACGACGATTTCGCTACGATTTCGCTATCCCGAGTATGCGACGATTTCGCTACTCGAATAGGAGGTGACGATTTCACTCCTCGAATGTTGAAACAACTATGGTGCGACGGCCATTCCGCAACCATAAGTAAACGAGAACAAAGGGGTAGGCGACGATTTCGCTATCCCGAGTATGCGACTATTTCGCTACTCGAATAGGAGGTGACGATTTCACTCCTCGAATGTTGAAACAACTATGGTGCGACGCAAATTAGGATAAAGTTCAAGTCGAATCAAATTAGGATTTGACGATCTAACCAATTAAGGAAATGAAAAATTTAAATCAAAATTTACTCTTATCCTTTATGAATATTATATTATTAAAAAGGGGATTATATCTCTAGATATAAGAGACGGGAGTTTTTAAAAAACCCTAGCCGTAATCTCTCATTTTCTCTCTTCTTCTCTTCTTTCCTCTAGCAAGAAAGACGTCCTTTGCAAGGGAAGCTAGCACCCCGGTGAGGTATCGATCAGGTCACCAATCTCGTGTGGATACCTATAGAGACCGGATGCGTGTGCGGTTTCAAGAGAACATAATTCCATGATCATCAGATTGCGGTGAAGAACTACCCGCGCAAAGGTGAAGATTAGATCTTCCTTTCTCCTTAATCTTGAACAACATGAGAGATCCTATTGCGTGGTTTTGAGATCGGATCTCGAGTTTTTAAAAATCAATTTTTTTTTTATTTTGTTACGCTGTGTTTTTACCATACGCAATTTTCTAACATGAGCAAAGGAGAGAGAAAGGGCCAATGTGTCCCTTTAACCCATTCCCATCAAAATTTAAAAAATGCCCCCAAACTGCGCATTCTGCGGGCTGAGGGTTCGGACCCCCCATTTAGGGTTCGGAACGCGTTCCAGGGTCACACACTGCGCAGGCAAGGTCCGGACCCTACCTCACGATCCGAAACCCGTAAGCAAATTCTGCAATTTGCGCAGTCAAGATCTGGATCCTGCACCAGGGTCCGGACTTTGATACTCTAGCCCGTATCAAGGTCCGGATCCTCAAGTCAGGGTCCGGACCCCGAGAGTCCAATAGCTGAAAAATAAAATTTTCAAAAATTTCCATTTTCACTCCTTGAAGTTCTAATTCACTTCTAATTATTTTGAAACCCTCGAAACTCATCTCCCAATATGTCCAAATCACTTTTCACTATATTTTACCTAATTTGGGTAATGTTCAGTTTAGTATACCAAATTTCAGTACACTACATCCCTCCCCCCCTTAAAAGGAGGTTCGTCCGCAAAACCAAAACCTTACGTCTACTCGAACCAGCGAAGAGGTGGGGTTAACGCTCCCTCATCGAGCTCTCCAACTCCCAAGTGGCTTCATACTCCTTGTGATTGGCCCAAAGCACTTTAACATAGTAATTGCACGATTCTGTAGTCCTTTCACTTCACGAGCGAGTATGCAAAGCGGGGACTCCTCATTCAGATATGTCATCTTGGAGCTCAAGCGACTCATATAGGAGGACGTGAGTCGGATCATGCACATACTTGCAGAGTGTGGATACATGAAACACATTGTGAACTCTGTCGGATCGTTGGCGCTAACCATTAATCTCAAAAGCTCGAGCTATTAGAAATACGCAACCAATTCACTTAAAGCGTACAGACACAGCGTCCATGGGTCTCGATTGTGACTCGGCTTACCCAGCCTTACGCCACTTCGAACACGACTCGGCCCAACCCGGCCTCATGCCATTTCGAACGTGACTCGGCCCACTTGGCCTGCCGCCACAGGGCAGGATGCTGGCCCATTTAAGCCAACAAACTCCCGCAAGCTTCGGTGGTAGTGCGAGTCGATAAGCAAAAGGCCCCACGCGCTCCAAACTCTCATACGGTCCAATGTATCGGGGACTTAGCTTGCCCCGCACTCCAAATCGCTTCACCTCTCTCATGGGTGATACCTCCAAGAAGACGCGGTCGCCCACCGCAAATTCTAAGTCCCGCCGGCGCTTATCCGCATAACTCTTTTGTCGAGCTTGCACCGTTAATGGCCTTTGCCGCGCTAATTGTCACGCCCCAGAGCCCCTTTTTGTAAAGCCTTTTCGAAGAAAGGGCCAGTTCGAAAGTAAAGTCAGCGGAAAGTGCTTATATATATATATATATATATATATATATATATATATATATATATATATATATGGTATAGCTTGGCTAAGGTAAGAGAAACCTTAGGAGCGGGTTGGATAGGAAATGGATAGTAAAAGAGAAAGTAGAAAAAGTAGATCTACTTGCATGATTTTTATAATCGTATTTACTTGAGTCATAAGCTTGTTATTTCTCATATGATTATATTGAACTAACCCATACTTATATTGTCTCCTTTGGACATGATGGGTCGAGCTCTTTCCTTGGGTGGCCGTACCCACTGGGAACTATGTTTATAGTTCTCACCCCTATGTTTTACAGGTCCACACGTGAGCGGCGTGGCGGTGCGAGGAAAGGACGTCGTTCGATAGTTAGCGTCCTGCCATTGTAACCAAAGATAGATGTACCCTATATCAGCATAGCCAAAGGGTATAGAAAAGAAAAGAGAAAATTTATAATAACAATCTGATTGTATTTGGAAAGAAATAATGTAACATATAATTTGAATGAGACGAATGCTTGTAATTGCGTAGTTATTTATGTTTATGATGCTTTTCTTATATAATCTGTGTATGAATTTTATTCCTGTTTGGAATGTTTTGAATTGTACCGATTGTGACACCTTGGGCGGATTGGAGAGACTCTGTCCGTTCGGTGGGTCTGGCGCACGTGCCCGTGCAGGGCATCTTCCACCTATTTGGGGAACGGACGGCAGGGCGTGACACCATTCCAGGCTAGAAATAAAATCCAAAGTCCACAACAAAATCCAACCCAATCTAGTCCGATTTATCAAACCATCAAAGCCCAAGAGTATAAAGCCCAAAACTACCAAACCTATATCATCCAAATGCCTCGAACCCAAACTAAATTTATCCAAATAAAAAATGGGCTCATCTTGAATTAATTTTATGAACCAAAATGGGCTTTCCAAATGAGCTTATTGTTAGATGTATGCCCTAGAAGCCAACCAGGCTGACACTTGTATTCTTTCTAGGATATAAATTTATATTTAATTTTAAATATTATGAATAAATTTGGATTCTTATTTCCATTCATGTTGAGTATGTGTCCATGAATCGTCCAAAGAATTAATAAGATGATAGCACGTATTCTCAAGAGTTGAGAATTTGAGACATGTGTCATTGGTGGTTAATTCCTAAATACTCCCGATCAATGGATCATCACGGGGACGGTGATTGATCCGGTGAGATTGGTGCACAGGTCGCTTCCCTTTTTGGGTTGACGAGTCTCGAGTCAACAGTGTGGGGACACTGGAGCGAATATGCAGGTGGTTGTTAGAGAACAAGGGTACCGAGCGTGACCAACGTGAGAAGTCAGTTGGATGTCTACTCACTCGTCAGTGACTTAATGTTGCAGTAGTGTGACTGGTCCTTTGACCTGCCGTGCCTCGGCTATTCATAATGAGGTTACTGTAGTTTGAATGTATATACACTTTGTCCCTAGCTATTCGGGTCCTTGCGATGCATGTTGGCTGCAGTAGGTTTGTTCTAGGAATAGGGTGTGCACCTATACGGAATCTATCTCCTTTGTTAGATAGGGGTGTTAGTCCTATGTGATTTATGAGACCGAGTTTAGAAGACCTTGGCCAGGGCAGAGTTAATAGCTGAAAGGATTTTTGATATTAAAAAAAAAACTCGAGTCGAATAAATTTGACATGTGACAGATGATGGGGTTTGACGAGCTATTTCATGACCTCCGTCTAGTCGTGACTCTTGATAGAAGGAATGTATCACACGATAACTGCACCAAGAGATTCAGTATTCCATTCTATTGGAATACCACTACATGCTGCTAGGCGTCACTGGTGGATTGTGAGACTCATGAGAATTATCTGGATGATCTATAATTCTCATTGGGCTGAGTTGAAATTATTCCAACCCATTTGAAAGGAGTTTCAGTGATATTGTTGATAGTGATCAGAATAAATCTCCCTACCAGATAGAATAGAATCTATAGGGTCACACACATAAGAGATTGTGATTGATGGGATAGCTAGATCGCGATTTTTGAATCGCTGAAAGACCTAATTGTCAATATATTGATAACCTGACTAATTTGTAATTATTACAAATTAGTGTATTAAAGTGAAAATGTTGTAAGAGAGCGCTTACTAACAGTTAGTAAATTATGAGAGGACTTATGTACAAATATTGCATTATTAATTTGATATGATCAAAATAGGATAGAGTTCAAGTCGAATTAAATTACGATTTAATCGATCTAACAAATTAAGGAAATGATAAAATTAAGCCTAGATTTATTCTTATCCTTAATGGTAAATATATTATTATAAAAGGGATTATATCCCTCTTTATAAGATACGGGAGTTTTTAAAAAACTCTAGCCGTCATCTCTCTCCCTCTCTCTTCTTCTCTTCGATCTTCTAGCAAGAAAGACGTCCTTTGTAAGGGACCTAGCACTCCGGTGAGGACATCGATCAGATCAGCAATCTCGTGTGGATACCTATAGAGGCCGGTCGCTTGTGCGGCTTTAAGAGAATGTCACGCCCCGGGTTAGTTTTAGTTGCGGAAAACGTGTCAATTTTTTTTTTTTGAAAGCCTAGCCCGCGCGACGTACAGACCCGCCACAAATACAGGTCTCTCTGTCCACACGGACAGAGTCTCTCCTGTATTTGCACGGCATACACACGATACAAAACAGGATCACAACCACCATTCATTCATCAAACAACAACAACATCCAATGTTTACATATAGAGATAGATCTAAGAGGATGTTAGGCCTCTCACAGAAAATGTATATAGAGAAGGTGCTGAAGAGGTTCAGCATGGAAAAATCCAAAAGGAAACTTTTACCCCTTAGATATGAAATTTATCTCTCCAAGAAAATGTGCCCCAATACATTTGAAGAGATTCAACGTATGAGTAAGATCCCTTATACCTCAGCTATAGGGAGTCTTATATATGCTATGTTATGTACACGACCCGATATCGCACTTGCCGTGAGTGTCACAAGCTGATATCAATCTAATCCAGGCGAGGATCACTGGACTGCTGTGAAGAACATACTTAAGTACTTGAAAAGGACTAAGGACATGTTCTTAGTCTATGGAGGAGGGGAGTTGAAAATATAAGGATATACTGATTCAGACTTTATGTATGATGTTGACGATAGAAAGTCTACGTCAGGATGCGTGTTCTTGTGTAATGGTGGCTCAGTGTATTGGAAGAGTTCCAAAGAATAAATTATTGCTGACTCTACCATGAAAGCAGAGTATATCGCCGCATCTGAAGCTGCAATTGAAGCCTTCTAGTTTACGAAGTTTGCCGCGAAACTAGGTGTGATGCCATCAGATGCCATACCACTTTATTGCGACAACAATGGCGCCATAGCCCTAGCTAAGGAGCCTAGGTCTCATCAGAAGTCCAAGCACATAGAGCGGCAGTTTCATATTATACGCGACTACCTCGATAAGAAGTACATCGAGGTGCAGAGAGTAGACTCCGCGGATAACGTGGCAGACCCATTTACTAAACCGCTTAGCCAGCAGAAGACTGAAGCCCACGTTGAGAAGATGGGGCGTGGGTATGTGGCTGATTGGCTTTACTGAATATGGGAGATTTTTAGATGTATGCCCTAGAAGCCAACCAGACCGACACATGTTTTCTTTTTAGGACATAAATTTGTACTTGATTTTAAATATTATGAATAACTTTGGATTCTTATTTTCATTCATATTGTGTATGTGTCCATGAATCGTTTAAGGAATTAATAAGATGATGACACGTATTCTTAAGAGTTGAGAATTTGAGACATGTGTCATTGGTGGTTAATTCCTAAATGCTCCCGATCGATGGATCATCACGGGGACGGTGATTGATCCGGTGAGATTGGTGCATAGGTTGCTTCTCTTTTTGGGTAGACGAGTCTCGAGTCAACAGTGTGGGGACACTGGAGTGAATATGCAGGTGGCTATTAGAGAACAAGGGTACCGAGCGTGACCAACGCGAGAAGTCACTTGGATGTCTACTCACTCGTCAGTGACTTAATGTTGCAGTAGTGTGACTGGTCCTTTGACCTGCGGTGCCTCGGCTATTCACAATGAGATTACTGTAGTTTGACTGTATATACACTTTGTCCCTAGCCATTCGGGTCCTTGCGATGCATGTTGGCTGCAGTAGGTTTGTTCTTGGAATAGGGTGTGCACCTATACAGAATCTATCTACCTTGGTAGATAGGGGCGTTAGTCCTATATGATTTATGAGACCGAGTTTAGAAGACCTTAGCTAGGGCAGAGTTAATAGCGGAAAGGATTTTCGATATAAAAAAAACTCGAGTCGAATAAATTTGACATATGACAGATGATGGGGTTTGACGAGCTATTTCATGACCTCCGCCTAGTCGTGACTCTTGATAGAAGGACTGTATCACACGGTAACTGCACCAAGAGATTTAGTATTCCATTCTACTGAAATGCAACTACATGCTGCTAGGCGTTACTGGTGGATTGTGAGACTCATGAGAATTATCTGGATGATCGATAATTCTCATTGGGCTGAGTTGGAACTATTCCAACCCACTGAAAGGAGTTTCAGTGATATTGTTGATAGTGATCAGAATATATCTCACTATCAGATAGAATAGAACCTATGGGGTCACACATATAAGAGATTATGACTGATCGGATAGCTAGATCGTAATTTTTGAATCGCCGAAGGACCTAATTGTCAATATGTTGATAATTTGACTAATTTGTAATTGTTACAAATTAGTGTATTAAAGTGCAAATATTGTAAGAGAGGACTTACTAGTAGTTAGTAAGTTATGAGAGGACTTATGTGCAAATATTGCATTATTAATTTGATATGATCAAATTAGGATAGAGTTCAAGTTGTATTAAATTACGATTTAATCGATCTAACCAATTAAGGAAAGGATAAAATTAAGCCTAGATTTATTCTTATCCTTAATAGTAAATATATTATTATAAAAGGGATTATATCCCTCTTTATAAGATATGGGAGTTTTTAGAAAACCCTAGCAGTCATCTCTCTCCCTTTCTCTCTTCTTCGCTTCGATCTTCTAGCAAGAAAGACGTCCTTTGCAAGGGAGCTAGTACCCCGGTGAGGGCATCAATCAGATTAGCAATCTCGTGTGGATACCTGTAGAGGCCTGACGCTTGTGCGGCTTCAAGAGAACCAATTCCATGATTATCAGATTACAGTGAAGACCTATTCGCGCAAAGGTGAAGATTAGATCTTTTTCTTCTTTAATCTTAAACAAAATGAGGGATCATATTTGCGTGGTTTTAGAGATCGGATCTCGAGTTTTAAAAATCAAATTTGTTTGATTTCTTTTTTCGCTGCGCTTAATCGCACGCAATTTTCTAACACTTCTATCATGAACGAATTTCATGAACCAAAGATGGGCTTCTATCATGAATTAATTTCATGAAGCACAATTGGCATTCCAAATGGGCTTCTATCATGAATGAAATTCATGAACCAAAGATGAGCTTCTATCATGAATTAATCTCATGAGCCAGAATGGACTTTCATCAGAGGCTCATATCATGAACTAACTTCATGAATCGAAAAGGAATTTTTATCATGAGCCAAAGATGGCTTTCCGCCATAATGAACTTTCATCAAAGACTCACATGGACCAAATACGGAGGGCCTCGAACCAAGTTATAAGGGCTCGATCCAAATCAAATTTCAATGGGTCCTAGACCAAAGCATAGAAGTTTGACCCAAACCAAATTAAAAAGGGCCAAACAAGCCTAAAGTGGCTCAACTCAAATCGAATACAAGGTGTTCAAATCAGTTCAACCTGAACCCAACCAGAATGATCCAACTTAAGTAAATCAGCTCCGCCCGAGCCGAAGCAGATCAACAGTTCAAACCGAGCTAAATTCAACTTAACCGGCTAAGTCAACTTAATCGACTCATAAGCCGAAAATAAATGACCGTCAAGTCGTTAAACTTAACAAATGACCGTCAAGTCGTTAAATTGAACAATGACCGTCTAGTCGTTAAACTGAACAAATGACCATCAAGTCGTTAAACTGCACAAATGACCATCAAGTCGTTAAATTGATCAATTGTCCGCCAAGTCGTTAAACTAAGCAAGCCAACATCAAACTCTACTTGATTTGACCGTCAAGTCGTTAAACTGAGCAAATCAAATGAAGCTCAACTCAATCTGACTGCCAAGTCGTTAAACTGAACAACCCAAACTCAAATGACCGTCAAGTCGTTAAACTGAACAAATGACCGTCAAGTCGTTAAACTGAACAAATGACCGTCAAGTCGTTAAACCGAACAAATGACCGTCAAGTCGTTAAACCGAACAAATGACCGCCAAGTCGTTAAACTGAGCAAATTAAATTTAAACTCAACTCAAATTTACCGCCAAGTCGTTAAACTGAGCAAATTAAATTCAAATTCAAACTCAATTTGACCGCCAAGTCTTTAAACTGAGCAAATTAAATTTAAACTCAACCCAATCCGACTGCCGAGTTGTTAGCAAATTAAATTTAAGTTCAACTCAATTTCGACTGCCAAGTCCATAAACTAAGCATTTTAATTTTACAAAATTCATGTACAGTGGGGGTATGCCCCTGCTTAAGCTATGTACACAGCAAATTATATTAATAAAATTTTATCTTCATGCTTTGGTCTCTTTTATTATCAGCATTTACATTCGGTCTCTTAATTGAGGGTTCCTTAACAGTGAAAGTGTAGGGTAATTCAACCGATTGCTAAACCCGCTCATCAATGACAATTAGAAAAGCCCTCATGCGAACCTTCTAATAAGCATAGTTTGTGCCATCGAAGAGCGGAGGTCGATTAATGTTACTACTCTTACCCATAGTTTACAACCTATGACTGCTCTGATACCACTTGTAAAATTTGATGACCCAGAGATCAAAAAGGTAAAAACTACATCTAGAGGGGGGGGCGAATAGGTGTAAACTAAAACTAAATAACTCAATGCAATAAAAGTAAATCGAAAAACTAAAACCAACACACCGAGAATTTTACGTGGAAAAACTCCAAGCGGAGTAAAAAACCCACGGGACCGATCACACAAAAAATTCACTAAGTAAAAACTGAGTACATGGTGATTTACCGAATCCATGACTCAACCTTTACCCTAGACTTGAAATAGATCTTCTTCGTTGGTCCTCAATCAATTGAACTTCTTCAATCGATCACGCTACGACTCCTTACAGCCTTAGTGCTATGAAACCTGAAGCGTCCACCAAATCCTCGGCCCACACGCGAGTCCACGTGCAACTGCTCCATCTGGAGCAAGTAGAAGGATAGTTGGTGGTGATTTCGATGCTTAGAAATTCATAAGATATGAGGAAAAACCTTCTAAGCAATCATCAATTTGATTCTTAAGAAAATATCTGGATTAAAACTCCAAGAATCAAATTGACGAAAGAAAGAAAGAAACTTGTTCTAGAGAGATGAAAGAAAAGCACCAAAATAAGTTTTTAGGGTTTTCGAAAGATATTCTATGTTAGTCACGTCTTAAAGAGACCCCCATATCTTATTTATAGACTTAGGAGATATTAGAATCAGATTAGGATTGAAATAACCGTCTTTAGAAAACTCGCAACGGGTTTAGGTAGGGTTCGGACTTTGATCTTTTCAGAGTATCAAAGTCCGGATCTTCCCTCATGGTCCGGACCCTCACTGCGACACAGCCAGGAAGGATTACGGGGTGCAGACATTCCAATAGGGTTCGGACCCTGAAACTTGAAAAACTTTAGTTTTTTAAAAATTAAAGTTTTTGACTATTCTAATGTCTTTCAAACACTTATAAATTATGCATAAATCACCATTAACTATGTGTAAACATACCTGGAAGTCGTGAGCTCCATAAGCAAGCCTTTGAGTCTTTCATCTTGATATCTCTTCTTCAACCTTCAAGATTCCATAAGACTTCAAGAAATCCGCCAATATAAAATCTGTAACACGGGGTTCGTTTGGGTTTGAGTCTTGGTGTGTCGAGTCGAGTCGATTTTATTTCTAACTTGACTGTAACCCTATCTAGTGTTTCAGAACATGCCGCGCAGAAGATCAACTGACAGGAGCAGAGGTGGATGTCACTCCAGCTCTCGGTCAACTGATGATGTGGACCGTAGTAGGAAATGGGTACAAACCTGAACTTCAGCTTTGCTTTTCATCTATAAAGTGACAGCCAGTCTAACCGTGTTATTAGGACACTCGAGAACATACTCCATGTCTGTGTTCTGGATTACGGTGAAGGGTGGTTCAAGTATCTACTCTTGGTGGAGTTCGGCTACAACAACAGTTATTATGCGAGTATCGAGATGGAACCGTACAAGGCTTTGTATGAGCGTTGTACGACGCTTTGTATGGGCGTATATGCCGATCTCCAATCTGTTGGGACGATGTCTGTGAATGCCGGGTATACCAAAATTAACACCCGTATACCGGTATACCAATGCGCATACCGGTACGCAGTCTTGCGAAATGCCAGTTTTGGCTGATTGGAAGTGTTGATTGTTGAGAGGGGCAAAAGGGTCTCTTCACACTCGAAGGGGTGTTAGAAAGGCAGGGACACCCCTCCTTTCTCAGTCTTCTTCTTCCTCTACTTCTCATCTCTATCTCTCTCACTTTCTCTCTCTAGAGATCTCTCCAAAACTTAGAGAAAAGGGTGGATTGAGCTTGGAAAAGGCTTCCAAAGGGGAGAAGAGGCTTCTTGGTGCAAGTAGAAGCTTAGGGAACTCGTGGCTAAGGTGAGTTCCTCATGTTTTGGGTTCAAAACTTGGAATTGATCTAGTATTTTGAGGTTTTTGGAAATTCTAGGCAATCTAAACCACAAAACGTGCAGATTGGCCAAGAGATTTTGAGGTTCTACATGCATGCATGTGAAACCTAGATAAAATGAGGGTTTTTGCCATGGGAGGTTCTAAAAATATTTGGACCTTCGAAAATTGCAATTGTGGCATAGAAAATCATGTTAGAACAAATGATTTCATGTATTGAGTTGATTTATGGGTTCGTAACGAGTAACGAACCATTTTCTTGTAGAAGCTTGGGTTGAAGCAAGAACTCAAGGCTTGGAGACTTAGGAGCTCAAAGAATTCAAGAAATTGGAAGCTCTTGAGGTGGGTTTGTATTTACCAAAGTTATTAGGTCACTTCCATGTCTAGGGTAAATAACCATTTAAAGATAAAATGGTGTATGATGTGAAATCCTAGAACTTGCATGTTGGCAAAATGAGAATCATGATAGATAGAGCCATGAGCTCCTCTTGCATGTTAAAGAATTCAAGTATATTTCTATTATCTATACTTGTTATGTGATTGTATGTATGATTGGAACCTAGTGTTGAGAACATAGGTTGGAACATGTATGATTGGAACCTAGTGTTGAGAAACATAGGTTGGAACATGTATGATTGGAACCTGGTGTCATTGAACATAGGTTGGAACATGAGAATGGAACCTAGTGTCATGGAACCTAGGTTGAGAATGTAAAGTGAACCTAGTGTCATTGAACATAGGTGAGACTTAGTGACTTGAACCTAGGGTCATGGGACTTGGGTTGGCAAGTGTAAAATGTGAACAATGGGATATGCGACGATTTCGCTATCCCGGGTATGCGACGATTTTGCTATCCCGGGTATGCGACGATTTCACTACCCGTGCCACGTGATGGCGGTGTTGAAATGGGGTATGCGACGATTTCGCTATCCCGGGTATGCGACGATTTCGCTACCCGAAGACGGAGGTGACGATTTCACTCCTTTGACGTTGGAACTATTATGGTGATGCGGCGATTCCGAAACCATAAGTTAATGACAAGTAGTTGAACTTGGTCAATGTGAAATATAGGATGAACCTAGGAGAAAATAAAAATTGACATTTTATTTGGTTGCATCTTTTATGTTTATTTACAAGCATGTAAATATTTGTTGCATAGTTATTTGTGATCTAACTTATGCATATGGTGTTTCTTTGGACCTAGTGGGTCGAGCTTCTCTCTTGGGTGGCCTTACCCACTGGGAACTATGTTTATAGTTCTCACCCCACGTTTTTCAGGTCCTTCCGCGAGTGAGGCGGCGGAGCGAGGCAAGGGTTTGGCTCTCTAGATAGCGGCCCTTCCATTTTGGTGATACATAGTGTACCCCTAGTCTTGGACATTGATAGTGTAGGGGTTTTCATTAAATATATGCAACTTGTATATTCCATAATTTTGGAACATGATGTATGGAATGGAAATGAAAGAAAAGAAAATTTTGGGCATGTATAAATGTGCAAATGTGATGTAATAGAAGTAGAACTTCTTTATGTTGATGCTTTCCTTGTGCAACTCTTGTACTCCGTTCCTAGTTGGAACCTTGTGGATATGCTTGTGTTGTGACGCCTTGGGCGGGTAGAAGAGACTCTATCCGTTCGGCGGGTCTGGGGCATGCGCCCGTGCGGTTATCCTTTCCACCTAGTTGGTGTTAAAGGCCCGACGGGGCGTGACACTCTTCCTCACCTTCCCCGCATCCCACCCTGGCCGCCGCGCGCCTTGCATGTCGGCCGGCAGCCGGCCGGAGCTAGTTGCTCCGGCCACGGTGTGTTTTTATCTTGGTTGCGCCGCATGCTTGGGATCTTGCTTTCTGTTGCCTCCCGAAGCTCGGGAAGGTGAGCACGATGATCGCAGCGACACGCTGATCACCATGCTCACCTTAGTTTTCTGTTTTGGCGCGCCGTTTCGCTGTTTGGCCCTTGTCGGCCTTATTATCGCATGAATGGCACTATTTTTATCGGTTGTTTGTGCTTGCGACTATCCCTGTCGCAGTGGGGCTATGAGCACGACCTCCGTTACGTCGTTACCTATCCGCTGGTGCTTGCGGAAGGTCGTGCGGACGAACAGAGTGCTCAAACGGCCTTAATTATGCTTACTTTTTGTGTATATGTTGCTTGTTGAGGACTTTGGTGATTGTGGCAGCGTTGCGACGCTGCGGGCAGCAAGGGCATGACCCTTGAGGCCCTATGGACTAGTTGTCCAACCCCTTCGCCCTTCGCAGAGATCCGGATTTACTTCCGATGCATTTTTCGATGAAATAGTCGGCGAAACGCATGTTTTTCGTCGTGTGACTAACTTGCTGATTTCGCGAGTGACTTGGCTACGTCATTTAGCCCCGTTGGCTGTTCCTCATCGCTATCCCGAAGTTCCGAGGACTGCGGATGAGTGACGAAGGGTTCCGGTGCCAAATCGGCATTTTTTCGGGAACCCGGAAAGCCGTTTCGGGTGCGTTTGTGTTCGTGGCACCCCGAGCTTGTGCTCGCTGTCCCGTCACTTTGTTTTGTGTGTTTGGGGACAGCGGAGGACCTGGTTTGGTTGTTGGTACCCCTGTGGAGCTTAGTGGGGTTTCGGGATCGTCCAGGTGGGTTTTCCGGACGATCCGTCGGTTTCGGGATGTGAGCGCTATGTGTTTAGTGTCGACTTGGTGGACCTTGACCTTGTGAGTCTTTCGTAGGTCCTGTCGTGGTTCCCGAGAGCCGTCGGTGTTAGGCTCTATCGTTTCGACATGTGGGTACTTCGATCCGGAGTCGGTTCAGTGGACTACGGTGATACCTTTCTATCCCTTCTCCTGCATTTCGTTATTAGTTCACTTGACTCCTGTTGACTCTACTTATGTGTGCTTACCTTAGTAGAGTAGTTGTTGGTTGCATGGTTATTGAGACGACCTCGTTGGTCGGTGTTGATCGCCTGTTGTTCCGAGCGATCCTCGTATATTGGCTTATTAGTTGCTTCACGGCTCGTTGCCGTTCTGTGGATTGAGCATTCGCATCGATCGTCACAGCTCTTCTAGCACTTCACGTACGCCAGCGGTCTGATCCACCGCCTGGGGGCGTTCTTTTCCGGAAAAGGGTCGTGTGTGTGACCGACCCGTGAGCCTCGACGCAGTGCGTCTGATAGGTTTTTGTGCCGAGAGATGAGCAGGTTGTGACAGTGCCAGGGTTTCGTCCCTGTGGCCTGGTGGAGATTGGGTCTCTTTATCTATCAACCGTTGATGCATATACTATTTTCTTGCAGTAGCATAGTTGTTCAGTTGTATGTCAGCCTCATACTTTTTTATGCTACTGTTTACCTTATCTATCTCTTTGTTGACCCTCATGCCGGTGTGTACACCTCGCCTTCGTCGGCTTGCGGTACCCACTGGGAGGGTTGACATGTTTACATGTTCTCACCCCCCGCCATCATTGTTGTTTTCAGGTGAGCAGGGTGGTGGGAGTCGGGACGCAGCGAGGCACGCCTAGTTAGTGGTACTAGAGGTCCCGACCTGTGAGGCTTCTCTCTCCAGATTTGGTTATCACCCTTATCCTATTACTTGTTAGTTATGGATGTGGTTCAGTTACACTTTGCTTGTTTTGTCTGGCATGTTTTGGATTTGGTACAGTTATATTTTGGTTGTGTTGACTGCATGCTTAGACATTATGGATGACGTTGCGTACTAGACTTCTGTTTATGGCTTTACATCGTGTATCTTGGATTTCTACCCCTCGTGGTAGCGTTTTCAACTAAAGGTTTCCGTGTGGAAAATAGTTTTCAAATAAATTTTCGATCGATCGACTTTTGGGATTTCAAAAGAGAGTTCTCGTGTGGAGAACGTGTCACGCCCCGTCGGGCCTTTAACACCAACTAGGTGGAAAGGATAACCGCACGGGCGCATGCCCCAGACCCGCCGAACGGATAGAGTCTCTTCTACCCGCCCAAGGCGTCACAACACAAGCATACCCACAAGGTTCCAACTAGGAACGGAGTACAAGAGTTGCACAAGGAAAGCATCAACATAAAGAAGTTCTACTTCTATTACATCACATTTTGCACATTTATACATACCCAAATTTTTCTTTTCTTTCATTTCCATTCCATACATCATGTTCCAAAATTATGGAATACACAAGTTGCATACATTTAATGAAAACCCCTACACTATCAATGTCCAAGACTAGGGGTACACTCTATGTATCACCAAAATGGAAGGGCCGCTATCTAGAGAGTCAAACCCTTGCCTCGCTCCGCCGCCTCACTCGCGGAAGGACCTGAAAAACGTGGGGTGAGAACTATAAACATAGTTCCCAGTAGGTAAGGCCACCCAAGAGAGAAGCTCGACCCACCAGGTCCAAAGAAACACCATATGCATAAGTTAGATCACAGATAACTATGCAACAAATATTTACATGCTTGTAAATAAACATAAAGGATGCAACCAAATGAAATGTCCATTTTCATTTTCTCCTAGGTTCATCCTATATTTCACATTGACCAAGTTCAACTACTTGTCATTAACTTATGGTTTCGGAATCGCCGCATCACCATAATAATTCCAACGTCCAAGGAGTGAAATCGTCACCTCCGTCTTCGGGTAGCGAAATCGTCGCATACCCGGGATAGCAAAATCGTCGCATACCCCATTACAACACCGCCATCACGTGGCACGGGTAGCGAAATCGTCGCATACCCGGGATAGCGAAATCGTCGCATATCCCAATTCATCACCACCAACTCATGGCACGGGTAGCGAAATCGTCGCATACCCGGGATAGCGAAATCGTCGCACATCCCAATCCGTCACCGCCAACTCATGGCACGGGTAGCGAAATCGTCGCATACCCGGGATAGCGAAATCGTCGCATATCCCATTGTTCACATTTTACACTTGCCAACCCAAGTCCCATGACCCTAGGTTCAAGTCACTAAGTCTCACCTATGTTCAATGACACTAGGTTCACTTTACATCCTCCACCTAGGTTCCATGACACTAGGTTCCAATTTTCATGTTCCAACCTATGTTCAATGACACTAGGTTCCAATCTCATGTTCCAACCTATGTTCCATGACACTAGGTTCCATTCTCATGTTCCAACCTATGTTCAATGACACTAGGTTCCATTTCATACATGCAATCACATAACAAGTATAGATAATAGAAATATACTTGAATTCTTTAACATGCAAGAGGAGCTCATGGCTCTATCTATCACGATTCTCATTTTGCCAACATGCAAGTTTTAGGATTTCACATTACACACTATTTTATCTTTAAATGGTTATTTACCCTAGACATGAAAGTGACCTAATCACTTCGGTAAACACAAACCCACCTCAAGAGCTTCCAAATTCTTGAATTCTTTGAGCTCCTAGGTCTCCAAGCCTTGAGTTCTTGCTTCAACCCAAGCTTCTGCAAGGAAATGGTTCGTTACTCATTACGAACCCATAAATCAACTCAATACTTGAAATCATTTGTTCTAACATGATTTCCTATGCCTCAATTGCAATTTCCGAAGGTTCAAATATTTTTAGAACCTCCCATGGCAAAAACCCTCATTTCTCCTAGGTTTCACATGCATGCATGTAGAGCCTAAAAATCTCTTGGCCAATCTCCACGTTTTGTGGTTTAGATTGCCTAGGGTTTCCAAAACCTCAAAATACTAGATCAATTTCAAGGTTTGAACCCAAAACATGAGGAACTCACATTAGCCACGAGTTCCCCAAGCTTCTACTTGCACCAAGAAGCCTCTTCTCCCCCTTGGAAGCCTTTTCCAAGCTCAATCCACCATTTTCTCCAAACTTTGGAGAGTTCTCTCTAGAGAGAGAAAGTGAGAGAGATGGAGAGGAGAAGTAGAGGAGGAAGATGACTGAGTAGGGGAGGGTGTCCCTGCCTTTCTAGCACCCCTTCGAGTGTGAAAAGACCCTTTTGCCCCTCTCAACAATCAACACTAACAACCAGCCAAAACTGGCATTTCGCAACACTGCGTACCGGTATTCGCACTGGCATACCGGTATACGGGTGTTAGTTCCGGTATACCACGGAGAATTCCGCAAAACCCGAGAGCTGGGTTCTCGGATTCAGCCCTCACATTCCGGTATACCACACTCCATACCGGTACTAATCACTTCAGTACCGGTATGGACATCTTTATACCGGAATCCACTGCAAACTTCACAAGGTCAGCAGTTTTAACTTTTCGAAGTCCGTTTTCGCACCTCATTTGCGCCAAAAATACTTCGCACAAGCCCCAAACTTGGCCAAAGCCACACATATAGCCTCTCATGCTACTTTTCCACCGGAACTCCACAATTTGTAGAAGTTCGGTACGATGCACTGAAATTCAGTGTACTACAAAAACGGTCGCCGATTCGCGACACAAGCCATCCCCTCTCCCTCCAATCAACAAACACAACATAAAATACATATATATATATATACATATATACTTATATATATACATATATATATATACCACTAGAGAGAGAAATCAAAACAAATTCAAAATCAAACATTCGAATTCTTACATCACTCACACCATACAAGAAGTTTCGTCCCCGAAACTTAATCACACACCATCCGCAAACAACTGCGGGTACCTCTCACGCATAACAGACTCCAGCTCCCAAGTAGCCTCACGCTCCTCGTGATTCGTCCACTGAACCTTCATATACTGAATGCTCCGGTTCCTCAACTGCTTCACCTCGCAAGCCAAAATCCTCAAAGGCACCTCGTCGTAGCTGAGATCCTCCCTCAGCTGAACCGTCGTCGGGTTGATCACGTGAGAAGGGTCGGGGATGTACTTCCGAAGCATGGACACGTGGAAGATGTTGTGCACTCGAGCAAGACTAGGAGGAAGAGCCAACCGATAAGCCACCGGACCCACACGCTCAAGGATCTCGAACGGTCCCACGAATCGTGGACTAAGCTTGTTCCGCAATCCGAACCTCTTGATCCCTCGAGACGGTGACACCTTGAGCAGCACATGCTCACCGACCTGAAACTCTAGGTCACGTCGTCGCTGGTCCGCGTAGCTTTTCTGCCGGCTCTGCGCAGTCAGCAGCCGCTACCTCGCACTGCAAATCCTGGCCTCTGCGTCCTCCAACAGGTCAGGCCCGATCACTCGACGCTCACCCACGTCATCCCAACAAATCGGAGATCGACAATGACGTCCATACAGAGCCTTGTACGGTGCCATCCCAATGCTCGCCTGGAAACTGTTGTTGTAGGCGAACTCCACCAAAGAAATATACTTGAACCATCCCTCTCCATAGTCCAAAACGCATGCTCGGAGCATATCCTCGAGAGTCTGAATGACTCGCTCCGACTGCCCATCACTCTGAGGGTGGAAAGCTGAGCTGAAGTTGAGCTTCGTTCCCAGAGCCTGCTACAAGCTCCTCCAAAACTGAGATACGAAGCGAGTATCCCGATCCGAAATGATCGACACTGGCACTCCATGCAGCCTGACGATCTCATCCAAGTAGAGCTGTGCCAGTCGATCCCGAGACCAAGTCGTGTGTACCGGTAGGAAGTGAGCTGCTTTCGTCGGTCGATCCACAATAACCCAGATCGCATCATGACCTCGCTGAGAACGAGGCAACCCGGTGACGAAATCCATGGTGATCTGCTCCCACTTCCATACAGGTACAGGTAACGGTTGAAGCTTCCCTGCTGGTCGCTGATGCTCAGCCTTCACTTGCTGACAAACCAGACACTATGCCACGTGCTGAGCTACGTCCTTTTTCATGCCAGGCCACCAGAAACTCTGCTTCAGGTCGCGGTACATCTTCGTCCCTCCAGGATGAACGGTGTACGGTGACCGGTGTGCCTCAGTCAAGATCTCTCACCTCAAATCCCGATCACTGGGCACACACCTCCGTCCTCGAAAACGAAGGGAACCATCGGCGTGAATCGTGAAGTCTCCATCTTTACCCTGGTCGGCCTCTGCTCGCACTTTCTGCAAGTGCGGGTCCGTCAGCTGTCCACTAGAAATCCGATCTGACAAGGTGGGCTGCACCACCAAGGTCAACAGCTGTGCGGTAGCTCCAGAAGGTAGGATTTCCAACTCTAGTCGACGAAACTCCTCCACCAAGCGCTCCTAGTCGGTGATCATGAGAGACAGCTCCGCCGAAGGCTGCTTCCGGCTCAAGGCGTCCGCCACAACGTTCGCCTTGCCCGGATGGTACTGGATAGAGATGTCGTAATCCTTCAAAAGCTCAAGCCACCGTCTCTGTCTGAGGTTCAGCTCCTTCTGAGTGAAGAGGTACTTCAGACTCGGATGATCCGTGAACATCTCGCAATGTGCTCCGTACAGGTAGTGTCTCCAAAGCTTGAGAGCGAACACCACCGCTGCTAGCTCGAGATCATGCGTCGAATAGTTCTTCTCGTAGTCCTTCAACTGGCGCGAAGCATACGCGATGACCTTCTCCTGCTGCATGAGCACACACCCCAATCCTATCCGAGACGCATCGCAGTAGAACACAAAGTCCTCACCAGTCTGCGGCAATGCTAGGATAGGGGCACGAGTCAGTCTGTCCTTCAGCTCCTGGAAGCTCTTCTGACAAGCGGGAGTCCACAGAAACCTCTCGCCCTTCCTCGTCAGCTTGCTCAAAGGGGCGGCGATCTTAGAGAAACCCTCAACGAATCACCGGTAGTAACCCGCCAAGCCGAGGAAGCTCCTGATCTCCGTCACAAAAGTCGGAACAGGCCAATCCACCACTGAGTCCACCTTCTTCAAGTCCACCGCGATACCAGACTGCGTCACGATGTGACCCAAGAAGGAGACTTTCCGAAGCCAGAACTCACACTTCTTGAGCTTAGCGTAAAGCTTATGCTCTCGAAGCGTCAAGAGGACTCGTCGAAGATGATCCTCATGCTCCACGTCGCTCCTCGAATAGATCAGTATGTCGTCAATGAAGACCACGACAAACTGATCCAAGAACTGCCGGAAGACCCTGTTCATCAAATCCATGAAAGCTGCCGGGGCGTTAGTCAATCCGAACGGCATCACCGTGAACTCGTAATGCCCGTAACGAGTCCGGAAAGCCGTCTTCGCAACGTCCTCGACCTTGATCTTGAGCTGATGATAACCCGGCTGCAAATCAATCTTCGAGAATACCGAGGCTCCCTGAAGCTGGTCGAAGAGATCGTCGATCCGCGGTAGAGGGTACTTGTTCTTCACCGTCACCTTGTTGAGCTCTCGGTAGTCAATGCACAAGCGCATACTACCGTCCTTTTTCTTAACGAAGAGGACCGGTGCTCCCCAAGGAGAAACACTCGGTCGGATGAAGCCCAACTCCAGAAGATCCTCCAGCTGAGCCTTCAGCTCCTTCAATTCGGCGAACGCCATGCGATAGGGGGCCTTCGAAATCGGAGTAGTGCCCGGAACCAAATCAATGAAGAAGTCAATCTCTCGGTCAGGAGGCATCCCGGGTAGCTCGGCAGGAAAGACATCGAAAAAATCCTGAGCCACCGGAATATCCTCCAGAGGCGGTACAGCTCGATGAATGACGTCTACCGAAGCCAGGTAAGCCGTACATCCATCAATCAAAACTCCTAGCTCGGGCAGACGAGATAGTCAAGGCGAAGAAAGAACTCTAACAAGCACGGTAGACGAATTCCTTCTCGCCCGGCTCCGCGAAAGTCACCGTCCTCTGCTCACAGTCGATGGTGACGTGATGCTTGGTGAGCCAGTCCATCCCAAGCACCACATCGAACTCCTTCAACGGCAACACGACCAGGTTCGCCAAGAACACCTGTTCGCCAAGCAACATCGGACAAGCCCTGATCCATCTCTCTGCTCCAAGGCCCTTGCCGGGGGTCTGGATCCGAAGGGGTATAGGAAGCGGACTCGACTCCAGACCGTGCTCGCGTGCGAAAGAACGAGAAATGAAAGAATGTGATGCTCCGGTATCAAACAACGTCCTAGCACGAGAGCCGAAGAGGGAGGTTATACCTGCAACCACGATGTCTCCACTGGTGTCTCCCTCGGGGTGCGACATGTTGAAGACACGTCCACCCGATGCCTGGGGTGTCCCCTCCTGCTGGCGAGAAGTGGAGGGACGCCCAGATGAAGCTGCAGCTGCTGGTGGCGGGTTCCTCCGGTTCTGCCTCTGAGTGGCTGGAGAGGAAGCAGAACTCTTCGCTGGTCCCATCGTGCAATGCTGTCGCATATGTCCCTTCTGGCCGCATCGAAAGCAGTGATCTCGGCGCTGGGGGCAGGTGTGCGGCCAATGACCCTGCCCACAAATAACACACGTCGGGTTCTTCTGCCACTGGCTCCCAGATAGAGCGCTCCTGGCTGACTGGCTCCGCTGATGCTTCGGCGGCCTCTTCCTAGAGAAAGAGCCACCACTGGAGCTGGGGTAGGAACGCTTCCGGTCAGCGTTCCTCTCGGGCTGATCTCGCTCGGCGCGCGTCTCCTCCGTCTCGTACTGAACCATCTGGGCGCGCTCGTAGTACTCATCGTACGTCATCACCCCATGGGAGGCGATCAAGAGGCGGATGCTCGGCCTTAATCCCCTCGCAAACAGGCGTGCCTTATGGTACTCGTCTCGGGCAGCGAAGGGAATCAAGCCGATGATGCGGGAGAAGTCCCGCTCGTACTCCTCCACGGTGTGGTTCCCCTGCTTGAGATGCTCCAACTCTCGCTCCAAACTCTGCTTCGTGCTCTCTCGAAAGTAGTGGCTGAAAATGATCTTTCGAAACTCCTTCCACGAAGAGTAGGCAGCGACGTAACGGGTCGTCAGGAGGTGCAACCACCAATCGTAGGCCTCGTCATCCAGACAGTGGGTGGCCAACGGGACCTTGTCCTGCTCGTCGATGCAGAGGTCGCGAAAGAGCTTCTCAATCTTTGCGACCCAACGCTCCACAGTCCGTCCAACATCCTTCTTGCCTGCGAACAAGGGCGGATCGAACCTCCGAAAATCCGCCAATCGCGCTCGAATGTGGCCACCACCCCCAATCACGGGGTCGGCGTCCACACACGGAACAGCCGACATAGTCGCTGTCGTCGTCGCGGTCGTGGCCACAAACGGCGTGGGTGCCACAGGAGGGTCTGCAGTCATCGGGGCACTCGGCGGAGGAGGAGGAGGGGCTGGAGCGGCAGTCGCCGTAGCCTGCTGCTGCAAGAACTGCTGGAACAAGCCGGAGAGGGTCGTCAGCTGACCCCTCACCTCGGCCACCTCAGCCTCTAGCTGCAGGGTACGGTCAACTCCAGGCTGCTCGCCTCCTGCCGGCTCCTCGCTCGAACCAACCGCAGTAGCCTGAGTCTGAACACCAGCAAACGGCTCCGCAGGCGCACGCCCACCACCACGACTAGGACGGGGAGGTCTACCACGGCCACGAGCCATCTGTAAAACACAGAAACCGCGTAAGAGAAAGGGGTCGGCAACACCCAAGAAGCACAAGCCGAAAACAAACCCCCGAACTCGCGCAGCTATACATCTTAGGTCTTCCTATGGGTCAACCTAACCAATGGTTCAGTTACAAATTTATGAATGAATGAGTGTTTGTAACCTTTACGCTCTTATACCATCTTAATCTGTCACGCCCCGGGCTAGTTTTAGAAGCAGAAATACGTGCCCTTTTTTTTTTGAAAGTCTAGCCCGCGCCACGTACAGACCCCCCACAAACACAGGTCCCACTGTCTACACGGACAGAGTCTCCCCTGTATTTGCACAGCGTACACACGATACAAACAGGATCACAACCACCATTCATTCATCACACAAACAACAATCACAATGACCAAAGCATACAGCTAACCGTCCTTAACAATTGCATGTATCTAAACAAGTCCTTAGGCGAAGGATGATGCGATGCACAAACAACAGATCATTCTATAAAAATGCTTCTTACCCAGAAGATTTATTTGAAATCCTAATCTCAACCATTTAAAGATCATTTTAAAACTGTTCTCCACACGAGAACTCTCTTTTGAAATCCAAAAACCGATCGATTAAAAGCTGTTTGAAAACTGTTTCCCACACGGAAACCTTTACTTGAAAACCGCTACCATGAAGGGTAGAAATCCACAATTCACAGAAGATCACATAACTCGGCAATAACTAAACCATAAGAACGATACACTAAGCATAGTCATCCACAATATCTACGCATGCAATCAACACAAAATACTGAACCATATCCATAAGTCTACTAGGTAAAGGGAGAGTGTCAGGGTAGCAACCAAAACGGTGGTAACACAGGTAGGGACCTCTAATGCAGCTATCTAGTCGCGTCTCACAACGTCCCGACTCCCACCACCCGGCTCACCTAAAAAAAACAACGATGGCGGGGGAGTGAGAACATGATAAATATGTCTCCCCTCCCAGTGGGTACCGCAAGCCGACGAAGGCGAGGTGTACACACCGGCGCGAGGGTCAACAGATAGATAGATAGATAGGTAAAACAGTAGCATAAGTAAGCATGAGAATGAACCATACATGAACGACTACGCTACTGTAAGTAAATAGTATATGCATCAACTGTAGATAAATAATGAAACCCAATCACCACCAGGCCACAGGGACGGATCCCTGGCACTGTCACAACTGCTCACTCACAGGCACATAACCTCCGCAGATGCACATGTCGAGAGGCTCACGGGTTGGAAACACACAACCCTTTTCCGAAAAAGAACACCCTAAGCGGTGGATCAGACCGCTGGCGTACGTGAAGTGCTAGAAGAGCTGTGACGATCGATGCAATATGCTTAAACCACAGAATGGCAACAAGCCGAGAATAGCAACGGGACCAAGTCCAAGGATCGCTCGGAACAACAGGCGATCACCACTAACCAACTAGGTCGTCTCAATAACCATGCAATCACACTACTTTACTAATGGCAAGCTCACAAAAGTAGAGGAAATGGAGTCTAGTGAACTAATAATCAACATGCAAGAGAAAGGGACAGAAAGGTCTCACCGCTAGTCCACTGAACCGACTCCGGATCGAAGTACCCACCTACAGAAACGAGAGAGCCTAACACCAACGGCTCACGGGAACGTCGATAGGACCTACGAGGTACTAACAGGGTCAAGGTCCACCGAGTCGACACTAACAAACGAAAGCACACAACCCGAAACCGTCGGATTGTCCGGAAAACCCGCCGGGACGATTCCAAACTCAAACCAAGCCCCAGAGGGGAACCAACAAACCACCTGAGTGCTCCGCTGTCCACAACCACACCAAACAAGGTGGTTGGACAGCGGGCACAAGGCCGGGATGTTACGAACACCAACGCATCCGAAACGGCTTTTCGGGTTCCCGAAAAATGCCGATTTGGCATCGGAACCCTCCGTCACTCATCCGATGCCCTCGAAACTTTGGGACAGTGATGAAGAATAGCCAACGAGGCTATACGATGAAGCCAAGTCGCTCACGAAACCAGCAAGTGAGTCGCACGACCAAAACGCGCGTTCCGCCGACTATTTTATCGGAAAACGCACCGAAAATCAAACCGGATCTCCGCGAAGGGCGAAGAGATTGGACAACTAGTCCACCGGGCCTCAAGGGTCATACCCTTGCTGCCCGTAGCATCACGACGCTGCCACAACTCACAAAAGCCCTAATACAAGAAACATACACACAATATCAAGCATAAAGAAGGCCGATAGAGCACTCCGTTCGTCCGTGCGACCCTCCGCGAGTACCAGCGGACAGGAAACGTCACAACGGAGGCCGTGCTCACAGCCCCTCTGCGACAGGGACAGTCGCAGGCTCAAACAGCCCACAAAAATAGAACCAACATGCGATAAAAGGGCTCGGCAAGGATAAACCGCAAAGCGGCGCGCCAAAACAGCAATTCGAGGTGAGCACAGTGATCAGCGCATCGCCACGATCATCGTGCTCACCTTCCCGAGGTTCGGGAAGCAGCCGGAGGACCGGGGCCATGCATGCAACCCCAACCAAGCAAGGACCAAGCCCGGCCGGAGCAAGCATGCTCCGGTCGGCTGTCGGCTGACATGCAGCGCGTGCAGCGGCTCAGGTCGGACGCGGGGCAGGTGGAGAAGAGGGTGCTCACCTCAACCGACGGTAGGAAGCGGCGGCGGCGGCGCGGGGAGAGCCCCAGCTCTCGGGCGGCTAGGGCAAGCCAGCTCCGGCAACGAACGGTGGCAGCGGCGGTCGGGACGGCGAGCACCGATAAGAGGGGCTCGCCGGACGTCGGGTAGGGGGTGACCGATAAGAGGGGCTTCTTTCCCTTTTCTTTTTCTCTCTCCCACGACTCGCGCTCCTCACGCGCACATGCATTCCCGTGCTCTACCCAAAGAGCACGGTCCAAGACCTCCGCAAAGGTCTTTAGCTTAAGGGCGTGAACCGCCCGAAAGATCTCCGGTCGAAGTCCGCGCACGAAAAAATCGACCTTGTCCAACTCTCCGCGGACAACGTGCGGTACGCAATTAATAATGTACGAGAACTCCCTCTCGTACTCGCGCACGGTACGGTTCCCTTGCTTCAACTTACGGAACCTTTCTTGAAGTTTTCTTTTCTCGCTATCGGGGAAGTAGGCGGCAAATACCATACCCCGAAACTCCTTCCACGTCGGTGGCGGAAGGCTAGGGAGTCGATCACGCCGGACTCCCTTCCACCACACCTTCGTCGATCGCTCTAAACAATGAGCGGCGAGGTGCACCTTGTCCCTCTCCAAGGTATACAAATCCTCGAAGAGCGTCTCCAACGCGTCGATCCACGTTTCCACGTCCCATGGATCCACGTTCTCCCCGCTAAAGATAGGCGGGTTGAACTTTTTAAACCTCATGAGAGCCGCAAGTGCGCGCTCTCGCTCCGCGTCCTCCATCTCGGAGTCGGGCATAGGAGTACCCGACCCACTGGCTACAATCGGTGATGCCGGTGGCGCCACAGTCGGCGCCGGTGTCACCTCCTCGGTCGGTGCCGAAGCAGAGGCCGGAGGTACTCCCAACCTCTCCTCCCTAATCGCAGCCGCTTGCTGCGCCATCTCGTCCTTGAGCTTTTTAATTTGCTCCTCCTGTCGCTACATGGCTTCGGCTTGCCGCCGAACCACGCCCATCAACTCGGTCAACTCATTACGAAGACCCGAGTTCTCACCCTCCCCGAGTTGTTCGGGAGCCGTGCTCGATTCTCCGAGCCCAGCCCTCGTAGGAGGCCGTCCGCGTACCATTATCTCCTGAAAATACAACGACTTTGGTCATTTCATGACCTTCAAAGTCATTCGCAACACTATATTTTACGAAAATAAACGTGAACACAATCTAGGCGAAAGTCACACAAGGGTCCTTATTCCCCTCACTTGGTTTCATGTTGTCGGCCGCCAACACGAACACACTTGGCGAAGAATAAGACACACCTCGAATCTACCTCTATTTCCAACTAGAGGCATAAGGACATAACCCAATCTCTTATCTTTCGCCACATCAAAGATCTCGTCACTCACGAGCCTACACTCCTAGGGACTTTTCCATCCTAGGGTTTTCTTAGGTCCACCTAGACCGTTTCTATGCTCTGATACCACCTAGTCTGTCACGTCCCGTCGGGCCTTTAACACCAACTAGGTGGAAAGGATAACCGCACGGGCGCATGCCCAAGACCCGCCGAACGGATAGAACCTCTTCTATCCGCCCAAGGCGTCACAACACAAGCTTATCCACGAGGTTCCAACTAGGAACGGAGTACAAGAGTTGCACAAGGAAAGCATCAACATAAAGAAGTTCTACTTCTATTACATCACATTGCACATTTATACATGCCCAAATTTTTCTTTTCTTTCATTTCCATTCCATACATCATGTTCCAAAACTATGGAATATATAAGTTGCATACAATCAATGCAAACCCCTATACTATCCAAGTCCAAGACTAGGGGTACAACAACTCTATGTATCACCAAAATGGAAGGGCCGCTATCTAGAGAGCTAAACCCTTGCCTCGCTCCGCTACCTCACTCGCGGAAGGACCTGAAAAATGTGGGGTGAGAACTATAAACATAGTTCCCAGTGGGTAAGGCCACCCAAGAGAGAAACTCGACCCACCAGGTCCAAAGAAACACCATATGCATAAGTTAGATCACAAATAACTATGCAATAATTATTTACATGCTTGTAAATAAACATAAAGGATGCAACCAAATGAAATGTAACTTATCATTCTCTCCTAGGTTCATCCTATATTTCACATTGACTAAGTTCAATTACTTGTCATTTACTTATGGTTTCGGAATCGCCGTCTCACCATAAGGGTTCCAACATTCAAGGAGTGAACTCGTCACCTCCTAGTTCGAGTAGCGAACTCGTCGCATACTCGGGATAGCAAAATCGTCGCATACCCCATCTCAACACCGCCATCATGGCATGGGTAGCGAACTCGTCGCATACCCGGGATAGCAACCTCGTCGCACATCCCATCTCGACACCGCCAACTCATGGCGTGGTAGCGAAATCGTCGCATACCCGGGATAGCAAAATCGTCGCACATCCCGTGTCAACACCGCCAACTCATGGCATGGTAGCGAAATCGTCGCCTACCCGGGATAGCAAAATCGTCGCACATCCCGTTTCAACACCGCCAACTCATGGCATGGTAGCGAAATCGTCGCCTACCCGGGATAGCAAAATCGTCGCACATCCCGTTGTTCACATTTTTCACTTGCCAACCTAAGTCTCATGACTTTAGGTTCAAGTCACTAAGTCTCACCTATGTTCAATGACACTAGGTTTACTTTCTCATTCTCAACCTAGGTTCCATGACTCTAGGTTCCAATCTCATGTCCAACCTATGTTCAATGACACTAGGTTCCATTCTCACATGTTCCAACCTATGTTCAATAATACTAGGTTCTATTCTCACATGTTCCAACCTATGTTCAATGACACTAGGTTCCATTCTCACATGTTCCAACCTATGTTCAATAACACTAGGTTCTATTCTCACATGTTCCAACCTATGTTCAATAACACTAGGTTCAATCATACATGCAACCATGCAACAGTATAGATAATTGAATTATACTTGAATTCTATATCATGCAATAGGAGCTCATTGCTCTACCTATCATGATTTTATCTTTGCCAACATGCAAGTTCTAGGGTTCACAACACATACCATTTTATCTTTAAATGAATATTTACCCTAGACATGAAAGTGACCTAATCACTTCGGTAAACACAAACCCACCTTAAGAGCTTCCAAATTCTTGTATTCTTCAAGCTCCTAAGTCTCCAAGCCTTGAGTTCTTGTTTCAACCCAAGCTTCTACAAGAAAACGGTTCGTTACTCGTTACGAACCCTTAATTCAACTCAATACACGAAATCAAGTGTTCTAACATGATTTCCAATGCCTCAATTGCAATTCCCGAAGGTCCAAATATTTTTAAAACCTCCCATGGCAAAAACTCTCATTTAACCTAGGTTTCACATGCATGCATGTAGAACCTCAAAATTTATTGGCCAATCTTCACATTTTGTGTTTTAGATTGCCTAGGGTTCCCAAAAATCTCATTTCAAAGGATTAAATCCAAGGTTTGAACCCAAAACGTGAGGAACTAACCTTAATCACGAGTTCCCCAAGCTTCTTCTTGCACCAAGAAGCTTCTTTTCTCCTTTGGAAGCCTTTTCCAAGATCAATCCACCATTTTCTCCAAGTTTTGGAGAGATCTCTAGAGAGAGAAAGTGAAGGAGATAGAGAGGAGAAGTGGAGAGGAGACAATGAGAAGGGGAGAAGGTCTCAGCCCTTCATACACCCTCAATACATGTGAAAAGGCTGTTTTGCCCCTCTCCACAAACAACACAAACAACCAGCCAAAGCTGGAATTTCGTAACACTGTATACCGGTATGTGCATTGCATACCGGTATACGGGTGCTATTCCGGTATACCCCGGAGGATTCCGTAGAACCCGAGAGCTGGGTTCTCGGTTTCAACCATGGCATTCCGGTATACCATCATCACATACCGGTACTAATCACTTCAGTACCGGTATGGAGGTCCACATACCGGAATCCAGTGCAGACTTCACAAGTTTAGCAGTTTTAACTTTTTGAAGTCCGTTTTCGCCCCTCATTTGCGCCGAAAATACTTCTCACAAGTCCCAAACTTGGCCGAAGCCTCACATATAGCCTCTCATGCTATTTTTCCACCGGAACTCCACATTTTGTAGAAGTTCGGTATGATGCACTGAAATTCAGTGTACTATATATATATGTATATATGTGTATATATATGTGTATATATGTGTATATATATGTGTATATATGTGTATATATATGTGTATATATGTGTATATATATGTGTATATATGTGTATATATATGTGTATATATGTGTATATATATGTGTATATATGTGTATATATATGTGTATATATATGTGTATATATATGTGTATATATGTGTATATATATGTGTATATATGTGTATATATATGTGTATATATGTGCATATATATGTGTATATATGTGTATATATATGTGTATATATGTGTATATATATGTGTATATATGTGTATATATATGCGGTTTAATTGCCCGATGGATGATGGCCGGGCACCGTCGTCGGCATCGGCGTTCGCATCGCCGAGACAGCTTGCAGGCATCCCACCCGCGGCGATGTCGGCAGGCCGTCTACCGCCACCGAGACCAGTTGAGGGCCAGCGGCCGGCGCCAAGTGGACGGGTATTCGCCTCGCAGGTGGAGGAGCCTTCTGCCCCGGAGGATGTCGTGGCAGGTATTGTGTTGATTAATGGCATTCGATGTAGAGCTTTGTTTGATACCGGAGCATCGCATTCATTCATTGCTTGATCATTTGCCACTGCACATGAAATAAAAATTATAGAAGCCACGCATGCAAAAACTGTGCAAGTGCCAGAACACACCTTTTGTGTACATCAAGCATTTGTTAACTGTCCAGTGAGGATTGAAAACTGGATCATGCCAGCTGATTTACTGGTGTTGAATCGAATGAATGAATATGACTTAATCCTGGAAATGGATTGGCTCTCGAGATATCTTGCTATTATTGATTGTGAGAGTCGGATAGTGAGGTTTAGAGAACCCGGGCACAAGGAGTTTGTGTACCGTGGGTGCAAGAGTTCGCTCTTTGCATCGATGGTGTCCACGTTGCAAGCAAGAAAACTTATTGCTAGTGGTTGCATTGCTTACTTAGCGACGGTTGTGGATGACCGAAAGGAGGTGTTGGGGCTCGAGGACATTCCTGTAGTCCAAGAGTTTCCGGATATATTTCCGGCAGAGTTACCCGGAATGCCACCGGATCGGGAAATAGAATTCGTGATCGATTTGCTCCCGGGTACGGCGCCGATTTCTAAGGCCCTGTATAGGATGGCTCCGGCGGAGCTAAAGGAATTGAAAGCACAACTACAAGACTTGTTGGACAAGGGTTTCGTAAAGCCAAGTGTGTCACCTTGGGGAGCCCATGTTCTATTTGTGCGAAAGAAGGACGGTTCACTACGGTTATGTGTGGATTACCGTGAGTTGAATAAAGTGACCGTCAAGAACAAGTACCCGTTGCCCCGTATTGATGACTTATTTGATCAGTTGCAAGGGTCTCGGGTGTATTCAAAGATTGATTTGTAATCCGATTATCACCAATTGAAGATCAAACCGGAGGATGTGCATAAGACCGCGTTTAGGACGCGGTATGGACACTATGAATTCACGGTTATGCCTTTTGGGCTTACAAATGCCCCGGCGGCGTTCATGGACTTAATGAACCGTGTATTCAAACCACTACTGGATCAATTTGTGGTGGTGTTCATAGATGACATTCTTGTGTACTCTCGGAGTGACGAGGAACATAAAGAGCATCTAAGGATTGTGCTTCGAGTTCTTCGAGAGACCAAGTTGTTCCAAGTTAAAGAAGTGCGAATTTTGGATTCGTGAGGTCACTTTCTTGGGTCATGTGATTTCCGAGGGCGGAGTATCGGTGGACCCTAAGAAAGTCGAGGCAATCAAGGATTGACCTCGCCCGACCAATGTCACGGAAGTGCGAAGCTTTTTGGGGCTTGCGGGGTACTATCGGCGGTTCGTGGAGGGATTTTCAAAAATCTCCGGTCCACTAACGCATCTTACCCGTAAGGGTACCAAATATATTTGAAGCGAGGAATGCGACCAAAGCTTTAAGAAGCTAAAGGATAGGTTGACTTCGGCTCCGGTTCTCGCCTTGCCGGTTGCGGGGGAGAGCTTTGTGGTGTATAGTGATGCATCACGGCGCGGCTTGGGTGTGTGCTTATGCAAAGAGGGCAAGTGATAGCTTATGCCTCTCATCAGCTGAAAAGCTATGAGCAGAATTACCCAACCCATGACCTAGAGCTTGCAGCGGTGGTCTTCGCGCTTAAGTTGTGGAGACACTACATGTACGGGGAACGTTGTGAGGTGTACACGGATCATAAAAGCTTAAAATATTTATTCACCCAAAAGGAGTTGAACTTGAGGCAACGGAGATGGTTGGAGTTGATAAAGGATTATGACTTAACCATCTTGTACCACCCCGGTAGAGCCAATGTGGTGGCCGATGCGCTCAGTCGGAAATCCGTGGAGAACTTTGCAATTGAGATGACGGGACAAATGCCGTTGATCAAGGAAATGGGTCGATTCGACTTGGAAGTCGTGGCCCCGGGCGTCCCCGCTACACTCATGAATCTCGAGGTTTGGCCGACCTTGTTGGAGAAAATAAAAGAAAAGCAATCCGGAGATCCGAAACTCCAAAAGGTACGGAGTGCCATCGAGAGTGGACGCGCCGGTGATTTTCATATGGATTCCAAGGGCGCCATTCGATTTCAAAATCGATTGTGCGTGCCTAAAGTCGAGGACATTCGTGGGGAGATCTTGAAAGAAGCTCACACTTCTCCCTATGCGATTCATCCAGGTGGCACCAAAATGTATAAGGATCTTAAATTGTATTATTGGTGGCCGGGGATGAAGCTTGATGTTGGACGCTTCGTGGCACAATGTTTAGTATGCCAACAGGTAAAGGCCGAGCGTCGCTTTCCAGCAGGAAAACTGCAAGGGTTGCCCATTCTAGTTTGGAAGTGGGAGAATATAGCAATGGACTTTGTTGTGGGCCTACCTCGATCGCATGGTGGTCACGACGTGATTTGGGTGGTGGTGGATCGTTTGACAAAGTCGGCACACTTTTTGCCAATCCACACCACTTGGTCGGGAGACAAATTAGCACAAGTCTACCTGGACGAGATTATGCGGTTGCACGGGGTCCCGACCTCGATAGTTTCAGATCGAGATCCCCGTTTTACATCGCATTTTTGGAAAAGCTTGCAAGAGGCTTTGGGTACACGGCTCGATTTTAGTTCGGCATTTCATCCTCAAACTGACGGTCAATCGGAGAGGACAATTCAGATTTTGGAGGATATGCTGCGAGCGTGTGTGTTGGACTTAAAGGGTGCGTGGCCTACTCATTTACCGATAGCTGAGTTCGCTTATAACAATAGCTATCAATCTAGCATCGGTATGGCACCGTTTGAGGCTTTGTATGGAAGAAAATGTCATTCTCCTATTCATTGGAGCGAGATCGGCGAAAGAAGGATCTTAGGACTGGATGTGTTGCATGAAGCGGAGGAAAAGGTCCGCTTGGCACGTGAACGCTTATCTACGGCGCAATCCAGGCAAAAGAGCTATGCGGATAGGCGTCGACGAGATTTGGAGTTCGCGGTAGGAGACCGCGTATTCTTGAAAGTATCTCCCATGAGAGGGGTAAAGCGATTTGGCGTTCGGGGTAAGTTGAGTCCCTGATACATCGGGCCCTATGAGGTTTTAGAGCGCGTGGGATCTTTGGCGTATCGGCTTGCCCTACCGCCAAAACTTGCGGGGATACACAATGTGTTTCTTGTACCGACGCTCCGCAAGTATGTGTGTGACCCGGCGCACATCCTCGAGTATGTGCCTATGGAGCTTCATGAGGATATGACTTACGAGGAATTTCCCTTGTGTATCATGGATCGCGAGGTGAAGAAATTGAGGAACCATGAAATTCCTTATATAAAGGTACAATGGACGAATCACGAAGAGCGTGAAGCTACTTGGGAATTGGAAAGCTCGATGAAGGAGCGTTTTCCTTACCTCTTCGCTGAGTCCAGCTAAGGTATGGTTTAGTTTCGCGGCCGAAACTCTCTTTAAGGGGGGAGGAATGTAGTACTCTGAATTTCGGTGCACTATGCCGAACTTTACCGAATTGGATGAAGTTCGGAGAAAGCCGATAATGGCTGGTGTGGAATTGGGTTCCGAGGGTTTTGGAACGTTTGGGTGCGAGTTAGGACTCCGAAAACCAAAAAAAAAAAATTGAATTTTGGAAAAACCCGAACTGGAGCTAAATTGCTCACGGGGTCCGGACCCGAGATCTGGGGTCCGGACAATGAAGTCCTGTTGAGCAGCTAGAGTCCGGACCCGGAAGCCCAGGTTCGGACCCGACCTGTTTTCCGAGCTGAGATGCTCACGGGTTCCGGACCCGGCTGTGGGGTCCAGACCCGGCCTGCGCAGTCTGCAGGGTGCGAGCTAGCTCCGGATCATGACCCTGCTTGTGGGATCCGGACCCGGCTGAAGCAGAATGCCCAGTGAAGGGCAGTTTGGTAATTTCACATGGTGGGGTTATGTATAGGGGCTGAGGTCTTTCTCCCCTCATTCCTTCTCCACCTTCCTCATTTTCCCTCTCCCTCTCCCTCACTTTCTCTCTCTAGAGATCTCTCCAAAGCCTGGAGAAGTGAAGGATTTGACCTTGGAAAAAGCTTCTAAGGTGGATTTGGGGCTTCTTAGTGCGAGGAGAAGCTAGGGAGCTTGGGTGTAGAGGTGAGTTCTTGTGATTTAGGGTTTAAACCTTGGATTTAATCCTTTGATATGAGGTTTTTGGAAACCCTAGGCAATCTTGACCACAAATGGTGGAAGATTGGCCATGAAATCTAGGGTTTGGCTTGCTTGCATGCGTTTAGGTAGATTTGGGGCCTTTGCCATGGGAGGTTCTAAAAATATTTGGACCTTCGGAAATTGCAATTGAGGCATAGAAAAACATGTTAGAACAATTGATTTCTAGTATCGAGTTGATTTATGGGTTCGTAATGAGTAACGAACCATTTTCTTGTAGAAGCTTGGGTTGAAGCAAGAACTCAAGACTTGGTGACCTAGGAGCTCAAAAAACACAAGACTTGGGAGCTCTTGAGGTGGGTTTGTGTTTACCGAAGTGATTAGGTCACTTCCATGTCTAGGGTAAATAACCATTTGAAATTAAAATGGTGTAAAAGTATGTAACTATGTAACCCTAGAACTTGCATGTTGGCAAAATAAGAATCATGATGAATTGAGCCATGGGCTCATCATGCATGTTAATGAATTCAAGTATTTCATTATTAGTTATACTTGTTATGTGATTGCATATATGAATTAGAACCTAGTGTTGTGGGACATAGGTTGAAAAGTGTAAATGGAACCTAGTGTCATTGAACATAGGTCGGAACATGAAATTGGAACCTAGTGTCATTGAACATAGGTGAGACTTGGTAACTTGAACCTAAGGCCATTGAACTTAGGTTGGCAAGTGTGAAGTGTGAACATTGGGGTATGCGACGATTTCGCTACCCCGGGTATGCGACGATTTCACTACCCGAGCCACATGATGGCGGTGACGGATTGGGGTATGCGACGATTTCGCTACCCCGGGAATGCGACGATTTCGCTACCCGAGCCACGTGATGGCGGAGATGGATTGGGGTACGCGACGATTTCGCTATCCCGGGTATGCGGCGATTTCGCTACCCGAATAAGGAGATGACGATCTCACTCCTTAGAGGTTGGGACCATGATGGGGATGGCGATTCCATTGCCCGGTGCACAATACTTGCGGCGATTCCGCTTTAGTTGAGTACCAATTTGGTGATGCGGCGATTCCGACACCATAAAAAAATGAAAAGTGGTTGAACTTGGACAATGTGAGATATAGGATGAACCTAGGAGAAAATGAAAGTTGTCATTTTATTTGGTTGCATCCTTTATGTTTATTTACAAGCATGTAAATATTTGTATGCATAGTTATTTAAAATCTAATTTACTTATGGTGTTTCTTTGGACCTGGTGGGTTGAGCTTCTCTCTTGGGTGGCCTTATCCACTGGGAACTATGTTTATAGTTCTCACCCCACGTTTTTCAGGTCCTTCCGCGAGTGAGGTGACGGAGCAAGACAAGGGTTTGGCTCTGTAGATAGCGGCCCTTCCATTTTGGTGTTATGTGTAGTTGTACCCCGAGTTTTGGACAATGATAGCATAGAAGTTTTTATTAAATGTATACAACTTGTAAATTCCATAATTTTGAAACTTGATGTATGGAATAGGAATGAAAGAAAAGAAAAAAAAAATTGGGCATGTATAAATGTGCAAATGTGATGTAATAGAAGTAGAACTTCTTTATGTGATGCTTTTCTTGTGCAACTCTTGTACTCCGTTCCTAGTTGGAATATCGTGGAAATGCTTGTGTTGTGACGCCTTGGGCGGATAGGGGAGACTCTGTCCGTTCGGCGGGTCTGGCGCACGCGCCCGTGCGGGTTGTCCTCTCACCTAGTTGGTGTTAAGGCACGGCGGGGCGTGACAGAGACACTCTAAGTGAAACTCTTTGAGCCCCTCATGCTATGCATTTGGGCAGTATTGAAGAGTACATGGACCAGATGGGTCACACTAGTGGCAGGAATGATGATGACACTGGAGAATTGTGGTGTAATACTTGAGGTAACAACAAGCGAAGACCGAGCATCGACTTCCTGAGAGCAAGTTGCGAAGGCTATCTACCCTCGTATGGATAGAGGATGATTACCGGAGATTCTGGTATGGGATTGTCTCGCTTCCAAGCTAGACACGATGTTAGTTGGGAGATTGTGAATAAGGTGCTAAGCCCGCTCAATTACCGCTATTCTTATGATTTGGTTTGAGGAAGGATTCGCACAAGTATACCTTGGTAAATTGTGCGACTGCGTGGAGCGCCTAGCTCTATTATTTTGGAATGTGAGCTAAACGGGTAATTCTCAGTGAAAAGTAGGATTTCGAGCATGAAATCAGATGTTCTGAATGTGATACCTAGTTAAGGGAATCCAGGAGTTATGTGCATGAGGAATCTAAGTCCTAAGTTCATTGGACAATTTGAGATCTTGGAGCGATTGAGCTTAGTGGTGTATTAACTTGTTTTGCCTCCGGACCTGTTAGAGGTATATGATGTGTTTCAGCTGTCGACGCTCCGAGTAAGTATTTTGATCCTACCCCGATGGTGGATGTCGCTTCATTAGAGCAACATGAAGACCTAAGCTTCAAGGAGCAATTGTTGTGGATTTGACTTGTGGAGTGTAGAAGCTCGAAATTGTGATCATTCCTTTACGAAGGTATCTTAGAGCAACCATCTTGGATGCGAAGCATTGTGAAGATGGAGGTTTCATTGCGAGGGCGATGTTCTTATCTCCTTCAGATTTACTGTTGTATTGTTGGTTGTTGATCCGTAGTTTCGCGGACGAAACTTCTCTTTAGGAGGGGGGAATATAGCACACTAAACTTTAGCAAATTGCGGAGTTCTAGTGAGAGAATAGTACTTTATACTATTATGGAGACATGGAGTGAGTTAGGAGAACTTGGGAGTGTTTTCGGGACTTAGAAAGTACGAAAACGGACTCCGGAGAGCGAAATCTGCAAAAGGTGCAGATTTCAAATTTTTGCATTGTATTCCGGTATGGCTTGAGATACCGGAACGGATTTGATTTATTCCGGTATGGATTTGTGAGATACCGGAATACTGTGTATTGGCTTGTTTGGCCAGCGCTCGGGTTCTGCGGAATCAGACCTTGATACCGGAATTGCTTGGTACCGGTATGTCTGTTCGTATACCGGTACGCAGTGCTGCAGAATGTGATTTCTAGCAGTTTTGTGATTTTTGACCTTTAAAGGACCTAAGTGGATTTTGTGCTCGGGATTTAAATACCCCTCCACCCCTCTCTTGTGCCCTAGTTGCTGAGGCTTTGGGAGAAGGATGTAGGCTTCTTCCCTCTCTCTCTCTAGATTTTCTCTTCTCCAACCCTCTAGATCATGGATTTGATCTCCTCTTTTTCTTCTTCTTCATGGTAACTTGCTCCCATGGCATGGAGAGGAGCTCGGGATTGAAGAGTAGAGCTTGTTTGTGGATCAAACTTCAACCCTAGCACTTGCTAGCTTGGATTGGAGCTCTTGAGGTGGTGAGTGGCTCTCTAGCAACCTCTTTTCATAAGTATTGCATGAAATTTTGGACGTAAACCTATTTTGGTAGAAACTAGGGTTTGATTTAGGGTTTCTTGATTATGAGCTCTTGAATTAAAATTGATGGGTGTAGAATGATGCTTTAGGTTGGATTTGAAGCTCCAATGGGTTGATCTGGAGTTTGTCCAAGTTTTTCTTGGAATGAGATAATTTTCACCCATTTTTCTCCTTGTATTATGGTGATTTTTGAGATGTGCTCGTTCGAAACTTGTGACCCCTTGGAAAATTCTCTTAGGGCGCATGAAGCTTAGGGGACAACTTCGTTTGAAGGAACGACGAGGTTTCGATGGGTATCCGGTGGGTCTGACCTCACCGAAATAGGTGAACTCCCCTATGTCTTATATTTAGCTTAATGGCTTAAAAGGGTGCATATTCATGATAGATATGACATGAGAGAATTTTGGAATGCATAATATATATGTGTTACATATGCGAATTACATGCCCTGTGTAGTAGGGATCATAAATGAGAATATGCATAGTGCATTATGGATAGTTATGATAGAATGGCATTTCACTTTATGTAAGTGTAGAAATACATGCTCGAATGATTTAAACAACATATGGAGTAATAGATGGATAGTGGACTTGGAGACACTTAGCATATTGGCTATTAGTAGAAGCAAACATATGACATATTCATGTGATATCATGTGTTGCACCTTATTTAGGTGAGCAACTAATAATGGCATTGTGACTTAGTACCCGACCTTTAGGTCGCGGGGTGAAATTTCATGTTTAAGACATGATGAAAGGGGTTTCCTACTTGCTTAATTATGTGATTGGCAAAAGCATATATTTGCTTAGTTAATTGAGAATAGATTACTTGCACGGTGATTTCTATACTCCATGAAGTGGAGGTTCATATAGTATGACATATGCATATCATGAATGATGATTTGGTTGGCATTTGAAGAATGCATCAATTATGGCATTGTAGAATGCATGGATTATGGCATTGTAGAATGCATGGATTATGGCATCTGTAGAATGTATGGATTATGGCATTTGTAGAATGCATTGAAAATAGCATTAGTATAATGCATTGAATATGGCTTTGGTGATAGCTTATGATAGTAACCCGTTGGGGTCATGAATAAGACGTAGATCCATTCTTATTGGTAATTGAGATGTAAATATTTGCATGTTAGAGACATGTTGCATATTGGTAGAGATATACCAACAAGTAAATTGAGAACAAGTATGGCATATGAGTTATGGTTCCGACCCTCGCGTCGATGTTATGATTTCATATTTTAGACATGATGATTGAGAAATGTTGGCTTAGGATACGATGCTTATGATCAGCGCTTGCTTGCCCTTGTGCTCATTCGCATATGCTTGTAAGGGTCGCTCCCTAGAAGCCGGCACTCCGGAGTTGGCCTACGCGATACATTTTCGCCCGTGCGGGATTGGGCGCCGAAGTGGATTGCCGTGGGGAAAGGCTCATTTTTAGCGTGAGAATGTTGACTACCATGGGGCCATTAGGCATGGCACAGGCCGGGACGTTACCATGTGTAAGTCCCCTCGTTGATTGGGTAAAAGCTAAGTAAAATTTGACATAGTACATCACAGTTGGGTTGATGCATATACATATAGTAGTGAGTTGTTATTTCGTGGCATTACTTAGCTTGACCTCATTTGGTTGCATTCATTGTAGTTGGACATTCATGTTAGTCACTATTCGCATTGGCAACCATAGTAGTATTAAACCTATACTCATATTGGTTAGTATAGTGGCATGGATATAAGATGTTAAGGAAAGGTTTTCCTTTTATTAGTGTTCATAGCACGATGATGAACAAGCATATAAACGGTTGTGAATAACATATTTGTGCATGTGATAGTATTAACTCATATTCGTGTAGATGATTTTGTCACGAGGAGGCGATAGTAGTAGATTTACTTTTTAGCATTTACTGCTTTATGCTTTATGTTGCACTTATACTATTGTTGCCTCAGTTGACCTAGTGGTGTATTTCGCCACTCTCGGCGGCTTACCCACTGGGAACTATTGTTAATAGTTCTCACCCCCATTTGTTGTTGGTTTTTGTTTTAGAGCCTTCCGCAGCGGGAGAGGCTAGGGATCGAGGCGAGGGGTTAGCTACTAGCTAGAGCCTCTACGATGATGCTATAGATGGACCCTGACACCTTTCTTTTGTTTTGAGCGAAAGGTGTATAGTTGTATCTAGTTGAGTGATCTCCTAGTGTTCATAAGATGTACTTTAAGCGAATTTTATTGTATATCTTGAGATTATAGTTGTGATGAACTTATTTTAGTAGTAGAATTATGTACTTGCTCTGATCACCTTGTTTAGGATGAACTCCTGCTACTTCTTGTGTTGTTCTTGTTGTAGACGCCTTGTGTGCATCGGGAAGGTGCTGGTGTACACAGTGGGTCTGTGCACGTGCCTAGTAGGCTTCCATTGGGGCCCGGAGCGTGACAGATTATTATGGTATCAGAGCCTAGGGTTGAGTCTTAGTGGACCTAGTGAACCTTAGGCTGGTTGGACGATAAGGAATAGGAACGGGAGAGACGGAATCTCTTGTGACTTATTGGCGAAAGTAACACGATCGGGTCATGTCTTTAGCTCCAAAAGTGTTGGAGTTGGATCGAAGTGAAGCACTTCTATACCCTTGGAGGGTCACGTTGGCGGCCGACAACGTGACATCGGGGAATAGTGGAAGTCCACTTCATTACTTTCGCATGATTGGGGTTGTAGTTGTGTGTGGGGATGCGTTGGCGTGGATGTTTCGACCTGCGCATGTTATGTTTGTTGCAGCTTCAGATGGGATGACGTACTCCATAGCGGCCGAGGCAGCCGAGACGGGAATTCTGCACCCTCCGGATCTGGTGAGATCCTGAAGTTGAGAGAACAGTTAGCTATTACAGCGAGCATGGTGGAGTGGCAGACATGTTCAATGTTACTCCAAGTTGAGGCTTTACGCCGACAAGATGAGGGAATTAAGCGGCTGGAGGACTTGTTGATCCAGTAGGCAGCCGACCTCAAGAAACTCTACGAGAATGTGAATTGCACCTTGATGGGGCGAGAGACGTGGAGACCATCGGGACAGCAAGAGAAGTCACTAAGAGTGGCAAGTTATATGTAAGAGGTCTATCAAGGCATTCAAAGAGAAATTGATCTCGAGGACGTGGTTCTTTAGCTGGATGAAAGACATCAAATCGTCATCAACTATTACGATGTGCGAGCGGTGGAATCCGCATGTACCCTACAATGCCTTTGACGTGGAGGCGAGTGTTTTCTTTGTGGCCAGGTGGGCTATTCCTAGTTGAGTGTTCGAGGAGAACAATGTCGACGATATCGGCATCGATTTCGCGTAGCTGGCACCGGGTGAACGCATGCCTGTATGTCAGGCGGAGGATGATGTAGCGACGAAAGAGGTTATCGCAGTTTGTGGTGTTGGAACTTGAGCACTGTGACGCCCCAACTTCCCAGGGGTCACCCATCCTAGGACTATTTCCGTCCTAACACGCTTAACTCTCTTAACCTCTTGGGCCTTGCCACCACCCAAAATGCTTAAGCCGGATTAAGAGTTTAGCTCTATTATATCTTATATATAGGACTACTTAGGGTCTCACAATCTTCCCCCCTTTAAGCCCTGACGTCCTCGTCAGACTCAGACTCACAAGTACCAGGCAATGTGAGACTCGTCTCGCTAGCCCTATCATTCCGACCCTGGCTCAGCCGAGACTCATCTCACACTTCCGGCTGGTAATTGGCTCTGATACCAACTGTGACGCCCCAACTTCCCAGGGGTCACCCATCCTAGGACTACTCCCATCCTAGCACACTTAACTCTCTTAACCTCTTGGACCTTGCCACCACCCAAAATGCTTATGCCGGATTAAGAGTTTAGCCCTATTATATATTATATATAGGCCTACTTGGGGTCTCACAAGCACACTGGTTGCTGTGATTGCGTTGCTTATGCTTTCTGGACTGGCTGTTCGTCGAATTGCATGGCATTGAGTTTGTTCCTTGCTGCATGTAGGATGAGCTCGGTCTCGATTACACAGGTATTTGGGGGTGCTGTCTTTGTGCCCCATTCGGATTGGAAGTTCCTGTGTGCCAATAGATTGATTTGCTTTGTTAGTTTGAGGGGGTGGTGGCTTTGATTTGGACTTGGGCTAACTCCTCATGTCACGCCCCGGGTTACCTCTTCCCAGGCGCATGACCAGATCCGCCGCATACACAGTATCTCTACCATGTATACGAAGCGAAACAACATCCACAATAAAACACACAGAGCTAAAGGTATCAACAGAGCTGCTATATAATATATCAAAAGATCACTGTACATACATCATCCATAACTCTCATATAAAACTATCATATACAGACTGATATCAACATCACACAGTATGTACAAACTCCACCATCTATCCAAAAATGGGTATACCTCTAGCCAACTATCCGGGGAATAGCTCTACCCGACGGTCTCCTTTCCGCGCTCAGTATGCACGACTGGGGAAGAAGACTCTGCAAAAAGATGTCACCAATGGGTGTGAGAACTACTATCAATCAAGTAGTCCTCAGTGGATACCGCCACCAGCCTCAGCGGTCTGCCCACTAAGTCCTCAATCTCAAGAGATATGAATAGAGCAATAAAAGAGTAGGAGATATACTACCACTACTATGCACAAAGCTCAACTGTCAGTATGAATACCAATGAACTGAATATACCAAATGAGGACTATCATACACAATACAATACCTGCGAACCAGCTAGTACAGGAACCCCATCTGTACCTAGCTCTCGCCATACAATACCTCTCAATACAATACCATACCTCTCAATACAATACCATACCTGCGGCCTGATCCCGCTCAACACAATAGGGAGCTGCTCAACACAATAGGGAGCCCAACTAGGACAGGAACACCATCTGTCACTAGTTCCTCGTACAATCCTGTGTACGGAACATGCCAACTCTAGAGTGGTACTCGTGGGAGCGACCCAACCGAGCAAAGTACAACCATAGTAACCGCCAAGCACCCGCAGGTATATGATCGACACGACTGGGTCAACAAAGGATCATGTGCCCTTGGCACCTTAAAGGATAGTCAACAAGTAAGACCCAATCCACTGTGCCCTCGGCACCACAAAGGATAATCAACAAGTATGACCCAATCCATGCTCTCACAAAGAACCACGTGCCCTCGGCACAATCAATGCTCCAGTGCTCACAATCATCTCAACTCTACCACAAAGAGGAGGCTCTCAACTCTACCACAAAGAGGAGGTACAACAACATAGCACGAGCCACAACATGATCACCTACACTACATGTACAACAACTGGTACAAGGAATCAACAGAATAGGTGTAGGTCCAAATCATGCAACAGGGATACAAGGAAATGCATGCTCATATACATATCATTAGCACATCTAAGATCATAACATGCCCATGCAGTCTATAGATCAGTCTCACCCTAACATGGCATCTCTACATAATCTTAGCATGGCATACTAACATAATCCCAATATCATAATCCAATATCCACATATCATAATCCAATCATGCTAACATAATCCAAACAACATCATATCATATTATGCTAACATGAGATAAAACACGTAGGAGGAAGTCCACTGAATCTGGCAAACATCAACCCACCTCAAATGCTAATCCAACCACGGTGGGGAAGGAACAAGCCTCAGATCCAACCCTCCAGGATAACGAACTCCGGCAGCACCCCGATCTGTCAAAACCTCCAAGGAACTCTATCTCCAGAATAACAGCTCAGCACCAGATCAGATCAGCAGGATAGAGGAGAACAAGCTAGATCACAAACTAATGCCAACACATGGCCCTTACACTAGCTTTCTCTCTCTAGAAACGAAATCACCAAGTGGAATAACCCCAAAAACCAACAGGGCTCACCTATTTATAGGCTGCCAAAAGTTCACATTCGGGCGCCCACTTCCCAATTTCCGGGCGTCCGGAAATCCTGCCGTACAGGTGTCGTCGCGCGGTCAAGCGGCCGGTCGATAGTCATCAGGCGGTGGGGCGGCGTGTCTCCGGCGATCGACACGTGTCCTGCGTCGCGACACGTGGCTCTCCACGTCAACAGCTCAAACCGGATCCTCAATCCGGGCGTCCGAATCATGCATCCAGATCCGATCTCCGTCGGCCACAACCGGATCATCCGCAAAGTGCAACGGGGTCCGGAACATTCGGGCGTCCACAACCTCACTTCCGGGCGCCCGAATCCTGCCAAGTCCAGAAACCCTAAATCTCAAAATTCTCCGAGTACTACACCTCAGGTATCATGTTACCGATGATTGTATGAGCCGAGCCGTAGTGTCTTAAAAATCTGGACACGAAATAGTGTTTCCAGAGGGTGTGAAGATTTGCTGTTTGCGATAATTATTTCACCTACCCAAGCTCTCTCTCTAACCAATGCTCTCTCTCTCTCTCTAAAATCTCAACTCTTCGCTTCCTCTAACATCAAATCTCTCTCTGCTAAGCACTTTCTCCTCTTTTATCTCTTCACATATCTAACTTAAAAAACTATTTTTCTAATCTCAACGCTCTCTCCCTTTAACCTCAAATCTCTCTCTCTCTCTTTCTAAGCTAAGCTCTCTCAATTTATCTAAGAATAAATTCTTCATTATTGTTGAAAAAAAGGTATATTAGCTGGCTATTTTATTTATTACAATTTGATCATTAATATCTTATCCGATTTTTTGTAAAACGATGTTAAAATTTTCGATAGCATTATTTTAAATTAATTAACGAAACACATATATTAATTGTATATTTTTCGTAATTTTAAATAATATGACCGTACGAACCAAACACCGGAATGCCGCATTCTTAGTAATATATAGGATGAGTATGAATAAGATCATTGGACATCTTTTTATTTCTAGTAATATTTCATAGTGCGAACCAAACGCGTCCTAATTGCCCACCTCAACATGTGAGTAGTGGGGCCTTTAATTTCAATCCTCAAAATTTCAACCCTTGGGTGGCACCCTTATTTGGGATCTCAGATATACACCCCAATTTAGAATATACATACAGTATTTCTCAAAAAAAAATAGACCAACTTGGGTCGTCATTTTATTCTATTTTTTTAAACAGTATTTTTTATACAAAATAGCATGTAAGGGATAATGAAATTTTTGTACACTTTACATCCAAAGTATGCATATGCATTAGTTTGACATCAAAAAAATAAAACTTATGTCTTTTTTTTCCTTTCCGGAGCTCTTTTAAGTGAGTTGTTATATCTTATTTGATCTTAGTACATTATAAAATTAATCATTCATAATAATATAAAAAAGTGTTTTCAACCGCATATCAAAATTATATAAAATTTTTGTTTAAAAAAAAAATAAAAAATGGCAACGACGTTCTAATTAAGCTTGCAAACAATAATTTTATTTTTTTAATAAAAATAATGAAGAACACGAACTCAAGGACTTTTTTAACTGTTCTTAAATGAACAATTGCATTTTATTGGCGCATAAGGCTGCGCTACCCGTGCACGCGGTACGGCGGCATCTACATATGTAACCTACCCTACAATTACTACCCTACGAGCCCATAACATAACATGCATATAATATATTTTTCCATGGGGAATTACTCCTCAGCTAATAGGGAACCTACGAGAGACAAGTCCATGTGACAAATATTCCTTGGTTTCCAAACCCTAACCTCAGAAGTCAACCCAACAAGACAAGCAAACCAGGCAAACTAACTACTATTTCTACATATAATGATGATAATGTATTAAATGCATGTTTCGCGGATGACAACGAGGTACGCCCATCTTTAGATACTACGTATTAATTGCGCGTGCTTTGCACTTGTGTTAATATATAATAAAGTATATTCTTCTAATTTATTCTTTTTATTTATATTAAAAACTCATGTGTCAAAAATGACATACCAAATACCGAATAATATAATAATAATAATAATAAATTATTACGTATAGAACTATTCAATAATAGAGCAACAAAGATCAAAACAAAACTATATACGAAGCTAATACAACATAGAATTCGAAGATCTCTAACATAAGGATTAATGGATCACACGAGACTAATTAATTGCAATTCAAGATACAAATTACAAATTGTAGGTCCGAAAAGATCGAACAAAAAACTATTTCCAATAGCATTATAAATAGACTCGATTAAATTAAATTAGAAATGATGAATTAATTCTTTACACATGAAATTAAATTACTATACAGTAGCTTCATGATAAATCGGGAAAAAAAAAAATCCGAAAACAATAATAGATATGATTTTTTGTCATATAAGCATAAACAAATAAATAAAATAAAAAATAAAAAATAAACATAGTATATAAAGATAATTTATTTGTATTAATAAAAAATATAACTATAATAATATTAAAAAAATTATAATTCAATAAGCATGCGGCACTAAATCATTTCAAGCCCACAAAAAAAAACCTAAAAGGACCTATAATATCCCTTTTTAAAATTCCTATCCTTACCAAATTCAAGGCAAGTTGATGTTATACCCATAACGACATTGCATTCTTATATAGAAAATAGAATTACTCAATAAATAAAAGAAATAATACATAAAATATTTAATATCTATTAATTTAGGGATGGTGAAAATTAATAAGGAATGAGAAAAGTACTAGACAAGGATTCTTGCCAAATATAAAATATTTAAATACTATTTTTTATCAGCTTAAACTTTTAGAGAATAGTAGCTATTTCGTTTAATTTCACATGGTATCAGAGCTGGAAGTTCTGAGTTCGAGTCACGCCAGATTCCTAGTATTATTAATTTTCTACTACTATTTAATTCAAGTCCACGTATGGGCCTAGTGAAAACTCTCGAGCCCAGACGTAAGGGGGAGTGTTAAATATAAAAATATTTAAACATTATTTTTTATCAGCTTAAGCTTTTATAGTACAACGATTGTTTCATTTATTTCACAATTCTTAGAATAATGCAATAAATAAAATTCATCCTTTTATTGTTTGGAAGACGAAAGGATAAGTTGTAAAGAAAAAAAGAAAAGAGAAAATTTTCTATTCTTATGCTAACAGGAGAAAACAAACTAATATAAAAATCAACTCAACCTAGAAAACGTATTGATAATTTTAAAAAATTAACTAATATAAAATATTTATATTTATTTAAAAAATTTGTGAGAGATCGTAGAAATCTAATATATATTTATTTAATTAATTAATAAAATAATTATCTATCTATCTATACGTATACATGAATTTTCATATCTAAATCCTACGTGGATGTACCCCCTTAATTTGAGGGAGGTGGTGCCCTAAGCCGTTTCTTTTCTTCTTTAAAAAACTACATTTATTCTATTTTTTTAAATGCCTCTTCGCTTTCCGTTGTATTTACTTGCATTTACTTTCCTTTTTTTTTTCAGTGACCCTTGGCCTACCATCCATAAAAAGATGTATAATATTTGTACTTAAATTTGTATTGTATAGTTATGCAAGGAGGTGCTTCCCCCTCCTCTAATGGCTCCCGAGGACGAGAAGTATAGGGTAGAATATGGAGTCGCCGGGAAGGGGTTGAAGGCGCTGTGGTACCTCACGGAATCGTCGGCATCGACAGAGGATACCCCTAAACGAGAGTGCGAAGGAGTCCGATATCTATGTAATAATTTTCTTCTCCTATAATTCTTTTTTGTCTTTCATTGAATTAAATTCTATTCTAAAAGCCTTAATGTGTTTTTTTATATATTATTAAATTCAATCAAATATGATTATATTCTTCTGTTTCTTTTTTATGTTCTATATTTGTTTATTTAATATATAAATTTTTACTAAAAAAATTTTATCCGCCGTATTGCGCAGGTTCCTACGTTGTTCATTAAAGGGTATTGAAAAAAAAAGAATATAGAAATTTACTTTTATTCTTATATAATTTAATATAATACGCAACCAATTCACTTAAAGCGTACAGATACAGCGCACACGGGTCTCGATTATGACTCGGCCCCACTAGCCTCACGTCACTTCGAACATGACTCGGCCCACCCATGTCACGCCCCGCCGGCCCTTTAACACCAACTAGGTGGAAAGGATAACCGCACGGGCGCATGCACCAGACCCGCCGAACGGATAGAGTCCTTTCTATCCGCCCAAGGCGTCACAACACAAGCTTATCCACAATGTTCCAACTAGGAACGGAGTACAAGAGTTGCACAAGAAAAGCATCAACATAAAGAAGTTCTACTTCTATTACATCACATGGCACAATATACATGTCCAAATTTTTCTTTTCTTTCACTTTCATTCCATACATCATGTTCCAAAACTATGGAATACACAACATTCATACAAGAATGAAAATCCCCCTATGCTATCATAGTCCAAAAATAGGGGTACAACTCTATGTATCACCAAAATGGAAGGGCCGCTATCTAAAGAGCCAAACCCTTGCCTCGCTCCGCCGCCTCACTCGCGGAAGGACCTGAAAAATGTAGGGTGAGAACTATAAACATAGTTCCCAGTGGGTAAGGCCACCCAAGAGAGAAGCTCGACCCACCAGGTCCAAAGGAACACCATATGCATAAGTTAGATCACATATAACTATACAACAATTATTTACATGCTTGTAAATAAACATAAAGGATGCAACCAAATGAAATATAATTTATCATTCTCTCCTAGGTTCATCCTATGTCTCACAATGACTAAGTTCATGTACTTGTCATTTACTTATGGTTTCGGAATCGCCGTCTCACCATAATTATTCCAACATTCGAGGAGTGAACTCGTCACCTCCTAGTTCGAGTAGCGAACACGTCGCATACTCGGGATAGCAAAATCGTCGCCTACCCCGTCTCAACACCGCCATTACATGGCATGGATAGCGAACTCGTCGCATATCCGGGATAGCAACCTCGTCGCGCATCCCCTCTCGACACCGCCAATCTCAAGGCGAGGTAGCGAAATCGTCGCCTACCCGGGATTGCAAACTCGTCGCACATCCCGTGTCGGTACGGCCAACTCATGGCATGATAGCGAAATCGTCGCCTACCCGGGATAGCAAAATCGTCGCACATCCCGTCTCAATACGGCCAACTCATGGCATGGTAGCGAAATCGTTGCCTACCCGGGATAGCAAAATCGTCGCACATCCCGTCGTTCACGTTTTTCACTTGCCAACCTAAGTCTCATGACCTTAGGTTCAAGTCACTAAGTCTCGCCTATATTCAATAACACTAGGCTTACTTTCTCATTATCAACCTAGGTTCCATGACTCTAGGTTCCAATCTCATGTCAAACCTATGTTCAATGACACTAGATTTCAATCTCACATGTTCCAACCTATGTTCAATAACACTAGGTTTAATCACACATGCAACCATGCAACAAGTATTAATATTTGAATTATACTTGAAATATACATCATGCAATAGGATCTCATTGTTCATCCTATCATGATTTTTACCTTTGCCAACATGTAAATTCTAGGGTTCACAACACATACTATTTTATCTTTAAATGGATATTTACCCTAGACATGGAAGTGACCTAATCACTTCGGTAAACACAAACCCACCTCAAGAGCTTTCAAATACTTGTGTTCTTCAAGCTCCTAAGTGTCCAAGTTTTGAGTTCTTGCTTCAACCCAAGCTTCTATAAGAAAACGGTTCGTTACTCATTACGAACCCTAAATTCAACTCAACATGTGAAATCAAGTGTTCTAACATGATTTCCTATGCCTCAATTGTAATTCCCGAAGGTTCAAATATTTTTAGAATCTCTCATTACAAAAGCCCCAAATCTACCTAGGGTTTGCATGCATGCAAGCCAAACCCTAGATTTCATGGCCAATCTTCCATCATTTGTGGTTTAGATTGCTTAGGGTTTTCAAAAACCTCATTTCAAAGGATTAAATCCTAGGTTCAAACCCTAAATCACAAGAACTCACCTCAAAGCCCTAGCTCCCTAGCTTCTTCTTGCACCAAGAAGCTCCAAATCCACCTTAGAAGCTTTTCCCAAGGTCAAATCCTTCACTTCTCCAAGCCTTGGAGAGATCTCTAGAGAGAGAAAGTGAGGGAGAGGGAGAGGGGAGTGAGGAGAAATGGAGGAGTAATGAGGAGAGGAACCCCAGCCCTCTATATATAGCCTATCCCCCATGAAATTACCAAAATACCCCTTACTGGGTATTCTGCCTCAGCCGGGTCCGGACCTTGCAGATGGGGTCCGGACCCCGCACTGATAACCGACCAGCGCGCAGGCCGGGTCCGGACCTTGCAGATGGGGTCCGGACCCCGCACTGATAACCGACCAGCGCGCAGGCCGGGTCCGGACCTTGGCATCAGGGTCCGGAACCCGTACGCACCCCAACCTAGCACGCGGCTCGGGTCCGGACCGTAGCTGCCCGGGTCCGGACCGCAGCTGCCCGCGGACTTCATTGTCCGGACCCCAGCTTCCAGGGTCCAGACCCCGTGAGCAGTTTTGCTTCGGTTGGTCCTTTTTTCACAATTTTTCGATTTTCGGGTTTCCACTCGTACCCATAATGTTCCGAAACCTTCGGAACCCAATTCCACACTAGCCATTACCGGCTCTCTCCGAACTTCATCAACTTTAGTAAAGTTCGAGACAACGCACCGAAATTCAAAGTGCTACAACCCAGCCTCACGCCACTTCGAACATAACTTGGCCCCACATGACCTCCCACCACAGGGCAGGATGCTGGCCTATTTAAGCCAACAATCCCCCCTCCAGCACCTGCACACATTTGCAGCATGCGGGAATCGAACCCGTGACCACTGGCTCTGATACCACTTGTCGGATCGTTGGCGCTAACCATTAATCTCAAAAGGCGACGAAACTAATAAACTAGTTTGATTCGCTCGGTGCTAAGATTATTTTAAAAGAAGAAACTATATATTACTTATAGCAAAAAAGTAAAAGAAAATTTTCATTACCTTAGTTAATGGGCACAAAATAACTTTACAATATTTTGGTTGAAAAATTTTATTTCAGAATATCATTTAAATTTCTAAATTTAAAGAACTTTCAATGATTCAATTTAATCTGGATAAAATTTGCATTGAATAATTACGGTCAAATTGGATTTCATATTTTGGATGTAGAATTTAAATTTAGAATACAAATTTAAATTTTATTTTAAGATTTTAAATTTATAATTTGAACTTAAACTCTGAGTTTTAAACATAAGTAAATATCTTTGATATTTTTCTCACAATTTCTTTAATAGAAAGTTTATTTTTGTAAATCAATTTTAGGTATTAAATAAAGTACCCATTCAGCCCGGCTTTTGTCAAGCCAAAACAGGAGGAACGCAAAATTTTAAGTTCGGCAACCCTTCGGCCTTTCTACCATAGAAGCTTGGAAAATTTGGAGTAATAGCAATGTTGGCCCCTAACATTTGCATATATATATTTTTATTTCAGTCCCCAATTATTTTTTATTTGTTGATTTTGCTTGATTTAAAATGTATAAATTAAAATTTATACTTATATTCAAATTTCAAGTTAAATTATATTTTTAAATTAAATTTCAAAATTCGGGTCAGATTTTTTTTAATTCAAATTTAATTTTAAATTTGATGGGCTAGAATTTTAAATTTAAATTCTAATTTTGAAGCAAAATTTAAAATTGATTTTGGGTTCAAATTTAAATTTGAATTTAAATTTTAGATTAGAATTTTGAATTCAAGTTAATTCTTGAACTCAAATTCAAAATTTTATTTAATTCTAAATTCAATTTTAGATTTAAATTTAAATTTTAAATTTTTATTCTTGAATTTAAAATTTAGGATGTGAATCTGAATTCGAATTTTAAATTCAAATTTAGATTTGAAATTAAATTCAATTTTGAATTCAAATTCAAAATTTTATTTAATTCTAAATTCAATTTTAGATTTAATTTTAAATTGAAAATATGTATTCTCGAATTTATTTTTTTTTTAAAATTTAGGATGTGAATTTGAATTCGAATTTAAATTCGAATTTAGATTTGAAATTAAATTTTATTTGCAAATTTAAATTTAAATTTAAAGTCAAATTCAAATTTAATTTAAATTATTATTAAAAATAATTAATGGGATCATTACATTAAATTCATGTTTTTTAATACACTTTATAATATTTTGCAATAATTTAAAAGAGATGTTACCAAATAGCTTTCTATAATAGAAGTACTTTTAACAAAAGCAGCCAAACGCTTCATAATTTTTTTTTTCAGTACTATACTAATTTCTACATTACTTTTTCAATTACACTACTCCAGGCAAAACAAGCCCAAAACCTTTTACATAACATTTTAATTAGTAATTTCAAACAAAATACGAATTCAACTTCGAATTAATAAATTTCAAATAACAATAAGTATAATGAAATAAAACATGAATTAGAATTTGAACTAAGGTTTAAGATAATACAAATCAAACTATATGTTTATTGTCACGCCCCGGGGGTCCATTTAGAGTTTATAAAAGATCAGCGGAAAAATACAGGATAATTTTTTTTTCTTTTTTATTAATACATTGACAATCTTGACCCCAGAGACGACAGACCCGCCACAAACACAGGGAGTCCACTGTTCACTCGGACAGAACCTCCCCTATATCTGCACGGCGTCACACAAGTACATATACAACACATTCATTTCATTCACATCAATAATTCAAACGTATCACCAACAGAAAGATCCTTTCAGTTTAGAGAAAAGCTACCACGAAGGGTAGGAGACGGGTTTTGCAAATCTTATCACAAGTATTTTATTAAGCATTAATAAACTACATGTCCAAAAAGTAAATAAAAACTGAACCATAATTCTAAAGTTATTTATTCAGAATGCAAGTAAGGAAACTAAACCACCGGGTCGGGAGTTCTAATGACCGCAAATGACGTGCCTCACGTCTCGCCCCGACTCGAACTAGCTGGATCACCTGAAAACAACAAGGTGGGGGGAGTGAGAACATGTAAACATGTCTCCTCCTCCCAGTGGGTACCGCAAGCCGACGAAGGCAAGCGTACACACCGATAACCAGGAGATAGATAGGTATAACAATACAGTAGCAATGAAAGAAGGGAAACAAGGTACAACTACACTAGTGCTACTGTAAATGACATGCATCAACAAATGAATATAGCAAATATACCCAATCTAAACATGCCACGACGGTCCGCAGACCTCAGGCTCATGCCACTCCTACTCTGCCAGCATATAAGTGCCCAACTGAGCTCACGGGTCGGACGTACGACCACTTTTCCAAAAAAGAACACCCTCTTGCGGGGATCAACCGCTGGTGTTCGCGAAATGCGCAAGAGTAATGGCGATCAATGCAAGTATGACCAATAAATGTTGGCAAACAGCCAATAATCCACCCCTCCGGGTATACCGACCGTATAGGTCATCAGACAACCGTGTCAAGAAACCGACCAAGAAGGTCACGAGAACATAATCTCAGATACGGATATAATCATATCTACTCTACTGCTAGAACAAGTAAAGAATGCAAGTAGAGATCACAAGGTGCCGGCTCAACTCATCACATATACTCATATAAGGAAACGAAAAGAAAAGGGTAGAAGGAACGTCACCGAGCATGCACCACTAGACCAACTTCGGATCGAAGTACCCACCTGTAAAGATCGCGTCGGAATCCGGAATGCACTGCGAATCAACCGGATCTACCACAGGTGCACGGAGTCAGGGAAAAATCACAAATGACTCAAACAAGACACAAACACACAACCCACAAATCCCGAGACTCGGTTTCCCAAAACCGATCTCCGTAAATTGCCGAAAGTCCCGAAATCACACCGGGATGTCCCCGGGACCCACAAACAGTCCCGAAAGGCACCGACTCACTCCATGAGTCGACCGCTGACCCGGAACACAGCCATTTGTATGTTCCGACAGCGAAAATAAGCTCGAACATCATTATTAATTAGTCTCGGACCATCGTTCCGATCCGGGTTCCCGGAAGTGACGATTTCGACACCGGAACCCACCGCCGCTCACCGGACGTCTCCGAACACACGAGACGGCCCAGACAACCAGCCAACAAGGCTCAGCGGCGAACCCAAACACATTCACACAGTGTCGGATGAACTCCGAACCGAAACTGCGTTCCGCCGACGGATTTCGTCGGAAAACGCTCCGAAAACTCTTTTTCGGAGGAACGAAGGGCAGCGGACCTTGGACAATCAGTCCACAGGTCACGCGTAGCGTGAACACGCTGCCCACAATGACTAAATTGTATAAAGCCCCTAAACATTCAATAATATTGCAACATAACATGCGTTTTACGGAGTTTATGGGTCGATACCTCGATCCGAGCGTAATCGAGGCTCGTCGAGACACACCCTGCTAGGTCTCGACAAGTTGGAGGCTGTGCTCGCTGTCCGGAGCACAGAGAACGACCGAGGAGTGCACAGGAGCAACCAGAACCTCAACCGGAAAGGCGGTCCGGGAGCGACGATCAATAACTTGCTGTTTCAGGCCTCGATAATTACAAAACATGTGAGCACGGAGGTAGTCAGCACCTCAGGAAGGTTGTGCTCACCAGCGGAGTCAACGGAAGTGCACGGATCGCCGGAACAGTGATGCTGTCCAAAACAGCCCCATCTCGGGCTGAACCTGAGAGCAACGTGTTGCTCCGGCCGACGGCGGCGACGACGGCGGGTGCTCCAGTGGGAGACAGGTGCGGCCGGCGGGGGACGGCCGGGGCTTGCATCAGCCGGCGGTGGGAGGCGGCAGTTGCGGCGGGCGGTGGTGCCCTAGCCCGCACAAACCCGGGGTGAGCTCGGGTTAGTCTCAGCGGCGGCGGCGCCGGACGGTGACGGGGGTCCCTCCGGGGTCACGAGGGAGGAAGGGAAGGCCGGCCAGAGCAGCGGCGGCGGCGCGCCAAGTCGCACGGTCGCCCGCAGGCTCTCAGTCTCAAACCGGCCGCGGCGGCGCTCGGAACGATCGGCGGCGACGGCGACGCCGGGGATCGGGTGCGGCGGTTCCAGGGAGTCGAGGGACATCGGCAGGAGGCTTCAGGCGGCGGCGGCTGGTGGTCTCTGTCACCACCAGCCCGCACAGGCCACATGCGGCCCGGCCAAGACCGCAGGGCTACAGCGGTGCGCAGAGACGGCCGAGGACGGTGGGGCAGCGCGCCGGAGGTATGTGGTGGCGCCGGCAACCCGCAGAGGCCACCAGAAACTCTTTCTGGTTTGATCTAAGCCGTGGAGAAGAGAAGAAGGGAGAGTGGAGGGAGATGAGGGTGGTGGAGGGGCTGGCAGCAGCCTCTGCCGGCGGCGGCTGGCCGACGGCGGCGGCGGTTGCGCGCAGGACACTCAGCCCGAGGGGAGGGGAATTGGTTAGGGTGGCTGTAGAGGGGTGGAGGCTACAAGGGTTAGGGTTTGCATGAGCAAACCCTAAAACATATATATATACATATGCTCTTTTGCACATAAGTCCACCAGAACTCTTTATTTCATCATGAGTCCCTCACAGCACGCGCATTTTGCGCGTAAGCACCTCCACATAAAGTCTCACGCGATTCTGTACATAAAATGTTAGAACTTTTCGCGAAACCTCCAATTTTATCTTTTGACCCTTCCTTCGAAAATGCATTACATCTTGCGATCCGTCCGTCAGATTTCTGAACGGATAGCGCCAGCGCGTTCGGCGCTGTCGAGACATCGAACTCACGATTTTGTTTCGTTTGGTTTGGCTGTCGATTCGCGACGAACTCATCCTCTTTCCGATTCATCTATACGCCAATTGCTTAACGGCCGATATTCACTTTTAAATCCTCTCGATTAGCGAACTCGCGACCAAAGTTCATCGTCACCAACTTTCTTTCACACGATAGGTCCCTATCTGAGGGTTCACACGCAAAGCGGAGCTTCGATAAGCTTTGCATAGCCAACACAAGGAAGAATAAAAGTCTATTTTTCGACAAGATCCAGTTTTCTCGAAAACCGTGTATCAAATCCAAAATCTGTTAGCGTCATTGAGTCCAGAATAGTCCGACAGGAAAACGAGCTATTGGACCACTAAGAACGGAGTCCGATACACTCCGGAAGCCATCTTTAATCATCGGCCTATCCGGAAAACCAGAGTTACTATTCACTTAAGTGAATTTTCGAAATCACGTAACTCTTTCATTTTAAATCATTTTCTCCCGAAACTTGACGAGTGATTATGTAATTAAAATACACACAAAAACATCGTCAACGAAGAGTCAAATTAGGCAGTAAAAATCTCAGTCCTTACATTTATATAGTTGATAAAGATAATCATACTTATTAACAGGATAAGCAAAAAATCAGACAAATATAATCCTACACATTCATGATCCTTCGAATTCATAAAAAGAGTCTTTAACTTACGAAAATGACTTCTAGTATTCTTAAAAATAACTATTAAATTAATTAAACATTTGAACTTAAAAGTTGAGGCACACTTTAAACTTTGAATTATTAAAACAGAGAAACATTTGATGAATTAAAATATAAATTCAAATTCAAATAATAACTCATTTAAAGAATTTACTGTAATGTATTGAAATTCAATATAATGCATCGAGCTTTAGCCCAAATGGCAAAGTGAGAATTAAAATTATATTAGACATGATGAAATAGATATGGAGAAGTTTAGGTTGAGTTTGAAATGAGTTGGAACCAATTTGGAACGAAACAATATTTTGAAAGAAATGAAAATTTGGTTTTCCAGACTTTCCGGACTCCTCGAAAAGTATTTTGGGAAGTCGCTTGATCGAGCACTTGATTCAAGAAGATGCTTTACTTGACAGCAAGTGTATGCAGATGGACAAACATTCGGATGTTCGAATCATCCTGTGGGCATCCGAAACCTGCCAAACTGTTTCTACGAGAGCCTATTTTTACTTTCGGATGCTCAACCTGAGAAGAGGGGTTGCTCGGCATGTTAATTGATCGGGCGCTCGATTTGCCCTGCGGGCGTCCAAAAAAGATGTCGTGTAGATAGGCGGGCATCCAAATAAACTTTCGGATGTTTGAATCTGAGGGCTCTGGAGCTACAACTTGAAGCTTTCGGGCGCTCGAAACCTGGCGGTTTTCGTTAATTGCAAATACAAATGATTGGAGGACTTTAAGAATAATTAATAGCACTCTTATAAATATCCCTTCACAATCAACACTCCTCTCTCACCCTTATTTCCCATCTCACTCTCTTTCTCTCTCTACTTTCTCTTTCTAAAAGAGAAAAGGGAATCCTAGGCCACCATTGTTGGGATCTTGAAGCTCCATCTTCTAGCAAGATTGGAGAAGGATAAGGGCACTTGGAAGGAGCTTTAAGAGAGGGAAGACAACCTTCCCAAGTCTCATTTTTCTTGTTTGGAGGAGAAGAAATGAGTTGGAATTTTCAAGTTCAAATTTGAAGGATTTTCTAAATGAGGGTTTTGAAAGTTCTAGCTTGGTTAGAACTTTCTCTTGCCTCAATTACTCAAGGGATATTTCTAAGAGGGTTTTATAAGACAAGGTAGGAAATATCTCTTTAATAGGATAATCTCTTCTTTATCGAAAGTATTCTATTTCTAATGCATGAAGTCTAAACTTCCATGTTCTTTTATGTAAGAGTAAGTTAGTCTTTATGAATGTGCATGAAACAAGTTTTCGGAGATTCATGAGGAGTTATGGCCATATGACCTAGCATCTATTTTCGTTTGGTTCGGGTATAAGCAAGAACTAGCTATTCAAGGGATAGGTACAAGTGTGGGGATAAGAAAAATAGCGTTTGGATGTAAATTGGGTTGTTCACAGGGATAAGAAAAATAGCGTTTAGATAGATAATATGGAATAAGAAGAATAGTAGGTAGTTTATATATAGAAAATGGAGGTATAGGTGGGGATAGTTATACCAGCTTATTCCATGTACCCGAGAACTACTATATTCTCGGGTAAATAATTTGCGTTTGGGTATAAAGGGGGGAATAAGGGGTTATCCCCCCCTTATCCCCTTAAATGTTTTTTATCCTCTCTTGTTATGCCATGTCATCTTAATAGCATTCTTCGTGAGCAAGTATAACACCATTATGAGGACATAAGGACTTAGTGGACATAATAGTGGTACTAAATATAGGAGAAAAGCTCTGGTGATGAATATAGTGACATATAGGTAAACCACAAAATTTTTGTTGTAAATGACATGACAACATTTGGGTAAATTCATACTAGTGTCAATTGAAACCTAGGATGTAAACTAAGAGATAAGCAATAGCATCGCTTATGGGAATTGCGACCTTACAAGTCACGTCTTTTCCGAAGAGTCATCATGGGTAAAGCTTGATCACCCTCGACTCCCTTATGCCTTAACTTGGGAAAGTATGATTAATCTCGACCCTAAGTGCTTACCAATTGGGGATAGGTTTAATCACCCTCTATTCTCCATGAGGTGTTTATAATGGAATTTGAACCAAACTAACGAGTCGACTAGAGTTAGTGTAACGTCACGAGTAGATCTTTTCGCTAGTTTTCAATTTCAGAATTATGCAGCGGTGCTTTTGTGGACCTTGGGAGGCTTGTTAGATTATTCCTACTGGATTAGAGAAGTGAAGAGGTATCTTTGAAGTTCTTTCCCCTACTATTGTTGGATTGCATTTACAGACAACTTTTGGGACTGGATTGTACTTACAAACAGCTTTAAGGACTCAGTTACAGTTCAGTACAGCTTTTCACCCGCAGACTGATGGATAGTCAGAGAGAACGATTCAGATATTGGAGGATATGTTGAGAGCATAGTCCTCGAGTATGGTGGTGGAAGTTATCGACGCGACATTTGGCAATAGCGGAGTTTGCATATAATAATAGTTATAAAACAAGTATTATAATGGCTCTGTTTGAGACATTGTATGGAAGAAAATGTTGGTCTCCACTATATTTGAGTGAAAAAATTCTGGGACCAAATATTTTAGTAGAAACAGAAGAAAATGTCAGAATTGCCCGACAATATTTGCAAACTGCCCAGAATTGAAAGAGGAGTTATGCTGACACACGGCATTGAGACTTAGAGTTTCAGATTGGAGATCATGTGTTTCTCAAAGTCTCGCCGTTTAAGGGCATAAAGAGGTTTAGAATGCGTGAAAAGTTTAGTCCACGATTCATTGGGCCTTTTGAGATACTATAGCGAGTTGGACCTATTATATATCGGTTAGCTTTGCCGCTGAGTTTAGTAGATGTACATGATGTGTTGCATGTCTCAGTCTTGAGAAACAATATCTTTGATCCATCGCATATAATAGATTATGTTCCACTAGAGGTGACTGAGGAAATAAGCTATGTTGAGCGACCGGTTCGAAAAAAAGTAAAAGAATTACGAAACCGAGTCATTTCTTATGTGAAGGTATTATGGAGTCACCAGGAGGAGCGAGAGGCAACATAGGGGCTCGAGGATGCGATGCGAGAATCTTATCCCTATTTATACCTCTCTCTCAATCTCTCTCCCTCCTTCTATCGCGACTCAAGGACCCAGTGGAGGCCGCACCCCCTCGGATCCCTCCTCAGCACCTTAGGGCTCCTGTGACCACGCGCCAGCGAGCCCCGAAGCCACAGAGCACCGCCGCGGCCGTGCCTCCCAAACTGGGTGCAGTTTAGGGCTCGGCGGCCGCAGCCCTTCGTAAGACCGCCGCCGCCGCCGCCCCTCGCCGTCGCCAATGCCGTTGGTAGACCCAGGAGGGCCCCTTGGCACCTCCCCAACCTTTCCCGGTCGCCGTCGTCGCTAGGGAGACGAAACCCTAGCCCGAGCTTCACTCGGGTTGGCCGCGGGCTCACCAGCACCGCCGTCGCCGCTTCCCATCACCGGCCATCGCGAGCACCGGTGCCCCCTCGACGGCCACATCCACCCCCTCAGCGGCACGCATGCCGCCGTGCTACCGGAGATCGAGCCGAACACCCCTACCTCGGCCAGGCCTGATCTAGGGCTTTTCTGAGTGTTGTTCTTCTATTTCGGCCATCCAAGAGGCCGTTGATTCCCCAGAGAGTGAGCACGATGACCCAGAGGTGCCGCTGACACCGGTGCTCACCCTTGCTGCTGTCGGAGATGCCTCGCTTGGCTAATTCAACTGCGTCGCTCCCGATGACCTTTCAAGTTAGGGTTCACAAAGCCCCGACTCACTCCTCGATCACTGTTCGTGATTCGGACAGTGAACACAGACTCTGGTGCGTTGAGACCTACCAGCAGGTGCTATCGGTAAGTCTCGAAGCTCCACGATTTTCGATAACGCCCCTACCCTGCTATATTCTAGTATATAAATACAATTTGTTTGTAGATTAGGGGCATGTGTGCTTTTGTGATAGCGAGGGCTACCTCGAGCAGCGTGAGGTCACTATTCGTGACCCTTGGACTGGTTGTCCAAAGTTTCGAAGCCCTTGCGATATCGAAAATTGGTTTCGATACGTTTTTCGGCAAAATCGCCGGCAGAACGTGTTTTCGAGTCAGGATTCACTTGTTGCTCCGTGAATGCCCCTGGAATTTCTGCTGAGCCTAGTTGGCTGGTCACCCTTGCTGTCTCAGGTGTTTGAAGGCAACAGGTGAATGGAGCGGAGGGTTCCAGTGCCAAAATTGGCATTCTCGAAAATCTGGAACGGTACAGTTATCGTCGGATAACTTCCTTGACGTAAAACCTAGTGTTTGCTGCCCAAGCACCCAAATCGATGTGTTTTGGGTCAGCGAGTGACTCATGGTACGAGTCAGAGTGTTCCGGGACATTTCGTGGGTCCCAGGGACATCCCGATGAGTTTTCGAGATTTTCGGCGAGTTACGAAAGTCGGTAATAGAAAACCGATCTTCGGAAGGTTAAGGGTTTGTGTGTGCGGTGTTTGTGAGTGGCCTGGGTTAGACCCTGGCCCAATGGATCTTTCGTAGGTCCGGTTGACATTCTGGTCCACCTGGAAAGTTAGGTGCTTCGTCGCACACAGATGGGTACTTCGATCCGAAGTCAGTATTGTGGTGCAAACTCGGTGACTTTCCTTCCTCTCATCTCTTTACTTATTATACACCCTCGTTTCATGTGAGTACGTCACCACTTGACTTCACCTCTTGTTGCTCTACTTGGTTTCTATCCATATTATTGCTATGATCTAGAAGTATAGCGGTAGTACACACATAGCTTATGCTTAATTTCAATCGGTTGTTGACCGGAGTGGTCGGTTCGTGTGAGATCTATGATGTTTCATGATCTGATTGGTCGGTACACCCTTGGTGGTTTGATTGTCAGATATTCGCCAACAGACACTACAACAAGTTTACAATTTAGTGACATATTATTTGAAACATATATATAAATGCCACTAAAAATTATTTTTAGCAACAAAATTTTATAAGTATTACTAAATCTATTGTTTTAGCAACATTTAGACTATAAGAATGCTAAATGTAAGAATTAGCAAGTTTTATTTTAAAATGTTGCAATGATTTACCAACATATCATAATAAATGTTACAATTAATATATTATTTTAATTAAAATTTTCAAATTAGTAACTGCTTTGGTATACACACTTCCCGCGCCTCTTTTTCTTTACTTCCCACACACGCAACCACCTAACACCTCCTCAACCAGTTCACCTCACCATCATTACAATGTATTAATTAAAAAAAAAAGCAACTACTCAACACCTCAACCTTGCACCTTGCTATTCCCAGCCACTATGCGAGCATCTTCCCATCGCCAACTCCATCGCCTTCTACCTCGCCGACCTTGCCGTGTGCCCGCTTGCCGTCGGCGTCGCTTCTAACCACATCATCGCCGCCGACCTTGCCGTGCGCCCACTTGCCGTCGGCGTCGCTTCTAACCACATCATCGCCGTCGATCTTGCCGTGCGCCCACTTGCCGTCGGCGTCGCTTCCAACCACATCATCTCCGTCGACCTTGCCGTGCGCCCACTTGCCGTCGGCATCGCCTGTAAACTCATCATCACCGTCGACCTTGCCGTGCGACCACTTGCCGCCGTCGTGAATATCGCCGTCCACCTCTCCATATGTTTTGCGACCACTCCGGCACCGATACTTCAGAATATCTACAACTTTCCGACGCCGCATACCTTCTTTGGCACTGGTACACTATGATTTTTTTTTTCTGTATTTCATTTCCTCTTCTCTATATATATATTTTTATTTTTCTCTATTATATTGACAATTTTTTAAACTAGTTTTGCACATAGTTTTTTTAGGAATTAATTAAACATGTTAGTGCTGCTTCAGCTAGATCAATTTAAACAAGTTTTATACAAAAGCTCCAATTGAGTTAAAGAGGTTTGTCAGATTCAAAAAAGATAATTATGCTAAGACTTTGTAGGATTCGAGTGCTTTTTGATTTTAATGTCTTCAAGTTTAGGTGAACTTTGAAACATTCTTTACCTGAATGTTTGATACACTGTTGAAGTCCTTATGTAAAAGAAATACATATCTATATATATATATATATATATATATATATATATATATATATATATATATATATATATATATATATATATATGTATATGTATGTATTATATATTGCAAAATAATGTGTCAATTAAATATGGCCTTACATAAGGGACTTGAAATGCAACTAACTATATAGAAATTCAATCTTTTGTTGGGCATATATTCACATATCAATATTTTCTCTTATTTTTGGATGTAGTAACTAAGGAGCCTGATGAGATTCCTGCGCTGGAGCTTAGCAATAAGTGCGATCTCATTTTCAAACTCTTCGAGCCCTTGCTGTGAACGACAACCTCTTTATCGCAACTGAGCCATCAGATCTCGAAGAAATCCTAAATTGTCGGTAAGCAAATATTAGCAAATTAGCATGCTATGAAATTTGAACTACATTATTTTGGCTTCGTTGATACAACTAATTAGACAAAAAAGAAAATAAAAAAATTTCTGGATAGATTATAATAGGATACTTTGCTGATGAATTTTCTTAACAACTAGTGTAAATTATAAAGTTTCACATGGATTTCAAAATCCACCCTTATAGTTACTATTGCAACAATGCTAGTTTAAAGCTCTTCCAATTATTGTCTTCTAACTAGTTTTAGTCAATGAGAGTTATTTAAGTCTATCACTGTCTTGTAAATATAAACTAGAGATTATAGATGAAGAAAAATTAGCATAGATTCTGAAAATAAAAACTTCTGTCCATCACATGATAAGGAATCCGAAAAAAAAAGAAAATGAAAAGTTCTTACTTGAGTTTTTCTTTAGCTTTGAAGCCGTAGGCCACACAAAGAGATCTTGCCCTTCATGAACACCAGCTTGGAGGCCATAAAGGTTTCCAAACCAAAATGAAAACCTGATGTCATTTAGATATGTCGAAGCATAAGCATTACATGAACAAATCTTAGTACACTAGGCTTTATAGTCATTGATACATAGACTCAAGTTTTGGTCCTTTGAGAAGAAAATAACTAGATTCATTAAAACTAACACTATTACTCATGCATTCTGATTGTACTTTCCTTATGCACCCATCTAATGATCCTCTAACTAGATTCATTAAAGCTAACACTTAATTTTCTTTATTTCTTACAGTACTACGCATTAATTCCATGGATAAAACTTGGATCAATGAACCGAGGTTTGCTTGAACCACTATGTATTATTCTAATAGTAGTAAATGCATAATCTGAACATACCAATTAACTTACATTTGAAAATATAGGGCAAGTGAAAAATATCTTTATGGAGTTACAGAGTTTCTTGATTTTGCTTTTCTCAAAGCATCTCGAGAGGGGTTAATCCTTTGCCCCTGTAATAATTGCAACAATCGCTTTTGGAAAGATAGAGAGGCTATTCTTGAACATTTAATTTGTGATGGGTTTTCAAAGAATTATATATGCTGGATTTATCATGGAGAAGACATTACTTCATGTTCCTCTGCACATCATTATGAAAAAATGGATCCACTCGAGGACATACATGGCATGTTGAATGAAGCTTTTGGTAATATTCAGGAAATTGATGAAGAAATAGAACCAAAAGAATATGATTGCCACGAAAATGCTAATGAAGAGGCAAAGAAATTTTACGAATTACTTGAAGATTCAGAGCAAGAGTTATACCCTGGTTGTAAGAGGTTCTCAAAACTCGCTTTCATTATTCGATTGTTTCACATAAAGTGTCTTAATGGATGGAGCAATAGTTCATTCACAATGTTACTTACTTTACTCAAAGAGGTACTTCCTGAAGGTGAAACACTCCCAAGCTCATTTTATGAAGTCAAAAAAATCATTAATGACTTAGGGTTAGGGTATACTAAAATTGATGCTTGCCCAAATGACTGTCAACTATATTATAAGGAGACCGCTAATGCAGACTCATGTGCTACTTGTGGTACTTCACGATGGAAATCGACTGAAAATGATATAGAAGGTAATGCATCGACTATTAGTAAAAAAAAGGTCAAAAAAATTTCAGCCAAAGTTTTACGCCATTTTCCTTTAAAACCAAGGCTACAAAGGTTGTTCATGTCATCAAAAACATCATCATTAATGAGATGGCATCAAGAGCATCGAACAAATGATGGAGTTATGAGGCATCCTGCTGATTCTCCCGCATGGAAAACATTTGACTTTGAACACACGGAGTTTTCTTCTGAACCTAGAAATGTTAGACTTGGCTTGGCAAGCGATGGTTTCAATCCTTTTCGAACAATGAGCACAACACATAGTACATGGCCTGTTATTTTGATACCATATAATCTACCGCCTTGGATGTGCATGAAGCAATCATATTTAATATTGTCGTTGCTTATTCCCGGTCCAAATGCACCTGGAAATGAAATTGATGTATATTTACAGCCTTTAATTGATGAGTTGAATGATCTTTGGCTAAATGGGTTGCAAACTTATGATGCTTCGAAGAAGCAAAATTTTCAGTTGCATGCTGCGTTACTATGGACTATTAGTGATTTTCCTGGATATGCCAACTTATCGGGATGGAGTACTAAAGGCCGTTTAGCGTGCCCTTCTTGTAATGTAAAAACTGATGCACGCTATTTGAAGCATGGTCGAAAGTTTTGCTATATGGGTCATCGTCGATTTTTAGAACGAAATCACAAATTTCGACGTGATAGAATATCTTTTGATGGAAACCAAGAGGTTAGAGATGCGCCAATTCCATTATCTAGTTCTCAGATAGTGGATCAACTAAAAAATGTCAAAAACGAATTTGGTAAGTCAAACCGGAGTTGTAAAGGTAAGAAGAAACAAGGACGAGATATTATGCCACACAATTGGAAGAAAAAGAGTATATTCTTCTCTTTGCCATATTGGGATAATCTTCTTATACGTCATAATTTAGATGTGATGCACATTGAGAAGAATGTAAATGATAATGTACTTTGGACATTATTAAATGCATATGGTAAAACAAAGGATAATATAAAGTCTCGTCTTGATATGCAGCTTATGGGTATTAGAGAGTCACTACATTTGAGGCAAAATGGAAGCAAAACTATAGTTCCTTCAGCATGCTTTTCACTTTCTACAGAAGAAAAAAGTATTTTTTTGAAGTTACTAAAGTCTATCAAAGTGCCTGATGGATATGCTGCAAATATTTCGAAATGTGTGCATTTAAAGGACCGTAAGATTACAGGATTGAAAAGTCATGACAATCACATATTGATGCAACAACTACTTCCTTTAGCTCTTCGGACTGTTTTACCAAAAAATGTAAGTTGTGCACTCATGGAATTAAGTGGTTTTTTTAGAGATCTATGTTCTAAATCTCTTAGAGGGAAGGAACTTCAAATATTAGACTCTCGTATAGTCTTAACACTTTGCAAATTAGAAAGGATCTTCCCACCATCCTTTTTTGATGTTATGGTTCATTTGCCTATACATCTTGCATACGAGGCTAGGTTAGCTGGACCGGTGCAATATCGATGGATGTATCCAATTGAAAGGTAATTAAATATTTTAAATATCTTATGTGGTGCATCTATTAAAGCTCAACTATATATATATATGTGTGTGTGTGTGTGTGTGTGTAGGTATGCATGCATGTACATATACATATTACCATCTTAGTAGTATCTTACACTTAATAAACTTATAGGTTCTTATTTACCTTGAAGTCCTATGTACGTAACCGAAGTCACCCTGAAGGTTCAATTGCGGAAGGGTACTTAGCCGAAGAAAGTTTAGCCTTTTGTTCACAATATTTTCAAGGTGTTGAGACGAGATTCAATCGACCACGAAGAAACTATGAAGGTGAATCTGAACTACAAAAACATCCATTATTTTCTTTGTCTCCAAATGGTCGAGCCATAGGACATGGTGAGATGTTTGATCTAGATGAAACTTCATGGCTACAAGCACATCGTTATGTTCTATTTAATTGCGACATTGTTTCTCCATACCTTCAGTAAGATGACTTACAACTCAAATTAATTCATCTTTTTTCGTTACTAATGTATGAAATATTAATTGGACCCTAATTTTAATATTATTGTATTTACTTATAGAAAACATGTTGAAGCAATTAAAGGTACAAAGCGTCGAATGCGACAAATGGAGGTTGAGCGTGTCCATAGTAGTTCATTTCATGAATGGTTTAGAGAACATGTAGGTTAACAATCCTAACACTATTTAAGCATATCTATTTATTTATTTTTGGCTTAGACACGAATAGAACACTTACTTGACTTTTTGAGGTTTTTTTTTTTGTGAATTAGATTTACAGATTACTTGAAGCAAGGAGTGATGTAGTTTCAGAAGAAATCATCTCATTGGCCCGTGGTCCTCAAAAGGCTGCAAAGAGATTCAATGGTTACATAATTAATGGGTTTAGATTCCACACTAAAGAACGTGAAACAAATAGAAAAACCCAAAATAGTGGAGTTGTTATCACTGCTAGTACATCAAGTTATGCTAGTGCCAAAGATAAGAAGCCAATTACAGGAGATGTCACATATTATGGTATCCTGACAGATATTATAGAATTGAACTACTATGAGTATTTTAAAGTTGTGTTGTTTAAATGTGATTGGGCGAATGTACACTCACAAGGCAAAGGAGTGAAGAAAGATGATTATGGGTTCACACTTGTAAACTTCAGTCGACTATTATTTAATAGAAACCAATTATCTGATGAACCTTTCATATTAGCAACTCAAGCGAAGCAAGTTTTCTATGTACAAGATCCTATCAAAAAGGAATGGCGGGTTGTTGTTCATACGAAACCAAGGGATTTTTTTGATATGCAGGCAGACGTTCTTACAGATGATATAGAGTTTCAAGTGGATAATGACATTCCTGAAAATATCATGAATGAGATAGAAGAAGAATTCAGTTGGAATAGAAATGATGTCCCAGAACTTACAATTGACACACCTATAATAAACACTTTTGATTTTCAGGCAAACACCCATGAAGATACACAATTTGAGGAAGATAATAATTAAATTGACTCTATAAGTGTAGGTATATCTTGATATTTCAGTTAATAATCTTTTCTATTAGCTTATATTGTTTTACCATTTATTAATATATGTTGTCTTTATGTGCAAATCATAAACCTTTATCTTTACATACTGATATAACTAATATTGATTTCTTATATGCAGGTATCAATTATGAGAAACAAAAAGGGTAAAGAGAAGATTTCAATAGAATCATGTTTTGACCAAAAACAGTACGATGAGATGTTATTAGATCGGGATCACACAATACATCATTCTTGGCCAAACCAATCTATTTCTTTTGATCCTCAAAATCAAATCCAACCATCACTTGAACACGAACTTCATTGCTACCTATCTCGACTAGTTGGTAATTTGCACCAAGATGAGCAATCATTGCCTAAACAAATCCAAGTAGAGTTGGTAGAGAAAAGTCATGATTTTGCAAGGTCACAACCTGAACAAGTAGAGTTACAACCAGCAAATGAATGCTCAGTACAACCTGAAATTATCAAGCTACTTCAGAGCTTCCAACAACCTCAAGTGACTCAAAATTTGCTTGAAAACATGCAAGTTGAAAATTTTCAACCTGAAGGAGATCCTTCTTATCCTGATCATTCTGGACATTGTGATTCCTTACAAAATCCAAACAACTTTGAAGACTCTGAAGAAGATGATGATATATGCAACAGTAAGCCACTCTTCCAATACTTTTTAAAATTTAATTCGATATTAGTCTCTTTTATTTATTTACGGCATTATCAAATTCATTATATTACTTCCAATTGAATTGAGTTATAGTCTTTTCTAGTTTGCTCTATTTGTATAAGATACATCTAAACTTGTGTATAAGTAGCAATAAAAACATTTTCTTTTTTTATGTTAATAGAAGCATGTGATAGGATTTTGAACTCGAATTTTGAAATAAGATAAATTTGGATAGATTAGAATGTTATTTTTTACTTGTATATTGGCAATAAAAATTTACATTTTGTGATTGATAGAAAGTACGAATAACTGTTTTGATTTGTTGGACAGAGTCTTCTCATGCATCACAAAAGACTCGAGGCCGTACAAAGTTGCTCAAATTATTTAAAAGGACTTCTCCGAAACCTATAAAACTTAATGAGTTTGGGCAACCTATTGGAAAAGCAGCAGCCACGTTAAGTAACTTTTTGGGGCTAATGGCAAGAAATGGACAAATAATTTCTCTAAGTTATAAAGATTGGAGAGTTGTTCCAAATACAACTAAGGATATTATGTGGATGATTGTACAGGTGTAGAAAATTTACTTTTTCTCTTTATAGGCCATATTTTTCTTATGATGTTTTATTGATATTTTTTTTAAATTTTTATGTAGAAAAAGTTTCAAATTTCAGAAGAAGGAAGAGATTGGGTTATCATGTCTATAGGAAAGAAATGGAGGGAGTTCAAAAGCAAACTGAAAAAACTTCACTATGATACTCAGAAAACTTATGAGGAAAAGATAGGAGCTTGTGATTCTCGAGTCCATCCAAAAGAATGGGAATTTCTTATTAAGTATTGGGACTCTCAAGTAGGACAGGTATGAATATTACTTTTTAATTTGATTTTGATAGTTTGGGCCAGTTAATAACTTTATTTATTAGACATTGAAAATTGATCTTCACTATTTTGCACATAATTGATTTTTCGTGTTGCTGTAAATAGTTCTGCACAATCTTCTCATGAAATTTTAGATAGTTCTTCAAGTATACTAATTCTAATTATTTCTTTAAGCACATGTATGTTTACTTTTAATAGGAACGTAGTGCCAAAAATAAAGCTAGCCGTGCAGTGCTAAATACCACACATACGGCAGGCACAAAAAGCTTTGCAAGGGTCCGTGCTGAGGTAAACTTAATGCTCTAAATTATAGTGTTTTCTTTACTAATACTTTCATAGATTATTATATTGTTAATAAAAGTTTAATCTTTATACGTTGTTAGATGGCAAAGAAAAATAATCATATTCAACCGAGAAGACATGAGCTCTACATAAGAACACACACCAAAAAGAATGGCAAGCCTTTAAATAAGTATTGCTCGAAAATAATGGTATGTCTTTAGATTTAGACAAATTTTATAATTATAAAAGTTGTTTAATTAGTTAATTAAATTTCTTACTTATTACAGAAAAATATTAAAGATTTGGTTCCACTATATCCTGAAGTTGCACAAAGAGATCCATCCCGAAATGACCTTCTATCATTGCTACTTAAAGAGAAAAGTACTCAATTTCAATGTCATGGATTGGGTCCTATTCCAGATGAACTTCGAAAATCAAAGACAACTCGCGCTGATTATATTCGAATGCTTTCTGAAACCAAAAAAGAAGCTGAGGAGGAAAAACGTGCAATACAATCAGAATTAGTAGATATGAAGCAAAAATATGAAGATATGCACAAGAAAATGATGACAATGAAGGCATGGGTAGAATCAATAGGTAAAAGGCCTCAAGACCATTGCATACTAGGAGAAGGAATATCATGCATTCCCGAAGGCCTCAAACTAGTAAGCATAATTTATAAGTAATTTTATCTTTTATAATGTATATGAAAAATTATTGTATCATCTAACTCTTTTTATCCAATTTAGAAATGCACCGGTCTTCCTCATAATGGATCACCTCCTAATAATCAAACAACCTCTTCTCATTCTAGTTATGAAGCACCACCAACTCAGGTATTTTATTATCTCAAATGGCTTTTCTTGAGTAATCTTGCTAAAGCTCAAAATTTTCAATCAAAATTAATTAGTTAGTTATGGTGTTTTTCCAATCAATTTTAGATGATAGGAAGATTATTAATAGCTATTCCCTTTTCTGTTAGTTAACTTAATTTCTCTTTTTGACAAAGTGAAATAGCTAGTTATTTTATTTTTCTCTTTTTAAAGGCATAAACTAATCTTAGAATCGTAAGATTGTTAATTCTAATTATATCGTAGGTGTATCGAGCTAAGAATATCACAAAGAGAGTTCAAGCTGTATCAAGTATTATGGTTATCTTCTATCTCTTATTCTTTTCATGGTTTCATGATGATTTTTTTTCTTTACAATATATATGAGTTTTATTTATTATATTTGTTTATTCACTTATTGTTAGATTGGAACTGAAGTTTACTTGAGAAGTTTACAAAAGCCTCACAATCATGTAGCACAAGGTTATCTTTTGAGTAAAGACCCAAATACAAAAGTAGGTGGATTCGAATTAGGACCACAATGTTGGGAGATTCAAGTTGATGTGCCAATAATACGCAATGAACCACTGCTTAGACCATATAGTAGCTTTCAAACTATTGGAGATGCAGTTGGAGCAACTGTTGCTTGGCCATATACTTTTGTAAGGATGAGTTATTTCAACCATGTTTTATTTTTTCAACTATCTTTTATCATTTATGGCATATTATGTATAAGTTTAATTTGTTTTTTGTTCTTTTTACAGGTTAAGTGCAAATAGTGCATAATGTTGTGTTCATCTTCGCACCATATACTTTTGTAGGGATGAATTATCTCAACCATATTTTATTTTTCTAATTATCTTCCATCATTTATAACATATTATATATAAGTCTAATTTGCTCTTTGTTCTTTTTACAGGTTAAGTGCAAATAGTGTATGATGATATATTCATCTTCGCGCCATATACTTTTTGTAAGGATGAGTTATCTCAACCATATTTTTTCTTTTCAATTATCTTTCATCATTTATAGCATATCATATATAAGTTTAATTTGTTCTTTATTCTTTTTACAGGTTAAGCGCAAATAGTGCATGATGTTGTGTTCATCTTCGCGACATATATTTTGAACCTGTTGGAATCAAAAAGACGTGGAGCACATTTCTTATAATTTTGTCATGATCACTTTTATATGTTACTACTTATGTATTGAAGAATATGTATTTAACAAATATAGTCTTTAAATATTTTGCATATTTGATATATAAACAAGTTAAATATGTGATTTATGAGATGTGCGGTTGAATTGTGTTTTTATATATCATAACTTTAATTGATTTTGTGATTTTACATGTGTAAATAGTTTATTATTAAATGGCAATTAGCTAAAATATTATTTGATATTTATTAATGCATTATATATTATTCAATATTTAAAAATTAGAATCGACCGTCTTTAGCGACATTTAAATTTAAATGTTGGATATTAAATTATAAACTGCAACATTTAGTAATGTTGGTAGTGGTTATTTTAAGCCAATATTAGCAACATTTAGTAATATTAGGGTGATTAATTTATATCAACATTAGCAACATTTACAATTGTTGGGATTGGTTAAATTATAATAAGATTAGCAACATTTAGTAATGTTGGGAATGATTACTTATAGCAACATACAATAAATGTTGCAAAATCTACATCTACAGCAACACTTGTTATGTGCCTCTTTATGCTTAATATTAGCAACATTTCATTCAAATGTTGATAAAGGATTTACCAACTGGGGCATAGGCAATGGTAAATACTAAATGTTGCTAATAATTTTAGCATCAATTTTATCTCTTTTAGCAACAATAATTTATGCCACTGAAACACATATTTCTTGTAGTGAGATGGCTATTGATCATATCGCATCGATCGCCACAACTCGTGTGCATTTCACGTGCACCAGCGATTTTGCCACTGCATCGGTATTTTTTTCCAGGAAAAGTGGTCTCATTTATGACCCGTGAGCCCTAAGCAGTCTATTACTAGGGTCGCATGCCAGATAGAGCAGGCGTGGTAGTTGCCGGAGGTCTTTAGACCGACATGATGGTTAGATTGGGTTTCTTTGGACTATTTTTTTGGTTGACGTATCCTTATGTTTACAGTACCGGTAATTGCATGCATACTATTGTTTCCTTTCATTTTATGTTTGCTACTGTATATCTCCTCTATATTGTATATTTCGGTTACCAGTGAGTACACTTGCCCTTGTCGGCTTGCGGTACCCACTGGGAAACCCTTTGCTGGTTTCTCACCCCCCCTCCCATCTTTTTCAGGTGATCTGGGTGGTGGGAGTCGGGACGGTGCGTGAGGCGCTGTAGCTAGTGAGCAGTAGAGGTCCCGACTGTCTGGTGTCGCTTTTGGTTTTATTTCCTACCCCTACTCTTGTTAATAAATAGATATATTGTGGTTCAGTTGGTTATTAACTCTCGTGATGATTTGGTTTTGGGATTCAAAGTAATAATGTTTTTGAAATATATGTGTGGATTTATGGCTATGATTTTCTACCCATCGTGGTAGTTGATTTTCAAAAGATAAAGAGTTTTCGTGTGGAAAATAGTTTTAAAATAATTTTTCGACTTTTGATTTCCTAGTATTTCCAAACAAAGTTTCCGGGTGGGAAACACTTTCAAATGATAGAATGGACTGTTGATTGTGCATTTGTATCATCTTAAGGATGGTTAGCTGGATGGCTGGGAAGCATATGCATTTTGGATGCTATTATGTCATCTTGCATGTTTTGTGTGTGAGTCGGTGAGTGAGTCGTGACTTGTATTATGGTGGTAGGCCGTATAAATACAGGAGAGATTCTGTCCGTGTGGACAGAGTGGTTCCTGTATTTGTGGAGGAATATCTATTCCGTCCCGTGGGCAAGTTTTCAAAAAAAAATAAGCACGTTTCTGCTGACGGTGTTTTCAAAATTGGCCCTCTTTCTAAAATGACCTTACAAAAGGACCCCGGGGCGTGACAATAATTAGATTTAAATTTAAATATTTGAATTCAAATTTAAAAAAAATAAAATTAAAAAAATTAAATTTAAATAGAAAATCACAAATTTGAATTTTTGAATTTGAATTTACAAATAAAATTTAGAATGTAAAATTAATTCATGATTTAAATTCAAATTGAAAGTGAAATTCAACTTTAAAAATAAATTCAAAGATTAAAGTTAAGAGCAAAATTTTTTGAGCCAAAGTCAAAAAAGTGAGATTTAGTTATAAATCATTTTATCAGCAGCCCCCACTTTTGTAAAGTATTTTTTTATATTCACTTTCGCAAACCAAACAACCGATAAAACGTCAATTTTCAAAAGTATCACTTTCGATACTTTACTTTTGGCCAACCAAACATATCTAAGTTCATTAAGTACGTTGGGATTTTGGGATCAAATATATAGTGCTATTAGTTTTTTTTTTTTTGGGTTAAGTATTGCTTAAATCTAAAATTTAATTTTATTTGCTGTTAAACTGAATTATAATTTATTATGTAATTTAAATAAGATAATACTACTTGTATATTTAAAAATTAAGTGGGTGTAAATTTTATATTAGATGTATTGGAAGTCCGACATTATCACACAAGTCTTATTAATTTTTCTAAAAAATATTTAAGTATTTAAAGAGTAGATGCAATATACTCGCGCCTTTTTAAGGTTTGACAACACGGGAAGCATTTTCTTTATTAATTTTTTTTTTTTTTCTTTCACGTGTAAATGTTTGGTTAGAGTTGCAAGAGTGTGTCAATTAAGTCTAATAAATTAGGCACGTACGTACCCCCGCAGATCATCCGGCTCTTAATTCATTCATCCCTATAAATACCTCAGCCCACTACCCCGAGACCGTCTCCATTCCTCCTCCCCACTCCGTGTATTATCTATCCGATGATTACATCTCGAACCCCATCCTCGAAAGAAAGTTACAAAACTAATTAATCTTAGATACATATATATAATAAAATATATCGACCGTACAAACATCTACATTATATTATATATATAGAGAGAGAGAGAGAGAGACAGACAGACAGACTGGAGAGAGCATGGAGGACACCACCAACCCCGCCCATCAGTACCAGCAGCAGAAGAGATACGGCGGCGGCGGCGGCGGCGGCGGCGGCAGCGGCAAAAGGGCGGCTGCGGCGCAGAGGGAATTAGGCGGCGGGGGGACCAAGTACCGGGGGGGGTGCGGCGGAGGCCGTGGGGGCGGTACGCGGCAGAGATCCGGGACCCGCAGTCCAAGGAGCGGCGCTGGCTGGGCACCTTCGACACCGCCGAGCAGGCCGCCTGCGCCTACGACATCGCCGCCCGCGCCATGCGCGGCCTCAAGGCCCGCACCAACTTCCCGATCGCCCACCCCGCCGCCGCAGCCTTCCCCGACCCTCCCAATAATACTTGGCCGCCGCGCCCGCCCCACCCGGCCTTCAGTTTTATCAATAATCCCTACCACCACCACCGCCACGTCCACTATCACCAGTACCCTGCTTATAATTACAACGTCGGGCCGCCCGTGTTCTCCTCCTCCTCCTCCTCCTCCTCCTGCGCTCCTCCCAGATCGGCGAGTCTCCTTCCGCGGAACCTCCTCCACCCGAACAACGGCGGCTCATCCAGCTCCCACTACTCTTTCGACGTCCCAACTGACGACGCCGTCGACCACGCCTGCGCTTCTTGCTCTTCTCATCTCTCGTCGTGGCCGCTCAGCATCCCGCCTGGCGACTGCACCCACGCTAGTGGCAACGCTTGCTCCCTCGTGGACGACGATATTGGTGCCCGCTATGCCGCCTCCGCCGCCGCCGCTGCTGCGGCTGGTTCTTCCTCTTCTTCGTCGGAATATTTGTCCGGGAGTACTCTTCTACTAGGGCGGCAGCGGCAGCAGCAGCAAAATCAGCCGCCTAATTATTGCACCGCAGCCGACTTAAAGTTACCTTCTTCGCCTCCCGACACAGTATTCGACGCGAACAGCAACAACACCGCCGTCGGCGACAACGACAGCGACAGCAGCGATTGGGACTATTTCCGCTCGGAGCCCGCCGACGCCGGCCTCCTCCAGGAGATCATCCACGGCTTCTACCCTCGCCGCCGCCATCGCCGCAATGACGAGTCGAAGGAAATGGCCGGGCGCTCCGACGCCGCCGGAAAGTTTCACGCCGATGAGATGATGACGATCGAACATGACGATTGCCGCCTGGTCGCTCTCAAATCGGAGGTCGATCCCTCGGCAGACGGGCCGGATGACTTCCCCATGGTTCCGCAGGGACTGCTGGAGGACATCGTTCAGTACCCCGACTTCTTTGAGATCCTCTCTGCTAAGTTGCGCTAGGCCGCCTAATATCATATGTATCGCCATATCAATATTTGCTAATTAATCAATGACATACTTCTCCGTGCATGCTTAAATCTTATCTGTTCTTAATTATCTAGCTGCTTAATTCTTCTTCACCAAATTTTTTAGGTTAATTTCCAGATATGATTAATTTCTAGCTACTTTAATTCCTACATATATTCTGCTTTGTATCTTGGAAAGGTTAATTTGTTGAACATCGTAAATGCATGGTGGGACGTTATATATATTGTGCTGTGTTGTCTGCAAAATTACAACTCTTTATCCCATATATTCTACCAAAAAAAAAGAAAAAAAAGACAGAAGCTGCGCCATCTCCATCTTTTCATCTCTTCCTTGAGAAGCTGCGCCGTCTTCCTCCTGTGATTCCTCTTTACTCCTTCCTCGCACCTACCTATACCCCTCTCCCTACTCTTCTTCTCTTCCCCAGGCGAACATTTCTTTCTTTTTTCTCTTTACTGCCTCGCACACCTACCAGAGAGAGCGTCGTCTTCTTCACTGCCCCAAAAACCCCATTTATTGGAGTGGCTTGCTTTTGCTCCTGAAGCAGTGTCTCCCCATTTATTAGAGTGGCTTGCTTTTGCTCCTGAAGCAGTGTCTCCTACGCATCTACTGTTTTCAAAAGATCGGTTCCCTACGTAGATCGACCATTAATTAAGGCAATCACTCTTGGCTGCACAACAGCAAGATATCTCCTCGGATCTTGCTGTTAGTTACAGTTGTCGAGTCGTCACCATTAACTACACTTATTTCCGGACAAACATTGTATGGGCATCCGTCCCCAAACAAGTTGTTTGGGCACGGTGCCGATGGGCGCGCGTGGTGTGCGGGCGCCCATCGCAGCCCTCCCTTTCTCTCACCTGCTTTTTTCTCTCTCTCTCAAAAATTAGAGCCCACGTTTTGTTTTGTTTTGTTTTGTTTTTTTTATTTTATTTTTTTGGTTTCCGTATGTGAGATGGGAGCCGCAAACCACGCGATGCCATCGGCACCGTCCCCAAACAACTGACGGATGCCCATACAATTTTTGTCCCTTATGCTACTATTATTATTATTTTATTTTATTAATTTTTTATTGTCATTATTAGTATTTATTATTTACTATTTTAATTAATTAGGGAGATTTAATTTATTTATTGTCATTAATTCCATCTTTTAAAGCTGCATGAATGCATGATTTGGAACGTTGGATTCCAACGTTCCATTCTCTCTCCTATATATGTGGAGGATGCACTGTTTATTGTAATGAACATGTTGAAAAGAGAGTTAAGTAAAAAAAAAGAAAAAGAAAGAGAAGAAACATTATTTAAATTCTAATATTTAATTTTTTATTTTGATCTCTTTATCACCGGGTGTTGAAAGAGTCTCCGTCAACCTCCTTTACGATTGTGCTCGCAGAAGGAGAAATTTCGGTCGTACCTTAGGGTGTTGTTCCCGGTTAATCCAGCACGTAAAGACGAGAATACGCCTTAGGATAATGCCTCGCACGCTTCCAGATCAAATCATTTGGCTTTCTTCTTCTACTATTATTTATTTGGATTTTAGCGTTTACCTGTAAGATTAATTTTATTTTTATCATAAAATTAGTTAGATCATTAATCACAATCAGATTTTCAGTGCGATTTTTTTTTCCAACAATCTAAGGCGTAATTCCTCGATTTGATTGTGATTAAAATCTAACGAGTGCTAATCCGAGAATTTTTTTTTTGCAGGATTAGCATTTTAAAATCTAATTGCATATAATTTACTTGCAAAATATTTATCATATTTTATTTGCTTTCTACTATTTATTTTTTAAAAATTATTCCAGTTAATATATATATATATTTATACTGTTTTTGCTCCTCTTTTGAAAAAAAAAAAAAATACTATAGCTTTCTTAAAAGATTTTGCATGGATATTCTGCTGTTCTTTTTAAGTGTAACTTTTTTTAAAAAAATTATTGTTTTGCTACAGTAACAAATACCTTTTTCTTGATCACGTAAAAAAAAAGGAATTACTGTTTTGCCACCGTCACTTGCTTTCTGTTGCAGTGTGTATATATATATATATATATATATATATATATATATATATATATATATATATATATATATATATATATATATATATATATATATATATATATATATATATATATATAGTAGGGCTATTGTGCTATTAATAGCACAATAGCCCTTGTGCTATAGACTTTTTAGCCACCCATCAATTTTGATGGGTGGTTGATATATATATATATATATATATGAGTCCGGCTGGGATACTATCGATAGCACCAAGGGCTTGGTGCTATCGAGTTTTCCACCGTTGGATTTAACCCTTTGACTATTTTCACCCGTTAGATTATACTATTCAACCAACCACCCACTCAACCCTAGGGGGCCCACATCATCCTAACCGCACATTCCTCAATCCAAGGGCTGAAAAATCAATAGCACCAATAGCTTGGTGCTATTGATAGTATTCCAGCCTAGTTATATATATATATAGTAGGGCTATTGTGCTATATTAATAGCACAATAGCCCTACTCTATAGCACAAGGGCTATTGTGCTATTAATAGCACAATAGCCCTACTCTATATATATATATATATATATATATATATATATATATATATATATATATATATATTGCTACAGTAAAAATTGTTTTATTACCGTTAAAAAAGAAAAATTGTTATTGCTTTCGGATTCGAACCACAAATCCAGTCTGCACTTCGAACCAAGTCTGACTAACCATCAGAACCTTCTCTAAGATATCATTTTATTAGTTGCATCTAATAGGTTTGTACACTACCCGCAGTATATTATTTTACTCTGCCTGAGCCATCTGTTTGCATTTGAATCGAACCCTATTAGACATGATTAATCTCATGATTTTAAGTTTTAGTGTAACTCAGAACTTGTGGGGGGAAGCTCTTTTATCAGTTTGCACTACAACAATTTGTATCAAAGCCGGCTTTTATAGATACCTATAGCTGCTTTTTGAAAAGCCGCAAAATAAAGTACCGGCACTTTAGAAAAAGCCGCAAAAATAGCCGGTAAAAACTGAGTCGGTATAGGTACGTGTCAATATTGCGGCATCCTAGAAAAGCCGCCTTTTAGTGCCTATAGCGATTTTTTAAAGCCACTACAGCTGTAAAATTGTAGCACCGAATTAGCTGCCTTTGATTGTCTATAGCGACTTTTTAAGTTTTTTAGACCTATGGCCAATTAAAAACCGCCTTTAATTACTGTAGCAGCATTTCGCATGACACAATACTATTTTTTTTACGGCTTTTTGATGCTGTTAGTAAAATTATATAGCGACTTTTTGATGCTACAAGTAAAATTGTATAGCGACTTTTTAAAAGCTGATAACATGTATATATGGCGACTTTTTATAAAGCTGCTATTGATTGAAGTATGTTGACTTTTTAATATATATTAGCTACGGATGGAAGTAGTTGTATGTAAAATACAATACAAATATAACACATTTGTGTCCAAAAAAATTGTTTCATTCATATATAAGTCAAGAGTATCGAATGAAACTAAAATACTAAATGTTTGCTAACATTCTCATCATCAATAAAACGATAAAAAAAAAACTATAATCTCCAAGAACAATTTTTTTAGAAAGTACATAGTGGCTCAAAATATAAAATGATATGAAGGGCATAGTAGGTCCAAACACAAAAAAATTGATCATGTATCACTAGAAGGATTTGATGATGCCGACGTATAGTATGTACCCGAAGTCTCAGGATCCTGTAAAAGAAACAAGAATTTTTTTTAATGAAATCAGAATATAGTTAACAATGAAAAATATAATAATAATACCGATAAAATTATCTAGATAAAAGTATTTTTCCTACCTGAGGACCACCACCGAGGTGACAATCAGGAATTTTGTCTTATAAATTCCATAACAACTTTGAGACTGTAATTGAGAAATCATTTTTTTGTTCTCTTGTACTTCCTCTCTTAACTTTTGTACTTTTTCCGTTGATTCTAAGTGACAATACACAGAACTTTCGGATGGGATCAATCCTAGCCCTCCCACTCGATCACCGTATTCTTTTCTTATGACTTCGGTATAAATCTTGTTTTCTATTGCAATCATATCCTCCCGAGAAGATTCAGATGTTCCAGCACAATTAGCCAATTCCTTTTTAGCATCAACCTATACAACAATTTTGTTAGCAAATTTACATAGCTCATTTTTTTTGACAAAATAACCAACAACACTTCTCCAATCATGTATTTTTATAATAAAGCAATAGATCGCTATCTACAACACCAAGACCAGCAATAGACCCTAATCATCTAGATGATGAACTTGGAAAGCACTATAACTGGCTGAGACTACATAATTCAAGAGTAGCATATCAGAGGCAAATTTGAGGTATATACAAACATAGAAATCATGGATTTCCATGATGTTCATTCGGAATGGCATAGAACGGCACATATTGTGCCGATGCTGTATCTATGTTATTTTAGGACCTAAACTTGAAAGCATTATTACTTAAGAATCAGAAGTTGTGGTTGCTCTTTAGTTGCTGTGATTGTACTTGAGTCATAGGTGCATGTTATTTTTGGCGTGATAATTTGTATAAAAGCAATAACACTGCCAAAAAGCTTGCTAGTATTCATGAATATACAAGAAATCTCATAATTTAGGCATGCAATCTAGTTATAGACGCATAGTAAGTATAGAATTGCAAGCTAATTAATAAGCATAACATTAACATTACCATTAATTCTTTTGCATCGTCACTTATGAATGATCCATTTTTCTTCGTATGAGTTAGTTCGAACATCTCAATAAGTCCAGGTACTCTACCAGTTTTGTCTTCCTGTGAATAACATAGTGCAGATAAGTATAAGAATGTTGAAATAACATAAGCTTTATCAATCAATAAAATAGATAGTTATAATTTCTTTCTCTTTCCGTGTAAAGCTTTTAGAACCCGACGTATGTGTGTATTTCTGTTTGGCTCGACTTTCTTTGGCTAACTTCTCTCGTTTCTACCATTTAAAAGACAATTAAAAAAAATTAGCTCAGATAGCATGCATCGATAGTGCAAAATAAATCATATCTTGGCAATATGAATCATTAATAATAAATACATTAAAATACCTAAGTTAAAACACATATCTTGACAGTTTTTAACAACACACCATGTGACCTCAACAAAAGTATATGATTTATTTTGCACAGAACAGGAATCAGAATAAGCATAAGAGAGTCGACACTTTTATTGCCTTAAATGGCATTCTCTGGCCTATAGCTTCTTAAACAAGCAAGAACAGAAAGAAATCAATTTAGAAAATCATTACCGATTTGAAAATTCTCTCCTGCCAAAGTTGCTTCTCCATCTTCTTCAATATTTTATACGCCATCTTGACCGCCACCTTGTCCATTTGCTTGTGCCGTCAACTCAACAATTGTAATACCCTTCAATTTTCTAGATCTCGACATTTTACACCCTGAAAAGAATAGAAGTAATTTAGCTACAACACCATCCAAAGTTCATTATAGAGACAAATTTAAAATTACTTCAAAAATATAATCATATGAACTTTGGCCTTAAAAATAAAAAGAAATTTGGAACACAATATCATTAGTTATAAATAGAGACAACTATTCCTTACTATTCCTTCAAGTGCCGAACAAATTATTTTAATCGTTTTACTACTGGTTAGATGCACGAGAGGAAATCAGTGCCTGGTTACTGTTTTTTTAGCTGTTCGGTGTATAATTACTCTTTTTGCCAATGGATTTTCACTGGGGCAGCATAGCATTCTGCTTTTCGTGGAATTGCTCTCCTGATTGTTATTTATGCGATGCAGTGAATGTCCTGGACCCTTAATGTTATCTTTGCAATGGCGATGTCTGTATGTTGAGATGTAGAATAGCATGCTTGGATATAACATTTCAAACTTTTCTTACCTCAACTTAACATAGTAACAATCTCCATATCATCTTATCTAGTCATATTTGCTGGTAGTTGCTTCTGCAATATGGTTTTTATGAGATTTGTGATGCTCATGAGTCTTGTCTATTTTTTTAAGATAAAAATTTGAGGTTTTACACGGTAAATATTTTAATTTACTCTATCTTATTTTGATGGACAGGGGGTGAAATGACCCGAGTCTTCTGGAAATCTATTAAGGATAAGGTGATTGATTACTTCTCCCTCATCCAACATGCTGGATCATTTTTATATTTTTTTTTGTCGATTTCTATTCTTTAAAATCTATTCACGACGACTTACAAAACTAATGGTTTGGCGGATCATGCAGCTTATTTTCCCATTCTTGGACTTGGACATTAAATATTATGACTTGGGCCTTCTCAATCGTGATGCTACAGATGATAAAGTTACGATAGAAAGTGCGGAGGCTACTCTTAAGTAAGAATCATCTTTTGTATCTTTTTCGTAGTCAAGTCATTATTTAAATCTCGAGTAATACTTTTCAGTTAAGTTGTTCCTTTTAATTATCCCCTCCTTCTTTGATCCCATTTGTTTGGTGTTATTCTTTCTTGTGGATTCATCGCCTATTCTTTTCTTGTACTTTTGTCAAGCACTGCTTGTTTGGTGTTGACTGATAGTTTTTATGGATTTGATTTGTATATCCAAAATACAACCAATGAAAGCACAAAAACAATCAATGAAAGAACAAATTGGTGCTAATCATTACAAAAAAAAAAATGCACTTTATAGAAACTGAAACATATCCAATAATATATGTCATGGCACATGCATAAACCCAATACAATAATATTGTGTACACAAGTGTACAAATTCTTAATATAAAATCTTTGCACCATTTGCCCATCCCAATAATTACATAGTATATTCTCCTGACACATTTAAAAAAACAACAAAAATAAAATATAAAAGCCACCTATGCAACCTAATAAAATATAAAAGCCACCTTTGAGGCATTGATAGATCTATACATCGATCGAGCCAATTCATCACAAAACCAAAATCCATGCATGCCCCACTTCCTCCCTACTTATAAACAGATCCAAGCATATGTACAATCAAATGCAATGAGTTTGTAGTCGTCTTGGACGAGATCTTGCTCTCAATATCCTTATATATTCACTGTATAGAATTAAATATGCAGCTAATAAATAACTAGCAAAAAATTCTAAAATAAGTAAGTATTATTAATATATGCTTACTTTCGGAATGGTTCAACAATGTTGAAGTACAATCATATCTTCCCTTCCCTCAGTTTTTCATACAATCATATCTTTTGATCCAACCAACTTATTCATGCATGTTGAAGTACTAATTAATGTACTACATATCTAGCAATTCATGCAATCTGATTTGATGCCAAGTGTAAGAAGAAGATTGCATTAGAAAGGAATCATAGTATTCAAATCTCCTAATAAAAAATCTCCACTCCACACACAATCAAAAGCTGCATTATTTAACATATTGCCATACAAACTAAAGGACTCAACTTCAATTCAAAACAAGTTTATTACTTTTTCTTTTCTTTTTCTTACAAAGATCATACTAGTACTAGATAATAATATCCCAGTTCTCAAAAGAAAGAGAATTCTTTAGATGGTAAAAAGCAATGCAATTTATTCTTTTCCACTTTAATTGCCATGTCTTGTTTCAACAGCAGAAACACTAAGGCAAGGATCCTACTTCAAGAAGCCCCAGAAAAGGGCACAAATGTGGAACAAGTACCTCACCCCCCTACTTAATTTACTTTTAAAAGAGAGTTAAGTAAAAAAGGAATGAGATTTATTAAAAATGGGTGTTTCTCTTTCAGGTTGTGGAGGTGTTTCTGTTTTAAATATTATGCCTTGTTCCCTCTCCCTCCTCCCTCCTCCACCACCACCATTAGAATCTACCTCCAAGTCCCCTCATTCTACTTCCACAATCTCTTTTCTCCTAGAGGCCCTCTCAGTGAGTCCCTTCTCCTCCCTCTTTTATAATGTGGTCATTGAGTTTCCAATTTATGGGCATTTGTACCCGCATTTGATGGGTTTAAGTAATTTGATCTCAGGAATGGAGAAATATTTAAAAAAGTAATGAAACCAAATCAGGTTAGTTAACATTTTGCTTAAATTGCACGACTGTTGAGAGATCCCAACAAAAATTGATAGAAATTACTTAAAATAAGAACCAAATTAGACTAAAAAAAAAGATTCCATGAATATATAGAGTATTATTGCTAATTAGGTGACATTCACATGAACATATTCTCCCAAAGCTCATTAAAAATGGGGAAAAAAACAAAATAAAGGATGAAAACTTACCAAAAGAGCAGTGAGAAAGAGGGATTACAAAGATCGACAAACGATTCCTCCGAACCGGCGATCGCGTGCGAGGTCAAGAGGGATCATGTCGACGAATGATCCTTCCCAATGTGGCCATCGTGTGCGAGGTCGAGAGGATGCGGAGAGTTCGGAAACCCTAGAAAAGCTGGAGAAGAGAAAAACCCTAAAAACTCGGAGGAGACGGAGTGGGAGAGAGGGCGATCGGGTGAGAGGGTTTTGGGTCTGTTACTGAGATGGGGAAGGGAGGGGTAGAGAGAGAGAGAGAAAGAGATGGGTAATAATTAGTTATGGGCCTAAAGAGAGAGATGGGTAATTAATTATGGGCTAGGCCCAGGAAGTGAGTGGAGAAATATATAGTTTGGGCTACTATTTTGGGCCGGCCCAATTCAAAAAGCCACTAAATAAATGCCGCATTTTAACTAATTTCCTGTAGTGTTGATAAATTCTGGCATTATGATTAGTTGCTCTCGTGATTTCACTTCTTTTGATCCTAATGTTTTGCTTATAAACGAAATTGGTAAATTCGAAGGCTAGTAGACATATTAAATTGAGACAGAAATATGTTAGATGGCTAACCACTCATGATATTGTTTCTTTGAGTTTTATCATATCTGATCAAAATCTTGCAGATTGCTTGACGAAAGGTATGAATAGGACTAAGGTCCTGAAGTTATCGAGGGGGATGGGACTTTGCCCGTAAAGGGCCTTCTTGCAGTGGGAACCCAACCTTTTGTCGGATCGTTGGCGCTAACCATTAATCCCAAAAGCTCGAGCTATTAGAAATACGCAACCAATTCACTTAAAGCGTACAGATACAGCGCCCACGGGTTTCGATTGTGACTCGGCCTCACCAGCCTCACGCCACTTCGAACATGACTCGGCCCACTCAGCCTTATGCCATTTCGAACATGACTCGGCCCAACATGGCCTCCCGCCACAAGGCAGGATGCTGGCCTATTTAAGCCAACAATCCCCCCTCCAGCACCTGCACACATTCGCAGCATGCGGGAATCGAACCCGTGACCACTGGCTCTGATACCACTTGTCGGATCGTTGGCGCTAACCATTAATCCCAAAAGCTCGAGCTATTAGAAATACGCAACCAATTCACTTAAAGCGTACAGATACAGCGCCCACGGGTTTCGATTGTGACTCGGCCCCACCAGCCTCACGCCACTTCGAACATGACTCGGCCCACTCAGCCTCATGCCATTTCGAACATGACTCGGCCCAACATGGCCTCCCGCCACAAGGCAGGATGCTGGCCTATTTAAGCCAACACCTTTGTGATAGGAGATTCCTTGAAGAAGGTTCAATGTGGTAAAAATAAGTTGTCAGGTAGGCCAAAGAGCACTTGATTTCTACAGTTTATATAGAGGAGTTTTAGCTCTAATCCCATCCCTATGGTGAGTAGTGCTCTATGTAGTGGTTGAGGTTGAGCTTATATCTCTTAATGGGATCCGAGGCGATAATTTTCGCGAGATGTGGCTCTACACACATCGATCCCTAGAGGAAACCACCTATATGTGTAAGATTTTGAATTTTTGAAGTTTTGAATTTGAGTTTTATTCTCTCTTTCTCTCTCTCTATATATATACTTATATATGTGTGTTTTGTGTTGGAGACGGAAGAGAGTGGGTTGCGTCGCAAATCGGCGACCGTTTCTGGCAAAGTAAAATAGCAGGTTTGATGGTCTGGCAGTGCCGGGAGCGCTGGCGCAATCCGTTCGTTGATCCGACGAACCGATCGTCCAAAATCGTGCGTTGTTCGAGAGAGGGGTTGTTCGAGAGAGGGTCGTTTCTGCGTTTTGGATCTTTTCGCGAAAGACCCTATATTTTATGTGTGGAATCGCGAGAGATTTCTTGTGGAGGTGTGTCGACGCGTTTTACAAGCGCCCTGAGCGACTTGGTTAGAATTTTGGACCGTTCAGGGGGTTCTGTGCAATTATACCAAGGAGTATAATAGGTGAATTTAGGGTTTCTCTTTGGAAAACCCTAACCCTAGCCTTCCTTCTCCACCCCTACAGTCCAGCCGCCTCCTCTCCCTCCTCGGACCTCGCTGCGCGCCTCCCCGGCCGCCGGCGACCTCCCTCCGGCCGGCCAAGCCTGCGGCCTGCAGCCCTTCTCCCTCTCCCTCAAGTTTTTTTCTTCTTCTTCTGCTTCTCCTTCTTCTCTGGACCCGAGGCCACCTGAGGGAAGCGGCGTCGGTGAACTCCTCTCCTCCACCTCCGGGACCGCCGCCCAAATTCCAAATGCCCAATTCCAGGTTCTACACATCATACCATGACCAATGACTTAGCTCTTTAGTTGTGACACTCTCACACCCACCCTTTAGCTCTCAAGTCAACAGGTAGTCATACTTTTAATATATAGGTTTTCTACATGCGTAAGGTTTATGCTCACATATGATGCAAGGAAAGAAAGGAAATACATACTTATCTCACAATGATGCATCAAGTTAGGTTTACCAAGGCTCAAGGTAACTGTTTACCCAATCTCTCAAGGACCTATATAAAGTACGGCCCTAGCTTGCGCCGCGCCTCATGGGTAGTGTCCAGCATCCATCACCCCACCCAGTCGTGCTATGCATCCATGATCTGGGGTCGTGCATCACATCCATCACCCAATCGGCTCTCAAAATAGCAAAGCGAGCGCACTCGCATGGTTATACCTCCGGAGGACCAATGCCCTGGGGGAGCGACCCCCACGAGCAGTTGTTAATTGAGCTCATTTGGCCCTTGCAAGCTTAGTCACACGCACAATGCATCAAAGGCTAGATGCCTATATCTGACCCACGGTCACATTCATTCTAGCAGAATTGCTGCTTTGTCCTGTCACTAGGTGGCGAGTGCATCAGCCACTCTCGATCACCTGACCCCACGTAGTGGTAGCTCCATTACCCCGGCATTGGGCGACATTCCGTACACCCCCGGCCGGAGGATTATAGGTACCCAGTCACAGCTTGGGATGAGGTGGCCTTCTGCACACCCTTCACTGTCCTATGGTTCACAAAAGATCTCAAGTATTCTCATTTTCATGGTTTCATGGCATTAGGTTCAAGCAACGACCCAATCCACTTGGTTCACAATATGGTTCCATGGCACTAGGTTTCCTAGTGTTCACTTATTGAGTTCACTAATGTCCCTAGTGAAATTCAACATGTAAGTTTCCTTTTCATATTAGCGGAATCGCCGCATTAACCAATCACCTTCATTCTAGTAACATGCAAGGTTTCTTTTCATGGGTTCATAGGGTTTAACAAGTTCACATTGTCAACTTCCCTATCTATGTTCCATAACATCAACACTTGAGTAACAACCCAATCCACTTGGTTCACAATCTAGTTCCATGACACTAGGTTTCCTAGTGTTCACTCGTTGAGTTCACTAATGTCTCTAGTAAAATTCAACCTGTTTCATCCATTCATGTTTAGGCATAGATATACACCTATGTGTTCCACATGCCTAATGTCATCATTCAATGGTGGTTATTCAATCTAGTAACATATGATTCCAACCTTCATATCTACCACATAATAACCTACCATTACATGCATGCATCAACAAAATAATACCATACTTTACTCTTTCGACATGAAAGCGACCAAGTTACTTCGGTGAAGCACAACCCACCTTATGGTATCCCCAATTGCTTGTAGGCACTTGAAATTGGGCCGTACACCTTGAATCTCTTAGCTTCTTGCCCTATAATACAAGAAGGATTCGTTACTCCGAGTCAAACTCAAAACAACTTCATTTCTTGGAGTCACTTGAAATGGAGTTGTCCCACGCGTTCTACAAACCTCCAACTAGGGTTCTACGGGTTCAAGCAATTTTTAAACCCACCCACAAGAGAAACCCTCTTTTAAACTAGGGTTTTCCAAAAACTAGGGCAAAACCCATTTTCACTTGTTAATCTCCACAATTTGTAGCCTAGATTAGCTTAGGGTTTGATAAAAATCCATTCATAAGGTTTAACTCAAAAATCCTAACCTTAAATCCCAAGAACTCACCTCGAATCGAAGCTTCCTAAGCTCCTTTTGCTCCAAGAAGCTTGCTTCCCACCTCGAAATCCTCCTCCTAGCTTGATTCTCCAAGCTCCAAGAGTAGAAGGTGAAGAAGAAGAGAGTGGGAGAGAGGAGCTTCTCTCTCTACTTTTTCTTGTGTGTGTGTGTGGTTCACACAGCAAAAGGGAGAGGACTCTCCTTTACAACACCCCACAAGAGAAATTACCAAACTGCCCTTCAAAACTGCAGTTCGGGGAACTGCGTACCGGTACCCGAACTCGCGTACCGGAACACGGGCGTTTAGTACCGATACCCAAAATCCAGTTCCTCAGAACCCGAACGTTGGTTTCTGAAATTTTCTACTGCGTTCCGGTACTCAGCAAATCAGTACCGGTACTAAACAGTTTAGTATCGGTACCCGGGTTGAGTTCCTCAAAATCCGAGAGCTATTCTCATTTTTTTGTATTGCGTACCGGTAATCAGATTCTAGTACTAGTACTCAATACAAAATCTGCAACTTAGGCAGATTTTACCTTTTGGAGCTCGTTTTTATGCCCGGTTTGCGCCGAAAACACCCGAATAGCTCCCAAAACTTGGTGACACTATTCAAATCACCCTTTAGGCCATTTCTCACTAAAACTCCATGATTCGCAGAAGGTCGGTGCACTACAGCTTAATTCTTGTTGTTAAGCTATTATGCTCTGATTACCTTATTTTGGATGTGCATATTTTCTTTTTCCGCTTGTTGTAGATGCCTTGTGTGCACCGGGGGTGCCTTGTGCATGCACATGCCAGGTAGGCTTCCGCTGGGGCCCGGGCGTGACACTGAGAGTCCAACAGCCCAGAAACACTTTTTCCAAAAATGTCCGTTTTCGCTCCTTAGAGATCTCCTCGGAACTCATTTCTAAACATGTTCAGTGTTTCTCAACTGTACTTTGCCCAATTTAGCCAAAGCTCAGTATGCTATACCGAAATTCGATTCACTACATCCCTCCCTCCTTAAAAGGAGTTTCATCCGCAAAACTACGATCACACCTCAATTCAACTTGTCGAATTGACGAGGGTATCATTCCCTTCATCGAGTTCTCCCACTCCTAGTTAGCTTCATGATCTTCGTGATTGCCTCACAAAACTTTAACGTATGGAATCATATGGTTCCATAGTTTCTTCTCTTCACAAGCAAGGATACCTACAGGGGATTCCTCATACATCACATTCTCGTGTAGCTCAACAGCTCATAATGAAGAGCACATGTCTGATCACGAACATTCTTGTGGAAAGTGGATAAATGGCACACATTATGGAATCCTGTAAGTCTCGGTGGCCGTGCAAGTCGATATGCTAATGACCCTATGCGCTCCAACACCTCTCACAGTCCAATATATCGGGGACTTAACTTGCCCTGAACCTCAGTCCACTCCACCCCTCTATCGGGTGGCACATCCAAGGAATTGCAGTCATCTATCGCACACTTTCCTATTTAACCGACGATCGCCTGCATAACTTTCCTTATCGGGCCCTTGCCATCGATAACTGTCGTTAATAGACAATAAACTTCATTAACTCCATTGGATACTACATTCCTCCAAGGTCAGGACTACCCTTTATTTTCGTGGTGTGGATCGGACAAGAACGAACCGACTAGTCGAATGATCCACCACTACTCGTATTGCATATGGATAGACCTCCTTTATTCACACAAGGGTCCATAAGGTGCCGCTCTATCACCCTATCCCAACACCTTCCATCATTATCGTATTCCGCCAATGACCTGATTTGGTGCTATCCACACCTATTCACTTAACAGGCCTGGTATCTTGGCCATTCAAGAGTCTACGTCATCACGCGCGACTCTTCTTCACATTTATCATTCCATTTTGAACTCACCTTGGTCCAACCACCGGCATTGCTTAAAAGCAATATCATTGGTGCATCGCGCTATCACAAATGGTCCTACCACGCGTGGACTTCTAGCTCTACGACGAGATGGCACATTTCGACACATCCTCAAGTTCCTGCTCACTTGGGAGCATAGTCCTCAAACCCACATGGCTTTTACTATTCCAATGTCTCATAAAGAGCACTTCACTTTACTTTCATCTGCCATAGGTCAACATCACGTTGTTCTCACGACGAGTCCACACAGACACTCCGTTCGTGGACTCGATTTCATCTCATCGATAATGTCAGACTCGGTGGTTGGTGACTCCACCAGTTAAGCGAGCGGTATGACCGAGCCTTCGCTCCTTTGGTCACTACCCTCAACCTTCCCGAACATAACTATCTTTCTCTCACTACAAGAGCCTTCGGCTAAACCGCTGATTTCGGTTTATCACGGATGATCCACAGACCACCAATCCTACATAGGCCTACAGCTTAAAATCCATCTTGTCATCGCGTAACGTCTCTCGTTCGCACACGTAGACCCAATCATCACTTGGCAGAGCCCTCACTCTAGACTTCGCGCACATACTCCGACTAGGAGAATTTAGGACCCCAAACTACTACAAGTATTAGGGTTGGATCATATCTACACCCTCGGTGTACTATCGATTATTCGGTCTTACATGTGGCATGCCATGTTCTTGGGTCATAGCTCGGACTACCGCCCCGACCATAAGTTTCTGCCCTACCCTCAGGTCTCGAGCTGCTGCCACACATAGCTGACTGTGCCTGTCCATACGGCCCCAGGCTCCACAGTCCACACATGGTCCGGGCACGCATCGTCCCCAAGCAACACCCGTCACCGTCGTCACACATGACTAAGACGCTCTACTGAGCAACACATATCTCTATTAGCTCCTAAGCACCTAGTGCGAGCTGCTAGCCCTTTGAGCGGTCCTTAGACTCCTTCAAACTCAGCAACGCTCAAATGCTATTGCTAACAAACCCTCTCGGCTGAACAAGACCTATACTCCACGAGCACCAATACTCGAGCATTCTACGCTTCTATGCTTTTTCGTGCTAGTCACGAGTGCTAAGCAATCTTGCTTATGCTCACTTACTATGTGAGTATGATTCTCCCACCTCGGTTGAGGTACTACAAGACCCACTTGCCAAATCTTGGCGACTGTCTTATTATTTCTACGGCAGTGATTCTACTTTCACTATCGATCCGCAGGAGCAACATCCAGAACTCTTAGACTACTAGGATGTCCTCAAGTTTCATGACTAGGCTCTAGCAATTGGCTACTCACATTGCCTCGAGATTCAATCCACTCACTATTGTCACTATCTCGAGTCTTGATCTAGGCGCAACACCATGTCACGCCCCGGGCCCTAGTGAGAGCCTACCAGGCACGTGCACAGACTTGCCGTGTACCCAAAACAACACACAATGTACACAAGGCGTCTACAACAACATCAATCAGGTAGAAGGAGGAATCCATCCTAACAAGGTGATCAGAGCGAGAACATAATTCTACGACTGAAACAAGATCAACACAACTAAAATCTTGAGATATACAAAAGAATTTATACATCTTATGTACTAACAAATCAACCAACAATATAACTATACGTCTTTCACTCAAAGTACAATGAAAGGACACCATGGTATGTCTATAGCAACATCGTAGAGGCTCTAGCTAGCTGCTAACCCCTCGCCACGATCCCAAGCCTCTCCTGCTGCGGAAGGCTCTGAAACAAAAATCCAACAACAATGGGGGTGAGAACTATTAAACAATAGTTCCCAGTGGGTAAGCCGCCGAGAGTGGCGAATTATACCGCTAGGTCAACTGAGGCAAGATAGTATAACTGAAACATAAGGCATAAAATATTAAATATTAAACAAATAATTCTACAACTATCATGCCTCCAAATGACTAAATCATCTACATGAACATGAACATGTTCTACTATCGTATGTTCAATATTCTATTCACATCAGTTTACATGCATGTCAAATTAATGCCATGATTATTGGTTAAAAAGAATCTTTCTATTTTCATCTTAATACCAAGCCACTATACTAATCATCATGAGTATAGGCTATGCCACTATGAATGTCCATGCAAGTAATGACTAATACAATGTCCAACTATAGTGCATGCATCCAAATGATGTCAAGCTAAGTAATGCCACACGATGCAACTCACTACTATGTCCATATACTATATGTATATGCATCAACTATCTGTGATGTACTAAGTCCAGTTTACTTAGCATTTACCCAATCAACAAGGGGACTTACACAAGGTAAAGTCCCAGCTGTGCCCTGCCTAGTGGCCCCGTGGTAGTCAACATTCTCCCGTAGACAATGAGACTTCCCCACGGCAATCCATTTCGGCGCTCTAAATCGCACGACGACCTACAATCGCAAAGACCAACTCCGGAGTATCAGCTTGTAGGGAGCGACCCTCAAAAGCAAGCGCGGAAGAGCCCAAAGGCAACAAGTCATAATCAACCACATAATGTCATGCTCGTCATGTCTCTAACATGGAATAGCCAACCAATGTCCAAAGGATCTAACATTATGTCATAATGTCAACCTAGTTATTCACCTAAGTGAAATATAATATGCTTAACCTCACACTATGTCAAAAATATGCCATATCATGTTTATTACATCCAATAGCCAATATGCTAATTGTCAACAATGTCATGTTGTTCTCAAATTGTCCGTTGGTATGTCCCTACTAATATGCACATGTCTCTAACATGTAAATGCTCACCTCTCAGTTTACTAAGTTCATAATCCATGCATTATTCTAATGCCATGTCCAATGCATTATACTAATGCTATAACCAATACATTTCAATGCCGTAACCGATGCATTCTACAAATGCTAAATAGATGCTTTGCACTATGCCCATAAGACCATCATCCAATGTTTTACATATGCCATGCAATGTATGCCTCCACTTCATGGAGCATAAAATTAACCATATAGGTAATTTATTCTCAATTAGCTAGGTAAAAGCGTGCTCTTACCTCTCACATAAACAAACATAAAGATTACCACCTTCATCATGTCTTAAACATGAAATCAATCAATGACCTAAAGGTCGAGTGCAAGGTCAACAATGCCGATCTTAGTTGCTCACCCAAATGAGGTGCAGCTTCTTTGTTTCGTATTCTATCATGCCCTTTCATTCCTCTATAGCATGCTTACTTAGTATGCACAATTGAATTTACCCCTCATATGCCAGGTAGTGTCTCACATGATACACTCCCCACTAACATGCATATCTCAAATTGCATTTCATGAATGCATCATCACAATATTAATGCAAATACTCTAGCATGCATATTATTCTCATAATGCCGTACTATATGGAATATACATTTTTCATATACAACATATATACCCCATGTAATCACAATTTCCACATGTCATAATTATCATAATTATGCATCTAATCAATCATATAACAAGATAGGAGACATAGGGGGAGTTCACCCATTTCGGTGAGGTCAGACCCACCGGATAACCGTCGAAACCTCGCAGTACATCAAAACGAAGTTGTCCCCCGAGCTTCTCATACCCTAAGATAATTTTCCAAGGGGTTACAAGTTTCGAACGACCAAATTCGAAAACTACCAAAATTCATGAGGTAAATGGATGAAAAATACCTTGAGCAAGTAGAACTTGTTCTAAGTCCAAATTGAGGTTAGGGATCTTCAAATCCAACCATCTCAAGAGCTCCAATCCAAGCAAGCAAGGACTAGGGTTGAAGTTTGATCCACAAACAAGCTCATCACATCCATCCCGAGTTCTCCACAAGGCCTAGAAGCACTCCTCCATGAAGAAAATGGAGAAAGAAGAGATCAAAACCAAGTTTCTAAGGTTTGGGAGCAAGAAAATCTAGAGAGAGAGAGAGGGAGAGACTTACCCATCTCCTCCAAGCCTCAGCAGCAATGGCAACATGAGAGGGGTGAAGGGTTACTTAACCTAAAGCAACAAAATCCACTTAGACCCCTCAAAAAGCCAAAATTGTAAAACTGCACAAATTGCAATCTGCTGCACTGTGTTCCGGTATGCGTATAGGCATACCGGTATATAGCACAAAATTTGCAAAACCCGAGCCTCGGCCAAAAGGCCACGAAACAGTATACCGGTATACCAAACATCAGTACCGGTATACATTGCATCTTTTCCGGTATCACATGCCAGATTCCGTAAAACCCGAGAGCTGCGCAAAATCCAGTTTTCCACTGGATTTCGGTATCCCAAAACCAGATACCGATATGCAATTGCAAAACTGCACTTTTGCAGATTTTGACTCCCGGAGTCCGTTTTCGCACTTTTCAAGTCCCGAAAACACTCCGAAGCTCACCAAACTCAACTCAAACTCCAGAATAGTATAAGCCACTATTCTCTCACTAGAACTCCGCAATTTGCTAAAGTTCAGTGTGCTACACACCAGCTACATGTCGGCACCGTCTAATCACCTATCCGATTCGGCAAGCGATACACTTCTATGACACAAGCATGCCCGGGTATCTATACTTATCCATACATTTGGTCCCTTCTATATATACCCATAAATAGTAGCAAGTGACCAAATTATAAATGCATGCAATGCTCCAGTATCAAATCATGCACTACATATGATTTCTCTAATTAAATCGTACATGTGCTGTCGATAGCGGTAGGCTCCTCTACATGCATCGCGAATACACGGCCGCGTTGTGACTACCGCGAACCCTCAGGTTGGCGTGATATCGATGCATGCCTCGTAGATACCGCCGCTGGCGAGATATTTGTAGACTGCCTCAGGGAAGAGAGTGTCGTTGCCGCCGATGGGGCCTGATTTTCTCCCCGGGGCCAGTCATATTTCATGTGACCCGGTTGCCCACATCAAATAAATTTACTTTTTTGCTGCACACACCTTCGTGCCCAATGAGGACCACTACAAATAACACACCTTGCTGAGGACCGGGTAGAGGACATTTTCGTGATTTGGGATTGCGATTGTGAATGATTGACCACCCGAACTGCCCGATAGTCGCTTTTCCTCTTCTCTTGGTCATGTGAAGACTGAGATTTTTCTGTGTAACTAAATACTCTGTTAATGCTATTTTTGTGATAATTCTAAAATCGCTCATCAAATTTTCGCAAATAATGAATTAAAATAAGGCTGTTACGCGATTTTTATTATTCACTTAAGTGAATAGTAACTCGCGTTTCCGGGAAAGGCCATTGAGTGAAGATGGCTCCTGACGCGTATCGGACTCCGTTTCAGGTGATCCAATAGCCCGTTTTCGATGGTCCGACTGTGCCGGAGTCAATGGCACTGATGGATTTTATGTTCGACACACGAGTTTCGAGAAAAGTGGCTTTTATCGCAGATAGGGCAATTTATACACTGTGTTTTTGCTTTTTAAACACATCCGGTGCTCCGTTTTGCGAGATAACCCACGGGCAGGGACCGTTCTGTGAGAGAAGTTTATTGGAGAGGGATTTGGGCCGCGAAATTCGTCATTTGGGGGGAATAGGGGTAAATTGCCAAGTACTGATATATATACTATGAGGATTAGAGTTTCATTAACCCTAACCCTAACCCTAGCCTTCTCCCCCCTCCCCTTCTGGTCCTTCTAAGAGGCTATGCCGCCGCCGTCGCTGCGCCAGCCGCCGGAGGATCCTTTCTCTTCTTCTCTCTCTCCCTCTCTCTTTCTCTCTCTCTCTATTATTGATCTTCTGGGTGGGGGGACCCGAGCCTCCTGTTCATGCGCCTCCGCCGACAGGGACTGCCGCCGCCGTCATCCTCGGACCCCGGCGACCCCCCTGAGCTGCCCCCGGCGCCGCCGTGCGCCAGGAGCATTTGCAGCCAAGGCGGAGCCCAGGGCCCCCTTGCGACCTCGGGACTTCAACCGACTGCCGCCGCCGCGCCGCACCGCCGCCATCCTTCTCCTTCGACCCCAGGAGGATCACCGACACCGCCTCTGCCCTTTCCCGAGCCGTCGCAACGGCGTTTGGAGAAGCCCTAGCCACGGGCTCTTTTGGGCTGCAGCGCCGCCACCGCAACCTCCTGCCGCCGGCAGTGGTGCCGACGGCCTCCCCTTGGTGCGGCGACCCTCCCCTGGCTTGGGCCTACGCCACCGTGCCGCCGGACGCTGCCTAGGATCTGCCCTAGCCCTGCCAGGTTGTGGTCAAGGGTGCATCTTGGGCTGAGCTCGGACTTCCGGCCACCTGAGACTTCTTCGACTCTCCGAAGCATGAGCACGGCATCCTTGGGACCCTGTGGAGTCCCGTGCTCACCTTCGCTGTGATCAGAGAAGCCCCTGTGCGTGCGACGAACTCGGCCGCTCCCGGGACCTTACATTTGGAGGGCTTTCTCGTGGTTTCGAGGCTCTCCGGACATTGTTTGTGCTCCAAACAGCGAGCACGAGTCTCGTAGCATCAAGACAAGTCAAATCGACTGGATGGTTCAGTCCGTTGCGACACGGATCGCTGTAACGAGCCTAAATCTTGTTACTATGTATAAATTGTATAGTGTTTAATACTTTGGTTGTATGGGTTGCGTGTTTTATGCAAAGGGGACTCCGTGCACTACCCCAGACAGCATGAAATCGCTGTTAACAACCTCTTGACTGATCGTCAAAGATTCGGGAGCCGTTGCAGAGTTAAAACGTGGTCCTACGGCGTCGTTTGGTGGAAATTTGCCGATCGGACGCGGGTTTAAGTTCTAGTTTTCGCATTCTAGCATTGTGGATACCCTGGGATCACCACCAAGCCTAGTTGACTGGTTGCTACTGCCATCCTCGAAGTTTGAAAGTGGTAGAATAGCGGCAGAGGGTTTCGGAGCCAAATTCAGCGATTTTGGAAACCCGATTCGGCAGTTTCCCGCATAGTTGAGCCTATAGTATTTATTGAGGGTTGTTGCTGCCTAGGCACTTGTTTTGGTGCGTTTAGGGACAGCAGATAGTTATGGTAGGGATCGGGGAATTTCGGAGCAATTTGTGGATTCCGGAGGCGTTCCAGTAAGTTTTGGAAGTTCCGGCGGGTTTTGGGTCGGTTTCCGTAACCACTTGTTTGGGTTGTTTGGGAGTCTCGTTTGGGTAGAGCTTGACTTAATGGATCTTTCATAGGTCCAGCAGACGATTTCGCGTGTTCTACACTTCAGGTTCTCGGTAGTACAAGTGGGTGCTTCGAGCTGGTAGTCGGTGAGATCGTTCATCACTATTCCCTACCTCTACCCTTTGATATCTATTACTTTTGTCTCTACATGTCGGCATTGCTTCGTTTATTGTTCGCATATCTATACTTTGTTACTTGCATAGTGATAATTGTTCGTAGACATGTAGAGCAGGCTTGGATATATTGACTATCTGCGGACCTTTTGGTCCAGGCAACACAGCGACTCTTTCGTCGTGGGTTTCGATCTGGTTTATCAGGATTCGGCGTCTGTACGCCCTAGCATCTAGCTTCGGCCAAGGCATCGGCTTATGCCGAGTTTGTATTGAGCATGTTGCATAAATTCGTCACGGCACTTGGGTTTATCCATTGACACAGGTTGGTTTGGCCACCGACCAGGTGTGTACTTATCTGGATGGGTCGTCCAGTTGGGCACATGGATCAGGTCAGTGAAGGATAGTGACAGGCTCCGCCTGAAGTCGACGGACCAATATGGTGTTACGGATTTTATATTGGCATATTTCATGAAGTGAGTCGGAGTCTTGAAGGTTCAAAGAAGAAAAGACGAAGATTGAAGACTCGAAGACTCACTGTTTGAATTCACGATGCTTGGTAAGTTTAAATAATCTTGATGATGATTTATATATCTAATTTAAGAGTTTGGAGACATTAGAATAGGTTTTTAAATGATTTATAAACGAATCGAAAAAATACATGCTACGAGGTCCGGACCCTGGAACATGAGGTCCGGAACCCGTGAGCAGGTTATGCTGGTTCGCAGACCCGGTCCGGACCCTGGAAGCTGAGGTCCGGAACCCGTACGCATACTTGCTGTTTCGCTGTCCGGGTCCGGACCCTGGAAGCTGAGGTCCGGAACCCGTGAGCATGACAGGCAGTTTCGCAGACCAGGTCCGGACCCTGATGGCTGCGGTCCGGACAATGAAACGCCTGAAGAGTATCAAGGTCCGGACCCCATACCCGCGGTCCGGACCTCAACTCGTTGCGATTTTCCAAAATTCTATTTTTTCAATTCTACTCTGATTCTATGTCTCCCAAACCTTTAAATAAGATGGTAGATTTCTTAAAATCATTTTAGCAATCCTAATTTGATTCCAAACCTTTTTAAAATCAGTTTTTCAATCCTAGTCGAAATCGGTTTGCTTTTAAACCTTTCTAAAATCTGTTTTTAATCCTAATCTATTTCGGATTGTTTCTAACCTATAAATAAGATGTGGGGGTGTCTCTAAAACGTGGTTAAGCATAGATTATCTTTTAGAAACTCTAGAAGCTTGTAGGTAACTGTTTTTCTCATCTTCTACATCAAGCTTCTCTCAAATTGATTCATGGTGCCCTAATTTCTAATATTCTTTTAGAATCAATTTGAGAATTGCTTAGAGACTATTCCCACAGATCTTTCATGATATTCTAAGCAATAAACCATCATCAACTTTATTGTTCTTGCTCCGGACGGAGTGCGCTCGTGGATTCGAGTGAGCGTCGTGGATTCGACGTGTTTAAGGCTTCGTGGATTCGAAGTTGGGCGTCTCGTGGATTCGAGGCGTGGCGTTCGTGGATTCGAACGTGGGGCGTGGACAACCCGTTGGTGCGCGTGATCCGCTGAAGAGAAGGGAGAGGTTAAGTCCGTGGAGTCGGTAATCACATTGTAATTCTTTACTCTTAGTGGATTGTTTTTTCGCGTGTTGGTCCCGTGGGTTTTTCTCCAAGGTGGAGTTTCCCACGTAAATCTCAGTGTGCTGATTTTATTTTCCGCATTACTTTATCGCATTGAGATTTGTGATTTTTGTTTATACACCTATTCACCCCCCTCTAGGTGATTGATATACTCTAGATAGATCCTAGGGCACCCCGTAACTTACAATTGGTATCAGAGCGGGATCTAGACTTTATCTTTCATAATGGGTGAAGGAGGTAATATATTTAGGCCACCATTTTTTGATGGAACCAATTATGCGTATTGGAAGGTTCGCTTGAGAGCTTTTCTAATTGCTATTGACGAGCGTGTTTGGCAATCCATCGAATTTGGATGGAAACATCCTACCGAAAAGGTAGAGAATGTTGACAAGACCAAACCTCGGAATAAATGGAGTAAGGAAGAGATTGATTTATTTTCTTACAACGGTAGAGGAATTAATGCCTTATTTAATGCTCTATCTCAAACCGAGTTTTCACGCGTCTCGGCGTGTGAAACGGCTAAGGAGATTTGGGGTACTCTCCAAGTTACGCATGAGGGAACTAGCTTGGTAAAGGTCCAAAAACTTCAAATGCTTACAAGTAAATTTGATTCAATTTCCATGGACGATCATGAGACCTTTACCGAGTACTATACTCGTCTTCAAGACATAGTTAATACATGCGCAAACTTGGGAGAGAAAATCTTGGAATCTAAAGTTGTAAGAAAAATTTTGAGAACTCTTCCCGAAAGATTTCGTCCGAAGGTTGCGGCCATTGAGACTATAAAACACCCGGACGAGATGAAAGTTGATGAGTTAGTAGGCGCTTTACAAACTTATGAAATAACTTTTCCTACTAATCAATCTTCTTCCAAGTCTTTTTCTAAAAGTACAGGTGTTGCACTTAATTCAACAAAGGAGGAAGACGAGGATACCGAATCCGACGATGAAGTTTCTCTTGCGAATTTTGAACGTCAAATGGCACTTCTTACTAAGAAGTTTCGTCGGAAGTTTAGGAAGAACCAAGGCATTCAAGCTTCATCCTCCAATCGAAAGCCTTCTTCTAACGGATCTTCACATTCTAAATCCTCTAAAGAGAAGAAGATTGCAAAGTCTTCTAAAGAAAAGGATGAGTTTGAGGGAGAAATCCAGTGTTACAAATGCCGAGGCTATGGCCATATCTCTACGGATTGTCCCACTAAAAAATCCTACAAAAAGAAGGCGCTACAAGCTAGAACTTGGGATGACTCTACTTCCAATGATTCGAGTTCTAGTGAAGAAGAAACCAATGATGCTATTGCCTTATCTTCACACGTTTCTTCTTCTCCTTTTGCTTTTTGTTTATCATCTACTATTGCTAATCCTTTTGCTTCTTCCTCTATGCATGAAACATCGAGCGACGATGGCTCGAGTGAGGGAGAGTCGGATGATGAGGGCTTAGCCGAGGCATACTAACAACTTCTTGATGAATCAAGGAAAATGGCTAAGCATAACAAAAAGTTGAGGACGCGCTTACTAGAAATTGAAGACGAAAACAAAAGCTTGAAAGCAACAATTAAAGCTCTTGAGGATGAACATGACACATCATTGAAGAACAATGGAATCCTCCAAGAGAAGCTCAATCAATCGGAGATAACGATCAAATCGCATCAAGAAAAGTCCGACATACAAAAATTCTCCTCCGGTTCAAAGAAACTTGATTATATGCTCGGATTGGGTCAAACAAGCAAAATTGGACTTGGATATGAGCGGACATTTGTTGAGAAGGTAAAAAATTCTATTCCCAAAGTCTCAACAAGTGTAAAAGAGAAAGTATGCCATAGATGTGGGAAGAAGGGACATATAAAGAAGACATGCCCTATAAAAGGAGAAAAACATAATCCGGCATCTTCTCAATATCTATTGGCATCCTCCAATACTCGACAACCCCCACGGTTTCAAAAGCAACATCAAAAAGGTCGAGTACCCAAGGTCAACCGAAAGTCAAAGCCACAACACTCAAATACTCCAAAGCGGAATGCGATGGTGGTTGATCAAAAGTCAAAACAAACCGTGCCTAACGTCAATAAACCAAGACAACCAACAATCCGACAAGTTTGGGTTCGGAAAGGTGGTATCTTTCCTTCTCTAAAGTCTTAATTTGTTTTGACTTAGTGTAGTGCTTTGATCGGTTTCTATTGCATATCTCTTGTTTATTGCATTACACATCTTGGTGCTTTCATTGTTACGATTTTTAGATTCTTTGAATGATTAGAACATTAAATAGTGCATTGAATATCAATATGTTCACTTCCATTCACTCGTAATTAATTTCATATTAATTATCGGTTTTACTTTATTTTCATTATATTTGAAGATAATTTATTATGAGAATTCTTAATACTTATATTCATCAAATTTAGGCAATCATGTGTAATCTCTAGGAGCTTAACTTATCTCGGTTGTGTGTGTTGAATTTGATGAATAGTCATTCTCTTATGGACTAAAATTTGTCACATGTTCTTTCAACTAAGAGATTGCATAAGCGAGGGGGAGTTATTATTATATAAAATGAAATGCTCGTATGCTTTGAAAGATGTGGAAAGAGTTACATCCTTAAAGGAGTGTGAAAACTACCACCACATGGAGGAAAGAGCTACCACCCCGGTCGTCCGGTTAGTGTGTGCAGCTACCACATGAAAATTGAATTGCATATCCGAAAAAAATATACAAGTGCAAAAGGATGCAAAAGGGAAATGTCACAAAATTTTATTTTTTCGGTGTTATAAGGTGGTCCACATACATGAAAGAAGCTCAAAGAGCCACCCCCCTGTGCGATATTTATTTTATCTCAAATTTGAATGTTTATGCAACAAATTTCTGTCTCTTTGATGAATCCCTTAAGTCATCTTCATAATCCATTTACATCTTGATAGCTTTTGAGCCTTTAGATTATTTTTGATGACTTGATTTTGAAGTTTATATGAGTTAAGAAATCGTGTAATATTTTATCTACATTATGGTGAGTGTGTAGTAAAATTCTTAATTCTTATGAAATTAATAGGGATTGAAAGAAGTCAATGTGAATTTTATATTTCTCATGCACTAACATTGCTTGAAATTTTATCACAAGTGGTTTCAAAATTGAAAAAGCTTTAAACTTATATTTTGATTGATTTCTCTCGAACTTCTCTCTATTTTTGGTGTTTTTCTTTTGGCAATTTTTGACAAAAAGGGGGAGAGAAGTAAATGATGACTTAGACGCATAAACAAAGGGGGCTTAGACGCATAAACATAGGGGGAGAGATTGCATGAACAAAGGGGGAGCGATTTTGATATTTTTTCTACTAACTTTGTTCGTGGAGAATGCAATTTTTTGCAGGTCTTTCAAGACTTCAAGACTCCATGTCTGTCTAAGTCATAGAGTTTATTTTAGGAGTTACAAAATTATAATTTTGAGTTTATTTTGGATCTTTCACGCGAGAAGTTCATTGTTTTGGTGATGGCAATGAATTTCATTTTTGGAGAGTTGAGCATCGTGAGTGTTTTATGTATTTTTGAGTTTTGTCACGAAATTGCCAAAGGGGGAGATTGTTACGGATTTTATATTGGCATATTTCGTGAAGTGAGTCGGAGTCTTGAAGGTTCAAAGAAGAAAAGATGAAGATTGAAGACTCGAAGACTCACCGTTTGAATTCACGATGCTTGGTAAGTTTAAATAATCTTGATGATGATTTATATATCTAATTTAAGAGTTTGGAGACATTAGAATAGGTTTTTAAATGATTTATAAACGAATCGAAAAAATACATGCTATGAGGTCCGGACCCTGGAACATGAGGTCCAGAACCCGTGAGCAGGTTATGCTGGTTCGCAGACCCGGTCCGGACCCTGGAAGCTGAGGTCCGGAACCCGTACGCATACTTACTGTTTCGCTGTCCGGGTCCGGACCCTGGAAGCTGAGGTCCGGAACCTGTGAGCATGACAGGCAGTTTCGCAGACCGGGTCCGGACCCTGATGGCTGCGGTTCGGACAATGAAACGCCTGAAGAGTATCAAGGTCCGGACCCCATACCCGCCCGCGGTCCGGACCTCAACTCGTTGCGATTTTCCGAAATTCTATTTTTTCAATTCTACTCTGATTCTTTGTCTCCCAAACCTTTAAATAAGATGGTAGATTTCTTAAAATCATTTTAGCAATCCTAATTTGATTCCAAACTTTTTTAAAATCAGTTTTTCAATTCTAGTCGAAATCGGTTTGCTTTTAAACCTTTCTAAAATCTGTTTTTAATCCTAATCTATTTCGGATTGTTTCTAACCTATAAATAAGATGTGGGGGTGTCTCTAAAACGTGGTTAAGCATAGATTATCTTTTAGAAACCCTAGAAGCTTGTAGGTAACCGTTTTTCTCATCTTCTACATCAAGCTTCTCTCAAATTGATTCATGGTGCCATAATTTCTAATATTCTTTTAGAATCAATTTGAGAATTGCTTAGAGACTATTCCCACAGATCTTTCATGATATTCTAAGCAATAAACCATCATCAACTTTATTGTTCTTGCTCCGGACGGAGTGCGCTCGTGGATTCGAGTGAGCGTCGTGGATTCGACGTGTTTAAGGCTTCGTGGATTCGAAGTTGGGCGTCTCGTGGATTCGAGGCGTGGCGTTCGTGGATTCGAACGTGGGGCGAGGACAACCCGTTGGTGCGCGTGATCCGCTGAAGAGAAGGGAGAGGTTAAGTCTGTGGAGTCGGTAATCACCTTGTAATTCTTTACTCTTAGTGGATTATTTTTTCGCGTGTTGGTCCCGTGGGTTTTTCTCCAAGGTGGAGTTTCCCACGTAAATCTCGGTGTGCTGATTTTATTTTCCGCATTACTTTATCGCATTGAGATTTGTGATTTTTGTTTATACACCTATTCACCCCCCTCTAGGTGATTGATATACTCTAGATAGATCCTAGGGCACCCCCTATCTTTCTTATGGCAGGTTACAGATTGGGTACAGACTTTGGTTTCGACCTTTGAGGCATATATTGCATACAGTAGCGGCTTTTATTACTTGCTCCTTATCATACCTGTTATCATAGCTACTATAGTTCTCTTTTGTATCATGTCATTTGTATCAGTTTGATCTATCTCCTTTATTTTTCAGTGATTATGACTTGCCTTCGTGGCTCTGTCGTACCCACTGAAAAACCTCATTGTGGTTTCTCACCCCCTCTTTCCCTAGGTGGCACGAGCGAGGAGGCAGATCACGATGCGACGGGAGGACGTCCTAGCTAGATTGCATTAGCAGTCCTTACCATGGTTCTTGTCATTTTACTGCATTTCGTAGTTTAAATAAATGAATGGTTCAATTAGATGATCAATTATTATTGCATGAATAATAATCTTGGACTTGTACGAATTTGGAATTTCAATTATGCATGTACTCGGAGTTTTCAGGATTTTCGGTATTTCAGTTAGTGGAATCATGTTATCTGGTTTTCTACCCCTCATGGTAGTCGGTTTTCAAAGATTGAGTTTCCGTGTGGGAAATATGTTTTCAAAGGGTTTTGAATGGTTTTCGATTGATTAATATTTAGAGCTTAAAAACAAAGCTTCCGAGTGGGGAACACTTTTAATAGGATAATTGTTGTATTGTGCATTGCATCATCCAACGCTTAAGGAGTGCTTAGAGGCATGCATCATTCCTAAGGGATGGTTAGCTGTATGAAAATGTATCGCATTGATTGTTTGTGGATTAAGTGAATGTAGGTTGTGAGTTATGAGCCTGTATGTTGCTGTATGATCGGTATGCCGTACAAATACAAAGGAGACTCTGTTCGTGTGGGCAGAGGAATTTGTATTTGTGGCGGGTCTGTACGTCATGTGGGCCAGGCTGTTTCAAAAAAAAATTCGCAACTCTGATTTATAAAATGGTATTGTTTTATGCAAATGCTCTTATCAATTGGGCCCCGGGGCGTGACAATGACAAGACTTAGAGTTTCAGATCGGAGATCATATATTTTTGAAAGTCTCGCCGTCCAAAGGGATATAGAGATTTGAAATTCATGGAAAGCTCAGTCCACGATACATTGGTCCCTTTGAGGTTTTGGAGCGAGTTAGACCAGTTGCATATAGGATTACTCTGCCGCCGAGATTAGCTGGTGTCCATGATGTGTTTCATGTTTCAGCTTTGAGGAGATCTGTCTTCGACCACTCGCAAATGATCGATTTTGCTCCACTAGAATTGAGCCAGGATTTGAGTTACGAGGAGTGACCGGTTTGGATTCTCGCACGGAAGGAGAAAGAATTGAAAAACTGGGACATTCCTTATGTGAAGGTACTGTGGAGCAATCATGAGGAGCGAGAGGCGACTTGGAAACCTGAGGCTATGATGAGAGAGTGCTACCCCTACTTACTTGAAGATGCAACTTGAGGTATGTGTTTAAGTTTCGTGGACGAAACTTTTTAGAGGGAGGAGGATGTAGTGTACTGGATCTTGGCAAATGGGTAAGGTCACAGTAGGAGTGCCTGGTCAGCATATCTATTGTAGTACACTGAACTTTAGCAAATTGCGGAGTTCTAGTGAGAGAATAGTGGCTTATACTATTCTGGAGTTTTGGGTTGAGTTTGGTGAGCTTCGGAGTGTTTTCGGGACTTGAAAAGTGCGAAAACGGACTCCGGAAGTCGAAATCTGTAAAAGTGCAGATTTTGCAATTGTATACCGGTATCTGGCTTTGGCATACCGGAATCCAGTGAAGAACTGGTTTGCGCAACTCTCGGATTCTGCGGAATCCGGCTGGTGATACCGGAATGGGCTGGCATTCCGGTATGTGCAATTCGCGTACCGGTACAGAAGTGATTAGTACCGGTACTGAGAAGTGGCATACCGGAATGCAGTTGCGCAGCTTGTTGGCCGAGGCTCGGGTTTTGCAAAATTTGTGCAGTATACCGGTATACACATGCGCATACCGGTATACAGTGCTGCAGAGTGCATTTTGTACAGTTTTGCAATTTTGCCTTTTTGAGGGGCCTATTTGGATTTTGTGCATTGGGTTAAGTACCCTTTCACCCTCTTTCTCAACCATTGTTGGCTGAGGCTTGGGAGATGAAGAAGGTAGGGTTTTCTCTCTCTCTCTCTAGATTTTCTTGCTCCCAACCCTCTAGATCATGGTTTTGATCTCTTCTCTTTCCATTTTCTTCATGGAGGAGTACTCCTAGGCTTGGAGGGAGCTCGGGGCTGAGGAGATGAGCTTGTTGGTGGGCTTAGCTTCAACCCTAGCATGTTGAGCTCGGTTGGAAGCTTGATTTGAGGTTAGTAAACCCTTTTACAACCTCTAAATTGTGTTTTTGCTTAAGATTCGGCATGAAAACCTAGTTTCTTGAAAACTAGGGTTTTGTTTAGGGTTTTGTGATTGTGAGCCCTTGAGGTGGAATTGATGGGTGTAGAATGTTGTTGTAGGTTGGATTTGAAGATCCCTAACCTCAATTTGGACTTAGAACAAGTTTTACTTGCTCAAGGTAAAATCCACCCATTTACCTCATTGATTTTTGGGTAGTTTTTGAATTGCTTGTTCGATACCCCTAACCCCTTGAAAATTTATCTTAGGGTATGAGAAGCTCGGGGGACAACCTCGTTTCGAAGTACTGCGAGGTTTCGACGGGTATCCGGTGGGTTTGATCTCACCGAAATGGGTGAACTCCCCCTATGTCTCCTATCTTGTTATAGGATTGATTAGATGCATAATTATGATAATTATGGCATGATGAAAATTGTGATTGCATGAGACATACATGTTGTGTATGAAAAGTGCATATTTCATATAGTATGACATTATGAGAGTAATATGCATGCTAGAGTATTTGTGTTAGTAGTGTAATGATGCATTATGAAATGCTAATTAAGTTAGGCATGTTAGACATGAGCATCATATGAGACACTACTTGGGGTGGTGGACTAGTGAATTCTCTTCGCATACTAAAGTATGCTTGTATAGAGAAAAGAGAGGATATGACTTATACAAGATAAGTTGTTGCACTTCATCTAGGTGAGCAACTTTGACGGGTATCGTTGGCTTTTGACTCGACCTTTTGGTCGTGGAAATGATTCCATGTTTAAGACATGAGGAATGGAATTCTATTTGCATTGAAAATTATAATTGGTTAAACGTGAGTCCATTGGGTTAATTAAACACTTGCATGATAGCTTTATAGTCTATGTAGTAGAGGTTGTTGTAGCTTATGCATGGCATGTGTATGGACTCGTTGGCATCGTAGAATGCATTGTTATAGCATTGTAGAATGCATGGATTATAGCATTAGAATAATGCATAGTTTTGGCATTTGTAGAATGCATGATATGTGGCATTAGAATAATGCATGGTTTATGAACTTAGTAAACAAAGAGATGGACATTTACATGTTAGAGACATGTGCATATTGGTAGGGACATACCAACGGACATATTGAGAACAACATGATATTGTTGACATTTAGCATATTGGCTATTGAATGTAGTAAACATGACATGACGTGTTCTTGACAGAGTGTGAGGTTAAACAAATGACTTTTCACTTAGGTGAATAACTAGGTTGACATTATGACATAGTGTTAGATCCTTGGACATTGGTTGGCTATTCCATGTTTTAGACATGATGAGCATATTTTTCTATGCTATTGACTATGCTTGTTGGCCATTGTGCTCATGCGCACATGCTTGTGAGGGTCGCTCCCTACAAGCCGGCACTCCGGAGTTAGCCTATGCGACAGTTATTTCGCTTGTGACAGTTATTTCGCCCGCGCAGTTTTGAGACGCCGAAATGGAACCGCCGTGGGCGAGGCTCATCCTTAGCGTGAGGGTGGTGACTACCACGGAGCCATTAGGCATGGCACAGGCCGGGACGTTACCATGTGTAAGTCCCTTGTGGATTGGGTAAAAGCTGAGTAAACTGGACATAGTACATTGGTTGCTTGATGCATATACATGTAGTGTATGGACTTAGTAGTGAGTCGCATATCGTGGCATTACTTAGCTTGACACTATTGGGATGCATTCATTTGTAGTTGGACATATTAGTTAGTCACTACATACATTGGCATCCATAGTAGCATTAGGCCTATACTCACATTGGTTAGTATAGTGGCATGAATATACGATGATAATATGAAAAGAGGTTCTTTCAACCATAATCATGGCATTAATTTGACATGCATGTAAAATGATGTGATTAAATGTTGAGCTAATGACAATAGAACATGTTCATGTTCATGTAGATGAATTATTTCATTGGAGGTATGATAGTAGTAGAATTACCTGTTTAGCATGTTATGCTTTATGCTTTATGTTTCAGTATACTATCTTGCCTCAGTTGACCTAGCGGTGTAATTCGCCACTCTCGGCGGCTTACCCACTAGGAACTATTGATTAATAGTTCTCACCCCCATTGTTGTTTGGTTTTTATTTCAGAGCCTTCCGCAGCAGGAGAGGCTTGGGATCGCGGCGAGGGGTTAGCAGCTAGCTAGAACCTCTACGGTGTTGTTGTTGTAGGCATACCATGATGTCCTTTCATTGTATTTTATATGAAAGGTGTATAGTTGTTTTTCTAGAGAGTGATCTTCTAGTATTGCTAAGATGTATAATGATTATTGTATATCTTGAGATTTTAGTTGTGTTGATCTTGATTTAGTTGTAGAAATATGTTCTCGCTCTGATCACCTTGTTTAGGATGTATTCCTTATTCTATTGGATTCTTGTTGTTGTAGACGCCTTGTGTATATTGTGTTTGCTTTGAGGTACACGGCGGGTCTGTGCACGTGCCTGGTAGGCTTCCACGAGGGCCCGGGGCGTGACATCTGTAGAGTATTAGAACAGACTCGAAATCGAAAACTCAGCTGAAACTGAAACTTCAGTTTTAGCACTAAGGCACCAGATCCTATCAGAACTACACAATTTAGCGTGCTTGGGCGAGAGAAGTACTAGGATAGGTGACCCCTTGGGAACTGGGGCTTCACAGTTGGTATTAGAGCCAATCATCGGCAGGAAGTGTGAGATGAATCTCAGCTAAGCAAGGGTCAGTATATAGCGGGCAGAGTGCAGCTCCCCATCTGACGATCGTTGCGGGTGGAGTGCGGCTCCCCACAAGGTCAGCTAAGCTAGCGAGACGAATCTCACATTGCCTGGTGCTTGTGCGTTTCTTAACACTGCTATAGCATTTTAGGTGGTGTCTAAGCCCAAGAGATTAAGAGGGTTAAGCGTGCTAGAACTAGAGTAGTTCTAGGATGGATGACCCCTTGGGAAGCGGGGCGTCACACGACTCCCACGTTGCATTGGAATGCTGATCACCCTCGACTCCCACATTGCATTCGAGTGTCGATCATCCTCGACTCCTTATGTGGTACTTGGAGGGCCGATCTCCCTCGACTCCAAGTGCCTACCGATTGGAGAGTAGTACAATCTCCCTCGGCTCTCCATAAAGTGTAGGTGAAATGGAACCAATCAAATAGATGGTTAGAGACATGAAGCGAATTGGGTAAACTTGTAATCAATGATATAGTAGCATGGTGGCATCTTCTATATTTGAGGCATTATTGTTGTAATTCAATGTACTGCCTTTCTATTGTAGTATCTGCCGTTAATCATTAATATCTACTAATACCTCCTTTAGACCAAGTGAGTGTAGACCGCTACTTTCGGCGGTTCCACCCACTGGGAACTTAACTAAAGTTCTCACCGCTTTGTGGTTGTTGTTTTTTAGATTCTAGCCTCACGAGGGCGTAAGGGTATCGCGAAGTAGTTGGTCCTAGTTGAGAGGTCTAGTTATATCTTTTTTATGAAAAAGAAAAAGACTTGTAATATTTTGGATAATGTTAAGTGTTGTAAACTTTAATTTAAAAGTTGTAATGCTTTTTAGTTATTTAGTATGCACTCTGATGCTTCATTGTACTCCTTCATGTATAAAATTGTACAAGTTAATGTATGATTCTGTTTCATTCGGGTAGGAAAAATTCGACCCATTCGACGGGTCTGTTGCACCTGCTGACCAGCCCAATTGACAGTCTCGGGACATGACATACTATTGTAAGGAAACATATGCGCGTGCATGCACATTTAATGCAGTAGAAATAAATTTTATAAAACATGATCCAATCATGTATATTTTAATATTTTAATATTATAATATTTATAATATTAGTATATGTGTACGAAGACTATCTCGTGTGACACATAATTAGAAAAAAATGTTCAAATTTCAACCTTCGCTAATTACAAAAATTATTTGTCGGTTAATACTGGATCTGAACTTCTTGTCCTTTGAGCCACACAAGTGTCCGGCCTTATGTGTATCCACACAAGGCTGCTCCGAGATAAGTGCTTCACACAATCACAATATAATCTCAAACTCTTTTCATGATTTCTTGTGTTAATGTGGAGAAGAATTAACCCTCATAATTGTACGAAAAATTTTAAAAGGACTAACCATAATATAGAGACTAATTATTATGCGAGGACATCTCTCTCTTATGATTAAAAGAGAGCTCTATATGATTAGGAAAGCTTTCTCTCTTTCTCTCGCACTTTACTTCATGTCACATATATTTTGAGGGAGATTACTTCCATCCTTTTATAAGCCAAAGAGCCATAAATAGTAGGAAAGTAAACTTCTCTCATTATCGGTAAAGAGAAAAAAGAAAAACCACCACCATAAATGAGAGGAAGCGAACTCCTCTCATTTAATAGATGGAGAGGAGAGAAACAAGGGGAGCAAGAGAAAAAAGTCTTCACATCCTTTCTTAATTATTTGAATTAATAAGACAAGCGGTGCTATTTCTTTCTCCCATCGTCTCCCTACACAATTAACCAAAAAGGTTAAATTAACAAGAAGAGAGATGGTCATCCCTAATAAATTACTGCAATTTTTGCATATAAGACCTTATACTAAATCAAATTTAGTATGGTGTCTCTCTATATAACTTTTTCTTTTGCATAGTGTTTTTACTGATCAATTTAGCAACCAACTTTTTACCTTGCTCTTTTAGCAAAATAATTTCTATTAATTCTTCAAGCTCAATCACACGCAGCCTTTATTATGTGTGACCATATAAGTTCTATTCCACCTAGTAGTGAAACGTGATACTAACTCCTTTAATGTCATCAGCGAAACTCCTTTCGATGAACCAAAATTATTTTAACTCTTCCAACTAAGTGCGATTAACTATCTTAATTTCTCGTGGGTCCCACAATTCACAAGTGACGCCTAGTAATATGTCGCGGCAATCCAAATAGAATGAATAATGAACTGAATCTCTAGGTTTAGTTGCCGTATGATTAAATCTTTCTATCAGTTATTCTGATCGAGTCCGATTAAGCCGAGATTATGAATAAATCGTCAAACCCCATTACTCAATCATATGTTTCATCTGATTAACAACTAATTTTGTACTGATATATGAAAACTCTTTTTCATAAATTCGCAGCCTTGGCTAAAAGCTTTTATATCTTGTAAAATAAATAGCGTAGAACAATTACCTTTCGGTGATAGATTTCACCTTAACACACACCTCGCAAATTTCATACTAGAAGTGCGTCCGAAGCAAGCAAATGGAGCACGCTCAAGCATTACATCTCTGTCACATTCCCAACAGAAAAACCCACACTAGCTTCAGAGTATTCCCAACGGATTTTTCGATCCTTCTACATGTTTCTCAACTAACTTCATAAGATGCAAGTGCCGATCAAAATAGAGAAAAAAAAAAGAAGACAAGATTGATACCTAATTAGGAAACAGCAAAGAAACAGCAGACATCAAAATGAGGGAAAGAAAAATGAAAACAAAAGCCCGAATAGATTACAGTTATAAGAGGTTGAAAGGGATGCATGTATTTTTACACTTTTTGATGAAGTTGAACATATGAGCAGAAAAAACTCTGGACCTAACTCCAAACAAATTGGAAAATTATACACAATTTCACCGCATGCTGTGAAGCACCACAAGAAGTCCGAAAATCTTCCCCTCAATGAGAAGGCAGTTCTTGAAGCAGAGGGCCCAACTTTTGAGTCCCAAGATACAAGGCATCCACTAAGATAATAAGGCCAATCTGTAATATCAAACAAAACACAATTATACTTCAGAAGTAAACAATTTAGTTAAACCAATTTTTTTCATCGCATAGAGACAAAGTTACTTACCAGACGGCCAGTGAAAACTAATCGATAACTCCATCCTTCTTTTGCAGCTAACGCACGTTGCTGATCTGTCCAACTGCAAGGAAAGGATAATCAGCAAATAAATTAAATAGAAAAATAGAGGAATTACACATATTTTCCTAAGAGAACAAGGGGAAGCTAAAACTTCTAAGGAGACTGCCATCTTAATTCTCAAGGGCGAGGTGGTACCCGAAGAACTCAGAAACTCCACCAATTCCTGCAAGTTTGAAAGGTTGAGGGCCTTCCCTTTGAAGATCCTGCTCATGGAAAGGTTTAAAGTGCGAAAATTATAGGAACTGAACGAGTATCCATAAAATAAGGACTGCTTTATATCCCATAGTATAAAAAGAAAATGATTGTGGATCCCTCTACGGCAAACAAAAGTAATTACAGCATTTTCCTTCCACCATGTACCTCTTCTTCAGCAGCTTCCAGACCTCCTTGTATCCAGAATAGGTTTCGAAAACCAGCATTGTATAGCTGATCACAAGCCGCAAGGGATCTGCAGAAAACCAAGCATATTTATGAGATTGGATGTTCTCTGTAAGGACTCACCAATATATTGTTAGAATTAGAGAGTAGAAATTAGTACTTCTTGTTAACTTTTAATGAGATAAATAGCTACAAAAGATAAAAGAAAATAGCTTGAGTTTGTGAAGGTATGCTTGCGACGCTTTCTGTAGAGTCTTGACTCTTGAGCGCCTCCAATGGTGCACAAGGATGATCCACAAGGTATTCCTTAAGATACAATCATACTCCGCTAGCATCCAAATGTTACATGCTTGACTCTCAATCCGGGGGCCTTAGAAGGACTTAATTTGATCCAAGCTCAGTCTCTTTAATGCTCTAACGGTGTATAGATCGATGTTAATCTAGTAGAAATGTTGGGTGCAGGTTTTTGTCTAGATGTGTAAATAGTAACTACTATACTTCTAAAAGTAGAAATAAACAGATGTGGAATAACTTGGCTAAAGTTTATGAAGAATAACAACTGTTTCAGACTTTCAGTAAACTGCATTTGCAACCACTCGTAGCCATCCAATAGCTCAACACTTTAAAAAAATCTAGCATAATAACATCTAACTACAAATATATCCAATATTTATAAACATAATTAGGTATAATATCAACTAAATAAGAAGAGAGATAGTTAGGTCATATCTATATGAAGATAATTACATTTGGGGTAAACTTCAATTTGCACCATAAAAAGCTGCACTTAACTATCCAGTGTTTTGTTTTTGTTTCCCCTAACGATCCACCGTCAAATAAGATAGCAAAGGTGATACTTTTCGCAAACCATAGGGCGCTACAGTATAACACTTTACTATCCTACCGCCCCGTGGTTTTCAAAAAGTATCACCACTCTACTTGATGGTAGATCCTTAGCTGAAACAAACATAAAATCCTAAGGTTAAGTGCAACTTTTTAAACCACAGGGTGGCAGAGTGAAAATGCGCTCAACCTCAGGGGGAGCAAATTAAAGTTTATCTTTACATTTATATGCATTATTATTAAGCATACTTGTATGAAAATAGTTATATGTATATGCATAATCATTAACATTCAAAAATGCATTCCAATCCCATTTTTTTTATAAAAAAAAAACTGCCATATGCAGCCGCGTATGCGGCTTTATGTCGCTTATGTGGTCCGACTGCATATTGCACCGCATATCACATATGCAGCGAGTTGATGGTCCGAACCGCATATGCGGCAGTATAGGCTACTTTTTGGAACAATGGTGGCATGGGCTGTGCCGACAAACACAAGCCCATGTCAGCAGAATGAAAATGCGCTCAACCTCAGGGGGAGAAAATTAAAGTTTACCCTTACATTTATATGCATTATTATTAATCATACTTGTATGAAAATAGTTATATGTATATATATAATCATTAACCAAACAACCCCATTCAAAAACGCATTTCAATCCCACTTAAAAAAAAAAAAACCGCCATATGCAGCCGCGCATGCAGCCTTTTGTCGCTTATGTGGTCCAACTGCATATTGCACCGCATATCACATATGCAGCGAGTTGATGGTCCGAATCGCATATGCGGCCATATAGGCTACTTTTTGGAACAATGGTGGAATGGGGCTGTGCCGACAAACACAGGCCCATGTCGGTCATGCCGTCGAATATCGTTGGATGCCACCCAGTATCATCCCCCGAGCCAGTCTAGTCTGGTTACCAGTATCATCCCCCGAGCCAGTCTAGTCTGGTTTCTACCAACCATTGCTAGTTCAGGCCAAGTTTGGGTATTTTGACGGTCTTCTGAATCCCCCACAAGTTTGGGTATTTTGCTAGTTCAAGCCAAGTTTGGGTATTTCAACCGCATATTGCACCGCATATCACATATGCAGCGAGTTGATGGTCCGAATCGCATATGCGGCCGTATAGGTTACTTTTTGGAATAATGGTGGCATGGGGCTGTGCCGACAAACACAGGCCCATGTCGGTCATGCCGTCGAATATCGTTGGATGCCGCCCAGTATCATGCCCTGAGCCAGTCTAGTCTGGTTTCTACCAACCATAGCTAGTTCAGGCCAAGTTTGGGTATTTTGACGGTCTTCTGAATCCCCCGCAAGTTTGGGTATTTTGCTAGTTCAAGCCAAGTTTGGGTATTTCAACCGCATATTGCACCGCATATCACATATGTAGCGAGTTGATGGTCCGAATCGCATATGCGGCCGTATAGGTTACTTTTTGGAACAATGGTGGCATGGGGCTGTGCCGACAAACACAGGCCTATGTCGGTCATGCCGCCCAGTATCATGCCCTGAGCCAGTCTAGTCTGGTTTCTACCAACCATAGCTAGTTCAGGCCAAGTTTGGCTATTTTGACGGTCTTCTGAATCCCCCTGGCAAGGTTTAAAATGCCGTGGCACGGTACGGCACCGGCACGCCTCCATGCCGACACACGGTACGCTTGCGTGCCGATGGATACGCATGACCTCCTACTGGCATGCTTTGGCACAGACTTATTTCAGTTTTTTTGGTTCCAATAAGCTCTTATAAAGTTATTTTGAAAGATTTAATCAAATAATTATGAATATTTGCTATATGTAGATTACTATACTCATCAATTAACATACTTGTAAGCTTTTTTGTATGTAAAGTACAACTACACCTGATACAGAATAGAAATTTTTATAGGTTAGAACTTTAAAAATGCAAAGGACATCTTTCTTTCTTTCTTTTGACCATATTACAGTATTTCTTTTATAAAATATAAAAAATATTTTTAAAATTATTTTAAAAATTATTTGAAAAATTATTTTTAAATTAACTTTTTCAAAAAATTATTAAATCTATCAAAAAAATTAAGCAATAAATTAAATGACAAATAAATTTAATAAATTTAAGTATCAATTGATTTAATTTAGCTTTTAATTTTATCAGTATTTTTAATCTTCTAACGCAAAAATAAAACTTTATGTTTGATGTGCCTAAAAATTTATTTATTGAGTTCGATTTTGTTCCCTTAATTCGCCAAAAGTTTCGATTTGCAATGTCTTTGGAGGGCGTGGGATGCTTCTTAGTACCCCAAAGAACAGAACAAAAAGAAAAAAAATAGCAAAAAGCAAAAAAAAAAGTGTGCCAGCACGGCACAGTGCCGTGGCACGGACAGTCTCGCGCGATACGCAAGTCCGTGCTGCGACACGGAGGGGGGTCCGAGACCCCCTTGTACCGTGCCCCTTTCTTGGTGGCACGGTACGTGCCGCCCCGTGCCGTACGGCACGGGGCGGCACTTTAAACCTTGCCCCCCGCCCTTCCCCCCCCCCCCACCACGTATCACATATACGGTGCAATTGATGATCCAAATTGCATCTGCGGCCGTATAAACTACTTTTTGAAACAACGTGGCATAGGACTATGCCAACAAATGCCGCGCATTGCCCCCCCCCCCCCCCCCCCCCCCCAAAAAAAAAAAAAAAAACGCCAAAACTCGCAAACAACTCTTTTTTTTTTTAAGCTTGGACTCTTGGATCTATTATATCTTTCATATTCCAAGATCGTCCTACGAATCTATTTTGGAACCCTAGCAAAATTAATCTTATTTAAAGAAGCTCACCTTCTTAAAAATACACATGAATTTGAAAGATATTGATTACAAACTTTTAGATAGAATACTAAGAAAGTAAATCTTGTTTATAATGCACTTCCATCTTACAGATAGAGTTTTTCTGATTACAAATTTTTAAAATAGAATAGTACGAAAGTTAATCTTGTTTAAGCTACATTTCTTTCTTATAGATAGAGTTGAACATATCATTTTTCTAGAAAAAGTCTTTTTTGAAAGGAGAAGGACATGGCTTATTTTGGTTGAAATTCTCCAATGTTATATTGTATTGAAGAATCTATCCCAATCCAAAGTAATTGTACCCAAACAAATTCAATGATTTAAATACAGAAGCACAAGGCCGTGCTGAGCACTTGCCGGCACGGTACAGCATGTGAGCTGTTGAAACAATACTTGTGTGCCAATTACTTGTGTGCCAATACACTTGGCTAAAACATTTATTTACTTTGGCGTCAGTAATTTGTAATAGCTCTTAAAATATCTTTCATCAATAATTTTATACTCTATTGATGTAGTACTTGCTAATTTCGAAGACAAAGGGCTTGAACCGTGCCACTGGCACGAAGGTCATATCATGCCAATACCTTGTTGACACGATATGGGACGATGAGCCCAGCCCAAGCAGATAGGCACTTAAATCCTTGAACCAAATATAGTTTTATTAAATTTGCCACAATTCTATCTGGATTTTGAAATGATTTATATAAATTTGGTATGCCTTCTATCAAATCTGACATATTTCTATTCAGATAAAATACAGCTATATTAGTTTTTATTTCCAAAGGCCTAGAAGAATACCAGTCTGAACCCAAGTAGTGTCTAACAGTAATATCTATAGGAAAATTGGTTTCTTAAATTACGCAATTATGTCATGTTGATTCATTTCTACCCATGAAGCTTAAACGAGTCCTAGTACAACACTATCAATCATAAGTGTTTGCCATCGCAATTTATAGGATACTCTATCATATGGAGAATCTCGCGCCGACTTATGAAGTGTTAAAGGTATTTAATGAGAAGACTTTTTTTTAAGGCTTCTTGGCGCTTTACCCCTTACCTGTGGGCATTAAATGCTTCTAAATGCAGTGGATTTTATTTCCCTATTCTTCATCTCTTTTTTAATTCTCTTATTATCCATTACTACAAACTATTATTCATATCTTATGATCACTATATTTCTTGCATAGAGCTAGCAACTAAAAGTTGCTAATAACCTCTGTTCTCATTAGCTGTGGAAATATTCATGGTCCATTTTAGGTAACTAAGCCCCTTCCCTCGTAGCGAATGATAGGATTCTTCTTCTTAGGGGTGTCAGATTGGCATAATCATAATTCAACAATGATTCAGCCGTCAAACATGATGATGCTGAGAAGATCCGCCGCATAGCATGTGGGGCTACATTTTGGATCGTCCTACAAACGGTGACTTCGGACCTTTTGAAGGGGTAGAAGAATTGAGCCCCCTGCTAGCTGGCGGATTTCCTTGGTGTCGTTGTGGTTGATACCATAACTAATTTATCTACTCTCACTACAATTGAATTACAGCCAAAGTGAAATTACATCAATCCAAACACCCCCTTAGCCACCTTAGTGCTTCCTATACTGCCTAAATCCTCTTGGACTCTTAGTTCCTCTGCATGAGATTTCAGGTTAGCCACCATAATTTACTTGTCCATACACCTCCTGAATTACAATTGCTCCACAAATTCAGATGGTTTCTTTGAACCAAGTGATGTAGTTAGAGAAAGAACTCTATCAACTAAGGGTGTGTTTGGTACCCTGTAAAACCATCCGAAAAAAAATTTTCCACTTGAAAATTAGCTTTCTGATGTTTGGTTGCTGGAAAAAAAAATTTCCCAGAAAACAAGTTTTACAGATTCTAAGCAAACCGGGAGTTTTCGTTTTCCGCTCGTTGAAGGCGGAAAATGAAAACTTCCGCAGCAAAAATCGCGGCTCAAGGGGCTACCACTGCAAGCGGTCCACGAGGTCCCCTCGTGGACTGCGTGAGGGAGAGTCCACGGAGCTCGTGGACCCCGCTCTCTCTCTCTCTCATTTTATACATATATATATATATATATATATATATATAAATGTTTTATAATAACATATAAATATATATATATATATATATATTATAAAACATTTTATATATATAAAAATATGTTATTATAAAACACTTTATATATACATATTATTTATTTTATAATATTAAATATATACTATTATATATTATATTACGTATTTATTATATAATATATTTAAAATATATTTTATTTATAAATATAAATTATAATAATAATATACGTAGTATGATAATTATTATATATCAATAATATATCATATATAAAAAAAAAAAATACATATAATAGTTTTCTATCTATATCTATTCCTTTCAACCAAACAACCATGATGGAAAACTATTTTTCATATAATTATCAATAATATATTATATATAAAATAAAAAAAATACGTATAATAGTTTTCTATCTATATCTTTTCCTTTCAACCAAACAACCGTGATGGAAAACTATTTTTCATTTCCTGCAAACCGAACACGAAAGAGCGTAAAATTTATTTTCTCCGAAAAAAAATTTCCACCGAAATTTTTTTCCACAGTTTTACGTGGAACCAAACAGCCCCTAAGCATATGTGAAATGCTAAGATTGTGGACTGTCAGTCCATCAGGTGTATGATTGTTTAAGACCAACCGCTTGTACCTCTGATCTGCACAGCTGATTTTTGTCACACAGTTAATCTCCAAATGTCTCCCAGTTGCCAAAGTGTAATCTTAAATTTTCAGAACATAATCATAAAAATAGGATAGCTAACCAAATTAGAATCATCATAAAGAAAGTGGCAAAAACAGGAAGCCTAATTCAATTTGATAGATGCCCCACCAGATTTATCATTAACTTCTCTTTCAGCAAAAGAAGATAAGGGTTTCCAGGAGGTGTCCTTATCATGTCCTAACCTCACTATAAACTGTATCGCAGCACTAGAAAATGAGATGCTTAAAAGAAGAATACAATTTGTTCCGTTCTTACCGCTATCGACATTAAGACATACATACCGAATAGCTAATATTCTGAAGTGTGTGCCATAACATTGGCAATTGATGCACCTATCTACTGCAAGAAATATAGCTCTCCGCTACCTGTTTGTTCTTTGAATAGCTTATATTCTGTAGCGTATGCCATAACATTGGCAATTCATGCTTGTATCTTCTGCAAGAAATTATAGCTCTCCACTACCTGTTTGTTCTTCCCCAACATGGATACCTTTTTTGCTGAGTTATCACAAAAAATACAAGTATGCAAATTTCTTCAAATTTTGGAACTATGGTGACCAAATTTACCGCCTTTGATGCTTTAGAGGCTTCAAAATAAATCTACAAACCTGTTGAAGTTTCCCTCCTACTGTGATTTAAAATATTTGTAGTATACTGAACTTTAGCCAAACAGGCAAAATAATATAAGAGTTGCATGAGACATGATTAGAATGAATTTGGCAGAGTAAAAGATAATCTAGAGTGATTCGTGCTGGAATTGAAATGAAAACGAAAATTTTGAAAATTTCGTTCAGGTACTCTGAAATGTTGGTTGCTTATAATTCCGCTGAATATTAACAATGGCGAAAAATTATGAAACTTTGAAAAGTCATCAGTTTAAATGTATTGGAGCTAGATTTAAAGTTTCGTGTCATTCGGACACCCGAACGCTGAAAACAAAGCGTATCAATAATCCATCAAAAAATTTGCTCGGTAGGGCTTTCGGTGACCCAAAGTGGTCCAAAGTTAAAAAGTTATAAATTACTACTAGTTAATTTTAGTTGAGCTTTCATGTCAAATTTGAGCCTAGACCGACGTTCCAAAGGGCTCCAAATAAGCTTATCAGATCAGAACCGGGCAAAAATTATAATTTTTCATAGGTACAAAGGGGTTTCTTGCAAAATGGGCTGATCTGTCCTTCTTCCCAGTGGACATCATCTCCTCTCTCTTTCTTCTCCTCCCAAAACCCCTAATCCTCCTCTCTCATTCCACACAAAATAGGCGCAAAAATTGTACAAAATTTGTGAAAAGTCCTAGAAAAATTGGGGAAAAACTTGATTGGAGCCCAACCCAACTTTGGATTACGCAACAAATTGGAAGAAAAGGGAATGGGAAAATCCTACATTTCAACAATAGAGGGATGGTTGACCGATCAAACGCTGGAATCTAACCATTCGACGGCGATCTTCGAGTTATGGTGGATTCTGGCTCTCCAATTGTGGTGATCTCTCTCTGTGTCTAAATAATTTCTTTCTTGTATGCTACCTTTTGATTGGCATAATTGTCATATAGTGATGGTAGTGTTTCTTGAAAATACTTCATGATGCATGATTAATATTGTTGATAGATACTACACCTTAGAAAATCTTTGAATTTGCCATGCCTAATCACCTAGTTGCTTGAGATGCATCATTAGTAGTCGTTGATAACTCCTATATATTTTTGAGAATCTTGTAATAGCATGCTTTATGTTTCCATTGTTATCCTTTTACCTTGAAGTAGGCATGCTAAGATGATAGAATCTATAATTCATGGCTTTTGGGTATTACTATGTTATTGCATTCTTTTGAGTTGATAAATATTGGGATCATGATAACGGAAAAGTCAATTGTTGGGATGATACTATCGTTAAATAGGACATTCTTGAGCATGAGTAATTTTTGATGATTGCCAAGCATGCCTTACAAATCTCATAGTTTTCATCCACCTTCTACTAAGCATGTTAAAACTAATGAATATACTTTGTATGGTCCTGTGGATGTCGTAACGTAATAATCTTTCTACATGTTGAGAACACAGTTGTTGTTGAAATAATTCTTGGGATGACTTTATGGCAGGAGATGACGATTGAGCAAGAGAGCTCTTGTGATTAATTGTGAGTGTGGTCCTTTTGATCATAAGCATATGACTAAAGCTTGCAAGGGCCAAATTGAGCTCAACGAGCAATTCGCTAGTGGGGGTCGCGACCCCACGGGACTGGGCCTTCGGAGATGTAACCATGCAAGTCCGCTCGCCTTTGCTGTTGAGTGCCGAAATGGGCGATGGATGCGATACACGACCTTGGGTGATGGACGCACAACACAACCACATAGGATGATGGACACAATGGACACGACCCATAAGGCGTGGCGCAAGCTGGGACTAGACCTTGGGTCAGTCCCCAAGAAATTGGGTAAAATATTATTGGTATTTAAAATAAATAATTGATGTATATACTAGTTGAGTTAGATTTGATGTCTAGGATATTTGACCCTCTCATGGTAACTCAGTACATATGCTGATTTAGTTGAACATAGTATTGATTATAATCGATACTCTCATGAAACTTGATGCATATGTCATTTACGTTAGTCATATTGATAATACACTCTCTGTTCTTGTAGAGGCACAGTAGTTGCATTGTAGCTTGACTGTATATTATTCTCATTCACTAGTTATTGCTTATTATCTAGGATGCACAGATACTTCAAATCCCAACCCGTACCTGTATCCGATACGTATCGGACATGGATACGCGCCCGATACGCGCTCGATACGTATCGGATATGGGATTGAAGTATCTGAATTTTTTAAAAAATAAAAAAAATCGGATACGGATCGGATACGGCGAGACACGTTTCGGGATACGGCGGGACACGTTTCCGGATACGGGCAGAATACGGGTGGCCTTTTTTTGGGTCTAAACGGGTTGGATTTAAAAATTTTAATAGAAACCCGCATCCAAAACCATAAGAAACCAAAAAAAAAAGCCCTATTCCTACGTGATCCCCTTTTCCTTCGTTCGAAGAGAGAGAAAGACCGCGAGAGAGAGTGAGCGGAAAGTAGCGGTGGAGTTTCAAGGGGCGAGCCGAGGGGTTTCAAGAGTGGAGCGACGGTTGCCATCTTCCTTGCGGACTCAGCGGCCTTGCTTGTGGTTTCTGGCAGCTTCTTGCTCGTGGACACGGCGGCTTGCAGCTGCTTGAGGTTTCTCCCCCCCCCCCCCCCCCCCCCCCCCCCCCCCCCCCCCCCCCCCCCCCTCTTCAACTTCATAGGCTTTAAAATCTCTCTCTCTCTCTCTCTCTCTCTCTCTCTCTATCTCTCATATTAAACCTTATAGGCTTTTAGATCTCTCTTTTTCTTGTCTTTATTATTAAATACCATGAGTTTAGGTGTTTACAGTTTAGGGTTTGCTTTTTTTATTATTAAATACCATGAGTTTAGGTGTTTACTGTTTAGGGTTTGCTTTATTTATTATTAAATAATAAATACCATGAGTTTAGGTGTTTAAACCATAGGCTTTTTTTTTTTAGATCTCTCTCTTTTTTTTTCCTCTGTTTTTTTTTTAAATGCTAGTTTGATGAAGTCTTAAAGATTTATATTTAACATACTAAAACCTTATATAGTTAATTAGTTATACTATTTAATAAGCAAAAGATGATTGAATGATTAATTATTTTAGGAATAATTTCATTTAATCAATCATTCAATCTAAAGTGGTCTTGTGGCAATTAAAGAATTGTTGAGAGTCTCAAATGACAAATCGCATATGTAATTGCATTTTATTTTTCTATAATGAAATTGTGTTTGACTATTTGTGCTTTATGTTGTTATCCATGATGTTATATTAATTACATCTATTTATTTATCTTGACATGTATAGAAAATGAATAGTGAAAGTCAAGCTTCTACCGACGGTAGCGGTAGTGGTACAGGAGGTAGTGCTAGTGGTAGTTCAAGTAGTATTAATGATAATACTCCATTATGGAAGTTTGTAAGAAAGGTAGAAAAGTTAGGGGATGGTGGAGGAAACATGAGGTTCGAATGCGGTTTTTGCAAACAAGTTTATAATGGATAGAAATACTATATTTGTTTTGCATTTACTCATTTGTTTATTTTCAATATTTCAATATGTCATGACATATTATCAACATAAATTTATTTATACATATTAAAATAATATTTTATTTAAATATCCCGGCGTATCGTATCCTAGCGTTTTGGAACAATGCCGTATCGCCGTGTCCGTATCGTGTCGTATCCGTATCCCCATATCCGTATCCGTGCAACATAGCTTATTATTGTTATCCTCCTTACTATTATGTCTCGTTTAGACCTAGTGAGTGCAGATCGCCCCTCTCGGCGGCTGTACCCATTGGAAACTATTTCATATAGTTCTCCCTCCTACTTGTTTTCTTTTACAGATCCAACCATCGAGGAGGAGTGTGACCGCGGAAAGAGAGTCACGAACTAGCTAGGCTAACATTTATATTATTTGGTGAAAGGGACCTAAAACTAAGATGTAGTAACTATAATCCCCTTTTCGTGTTGTAGGGATAACCTGAATTGCAGTATTTTGGAATGGTTGAAGGTAGATGTCTACTTCCTTCTTAGTATTTCTTTAGTTGTAATTGCTTTTCTACATGTGTATTGAAAACTGATTGTACAAAAGTTTCCGCTTCGTGCGGACAGGAAAAACTCTGTCCATGTGGTGAGTCTGTACGTATCCGGTTGGGGCTTCTACACCGGGACGTGACAATATTGGTCCAAACAGTCACTCGAGCAGCATCTAACCAATGCTTCTCTGGTGGTGATTCCCACCACCATTCTATAGCATAGGAAGGAAGCTCTAAAGCATTCTAGTATTTTAGGCCCTTTACAGTATCAAAGTGGGTGCATGCATTAGGCCACTGCATTCGCAAACTCAACCTTACGATAGACCCTATCCCAAAAAAAGGAAAAAGAAAGATACTTTTTGGCTTTTTGAATCAATAGCCAAGCTGATGATCCAAATAGTGCATAAAGCAATCATGCTACTCATAAATAGTAGCACTAAAGTAACTAACTAGTTGGATGCTAAAAGATGTATTTCACAGAAATAGCTTTTCTAGCAATAAAATACGACTATATTTTTACCTACCATAGCCTACACAGGTAGTAGCCTTGTGAATTGGATTGTCTTATTCAGAAGAGATAAAAAGAGTACGAACACAGAAGTTCGAGTATACACCACACATACGATAAAGTTTTGGGTTTCCAACATAAGAGTATCAACAGTTATAATGAGAATATAATATGCTCACGAATATAGATGGCAACAAATATCATCAAGAATGATTGATAGACCTTACCTCAAACCCTTTTGGCAAGCCACAATAATGTCAGTATCTTTTGAAAATTTCTCCTCAACCTTTGGTATGAAGCTCCTAATTATTGGATACATCAAAATCTAATGTTTACTCGGGAAATAAATTATAGAAGGGCTAGTTGAAGCAAAGCATACTTATCATATGCTAATGTCGGACTGCCACTCCACCAACCTCCTGTTGAATATTTACCATAAGTTAATCTTAAATGTGAATTATTAAAGTTACAAAAGCTAAGGGAAATTTTGTACAAAGGAATTTGACGAACAAACAAAGCCCATCGAATCACATGCATTTCCCTGATATACTTTGCATGTTGTCCTGTTATATGCACAACACTACACTTCAGAATAAATTTCAACATGGCATAAAAATTATCATCAGACTTGTAAAATCTCATTTATCAAAATATTCTAGCAATCAAAATGACATTGTAGATTGAGGTGCTGGTTTACGTGGGATCATCCACCAAATATTTAAGTTTAGAAGAATTTATCGTAAACTCATCCATGTTCATAGCCTTAACTAGAATTTAATGTCAACATATTCTTCAGTAGATCATGCTAACAGATGCGACGTTAAAAATAGAACCAAGGAAATAGAATGATTATCATTTATGTTCAGCACCTTTCCAAGAAGGAAGTATCGACGATAATACAAAGAAAAATGAATGTGTTCTCAGAATCTTAGTTAGAAAACAAAGAAAGGAATAAGTTAAAAAGGCAGAATTACCTTCGACGGTTATCATGACGAAGATTGCAAACTTTGCAGAGTTCCATTAAACCCAGCTACATAAAAACTAAGCCAACAAAGAATTTTTGGTAGCAACTACAGATGCCTACTACATAAACTTACAATTAGGTGTATACATAGATAAAAGACAAGCAAGCAGCTTTCTATTCAGTAGAATGTACTACACCGTTTGTATGCTATTTGAAGTGGCTGGTAATTAATATGCATAGATAGACCATCACTTAAATTTTCTTAAAACTTATACGCACTATATTTCAGAAAAAGCACTAAGCATCTAAAAGCTATGTCAAAGTATTATCTTATGCTTCCTATGAACGACAAAAAGATAAGTATATGCAAAAGTTGCACAAAGAGGAGCTCTAATGGAGCCTATATTGCATAAAGAGAAGTACAGCTATAGCTTAAAAAAAATTATATGCATACCCATAACAAAATTTGTTATTTTCTTGGAAAGAGCTCCAAAGTCAACATTGTTGTCTACGTCGAATATGGGTATCCAAGTGGAGCCTTTAACCCATGCCTACCAAAATTGTTCAAGTTAGTGGCACTACGACAGGAGAGAGACAAAATCTGAAATCAAGTAATTTAACTAGTGATTCTTGATTTACTTGGTAGACAACTAGACATGCAGACCTTGTTGCGTTCAATTGAGGGACGAACATCAAGAAGGACTTTATTGGAAAGTTGAATTGCATAACCAGCTTCTCTCGGTGTGAGGACCTTAACTTTCTGCTCCCTAATCTTCAAGTACAACATGTCAAATCAATTAAAGCCTATACTACTTGACACAAAATATTTAAAATGTTTGCTAGACTACATTTGAGAGGCTATATTTACTACACTGTAGACTAAATCATCAAGAATTAAATGAAAAAAATGAGATAGCATCACTTATTAGAATAATAATAATTATTAACAGATGGCAAAATTTGCAATACAAGAATAGCATTTTACTCCATTGAAGCATATTTTTCTGGTTGACTTCTCACATTTTTCCTATATTTGGTTCTCTTTGTGATTGGTTAAGTTGTTCCAACAAGATTATCACAGTACACCTATAGGGAGAAAACAGTGTTGCTGCAGTGGCAAAAGGTTGTGCTTGTTTCAACAATGGTGATGGAGGGGGATGACACAGTTCAGTAGTGGTAGCTGTTGGTGGGTCGGTACCATGTAGCTGTCGGCCCTAGGAACAGGGGGCAGGAGCAGGGGCTGCAAAAGTTGCACGGTAAACGATGTCGGCAGCAGTGTTTGGTGGCTATGGTGGTGGCAAAAGGTGGCGACAGCGGTGACAACAGTGCCGGCAAAAAGCCGCAACAGGCGCATATGTGGTGGTATTCCTTACAAGTTACAATACAGTCGATGGCAACAGCAAGGAAATACGATGTGATTACCAAGGGAGGCAATGGGGTATGGATTTCCAGATATTTTTTCTGAATATGAAATTATCAGGGAATCTTAACTCCCACGCGCCGTATCTTCCTCTCGAGCATTTTCAAAACTTAATGAGGGCTCCTTGAACCAAAAAGCCCTACATATTTGAACATTTGCATCATTCCCACATTTAAAGATCTGTTTCTCCGAATATTTGTCCACAAGTTCTGGAAACCAAAAGTGGAAACACCTATTCAAGAAATTCCGAGTAGTAGAGGATCTGAAAAATTACCAGTGTCTCCCATCTTCTCCTGGCCGCGGCCATCTCCTTCGCTTGCCTTGTCTCCTCTTCCTCTTCTCCGCCCACTGCCGCGCCCATTTTGATTACCGTACTCAACTTCTGAGACAAAAAAAATCCAGCGCAAACCCATAAACAAAACCAAAGTAGAGGGGCAAAAAATGAAAGGAAAGGAAAAGGGAGAGGAGAAAGAACTAATTACTTTGGACGGCGACGCAAAGCCTCTTCCGGGAAGCCTGTTCCAGCTGCTGCTTCCGCATCGGCGGTCTCTCCGCGTCGGACGGGAGAAGACGATGGCGGTGGGGAAGCTGTGCCCGAGAGCTTCCATCCTCGATGGCACGAAAAACTTGAATCAAGTCTCTTCTCATTTTCGGCTTTACATGAGCTTGCTTTATCTCCTTCCAAGGACACCAGTATTGGGTGGAAATTATTGCATGCACCGGACTGTGTACACCGGAATGTCCTCCCTTGGGATAGCTTAAAAGGGCACGTTTGTTTTGGGTTAGGGGATGAATATCTCGTATTACTGATAGCGGGTAGTCTTGCATGATATATAAAATTATAATTTTATCCTTCCAATTCTCTCTAAAATTTTTTTAGTACGTCATTTTTATCTCTCTCCCTTCCTCTTTTCCTATTCGCACGAACCCTTCCCCACTACCAATCTAGGCCAAGCGCTAGCCGCCGCCACCTCAGCCGCCTCTCTGCCGCTGAGGTCGTTGCCGCCACCCTCTCCGCCGCCTCTCTGCTGCCGACATCGCAACCAAAGCCGCCGCCAACGTCGCTGCCACCACCCTCTCTACTGCCGACACCGCCGATGTTGCCGGCTCCGAAGTCACCGGCGACGTTGCCGCCGCTACCCTCTCTACCGCCGGTATTCTGGTTTTAAAAATAAAAATCCTAGTTTTTTTTTTGTTTAACTTTTGATATTGGTTTAAAAATAAAAATCCTTTTTTTTTGTTTTAATTTCTAGCTTAGCTTTGGATCTATGTTATCTCTCTTCGTCGTCTTCTTCTTTCCCGTCTTCTGATGGACCAACTTCTTAGTCCATCAATGCAAGGAGGGGAGGAACATCAATGCAAGGAGGGGAGGAACTTAGCATCTAATCCAATATATATTATAATCGAGTGTTACATTACTACATTAAGTCAAACACCGTGACTGAAACACCAAAAACGGGGACTACCCGAGCTAATAATAAAGGCAAGAACACTTTCCGGCCAAGTCCTATTGTAATGCAGTATCAATGGTAATTTGATTTAGAAATCTCAGATATCTGATTATGTCAAAATAATCTGTAATGCTACATAACTCAAACCAAACGTGCCCAAAATCTAAACTTAGACAATTAGATGTAATCCACATCATTTAAAAAGATTCTTATATTGAAATATTATAGCTTTTATAAACTTTCAATACAAATAAAAATATTAATATTTTGAGAATGACAGTGATCATAGATAAAACTTTGCGGATGCAATGTACTGAACTATTGTAAATAGCAGAGTTCTAATGAAAAATAGTAATTGATACTATTTTTGATGATCTTAATGGTGTTTGAAGAGTGTTATAGTATTTTTTGTGCATAAATAGTGCGAAAACGAACTTTGAAGAGAAAAATCTAAGAAACTACGGAATTACTATTAGTACCGATATAGGAGTGGAGCATGGGTACTCAGCTGCAAGGTGGCTAGGAGAGCTCTCAGGTTTTGCAGAAATCATATGAGTATCGGTATTGACATCATGAGTACTAATACCGAAACGCGTGAGTACTGGTACACTATAAAAGGCAGTGACACCGGTACTCGGTAGTTCTGCAAAACCCATGGATGAAATCACATATGCATGTATTATGAGTAAAAAGTAAACTAATGTATGTTTAGTTTGTATGTTATGAGATCTAAGAGGTCATTAGAGCTTAATAGCATTTGACCTAGGAAAATAGGGTTTGCAAACCCTTTGCTATATAAAATGAAAGTGCATGTTACATGTAAGTAGAGTATTATATGAACTTGGAACTTAGATGACATGATAGTTACATTCAACTTATGATGGAACCTAGGGTGTGAAATATAGTAATACATGGACATCTAGGCAAACTTGAGCTAGAGAACAAGAGAATTCGTAAATGAACTTTGTGAATAACCCCAGAGGACATGAGAATTTTGGGTGTAACCTAAGATACAAGTCGCTACCTTCATGAAGTGTCATAATGAGAGATACTGATTCCTCTCGACTCCCAATACCATATTGGGAGATGCCAATTACCTTCGACTCCTTATATCGTACATGGAGATGCTGATTGCCTTCGACTCTAAGTGCCTACAGATTGGAGAGATGCCGATTGCCTTCGACTGTCCATGCGTTGTTAAACTAGAAGTGGAACCGAATCAAAGAGTTGGTTAGAGATAAGAAATAATTTTGGAACAATCATGTAGGCCAATGACATAATGTATCACTGTGACGTACTTTGTTTTTGTGAGGCATAGTAGTTGTACTTTTCTTTCTTTCATCTCTATTGTAATAATAGTATCATGCCCCAGGTTAGGGTAGAACCCGAGCTCGCCAATAGATCCGCCGCATACACGGGAAGTGTGACACCCCAATAATCCCACATCGGATGGGAATGGACTTGTGATTGGGTATATAAGAGATCATGGACACTAGTAATAATAACTGGGCTTAAGCATTTTGGGCCGGTGGTTTGGGCCCAACGAATTATTATTGCTAGTGTGTCGGATCGTTACATTTGGTATCAGAGCCAATCACCAGTCGAAAGTGTGAGATGAGTCTCGGTTGAGCCAGGGTCAGAATGACAAGGTGACAGGCTAAGCCAGGGTCGAGACGACAAGGTGATAGGCTAAGTCAGGGTCAGGATGATAAGGCTAGCGAGATAAGTCTCACATCGCCTGGTGATCTTGGGCTGTATATGTGTTAGGACTGACGAGGACGTCAGGGCCTAAACGGGGGGAGTCTGTGACACCCTAATAATCCCACATCGGATGGGAATGGACTTGTGATTGGGTATATAAAAGATCATGGACACTAATAATAATAACTGGGCTTAAGTATTTTGGGCCGGTGGTTTGAGCCCAATGAATTATTATTGCTAGTGGGCCGGGTCGTTACAGGAAGCCTCGTGCACATGAAGCGTCAAAAGTACCTGTATACAGTCCTAGTGGCTACAACTAATAGATATTAGAGTTGAAATAAAAGGTGCTAACAAACTAAAATACATAGTCCACTGTACATACATGATCCAAAATAATACATCAACCATCTCTCGGAACAGAAAATAAAATATACAAGTAAGCTGGCATCACTAGTCCTAATATGTACAATGTACTACTCCCAAAAACCGGCCACTATAAGGTGCTCCTCTAACTTGATCTGCGCAGGTAGGAAAGCAACTAGCTCGCAACTCCCTTATCTCGATCAGACGCAGCAATAGGGACAGACGGCTCTGCAACAAAAGATCAACAACAGAGAACGTGAGACTACTAAAACAAGTAGTCCTTAGTGGGTGCCGTCACCGACAACGACGATCTACCCGCTAGGTCTACAAGAGACATAAAGTAAAGATCTATAATATAACATAAAGAAAATAACAGCTGGAATGAAAATCTATATGCCTCTATGGTGCTCAAGATAAAACTGCTGGATGTAAGTGTATGGATCAACTAACTATCGGATTTTCTCAATCATAACTCAATCCAATGACTGACTCGTGGGTTTGATCAAGCATGCACCTATCTACTATCACGGCACCACTCTCGAGGGTGGCTCGTTAAAATGTAGGTTGCCCACAAGGGCTGTTGCAACATCAATGCGCGAAAGGTAAACTTAGGAGCAGCACTCGAGGGGCACGACCCCATCAAGTAAGCGGCGTATCTATTGAGCTCAAATACGGCTCATGCGGGCTGTAGTCAATGCAAATGATCTATTAGATCATAGATACGGTTATCCACGTGCCCAAGGCACAATTTGGAGTGAAATTCAACGATCCGGAATCATCGTAACCGCATAGAGTACACAAAACCTAACAAGTCTACCAACTGTTGTGCTAACTGTCTCAACCCCTCAGTACGGGTGTAAAATCATCCTACACTATTCTGAATCCTCCCTACCCTCTAACTAGGGTGAAAAATAGGTAAAAATAGCTACTGAACTCTAAGTCCAAATAGCGAAGACATGGGACTGCATAGTGTAGGTTTATCATGAATGTAGTCTAGTTTTCAGCAAAATAGAACCCTCTACATGCAGGATTAATAAGATCAAACTAGAAGTTCAGTATACCACATGAATTTCCATGATTCCATAATGAAATATTCAGATTTAACAAGTATACAAAGAGCATACAAAAATTATACTAGACATAATATAAATTAAACCCACCTCAAAGCTAATCCAACAACGGAGTAAGATGAAACTTCACAACCACCTCCCTACAGCTCCAATTCACTAGAAAGTGAAGGAAAATCTGGTGAAAATCCCCCTGCAAGGTTGTTATGAAATTCGAATAAAAAAATCTAACGAAAAATCCAATTTGATACAATTTCATATTTAACTCCCAAATTCAACTTACCTACCTCCTAATTCAGCTAGGAGTAGTTCCAAACACCAAGAAGTGATAGCCAATCCACTACATATTGAGCCACAACACTGCTAGAAGGGTTGGAAGAGAAAAGTAAAGACGAACCAATGAACTCTAGCAATTCATGCTATTCAAATGCCAAAATCTGAATTTACATCACAATTAACTCAACCACCCTTCAAGCCTGGTAGAATCAGCTCCAATTCAACTAGGAGTGGAAGAGAAACCAACAAGGATCCACCCACGGCTCAACTAGAGGAATCGGATGAAAAAGGATTAGTGAAAATCAAACAATCTTCCAAAATTCAACTCAAAAGTCCAAATTTCATCAATTTCAATCAAGCTAACCGGAACTTTAGTCGAAGGAATTGATCCCCAAGATCTCCTCCATCAACTAATCTGCGAACATGATCCAATTTAGCAATTGGAAGCTTCAACTCAGCTAACTACCCAAGCTGTAGCTGCTACCTCTACTACTGCTACAGGTTCTGCTGCTGTTACTATCACCCGCAGGGATAGGACAAGGAAATGGAGGAGAAGATGAAGTAAGGATGGAGTTCACAAGTGAAGGAGAGTGAAAAAGAGTAATAGAGAACGTATAGAGGCTATTTATAGAGAAATTGAGTGAGTAAAGTGAGCCTAAGGAACAACAGAAATAAACCTACTCCCTGCAGAAATCCCTAATTTTGGGCGCTCTGAACCACTTTCTGGCATGCCGAACTGCATCTAGGCGCCTGCCAGGAGGGTTCGAATCCAAATCTTGCACCCGAATCCAAATCTACCACTGTGTACATGTCAAAACTATTCGATACACTCGAGGGGCTTCACTAACTCAATCCAGACTGCTACTGTAACTTCTAGGCGTCCGGGAAGAGGGTCTAAAACCTTGTTCGCTGCTACCATGCTGTAAGAACCGAGATTTTTCTCATATTTAATTTAACTCTCCGTTGATGATGTTTATGTGTGTATTTTAATTACATAATCACTCGTCAAGTTTCGGGAGAAAATGATTTAAAATGAAAGAGTTACGCGATCTCGAAAATTCACTTAAGTGAATAGTAACTTTGGTTTTCCGGATAGGCCGATGATTAGAGATGGATTTCGGAGTGTATCGGACTCCGTTCATAGTGGTCCAATAGCTCGTTTTCAACTGTTCGACTATTCTGGACTCGATGGCACTGACGAATTTTGGATTTGAGGCATGGTTTCCGAGAAAAGCCTACTTGATGGTTGAGGGACCAAATGGTGATTTTACATGTGAATGGTAAAGGGGATTATTGATCGGCGAATCGGCAATAGAATCGAATGAAACAAATATGTGAGTTCGATGCCTCGACAGTGCTTATTGCGCTGACGCATCCGTTCGGAAATCCGACGGACGGATCGTAAGATATAGCACGTTTCCCGAGGAAAGGTTAAAATGTCACTTTTGGTATTTCAAGAAAAACCCCTATATTTTATGTACCAAATTGCACGACATTGGACCGGGAGGTACTTACGCGCAAAATATACTCGCTGTGAGGCACTCAACTGATAATAGTTGGCGTTGGTGGGCTAAGTTGCGATTTGCCAACTTATATATATAGGTGGTCTTAGGGTTTTCTCTACACAAACCCTAACCCTAGGCCTCTTCCTCCCTCCACAGCCACCCAGCCGACATCCCCACCTCCTGCTCCTCCCTCTGCGCGCGACTGCCGCCGCCGGCGACCCTGTTCCCGGCCGGCAGAGGGCGCAACCCCGGCATCACCACCATCCCTACTCCCTCCCTCTCCATCTCTGCCAGGGACCAACCCGAGGGGGGAAACCAAGCAACGGGCTTCATCCCTACGGCGCCCCGAGCTCCGGCCAACCCCTGCTGCCGCCACCACCGTCCCTGCGCGCCGCCTCGGCCGCCGGAAGCAGTCTGCACCAGATCTGGTGCAGATCTGGCCAGAACCGCGTGGTCCCATCTCCCCGCGTTGCCGCCTCCTAGGATCTGTCAGGCCGCTCTCCTCCGGCCTCAGGCAACCCGCCGCCGTCGCCTCGGAGTACCTCGGCCGCCGCCGTGGCCGCTGGACCGTTAGAACCCGAGCCCTAAAACCGTGCGGGCTCGGTTTGTGCTAGCGCCGCCACCGCCGCCCTCCGTCGTCGACTAACCGGAGCACCGACCTCCTTGGCCCTTCCGCATCCGTCGTCTCCCGACGGGACCTTCGCCGGAGCCGCCGATCGCCGGGAAGCGAAGGCTCGGCCTGGAGTAAAAACCGAGCTAGGGCATCACCGCCGCCGCCTCTGGCCGCCTCCCGCCGTCGGCCACCGCACGCGCCGACCTCCCCTGACCGGCAGCAACCCCTTGCCGCCGGTGAGTCCGCCGGAGAACCGCCGCCGGCCGTGCCCTAGCTCCCTCTGCCGGTAAGTTATAATTTATGCTGTTTGTGCATGAGTCTAGGTTCGGATCCATATTCCGATGATCCGGAGGCTGTTCCGATGCTTCCGGAGGTGAGCACGGCGATCGTCTGTCAGTGCTGAACGCGATGCTCACCTTTATTGTGGTCAGTGCCTCCCGGATCTGCGGAATAAGCGCGATCATCGTGCAGTGCGCATAGTTCGCTGTACTTCGCGTCGCACCCGCGCGCTCCACAGTGTCCGGATGTGCTCCCAGTTGTGAGCACGGCCTCCGGCACGTCGAGACCTATCGGTGCGTGTCTCGGCTGACCCCGAAGACCCTCAGTTCGTCGTAACGACCCATAGTGTCCGATAAATCACATAAAATAATGTGATTTTATAGAAGTATGAGGACTTTTATGCAATTATGCATCGGGTGGGTCCTGTGGACAGTAATTGTAGACTTGGGTGACCTCTGGACTGATTGTCCAAGGTCCGTTGTCTTTCGCGGAAATCGAAGATCTATTTCTTATGCGTTTCCCGACGAAATCCGTCGGCGAAACGTGGTTTTCGGCTCGAAAATGTTCGACGCAATGTGTGTGACTTGTGAGCTGCCGCTGAGCCTTGTTGGCTGGTTGTCTCGGCCGTCTCGTGTATTTCGGAGATGCCCGGTGAGCGGCAGTGGGTTCCGGTGTCGAAATCGACACTTACGGGAACCCGGATCGGAACGATTGTCCGACGATAATCGTTTTGATGTTTGATCTTGTACTTGCTGCCAAGACACCCAAACGGATGTGTTTTGGCGCAGCGGTTGACTCGTGGATTGAGTCGGTACATTGCGGGACTATTCGTGTGTCTCGGGGACGTCCCGGTGCGATTTCGGGAGTTCCGGTGATTTACGGAGATCGGTTTGGGAAACCGAGTCTCGGGTTTTGGGATTTGTGTGAGATGCATATGTAGAGTCCTTTGGGACATGTCTCTGACTCGTGGACCTATCGTAGGTCCGGTTGATCTGCTTCGCGTCCAGGTTCCCGACGCGAGTACGACAGGTGGGTGAGCCTACGGAGTAGTCGGTATCACTATTCCCTGTCCCTCCTTTGATATAGCTCTACATGTCGATTCCTTCTTTGCAGCATTCGTTCATACTTACCTTACTTGCATAGTATATTTGTGGTCATGGACATGTAGAGCAGGATTATGCATTGATGATCTGTGGACTTCTTGTCCAGGCAACACATCGACTCTCTTGTCGTGTGTTTCAATCTGTTGTGGCTTCGGCCAGGTACCGGCCTCTTGCCGGCTTGGATTTGATCTGTTTGATCAGGATGCGGCGTTCCTTTCGCCTGTGGCTTCGGCTAGGTATCGGCTTCTTGCCGACTTTGATTTGATCTGTTGATCAGGATGCGGCGTTCCTTTCGCCTGTGGCTTCGGCCAGATATCGGCTTCTTGCCGGCTTTTTCTTGAGCATAGCGCATGATCAGTCACTGCACAGCGTGTATTCATGACACCAGTTCGGTTTGGCCACCGATCAGAGGTGTACTATCCGGATGAGTCGACCTGCGGGCGCATGAGTTAGATCGGGTGTAAGCAAAGTGACAAGCAACGCATGAGGTCTGTGGATCAATAGGGCACCGCTTGAGGTCTGCGGACCAATAGGGCAACGCTTGAGATCTGCAGACCAATATGGCAGGCACCAGATTGGGTATTTTGAGTTTTCATTCCATTGATGCATATGCAGCTTAGTTTTTCCTGTACAGTAGCGTTTTGATTATTTATTCTGTTCATACTGACACAGCTACTGTAGATCTCTGATTATATTGTTATCATATATCCTTTGTTTCTCAGTGATTACGACATGCCCCTGTGGCTCAGTTGTACCCACCGAGAAACCTCGTTGTGGTTTCTCACTCCCTGTTTTTCAGGTGGATCGGGCGAGGAGCCAGTTCGTGGTTCGATGCGAGGACGATCTAGCTAGACTGCATTAGCGGTCATCACCCTGGTTATGTTTTTCTTATCTGCATTAGTAGTCAGATAGATATATATATGGTTCAGTTAGATGATCAGTATTGAATGCTTATAACTTGTATGAGATGATGACTCTTTATGCATGAGATTGGGTTTCTGCTTCTATTATCATCTTTTGACTTGTGTTTTATCGTGTGGGTGTCTACCCATCGTGGTAGTTGGTTTTCAAAAGTAAGTTTCGTGTGGGAACGGTTTAAAAAGGTTTCTTGGATTTCTTTAATGCTTATTAGAGTTTGAAAATAAAGCTTTCGTGTGGGAAGCACTTTTAATAGGATGCTTGTTGTACTGTGCATTGCATCATCCTTCGCTTAAGGAGTGCTTTGAAGCATGTAGGTATAGCTGAATGCAAATATACTCTATGTTGTATTGTATGGATTATCGTGAATGTAAGTGTGATTGTGATCCTGTTGTATGCTGTTGGTACGCCGTGCAAATATAGGGGAGACTCTGTCCGTGTAGACAGAAGTGCCTGTATTTGTGGCGGGTCTGTTCACTGCGCGGGCTAGACTTTCAAAAAAAAAATTGACCCGTTTTCCGCATTTAAACTAGCCCGGGGCGTGACAGATTAAGATGGTATCAGAGCGTGAACAATCACAATTAAATTCACAAGCTATCTAACTGAACCACTGGTTAGGATGACCCTAGGATGACTTAACGTTTATAAGCACGTGAGAGCACGGGGTTGTGGGATTGAGTCCCGGTAAGTTGGTCGAGTTTTATTAACTCGAGGTTCATTGTTGTTTCGTTACCCCGTGTTTGTTTTGCAGTTGCGGTGCAGACTTGTGTCTCTACTGGGAGTGGTGGCGGATTAGCAGACAGATATCGAGTGGTAGGGTGATGTGCACCTGGTAAAACAACTCGAGACAGAGGTTGACATTGAGGTTCCAGGCAGTGGCATCTGCTGGGCCTTAGCTGACGGCTGAGCTGTGATTTCTTGGCCCCACTTTCTATGTAGAGCACGAGGTCCACTGCGGGTATCTCTATAGAGACGATACAGTGTGCGGTTATAGCCGCGACTGTTGTTGGAGCTGTGTGAGTATAGCTCGAGGTTTCTAAGTGCAATCGCTTGGGCGATTGCAGTGTGGATATTGTTTCCTCAGACTCTGTGAGTATGGCTTTAGTGCCTATTCTTCCCTATTTAGAGCTCATGTACGATTGCAGGCATCTCGGTGGAGATGATGATTGTACAGCTTTGACCACGAGTAGTGCGTGGGCTGCTGATGTGCGGCCCGAGGTTTGTTCACCGACCGCTTGTACGGTTGCGGTGTGAGTAGGATTTCTTTAGCTTTGGTGGGTAGAATCATGGTGTCTACCCTACCATATTCTCTAATGGTGACGTGTGTCACTGAGAGAGGAGCGAATCCAAGTATGGATAGTTAAAGTAAGTCTTGTGTTAAGTTACGAGATTTTTTTGCTTTAAGTTGTTGGCGTAAGCCAGGATTAGATAAGACTTAGCTTCAATGATAGGTCTTTGTGGTGTCCACGTTGCGTGCGGCAATCCCAATACCTAAATCAGTGTGATATGGGATGGCACGTGGTATATGTATGCTTATGGCATATAGAATGATGCTCCATAGGTGGAAACCTTAAGAGTAAGTTGTCGAATTAAGTAAGGCTTGAAGATCGAGTTGATGATCGCATTTAGCTTATGCAGTTGGCGACTCTATGTCGCGGATAATTCCTATTCTTGTTGTTGGAGCCATAGTACTCCTAGAGAGTCGGCTCGATGGCTGGTCCAATCTCGAATATCGACTTCCGTGGTCGATATTTTATTAATGTTGTGGTGCACTCTGGTGCAGCATTGTGAGATTGGATGACTTCGTGCTGGTGTCACTTCTCCAACGTGGCGTTGGAGATGGATTTACGGTATTTTGCTTTTCTTTTGATAAATGCGTTGGCTGCAGACAACGTATTGTCAAAAGTCAGGACGAAATGCCCTACCCCTCTTTTGGGAGTAATTGGATTGGGATATTGTGTTTCCCGTGTAGATAACCTTTATGGATGATCTCATGCAAAGGTTAGAATCATGGTCACCTCCGACCACGCAGTATATTTTGGGTTAGCCTTAGGCAAGGTTATGAAAAGTGATGAGTTGACCTCACCAATGGTATGTACTTCGGTGATGGTCTAGTTGTATACGAACCAGTAGCCAGGTCTCGCATAGTTAAAGGAATAATGCGCCCTCAGTCTGTCACGCCCCGGATTACTCGTTTCCTCGGGCTCGCCAACAGATCCGCCGTATACACAGATCTTTTTATGTATACGAAGCGATAGCTAACCTGTAAACAAACATACAAGCCACTACAAGAGATATATAGAGCAGAAATAAAACATACTAATAACAAAAGCCACCTGTACATATAGAGTCCAAAATACAACAGGTCCACCACAACCAAA